>CM024765.1:86739107-87939107 GCA_014218235.1 Colocasia esculenta | reverse complement strand
ACCTACCCCGGAGGTGGAAATCCGGGGCAACACATTTATCTTCGACCCGTCAGATGAGGAGGACGAGGTCGTTGCCCAGGCCCCTCAAGAGAAGCAAGCAGAACAAGCTACTCAGCCGGGTCCCTCTGGCGGGGACAATGTTGAAACACCACCCCCGGATGAAGACTCATTGGCCCCGCTATTCAGAGAAAAGGAAGGCGACAAACCAGAACCTGAGGAGAGTAGTAAACTCATGTATCCTCCCAAATCTCTGGAGCAAATGGTCGCGCCACTGGACCAGATCCGGGCTAGAGCTGATCGAAAAATCATCCAGCAAATGAAGCGGTTTCCCGCCAGTGTGACTGTGTGGGATGCCATTGCCTGGAGCAAAGAATTGAGGGAAGCTCTTGTAAAGATTCTCCAGCAACCTGAAGTTTATGAAACCCATGTAGCTGAAGCTCAGGCCCAAACCTATGAAGCATTAGCTGCAGAGGTCACTTTCTCTGACAAAGACATGCTGCTGTCCACGCCATGCCATAACCGCCCGCTTTATATGCAAGGCAAAGTCAACGGGCACGAACTCAATCGGATCCTAGTCGATCCCGGGGCGTCAGTCAATATAATGCCCCTCAAGACCTTCGAGTCTTTATACCTGGTCCCCTACCTACAGAGGGTGAATGATGTGAGAATCTCCGGGTTCAACCAAAATTCAGAAAACGCCCTAGGCAGGGTCGAAGTAGAACTGGTGTTGGGCGACTTCACCACGAAGGCGGTGTTCTACATCATCAACGCCAATACCTCATACAAGGCCTTGTTGGGGAGACCCTGGCTCCATGAAAATTGGGTCATCCCCTCCACACTCCACCAGTGCATTAAATATGCAAAAGGTGGTGAACAACATACGTCTTCGCTGATCGGGCTCCCTTTCGGCCAAATGAATGCAACTTGACCGACGCCCAACTATATTTCGGCGAGCCTTCAGCTGAGTTACCAGGTCAAGTGAAGGACAAAGCCAAGCAGAAAATCAATATTGAAGAAGATGATGATGAGGAGGAAGATGAACTCTTCACGGTAAACAAGCAACTCCTGAAAATTCACCAGCTAAGTCTCCAAAATGATGCTCCAGAGGCAACCCCAAATCAGCCAGAAAGGCGAGAAATCAATTTCGAAGCAAATGTGATTGGCCGGGCCATTGATAGAAGCATTTCTCTGCCACCGGCGTCCATGCAGCTGCCTTTTCGGAGAGAGGAATACAAAGTTGAAAGACTGAAGACATTTGTCGTCACACATCAGACAAAGGAAATGCAGAAAAGGGACGAAGAAATCAAGCCCATTGTCTTCTATAGGGGAAACCTAGTCCCCCATGCCCCCCCAGTTGATGATTTCGGGTGGACTGAAACACCACAGGATATCCTCCAACCTGTAGAAGAGATGGATGACATGCCTCAGCGTATCAAGAAGATGTGCCAAAAGCAAAAGATATCACAGGCAGAAGAAGCTTCCCGGCGTGAATACTTCCAACAGATGTGGAACCCAAAGCATGTCCGAGGGCAACCGCCCTTCGCCAAGAAAGATACAAGAGGGCTTGGGTATGACCGAAAGTCAGACTTTGAAGTCTATTATAGTCAATACCTTAGGGGTTTTACCCCTGTCAAATGAGGAGCAATCGGGAGAGAAGCAACCTGACTCCACAAACGAAGAACAAGAACAGGGAGAACAACCCACACCAGTAAGTGCATCTCCGCCTCAAGAAAATTCCGAAGAAGAAAATCAGCAATTCTGGGCAACTGTCGCTGTCAACTTAGAACAATATGAGGTACATGTTGCTGACTCAGATGAGGAGAAAACTTCATCGATCTGCAGCCAGCCCCGCGTGAACTTGAAGATGGCGGACAGGCTACTGTAGATGAATTAATTGAACTCAATCTCGGGGAGCCGGGCGATCCTCGACCGATATTCATAAGTGCTCTACTCAGTAAGGAAGAAAGAAGTCCTACAAACAACTCCTGACGGAATACAAAGATTGTTTTGCCTGGACTTACAAAGAGATGCCTGGCCTAGATCCTTTGGTGGCTGAACATGAACTGTCAATATTCCCTGATGCTAGACCAGTGAAACAACCTCAAAGACGCATGCGTCATGAACTGGAGCTCAAAGTCAATACTGAGGTTGACAAGCTGTTGCAGGTGGACTTCACAGAGCCATGCATGTACCCAATCTGGCTCGCCAACATAGTCCCTGTGAAGAAGAAAAGTGGCCAAGTCCGAATCTGCATCGACTACAGAGATTTGAACAAAGCCTGCCCGAAGGATGACTTTCCAGTCCCGATCACCGAAACCATGGTCGATATGACTACGGGACATGAGACATTGTCATTCATGGACGGCTCGTCAGGATATAATCAAATCCGCATGGCTGTCGAAGACAAAATGTACACTGCCTTTAGATCCCCCAAAGGGATTTTCAACTACAAGAGAATGCCCTTCGGCTTGAAAAATGCTGGCGCCACCTATCAGAGGGCTATGACCAAAATCTTTGATGAGATGATTCATGATCTGGTCGAATGCTATGTTGATGACCTCGTCGTTAAATCAAAAAGGCGAGAGAACCATCTGGCAGATTTGCGGCGGGTCTTTGAAAGGCTTCGCCAATATCAATTGAAAATGAATCCATGAAATGCGCCTTCGGCGTGTCAAGTGGCAAATTCCTCGGCTTTATTGTCAGATACCGGGGGATAGAGATTGACCCAGACAAAATCAAAGCAATCCGAGGACTTCCCTCACCAAGAAACATAACTGAGCTGAGGTCACTTCAAGGCAGGCTAGCTTATATCAGGCGATTCATCTCCAATCTCTCAGGGAGATGCGCCCCCTTTGGCAAGTTGATGAAGAAAGGAGCACCATTTATATGGGATCAGGAATGTCAGAGTGCTTTTGATCAGATCAAGGACTATCTGCTTACCCCTCCTGTACTAGGGGTACCAATCAAAGGGAAACCACTCATCATCTACATAGCCGCCATGGATGCTTCGCTGGGAGCTTTACTGGCACAAGTAAATGAAGAAGGCAAAGAACAACCACTATACTACCTCAGCAGGAAATTGGTTGGCCCTGAACGCCGCTATCCACCCATAGAAAAGGTGTGTCTGGCATTGGTTTTTGCTGTGAAAAAAATGAGGCACTACCTACTGTCCCACCAAGTGGAACTAATATCGAAAATAGATCCGCTCAAGGTTCTTTTCAATCAGCCGGTATTGTCAGGAAGACTAGGCAAATGGGCTTTGCTCCTCATGGAGTTCGATATCAAATTCATTCCACGAAAGCAATTAAAGGTCAGGGGATGGCAGATTTCTTGGCAGCACATCCGCTCCCAGCAGACTCTCCTCTCAACCTCCAACTCCCTGAAGAAGAAACACTTTCACCTCACCAGGAGGTGGAAGGCCAAGCAGAAATTTCTCCTCAGAAAGATGAGGAGGCCCTCACCATCAATTTACCATGTTGGGAGCTCTATTTTGATGGCGCTTCCCGAACGATCAAACAAGATGATGGTTCTACAACATTTGCCTCGGGAGCCGGCATCGTCCTGGTCACTCCCCAGGGGGGAATCCTCCATAACTCCTGTGCTCTCATGAAACCCATGACCAACAATGAGGCAGAATATGAAGCACTAATTGTGGGGCTCCAATTGGCGCTTGAAATGAACATCAGATGCATTAAAGTTTATGGGGACTCTCAACTGATTGTCCGACAAGTCACGGGGGATTATGATGTCCGGAAACAGGAGCTAGTCCCTTATCATACCATGGTGCTGAAACTCAGGGAGAGGTTCTACCTGTTTGAGATAAGCCATGTACCCAGAAGCAAGAACTCTCAGGCGGATGCCCTAGCCAAATTAGCCTCTGCCATAAAGCTACCTCCCGAAGGAGAGCTTGATATAACAGTCAGACACAGGAGGCTTATGCCCACTATGCTTGAAGAAGAACCTGAACCAGGAACTTTAGAAGCTAACCTGTTGGAAGAAGACAATGCCGCCCAAGAAGAAGATTGGCGCGAGCCCATCATCAAGATAAAGAATGGCTGGCTACCCCCAGACCGGGCAGAAAGGGTGCAGTTGCTACGAAGGGCGACATCCTATCAGCTAATTGCTGATCAACTCTATAGACTTGTTCATGAAAAAGACAGGTCTGTTCTTCTAAGGTGTCTCTCCCCGAAGGAGGCAAAAGCCATTATGCATGAAGTTCACTCCGGACTATGCGGCGCGCACCAAGCGGGAGATAAAATGAAGATGAATATCAAGCTGAAAGGGTTTTATTGGCCCACCATGTACGCGGATTGTAATCAATACGCCCGTTCATGTCATGAATGCCAGGCTTTTGGTACTATACCAAGGAGACCCCCCACCTCCCTCCATCCAACGGCACCCACATGGCCGTTCGCAGAATGGGGGATGGATATTGTGGGACCATTCCCACAATCCTCTAAAGGGCATAAATTCATATTGGCTGCAACTGACTACTTCTCTCGATGGGCTGAAGCAGTCCCCCTTCGGGAAGTGACAGGAGAAACCGTCGCCAGATTTGTCAGGCAACACATCATATACCGGTTTGGTACTCCCAACAGAATCATTTCGGATAATGGCACACCATTCAGAAACAAAAGGGTATATGCACTGGCAGCCAAGTTTCATATAGACTGGAGGACATCAACCGTCTACAACCCACAAGCCAATGGCTTAGCTGAAGCCTTCAATAAAACCTTGTGCAAGCTACTGGCCAAGATAGTCGGCAGTCGCAAGCGGGAGTGGGGAGAAAAGTTACATGAAGCTCTCTGGGCATACCGAACAGTCTATAAAACTCCTACCGGATGTTCACCATTCTCCTTGGTATACGGAGCAGAAGCAATGATCCCAATTGAAATTGAAATGTCTTCCTACAGGATAGCTATTCATACCGGCCTACAACCTCAAGAACAAGATGAGGTAGAAAGAAGGTTGGAAGAATTGTCTAACCTGGAAGGAAAAAGGTTAGAGGCCTACAAGCATCTCCAAGCATATCAAGCACAAATGACGCGAGCATACGACAAGCTAGTCAAGCTCCGCGTATTCAAGAAAGGTGACCTTGTCATGGTCAAAGAAAAAGAAGTCATGGCAGGCCGGTCAGCTGGTAAACTCAAACCTAATTGGCATGGACCCTATGTTGTCTCAGAAGCCTATGAAGGGGGTGGATACATGCTCGTCAACAGCAAAGGAGAAAAGCCCTTTCCCCCGTTGAATGGCAAACACTTGAAAACATACTATGCGCCAGAACATGAATTTTCTGGGCGATCCTCATGAGATACATTTGCAAAAAAAATAAATGAAAATGAAAATGGGGCTTAAAATAGAGGTGCCCCGGCAGACTTGGCCACTCCCCAAAAGGAGTGTCTAAGGGTAAAAAGGCCCAGAACCCGGCTGAGGTGAAAACCCGGAAGGGCGCCTCAGGCAAAAATGGGTAACCCCTCGACGCGAAAACCCACATGGGCGCGTTGGAAAAAGCTAAAGGGGGCCGACCACGGCGAAAACCCGAAAGGGCGTCGAGGCCGGTAAAAAAAAAAGGAAAAGAAAAAAGTGGGAATGAATGAATCACCAACGATGGGGAATCATCATGTACCCCACTCTGACATACTCATCCTCGTCCCACCTTGGCAACCATCTCTCTGATCCAGAATCGTGAAAGCCAACCAAAACCTTGAATCCCAAAATTCCAAACCTTGGACTGACAAACCACAAGGGCGGGTCAGAGTGAAACCTCAAATCCCTAGCCACAAAATTCATAAACCTCCCTAGATACCCAAACCTTTGCCCATCAAACCTTAGAGACAGGTCAAATCTGGAAAATTCATACCCTAAATCTATGTGAACAGGGAGAGAGAAAATCCTTAGAATAGGTTGGGCCGGAATAAACCTCGAATCCTTAGCTATTAAAACCATGAAAGCCAGCTTCCTGTTTTCCCCAAGAAACAGACCCGAGAATCACATTCCGAACATGTAGATCCTAGGTCTTTGAAAAAAAAAAATGAAAATGAAAATGGGGCTTAAAATAGAGATGCCCCGGCAGACTTGGTCACTTCCCAAATAATGGCCAAGGGCAAAAAAGCCTAAAATCCGGCTGAGGTGAAAACTCGAAAGGGCGCCTCAGGCAAAAATGGGTAACCCCTCAACGTGAAAACCCGCAAGGGCGCGTTGGAAAAAACTAGAGGGGGCCAGTTTCGGCGAAAACCCAAAAGGGCGCCGGAATTGGTAACGTGAAAAAAAAAAAAAAAAAAAAAAAAAAACAAAACAAACAAAACGAAAAATCTCTATTGAATCTTTGGCCTACAAGCCTTTACAGCCGGCCAGGTTCAAATTCAAGGTTGAAGAGCGAACCATTCCCCAGCCAACAAACCACAAAGGCAGGCTAATCCCGAAATCTGAATTACCCTTTAGCCAGTAAACCACAAAGGTAGGCTAATCCCGAAATCTGAATTACCCTTTAGCCAGCAAACCACAAAGGCAGGCTAATTCCGAAATCTGAATTACTCCTTAGCCAGCAAACCACCAAGGTAGGCTAAGCCCGAAATCTGAATCATCCCTTAGCCAGCAAACCACCAAGGTAGGCTAAGCCCGAAATCTGAATCATCCCTTTAGCCAGCAAACCACAAAGGTAGGCTAATTCCGAAATCTGAATTACTCCTTAGCCAGCAAACCACCAAGGTAGGCTAAACCCGAAATCTGAATCATCCCTTAGCCAGTAAACCACAAAGGTAGGCTAATCCCGAAATCTGAATTACCCCCTTTGCCAACAAACCACAAAGGGAGGCTATGCTTGAAATCTGAACTATTCCCCGGCCGACAAACCACTAAGGTAGACCGGGCCAAAACCCAAATCCAAACCCAGAATTCAGAAACTCCACTTACAAAAAAAATGGGGCTTAAAACAGAGGTGCCCCGGCAGACTTGGTCACTTCCCAAATAATGGCCAAGGGCAAAAAAGCCTAAAATCCGGCTGAGGTGAAAACCCGAAAGGGCGCCTCAGGCAAAAATGGGTAACCCCTCAACGTGAAAACCCGCAAGGGCGCGTTGGAAAAAGTCAGAGGGGGCCAGCTCGCGTGAAAACCCGAGAGGGCGCGGGAGTTGGTAAAAAAAAAAGGACAAAAAAAAAAAAAGATTCATGAAAGGGAGGTCTCTCTCACCTCGGAAGAGGCTAGGATTGAGTTTTCCCACAAATCTTATGATAAAGGGAGATGTAAGAGTTGCCAATGACGAAACCACCCCTAGGTTCACTTTATAAGTGGCCAAAATAGGGGTCATAACTGAGGCAACGATGAATACGTCTTCCTGTCATCATGAGAAATGGGAGGAAATTTGAACCCACCTCGGAAAAGATGAAGAAAGACAATACACCTACACAAAAAAAATGACGGGTGGAAGGAAAGATGTATATACAACTTCTGGCTTCTCAAGTTTCATTTCTGTAATCATGAGATAGGAGCCCGAGACAAGCCCTCGGGAAGCCCACAAAATACAACAATGAAATGAAAGGTGCTCAAGATGAAGAAGATATCTGCATCTGCAAGTCCTCCATCGCCGACTTCTTGGCGACAAGCTCATGCTCAAGTGCCAACCTCGCCTTAACAGACGCCTCCCTGTCGGCCGCCACCTTCCTTTTATCCTCGGCCATCACTGCCAAAATCGGCCTCAATTCTGTGAGCCTAGCTGATGCGCGCTCGATTGCCTGCTCCAACATTGATGCTTCTTCCATAAAAGCCGTGGAGGATGAATCTAACTCGGCCTGTCGGGCCCCAATCGCCGTCTCTCTCATATGGGCATCGGCGAGCTGATTCTCCAATGCTGCAATATCCCCTCCAAGCTGAAAAATCTGCAGGCCAACACTCTCCCATGCTGATTTTGCATGAAGATCCCGAACCTCTGCCCACAGGGAATCTATGCTCGCCATCCAGGGATCTCGAGGAAGCCCCATCAAGTGATATGCTTTGGTGCTTGTCGTCATGCGATCACGCACCTCGCCAATAGGGGGAGGAAATTCGGCCTCTATTATTGAGCGGATAGATCGAATGAATGACTCCGCCATAAAATCAAGCCCCCGAGCTGAACCAGTCTGAATGTCATCCGGCCATACTATGCCATGTGGCGGAAGACTGAACTTCTGAATGAAAATAGCCTTCTCTTCTACCATGATGGAAGGAGTGATATCCTGAGAAACTGAAAAGAAAAGAAAGGAAATGCGCTGATATATCAAGTACTGAAAAAGAAGAGAAGGCAAAACATCAATACAATGTGCTATGAATAAGCAATGAAAAAGTTACCAGTATGGGCGGAATGTACACCATCTTGTGCCAGACCTGAAAGACATGAAGTGTCACGAGTGGAGACCGCCCCAGTAATGACCGGATCATCCACCTGGTCTGCGGCGGAACAGGTCATCCCTGGTAATTAAGAGGTTCAAAGCACACGGCGATTCAGAAACACTCATTGCCGCCCTATGGTATGAAGAAAGAGAATGTGCATGAGTCATTCACCTGAAGCCTCGACATCTGCGCCGACCTCGGGGGTTGGCGAACTCCTGACCGTGTCATCCACTACAGGGACATCCCCTGTAGCCACGCCCCCTGGTGATATTAATACTGAATTTAGGGGTCAGCACAAGAAGAGGCGAAGACGGAATCAAGGCATTATGGAGACCAGGACGACAAATGAATTACCTGAATCAACATTGCCCTCGCCGATGAGAGCGCCCTCCACGATTTCATATCCGTGTGAGGGGGCGTTAATCACTGGCTGACTTGGCTCTGATGCTCCTACAAGTCGCAATGATAAGTCATTTACTTGAAAGGCAAGGAGCGCAGGCGTGAAGAAGCCAAGAAACTAAAAGGGAAGTCAGCCACAACTATGGCGGGCGGAGGAAACGGCATATCTACCTGTCAGCTCTCCTCCTAAATGAGCATGCGGGGTAATCTCCAAATCCCCAGATATGGCCCCCTCCACAGGATGTGTGGGGCCTGAATCGACAAAAGCTGAACCTGAAAGGGGAGAATGAGCAAACTGAAGACACAAAATTTTTTTTTGAAAGAAGACGAAATGAAAAGGACAAAGGAACTCCATACCGTTCCCCTCCGGTATTACTTCCTTTGGGAGTTCTCCCTCCTCGAGGGTTGGGAATCCCGAAATTTCAGCACCCGAGGTTATGATTGCTGGCAAAAAAAAAAAATAAATAAAAGAAAGAGATCAGCATACAAGAAGATGGACATATGGACGTAACCAGAAGTCAAGATTGCTTACTGGCGCTCTGAAGAATGTCCGTCCAGTCGCTGTCAGGTGCGCCAACAGCGGTCCCCTCCTGGTACTCAGGCAATCCTGGATCTGCCTCTATTTCAAGTAAGTCATGAAGTTCTTGAAAGGAGGCGGACATGCTTTCGTCATAAGAGGGAAAGTCACCCTGATCATCGCTCCCTATACGTGTCTCGCCAACACCAATGTCCTCCTCAACATCACCTGCAAAAAGATATCGAAAGGGGAGGAAAGAAATCATAACCCTCCGAAAAGAGGGGGACCCCCATACGTGAAGGGTGCGACGACTAATCATATAAAATTGAAAATAGCTGTCGTTCTCTTTACCTCTCCCGGGGTCATTTGCAACTGGAATACCCCCCTCATCTGGGGACGGGGCACCATCACGAACAGGGAGATAATCATCTGTCTCCATATCGCCGAACTCCTCATCATCCTGCACACCAGAGTCGGCTTCTACTACTACGGTGTCGGAAGGAGCTGGACGAGAACAGGCCAAAGTCAGCATCCTCTACTATGCCAAATGTTGAGGCTTACTCATATGCAGAAGATATACATTCAGAAATTAAGCAATCCATGCTGAATCGCCAAAAAAAAAAAAAGGAAATGATAAGTAAGTTACCAGGCTCCTCAGGCAGAGGGTCCTCAATGACGTTCTCCCGGGCTACTCTCTTAGAAGCACCGCAGTCAGCTTTAACGGCTGGCCGCCTCTTCGGGCGAGGAGAAGATGACTTTTTCTTGATTGGCTCAAAGACATAGCTTGCTGAAAAAAAAATCAGGAGGTCAAATCAGCAAGAAAATATAGCAAAAAATGATGGTAAGAAAAAAAAAAATCATCAGTCTCCCTATTTGGCAAATGAGACACATACCGTCGGGTACAGGCGAAAAAGAGGGTGGCAATACTACCGCCCTCGGGCCCAGCTTCACAACTTTCCCTGCCTTACTGACGGCATCCCAAAGATCCTGAAGACGGGTGCAATTATCAAGCTGAGAAATAAACTCCACTGGACCCACCCGAGCAATGGAGTCCTTCAAATGCTGCTCCCAATGCGGCCAAAGGTCATTGGTGTAGCCATCAGGAAGAATGGGGCTGGATAAAGCCGCATTGGCGGGATACCCACAATCTGAAAGCAAATGCTGCCACCAAGAGTAATGCTTCTGCGGGGGAAGGCTCTGTTTGTCCTTTCGACCAAAAATAGAAGACCGCTCCAAAGGTTTCATAGCCCCTGTGTACGCATGCTTCTCCGTCGAAGGGGGCTTCTGGGGTCCCTCCTTCTTCCGGCGAGACCCATGAAGGGACCGGTCTACAGCGGGGAATTGCTGCTTAAGAAAAGCAGAAGATATCGAAAGGGGTGGCAAATCCACCCTGCACAACCGCTTCTCCTCAGCCTCCTTAATACGGTCGAGCTGCTCTCTGAATACATTACTATGCCGGAACCACCAACGGGCATAGTAAATATCAACCTGTCCAGACCTCTCTGTATCGGGTAGAACACATCCAAGGGGAGGACCGCGCCGAATATAGTAACACCACCAGCTGGCGGCCACCAAATGTCTATCACTACCCCTATACAATCTGGCACTGAGAGGAAAATCAGCATTCGGAGGGGTCGCTTGATCATACCCGAAGT
Source organism: Colocasia esculenta (assembly GCA_014218235.1). Lineage (NCBI taxonomy): Eukaryota > Viridiplantae > Streptophyta > Magnoliopsida > Alismatales > Araceae > Colocasia > Colocasia esculenta. The sequence continues at coordinate 87,928,173 of CM024765.1, read as the reverse complement.
TACGGGCAAACCGATTCGGGTAGTAAGGCTCCAAAATCACGGCCGTGCCCTTCCGGAACACAAGGACACTCGGCCGGACACTGCATAACCAGCCTTTATAGAAAGAAGGATCTGCCTCTGGCTGCCCAGGAAGGAAATACTGTGTAGCCCCAGGACCATTAACCCCGAAAGGGCGAAATCCCCAAGAACAGTGCTGAAAATTCAGACCCGCCTGGTCTCTAGAGGGCAGAAAAGATAAAGCTCTTCTGGCACTTCGCAATTGATCATAAGAAGCATGATTCGGGCAATTGCGGAACAGAAAAAGGAGAGGGGCTGAGGCATTCTCCAAATGCGTCTGCTGGCACAACCCAGGCAATAACAAACCGGCCCAGGCACTCAAATAATGTGTCGGCAACACCACAGCACGGTCCCGAGGCGAAAGACTGGCAGTCAAATTTCCCAAGCCATGAAAAATAGAAGCCAAGGCCACCGGCGCTAATGCAATTTTCACTCCGTCCGCAAGGGCACAAGCCGGGTAAAGCACCTCCGGCCGAATATATCCATCCTCCCCGTAAGGTACAACAAATGTGCTCAACCAATAGGCGAGATATGCCGCCAAATATGTCCTATCGGGCAGTCCACGGGGATTCCAACCTTTGTTTTTAGGAGCGGGCAGAAATCTGACATTTTTCTCCTGCTCAACCGACAACTGGTAATAGTCACTCCACGAAGTGGTATCGCCGGCAAAGCTGTTATAAAAACAGAAGGGGCCGTTGTAGAAAAAGGCAACCCATGCATGGAGCGACACTCTCACACTGGACTTACATGCTGAAGGAGGCTCATCCTTGCCCGCCCGGGCCAGGTCTCGCCAGACCTTTGTCAGATACCTCAGACTATACGGGGTGCAATAGGATCCCTTGCCCTTCGAATTGTCACGATGGAGGTCATCTAAGCACACTTCTTCGTACAGACGTCCACAAATGGGCAGACCAGATATTCGGTGAAAAGCCCATAAATCAATGGAAGTCTCACCCTCTGCGGTAGCAAAAGTGTTGAATCGCCTGTTAAACCTCTCTGCCAAAGCTTGCAAGAGGCCAGTATGACAAGGATAGCTGTATAAAGCGGCAGTCACAGCATGACGAATCCCAACATGATCCAGCAAATCATAATAATGATGTAGAACCCCCATGAGCCACTCAGTTGCTCCAAGGCGGAATCGATGTGATGAAACCACTGACCATCCGTCGTACCAGCTCGGTGTTGACTCCTTTAAAATCTGACCAAGGAGGCAAAACTGGGAATAATCATCTGATGTATAAGCAGAGCCAGAAGGCAGCAGACTCAGCCCTGGAAAAGAAAAGCCTGACTTTGGCAGTCCATATACCTCCCAGAGAGCAGGTATAATCGTCAACGTCTCTGTGACAGAATCAGTAACTGAACCGAAAAAGCCCAACTGCTCAATGTCTGGAAACTGAATAAAGGTAGGACAGTCTGGGGGAAAACTGAGATATGAAAAAGTACAGGTACCCATCATGCTATCGCGGCCTGACAGAATGGCCCGCTCCAACTGCTCTCTTTCTGAGACCACGGTAGCATCATCAGCATCCGGATCATCTATGGTAAGCTGTTGGATAAAGGGGAAGAGATGCTCATCCAGAGGGAAACACTTTGGATAGCCATTATCCCTCAGATACTGATAGTAGCCGCCACGCTTGATAATCAAGTTCAAGTCAACCTGGCCTTCCTCAGGTGCCTGGGTCTCCAGGGGACCCCTCGCACAAGATAGAAAACCCCTATCAACAGAAAACAAGTTCTCATGTGTAATCATCCGCGGAGCCAGCTGGGGCATCCGAACCTGGGTAAGCATAGAAGTGCCAACCCGACTGCGCCCTTGATCAACGGCTCCGCGACCTCGAGACATCTCGCAATCTGCATGAAGAAAAACGAACCAAAAAGGTGGAGATGATTAGAATAATTTCATTGGAGAAAGAAAAAAAATTGCAAGCATAGAAATTGTCAATTTTATGGCCAAATAGAACACTATCCCCTCAAAAAAAAAAGAGGAAGAAGGAAGGCACGGGCCGCCCGCCGTCATGCTCGACGAGCAGCCCGCGGGGGGCATTTGTTGAATGAAAAATTTCCTCATGTCAAAGAAATACTTGTGTTAGATATTCAAAGCAAGGACATGAGGAGAAAAAATATTTGATCCAGAACTCTGGGTGAAAATAACCCTCAAACCCGTTTATTCAGAAATCTCGGAACGAGCGAAAGAAAGAAACTCGTTCCCCTGAATTTTCAAAATGGGAAAAGACAGCGAAAAAACAGAAATAAATTTCTGCATATGATCGGAGCTCGGGTAGGAGTCATTCCGAATCATCTTGGGGCTGAAATCACATGACCCCAATGTTCCCGGGATAAAATATCCCCCAGACCCTCAATACATTGGAAAACACTTGTTTCAGATGTTAAGAACGAGTGTAAGAAAAGAACAAAATGTATTGTCCAGATATTCAGAAATTTCGGGACACGTGAAAGACAGAAAATTATGTGTTCTGATTTCTCAATATGGATGAACAGAAATAGCCTTCTACTCATGTTCGAATCTCGGATGGAGGTCATTCCGAATTGGGTTGGGGCTGAAACCGTATAATCCCCAATATTCTCTTGGATAGAATCCTCGTCGTTCAATCGTTCCAAGTGTCCGGAACAAATACACGAAGGAAAATATTTATCCGAGCCCCGATGAAAGGACAGCCCTCGAAGTTACTTATTCAGGAATTTTCAGAATGAGTGGATAGAATGAAATCACTTGTTTATGATTTTCCGGATAAATCTGAGACGGAAGAAGAAACCAGATCTGTGCACTGCCGAAGTGACGAAGAAAAGTCTCCCGGGGTTGACCAAGAACAGAAATCAGTCAACCCCGTACGCCCGTATGTCCGGAATTAAACCCAGCATCGGGCGAACGACATTTAATGTTCAAAAATGAAAGGAGCCGATACCCATGGCACGGAAAAATGAGCAAGAACTGGCCAAAAGCGGATGATCTGGACTCCACGTGGTGAAAATGACCCGTGGGGAAGAGCTTATAAAGAAGTCTTCATCAAATGACCCGATGGGACCCCCATCGGGATTTCCGCAAATTAGCCGGTGGGAGTCCCACCAGCCTTGAAGCACCCAGTGGGGGCTCCACCCGCACCGCGGCACTCGGGGGGCCCCCACCAGGGCCGCGGCCACCGGTGGAGGCCCCACCAGGGGCCGCGCGTCCCCGGTGGAGGCCCCACCGGGGGTCGCGAGCCCCCTGTGGGCCCCACCGGGGCCGCGGCCACCGGTGGAGGCCCCACCGGGGCCGCGGCCACCGATGGAGGCCCCACCGGGGGTCGCAAGCCCCCTGTGGGCCCCACCGGGGCCGCGGCCACCGGTGGAGGCCCCACCAGGGGCCGCGCGCCCCCAGTGGAGGCCCCACCGGGGCCGCGGCCACCGGTGGAGGCCCCACCAGGGCTGCGGCCACCGGTGGAGGCCCCACCGGGGGTCGCGAGCCCCCAGTGGGCCCCACCGGGGTGGCGCGCCCCCCGCCCTGCTGTGCCCGATGGAGCTTCCCCCGGGGGCTTTTCCTCCTCTGCTGCTCGAAAGAAAAGAAGAGAGAGGGGGGAGGGAGAAACTTACCTGGTGGTGACTCCCCCGGTGTCCTGAAGAATCCTCCGGTGGAATGCCCACCTCCCCTCAAATCTCCTATAAAAGGAGAGGAGCTCCAAGAAAGAGGAGAGCTTTTTTTTGAACTCCGGAAAACTTCAAGTCCTGAACTCCAGAAGAGAGGAAGAAGACTCGGAGAGAAGAAGAAGAAGAGAGAGAGAGGAGGTCTCCCCCTTCTCATACTTATGTATTTTCCCTTTTGGAGCTTGCTAAAAATGGATGGTTAAGTCCATTACGTTGAATTTATGTAAAAACACCCCATATGAGTCAACAAAAATGACTCCATGGACTTAGAAAAATTGAAATAATAAAAAAAAAAAATGGAGATGTACCCGAATTTCATGAAGTAATGATATTTGTTTTATAAATCAGAAGAAAAATCTGATTTATTTTTATAAAACGACCAATGAACATGGTCAATTTTAAATTGAATGAATATCACATGAAAATAAATATCAAAAGTTTCAAAAAAAATCTGAAACAATATTTCGGCAAGATATGACCAACAAGGAAATATTTTCGCAATGAATGTAGTCTGTAGAAAATTACGGAAACACCCTCAAGAGATCAAAAAATTGTGGAAATATCTTTTAAAGGGTTAGAAAATTCCATAAAAAATTTCCCTTGGAACAAAATTGCAAATCAGTCCCGAGAAACGCGGGAAACAACAAATCAGCCCTCATTCTCAGGGTGTAAATGCAAATCAGTCCTTAGAAATGAAGGGAATAACGAATCAGTCCACATGTTCAGGGTGAAATTACTGATTAGTCCTCAATTCATGAAAGATAAGGTTAATCAGTCCCCATTGAATGGGGCATCTTTATGAAACAGTTCCAAAAAAAAATGGGAAAACATGATAAATATGTTCCCGTTTCGACAAGGGTTTCTAAAACAGCCCCAATGTGAATACATATATTGATGAAATGGTTGTAATCCCACACGGGAAGATGAACCCGATGTGAAGGGAATTTTTCTCGCTCATAATATGTTTTCAATAGCCAGGTCTAGCCATGTATCAAAGGTATTCGAGTTTTCCTCGATGTAAACGAAACGTCGAGTTGTCGACGGGGAAGGGTCCAATACACGACACCCAAATCGCCTGATACATGAATGAAATTTGTCTGTTTTAACAGACTGGCACGCCCGCAAAATAGACGAACATCAAAATCTATCTTTTTCCTACAAAAAAAAAGGATAAAAAAGATTTTGAAAAGAAGATTTCCGCGTGTTTAAAACAAATTGGCACGCCCGGTGGGACGTTTCCTACCTTTCATACATGGGTTAGACCTGATGCTAATACTTGGCTCCTGATTATTTGGCTTTGCCATTACAGGAAGTCAAAAAAAAAAAACATCAAACAATGGCGGCTGTGACGTACGGACCGCAAGTGGTGGCGAACCATGCCCGCTTCGGTTACCTCACCACCCCGCTGTGTTTTGGCGACTTCCCGGCGGTGGTCGGCTCGCCATACTTCCTCGGGGTCCTTCCCGCGGTACAGGAGGCGCCAACGGAGGAAACGAAGCTGACTCCAGCTGGGGGCAGCAAGCCCCGATACGAAGGTCAAATCTTCTCGGTGAACACCGTTTCCACCAGTGCCGTACCCGTGAAAAGGGAACGGCATATGGCCCGCAAAGGCAGAAAGCCTAGGGCCATTGTCTCAAAGTCCGGCAAGACAGTTCTTGTCGGTGATATCAGAGTTAACCTGGACGGGGGCAAGCCAATATTGCCGAAAAGCAACATTGTCCCCACTATCCCCACCTCCAACCGCTTCGCATTGCTCCGGCACATGCGGGAAGAGGATTCTGCTGTACCTAGAAGCACTCGCGCCCGATCCACGGGTGTCGCAGTCCAGAAATGCCAGCTCAAGATGAAACAAATTTGGGTCACCAAGGAGGAGGCCCGAAGAATCAGAAAGCTCAGGGCAGAGAAAAATGCCCAAGCGGAAGAAGAAGAGGACTACCCGGTAATCCAACCTCCTAGATCTCAACACCCTCGGGGCAAAAGAGAAAAGGGGTATACCGGAAGCCCAACTTTGTCTCCACGCGGGTGGAAATGACCCGTCAGGAGGACAAACGACATGATGTGAAGCAGCCCTCACGCATCTCGGTCTTTGACCGATTGGGGGCAGTGCCCCAACTAGGGGGCCAGAATATGAAGAGGCGGAGGCTAGTGCAGAAGCCCCAGTACGGGGTAGATTTGAAGATCCACTCCTGTTATGTGTCAGGAAAAGAAATAGTTGAGCCCGTGAATGCACCTACAGAAGCAGCAGGCGCAGGGGCATCCAACCCAGACACAGATGCAATATTTCGCAATACGCGAAATGCCAAGCGGAACCTCCAAGCCCAGTTTGGCGGCCCGGGTGGCACTTCTAGCCAGAGCCAGGCACATGATGAGCGCCTTCCTCAAGAACAACACCATACCCTCCATGGCATAGAACAGGACAATGACGGAGATGAGAACATCAGTGTCCGAGGGGATGTGAATCTCCCTTACGAAGACCCCGATGAACATGTGGTCTTCGTACCGCCCTCCAGGGCAGCATATAATGCAATGTCTGATGACGCCAGATATGAAACCATGCAGCGCTGGCACATCGAGATGACCAATCTCATGCTGGAAATGAAGCGGCAGAAGAATGCTAATGTCCAGCGGCCGTTGAGGTCGGCCCCCAACTTCAATGCCCAAAGAGAACAGCAGGCCGGCGGTGCGCCTATGGCTCTCCGCCAGCCCATCCCGGTGAATGATACAGGTGCTATGCCGGAGTTACAGCCAGTGCAAGGTCCAAGCTCTCAATCCCCACAAGCCTCTGCAATTGAAGACGCTGTCGCTCAACGACGCTTGATTGAAAAGATTGTTGAGGACAAGTTCGCACAACATGGTGAGGGTACCGCCACTGTGGATTTGTACAGGGTGCCGTATCCGATCCATCACCAGTTCAAGAAGTTGCCACCTGATTGCCCCAAGGCACCAAAATTGCAGAAGTTCGGTGGGCAGACATCCCCACACGAACACTTGGCCTATTATTTAACGGCCATGGGTGAGCTGGCATTAGAAGAGTCATATTTGTTGCGGTATTTCGCGACATCTCTTACGGGCACCGCTTTCCAATGGTACTCGAGATTGAAGCCAAACTCTGTCGTTGACTGGGCCGACATGCAGAAGAAGTTTTTAGATCGGTTCCAGACTGCAGAAAGAAAGGTGTCCTTGGCTGAGCTTTGCTCCCTGAAGCAGAAAAAAGGGGAGACTGCTCTAGATTTCATCAAAAGGTGGCGAGATTTCAGCATGAGGTGTGATAATCCGCCCACCCAAGAAGATGCCATCACCATATGCCGGCGGGGCCTGGCAGCTGAAGTAAGTGAAAAGCTCTTGGGAACCAACATAAGGGCTTTGATCAGCTCAATGCTGTAGTGGCGGAGATTGAAATGTTCTTCGCCGAAAACCCGACATTTGGGGCCTTTAAAGCCAAGCCCAATAAAGAACGTGCCACGGGTAAAGAAGTAAATGCTGTGGACTTCTCGCCTCAGAGCGGTGGGCAAAGTGAAGGAACTTCAGGTGGTTCTGGGGGCAAGACAAAAGGAAAAGCACCTCCAACAATCACATTGGCAGACCGTCTGAAGACTCCATATTCTTTTCAGAAAGATCATACGAAGAAACTCTTTGATCTCTGTATGAAGAATGAATTGCTCAAGTTGCCAAACATTAAAAGGCCGCATGAAGCTGACAAGACAGATGAGCTCAATTACTGTCCATATCACAGAATGTTGCGGCATACAATTGAGGATTGTTATGTCTTCAAAAACGAAGTAGAAAAACTGATCCAGAGCAAGCTGATTACTATGAAGACAGGCCTTGTGGATCCCCCCCAACCTCATGATCAAGATCAGCAGAGGCAGTCTGCTAATGTGATACACATCACTGCTACAACCTATGGACCTGATACCCAGGAGAGTGCTACCTCGAACGCCCAACCGTCTTACGGGCGGGCAGCCCCCCGCACTCAGGAGCCTTTGCGCCGGTGGATGCCAAAGGCAATGCAAAGTCTCGAAAGACGGGTCCGATCATTGCAACACGGCCAAAGGGAAATATTGAGCCGTCTAAGAGCCATGGATGAACAGCTACCAGTTCCCAGTCACAGGCCTCATCGCCGAGCAAATGCATCTACTTCCCTGGCCCGTCCATCGACCAGAGGATGGCTTCCTGAAGGGTCCTCGAGCTCAACAGAGAATGTGATGGTGGAGAGGCTATACTCCTTTCCACGCCGGGAAACTTTGGCGATTTTCCGCGCATGCATATGCGGAGGGCTGCTATATCGGCCAACACCAATATATGCCCGGCCGGGCTATTGCCCATACCACCGGGTCAGTGGTCATGATCTTGAAGACTGTTATACCTTCAAAGACTTGGTAGAAGCCTGGATTGCCGAAGGAACAATTGACATGGGAAGCCTTTTGGTCGACCCACCCCAACCACATAACCAAAGGCGAGCAAACCAAGCCACTGACGTTGTCACCTATTCAGTCAACGTCATCCATAAGTCAACTGATAAAGAGAAGGCCAGGGGGAGACTTTATGAATTCCTCTACAATAGTCTCCCCAGGGACAATGATGATGAAGCAGGGTCTTCGAACCCACCACCCGAAGCCCCAGCAATTGTGCCAGTTGAAGCCGAACAGACAGCTGATTTTCATAAGCATCTGTTCCAGTTCCTAGCAGAGGCAGAAGCCGAGGCGCCACCGCCTCAAATGCAACCAGTGGCCGCGAACCGAACTCCCACTCACCCGCCAGCCAGAGTTGAAGCCTTAAGGGCCATGGGGGTGAGTTGCCAGGCGATGAAAAGACGGGGTCGGATGATGAACCTCCCAAGATGTATACACCAAAGGAGGATGATATGGCCACCTTTCCCTATCAGAAAGATTCATCCCATGGTCCTAGAAAACATGATCCATCGGGGCGTCCGAGTTAGAAATGTTCATGAAGCTCATCCCACTCAGATGTCTACACCAGTCCCCCATGGGCTATCTGTCCATGCGGTACATCAAGACTCGGACGATGAGATACAAGAAATTCCTCCACCGGTTGAGAACCAGCAGGCAGGGAGGCCGGTGCCCGCTGCCGCACCCAGGGAGCCTTCTCGTGATACAGTGATAGAGATGCTTCAATGGGTTCTCCGTGACCTTGACCAGATCAAGCGTCAGCAAGCTCAGCAAGCGCAAGAAGTGGCGTTCATAAAAGACCACCTCCTCGCAGCTGCAGTGGATGCTCTTGTTCAGCGCGAAATCTCCGGGAGCCCGGCGCCAGCTCATCAGCCAGCTCAAAATGATATGCTGGGGCAGCCTGCCTTTACGGCTGGGACCAGTGATGCTCAAAGGCCGACCTCTAACGGGACCCCATCAATGTCCCACCCTGAGGGCAACTCTGTTCCAAATGCCTCCGGGGTGAATTATTCTGTAAATGTGATTAGCGTCGGCACGGGCGCCGACAACCAAGAAGAAGGGCAGACATCTGATGATACCACCCCTCTAATTGAAGTTGCTTCGGAGCCCCCTGCTGAACCAGCTCCCTGGGAATTTTCTTTCCGAAAGGAGAATACCAGCATGATATTTAATAAGCTCCGCAAAGCCGGCAAGATATTGGCCATCGGCTCACGAGCTATCCGCACGGAGGCGGAAAAGAAACACCCTGCATACTGCGAATATCACTGTATGGTGTCGCACCCTACTAGTGAATGCAAAGATGTACAAGGATCATTAGAGGCCTTTATCAGACATGGTGAGATCGACTCTGATGGGAACTTCACCGAAAGAATGCATGCCAAGCTTCGGATAGAAGAGTTCATATGCCGCTTTGGCTTGTCGAAGATTGTCTTAAGCCTAGATGGCCGCCACTCCATGCCAGGGCTCCCATTGAGATAGAAAGCCTGCTGGACAGTCAAGCCGAACAAGGCCAAGAAGAAACCCTTGAACAGGAGGAAAGGTCAGATCTCAGCCGAGCCATCGACTTTGAAGTCACACAGGGCTCCAAGGCTCGGAAGCAAGACCCAAGGGACAAAACTCAACAGTTGGAAATTGACTGCAATCATGAAGAAGGTTGTGAAGCCAAAAGCCATGAAGAAAATGTTGAATTGAAGACAGGGCAAAGCCAGGGAGATAACCCCCAAGAAAATGAGCCTCAGGCAGGATGTGATCAGGTCCAAGCAAGCAGCACTGATGAAAAAGTTGCAAAGCCAATTCCCAAGCTAGGTCGAAAAGGCCGAGCTCGGCAAAGAAGAGAAAAGCTAGCTTTCGCACAAGGTCAACAAAATCAGATCAAGTCTGAGTCGTCTGAACGTGGCCCGGAGCAAGCCTTGAAAGGGCAAAACAAAGCTGAGTTGCCCAGTACCAACATACAGCAGGAGGAGGTCCGACAAGAAAAGAAACCTGCCCCCAAAGTGAACTTGCAAGCCGAGAATCCTCCCATAGCCCAGTTCCAGGAGTTGCCTCTCCATATCATTGAGCAGGCAATCAAGGCTACCTTTCAATCCCAACAAGATGAAAGTAATTGGGTCACAATGACCTCGAAAAAGCATGAGCAACCCAAGTTGATCAGAAACAAGGCTCCATACTGCCGCCCTTATATGGGGGGCTCCTCTCAGCCACCTACAGAAGCCCATGGTCCTTCCTTGACCAAGCTCGCTCAGGCGAAGAAGCAAGAAAGAAACAGACAGAAAAGCTTGAGAAGAAGACTGAAGAAGCAGGCCGAGCAAGCCGCCTTGATGGAGGCTCCCAGAAAATTGAGCCCCCTGCAAAAGCTTCAGAAATTGATCAATGAACTGGAAGAATATGTCCCTTCCAAGCCTTCTAACGGCGTCCCCTTGGACCGATATATCCCTTGGGAAGAGATGGAGCGCAAGACAAGGCTCAAGAACTGGCTTCGTCAGAAACTCCAACAAATGCGGGAAGGTGAAAAGTTCCCTCTCCCAGAAGAACTAGCCATCTTCTATAAAGATGACGAACTCACCATTGAGAAGTTAGAAGAAATGCTGAAAGAATTCTCATGCAATATGGTGTCGACACCGCCACCTGAAAGTTTGTCATCCTCAGGGGGCAAGGCAGCCACAGCGACCTATCAACGTCGCGAGCGAGGCCGAGGAAGAGGCCGAGGCAGAGGTCGCGGAACAAACTCCGCCCCACTTACTCGGGGGAATCCCAATCCGCCCAATCTCAACAGGGTGATAGTCTTTCGCGGAGAAGAACCTGAACCTACCCCGGAGGTGGAAATACGGGGCAACACATTTATCTTCGACCCGTCGGATGAGGAGGACGAGGTCGCTGCCCAGGCCCCTCAAGAGAAGCCAGCAGAACAAGCTACTCAGCCGGGTCCCTCTGGCGGGCACAATGTTGAAACGCCACCCCCGGATGAAGACTCATTGGCCCCGCTGTTCAGGGAAAAGGAAGGCGACAAACCAGAACCTGAGGAGAGTAGTAAACTCATGTATCCTCCCAAATCTCTGGAGCAAATGGTCGCGCCACTGGACCAGATCCGGGCTAGAGCTGATCGAAAAATCATCCAGCAAATGAAGCGGTTTCCCGCCAGTGTGACTGTGTGGGATGCCATTGCCTGGAGCAAAGAATTGAGGGAAGCTCTTGTAAAAATTCTCCAGCAACCTGAAGTTTATGAAACCCATGTAGCTGAAGCTCAGGCCCAAACCTATGAAGCATTGGCTGCCGAGGTCACTTTCTCTGATAAAGACATGTTGCTGTCCACACCCTGCCATAATCGCCCGCTTTATATGCAAGGCAAAGTCAACGGGCACGAACTCAACCGGATCCTAGTCGATCCCGGGGCGTCAGTCAATATAATGCCCCTCAAGACCTTTGAGTCGTTATACCTGGTCCCCTATCTACAGAGGGTGAATGATGTGAGAATCTCTGGGTTCAACCAAAATTCAGAAAATGCCCTGGGCAGGGTCGAAGTAGAATTGGTGTTGGGCGACTTCACCACGAAGGCGGTGTTCTACATCATCAATGCCAATACCTCATACAAGGCCTTGTTGGGAAGACCCTGGCTCCATGAAAATTGGGTCATCCCCTCTACACTCCATCAGTGTATTAAGTATGCAAAAGGTGGTGAACAACATACGGTCTTCGCTGATCGGGCTCCCTTTCGGCCAAATGAATGCAACTTGACTGACGCCCAACTATATTTCGGCGAGCCTTCAGTTGATGTGCCAAGGCAAGTGAAGGACAAAGGCGAGCAGAAAATCAATGTTGAAGAAGAAGATGATGGGGAGGAAGACGAGCTCTTCACAGTAAACAAGCAACTCTTGAAAATTCACCGGCTAAGTCTCCAAAATGATGCTACAGAGGCAACCCCAAATCAGCCAGAAAGGCGAGAAATCAATTTCGAAGCAAATGTGATTGGCCGGGCCATTGATAGAAGCATTTCTCTGCCACCGGCGTCCATACAGCTGCCTTTTCGGAGAGAGGAATACAAAGTTGAAAGACTGAAGACATTTGTCGTCACTCATCAGACAAAGGAAATGCAGAAGAGCGGCGAAGAAATCAAGCCCATTGTCTTCTATAGGGGAGATCTGGTCCCCCAATTCTCTCCAGTTGATGATTTCGGGTGGAGCGAAACACCACAAAATATCCTCCAACCCGTGGAAGAGATGGATGACATGCCTCAACATATCAAGGAGATGTGCCAGAAGCAAAAAATCTCACAGGCGGAAGAAGCTCCCGGCGTGAATACTTCCAACAGATGTGGAACCCAAAACATGTCCGGAGGCAACCGCCCTTCTCCAAGAAAGACACAAGAGGGCTCGGGTATGACCGGAGGCCAGTCTTTGAGGTCTACCATGCGGTCAACACCCTGGGGTTCTACCCCCGTCAAATGAGGAACAGGCGGGAGAGAAGCAACCTGACTCCACAAACGAAGAACAAGAACAGGGAGAACAACCCACACCAGTAAGTGCATCTCCGCCTCAAGAAAATTCCGAAGAAGAAAATCAGCAATTCTGGGCAACTGTCGCTGTCAACTTAGAACAATATGAGGTACATGTTGCTGACTCAGATGAGGAGAAAACTTCATCGATCTGCAGCCAGCCCCGCGTGAACTTGAAGATGGCGGACAGGCTACTGTAGATGAATTAATTGAACTCAATCTCGGGGAGCCGGGCGATCCTCGACCGATATTCATAAGTGCTCTACTCAGTAAGGAAGAAAGACAGTCCTACAAACAACTCCTGACGGAATACAAAGATTGCTTTGCCTGGACTTACAAAGAGATGCCTGGCCTAGATCCTTCGGTGGCCGAACATGAGCTGTCAATATTCCCTGATGCTAGACCAGTGAAACAACCTCAAAGGCGCATGCGTCATGAACTGGAGCTCAAAGTCAATGCTGAGGTCGACAAGCTGTTGCAGGTGGATTTCACAGAGCCATGCATGTACCCGATTTGGCTCGCCAACATAGTCCCTGTGAAGAAGAAAAGCGGCCAAGTCCGAATCTGCATCGACTACAGAGATTTGAACAAAGCCTGCCCGAAGGATGACTTCCCAGTCCCGATCACCGAAACCATGGTCGATATGACTACGGGACATGAGACATTGTCATTCATGGACGGCTCGTCAGGATATAATCAAATCCGCATGGCCGTCGAAGACAAAATGTACACTGCCTTTAGATCCCCCAAAGGGATTTTCAACTACAAGAGAATGCCCTTCGGCTTGAAAAATGCTGGCGCCACCTATCAGAGGGCTATGACCAAAATCTTTGATGAGATGATTCATGATCTGGTCGAATGCTATGTTGATGACCTCGTCGTTAAATCAAAAAGGCGAGAGAACCATCTGGCAGATTTGCGGCGGGTCTTTGAAAGGCTTCGCCAATATCAATTGAAAATGAATCCAATGAAATGCGCCTTCGGCGTGTCAAGTGGCAAATTCCTCGGCTTTATTGTCAGATACCGGGGGATAGAGATTGACCCAGACAAAATCAAAGCAATCCGAGGACTTCCCTCACCAAGAAACATAACTGAGCTGAGGTCACTTCAGGCAGGCTAGCTTATATCAGGCGATTCATCTCCAATCTCTCAGGGAGATGCGCCCCCTTTGGCAAGCTGATGAAGAAAGGAGCACCATTTATATGGGATCAGGAATGTCAGAGAGCTTTTGATCAGATCAAGGACTATCTGCTTACCCCTCCTGTACTAGGGGTACCGATCAAAGGGAAACCACTCATCCTCTACATAGCCGCCATGGATGCTTCGCTGGGAGCTTTACTGGCACAAATGAATGAAGAAGGCAAAGAACAACCACTATATTACCTCAGCAGGAAATTGGTTGGCCCTGAACGCCGCTATCCGCCCATAGAAAAGGTGTGTCTGGCGTTGGTCTTTGCCGTGAAAAAAATGAGGCACTACCTACTATCCCACCAAGTGGAACTAATATCGAAAATAGATCCGCTCAAGGTTCTTTTCAATCAGCCGGTATTGTCAGGAAGACTAGGCAAATGGGCTTTGCTCCTCATGGAGTTCGATATCAAATTCATTCCACGAAAAGCAATTAAAGGTCAGGGGATGGCAGATTTCTTGGCAGCACATCCGCTCCCAGCAGACTCTCCTCTCAACCTCCAACTCCCTGAAGAAGAAACACTTTCACCTCACCAGGAGGTGGAAGGCCAAGCAGAAATTTCTCCTCAGAAAGATGAGGAGGCCCTCACCATCAATTTACCATGTTGGGAGCTCTATTTTGATGGCGCTTCCCGAACGATCAAACAAGATGATGGTTCTACAACATTTGCCTCGGGAGCCGGCATCGTCCTGGTCACTCCCCAGGGGGGAATCCTCCATAACTCCTGTGCTCTCATGAAACCCATGACCAACAATGAGGCAGAATATGAAGCACTAATTGTGGGGCTCCAATTGGCGCTTGAAATGAACATCAGATGCATTAAAGTTTATGGGGACTCTCAACTGATTGTCCGACAAGTCACGGGGGATTATGATGTCCGGAAACAGGAGCTAGTCCCTTATCATACCATGGTGCTGAAACTCAGGGAGAGGTTCTACCTGTTTGAGATAAGCCATGTACCCAGAAGCAAGAACTCTCAGGCGGATGCCCTAGCCAAATTAGCCTCTGCCATAAAGCTACCTCCCGAAGGAGAGCTTGATATAACAGTCAGACACAGGAGGCTTATGCCCACTATGCTTGAAGAAGAACCTGAACCAGGAACTTTAGAAGCTAACCTGTTGGAAGAAGACAATGCCGCCCAAGAAGAAGATTGGCGCGAGCCCATCATCAAGATAAAGAATGGCTGGATACCCCCAGACCGGGCAGAAAGGGTGCAGTTGCTACGAAGGGCGACATCCTATCAGCTAATTGCTGATCAACTCTATAGACTTGTTCATGAAAAAGACAGGTCTGTTCTTCTAAGGTGTCTCTCCCCGAAGGAGGCAAAAGCCATTATGCATGAAGTTCACTCCGGACTATGCGGCGCGCACCAAGCGGGAGATAAAATGAAGATGAATATCAAGCTGAAAGGGTTTTATTGGCCCACCATGTACGCGGATTGTAATCAATACGCCCGTTCATGTCATGAATGCCAGGCTTTTGGTACTATACCAAGGAGACCCCCCACCTCCCTCCATCCAACGGCACCCACATGGCCGTTCGCAGAATGGGGGATGGATATTGTGGGACCATTCCCACAATCCTCTAAAGGGCATAAATTCATATTGGCTGCAACTGACTACTTCTCTCGATGGGCTGAAGCAGTCCCCCTTCGGGAAGTGACAGGAGAAACCGTCGCCAGATTTGTCAGGCAACACATCATATACCGGTTTGGTACTCCCAACAGAATCATTTCGGATAATGGCACACCATTCAGAAACAAAAGGGTATATGCACTGGCAGTCAAGTTTCATATAGACTGGAGGACATCAACCGTCTACAACCCACAAGCCAATGGCTTAGCTGAAGCCTTCAATAAAACCTTGTGCAAGCTACTGGCCAAGATAGTCGGCAGTCGCAAGCGGGAGTGGGGAGAAAAGTTACATGAAGCTCTCTGGGCATACCGAACAGTCTATAAAACTCCTACCGGATGTTCACCATTCTCCTTGGTATACGGAGCAGAAGCAATGATCCCAATTGAAATTGAAATGTCTTCCTACAGGATAGCTATTCATACCGGCCTACAACCTCAAGAACAAGATGAGGTAGAAAGAAGGTTGGAAGAATTGTCTAACCTGGAAGGAAAAAGGTTAGAGGCCTACAAGCATCTCCAAGCATATCAAGCACAAATGACGCGAGCATACGACAAGCTAGTCAAGCTCCGCGTATTCAAGAAAGGTGACCTTGTCATGGTCAAAGAAAAAGAAGTCATGGCAGGCCGGTGTGGACACAAAAATTTTTAACCCCTTAACCGATGGGGCTACCATCGGTTAAGGGGATTATTTCCCCAAACCGATGGAAGCACCATCGGTTGAGGGGAAATCCCCCTTTAAATCCCCTAACCGATGGGACTACCATCGGTTAAGGGGATTTTTCCCTTCAACCGATGGGAGTTCCATCGGTTGAGGGGAAATTCCCCTTCAACCGATGGAAGTGCTATCGGTTAGGGGAGTCTTCCCCTCTAACCGATGGGAGTTCCATCGGTTAAGGGGAAATTCCCCTCTAACCGATGAAACCTCCATCGGTTAAGGGGAATCCCCTTTAAAAAAAAAAAAACATAAAACATAAAAAAAAACAGAAAACAGAAAAATAAAGAAAAAAAAAAAACACAGAAAGACAGAAAAATACAGAAAACAGAAAAAACAAAAAAATAAAATAAAAATATAGAAAACAGAAAATAAAAAAAAGGAAAAGCCCTAACCGATGGTACCCCCATCGGTTAGAGGGCTTTTAACCCTCTAACCGATGGGAGTCTCATCGGTTAGAGGAGTTTTTTTCTTTAACCGATGAGAGTCTCATCGGTTAGAGGGAATTTTCCCTCTAACCGATGGAACTCTCATCGGTTTAAACCCCCACTCCCACGCATGTAAGGGGGGGGGCCTTCCCCTATAAAAGGCCCCCCCCATCCCCCCATTTGAAGAGGCTGGCCCGAGGAGGAGCTACAGCCCTCTCCCCAAAAGTGCTGTCCCCTATTTTCTGAAATCCCCAAAGAATAGAAAAATTCCAAATTCCCAAAGTTTCCCGATCTCCTCTCTCAATCTCATTTCTTGTGTGAGTGAAGGTACCAAATCTTCTTCCCCCGAGTGTTGAGAGGTTATCCGTATGCGGCATCGGCAAACTTCATCGGCTAAAAGTCCGCAATAGCGGCACTGGCCCTCACGGGCTATAGGTTCTAAATACCGTCCATTTTGGACATATGGTATTTTAGATACCTTTGTTATTCATGCCACCTCCCATCGAGTTTTAAACTCTCCGGGATGGTGTGTTTGTGCTATATGCATATGTTTCTTAGAGGAGACTCTGCCCAAGTGGAGATTCTGCTCGAGAACGTATTCATATATTCACAGATTCGTATTTTTATATATATGCTTCCTAGAGGAAACTCTGCCCAAGTGGAGATTCCGCCTAAGAACATATTTATAAAGCTCAAATCTGTGTGTATATTTATATGTTTCTTAGAGGAGATTCTACCCAAGTGGAGATTCTGCCCGAGAACATGTTTGTATATTCACAAATTTGTATTTTTATATGCATGTTTCCTAGAGGAAACTCTGCCCAAATGGAGATTCCGTCTAAGAACATATTTATAAAACTCAAATTTGTGCCTATACACATATGTTTCTTGGAAGGAAACCCTGCCTATGTCAGAGTTTTCCCTCTAAAAACATATCAATATAATCACAAACTTTGTATTCATATACATGTGTTTCCAAGAGGAAACTCTGCCCAAATGGAGTCTCCGACTACGGACGTGTTTATATAATCATAAAATTCGCAATTATATGCGTATACCTCTCAAAAGGGATTCTGCATATGCAGATGGTACCTTTTACCGGACATTCCACTCAAAAGGGAATACCGGTGAGAAAATATGCATAAACTGCAAATTTGTGTTTATACACACATACTTTCTTAAAGGCAAAATCCCTCCGGGCAAAGATTCTCTGAGGACACATGGATATAAGTACATGTTTATATGAATATCTCCGTGAGGGCATTCCGCATAAGCGGAAACTCTACCAAAATAAATTTATGAAAATTGTGATAATATACACACATCCAAAGAAAAAGAGGACAGGACCCGAACTGTGACAGGACCCGAACTGTGATAGGACCCGAACTGTGCTCAGATACTCCAAAGAGCAGCATGATGCATACTTATAAGAACTGTGTTCATATGGACAGTTTCCAAAAAGGAACTTCAAATTGACAAGAACATCCATGGAGATATGTGCATACGTTCTCCAAAAATCATACTCATACAAGCAAAGAAAAATGAATGATGAATAAATGAAACGATGAACGAGGAGAAAAGAAATTCTGCCTCAATTCAGACTTCATTTAAAAGAAGGATGTTATAAACGAATTAATGTAGCAACTCTTCTAATACAGAAGTGCTACTTTGAATCACAACTTCCCCCAAGTTCAGAATCAAATGCACGGGTATATGCCTGTCTGCAATAATAATCCTCAGGTTTTCCAAAATAAAACCTTCAAACAACATCTTTCTCAAAAAAAAAGGAGAGGAGGGAGACCCCAAATGGGTTCACGGAAATATACCCGTTCCCTTCTTAAAAGTCATATTTCGGACTCCACAAAGGTAGTCTTTTCAAAATGAAACACTCAAAGCAAAAGTATTTCAAAAATAACCAAAAGAAAAATGATACATCATGACCAGGATTTTCTAAAAAAATGTGTATTCTCTCATCCCTTTTTGCTATGAATGGTATTCGGGTTAAAACTGGTGTTAAATAACACCAAGAGTCTTAACTCGATGTAAATGTAACATTGACTCCGGTCGATGGAGACAGAGGTCCAGCACATGCTACCTCAATCACCTGATGAGTATAGATACGGGACTCAAGGAGTTCAGATAAAAAACGGCGCACCCTAGTCGCCCGTCACACGGGCATCCCCGTCCATTTCATGGACAACCCTAGTCGCCCGTCACACGGGCATCCCCGTCCGTTCCTCGGACATCATACCCGTCCGTTCCTCGGACATCATACCCGTCCGTTCCACGGGCATCATACCCGTCCGTTCCTCGGACATCATACCCGTCCGTTCCACGGGCATCATACCCGTCCGTTCCTCGGACATCATACCCGTCCGTTCCATGGACACCCAAAAAATACCTTCTCCGCATTGCGCGGACTCTTTCTTCTGTCTGTTAGACAGACTGGCACGCCCCGCAAATCACGATACACAAATCAAAGCATGTGAAATAAATGAATACCCAAATGAAATGAATACATGAACCAGATAAAATCAAATGAGAAATCCAAAATCAAATGATAATGCCAAAGCGATATCTTTCCCGTGTCAACAACTGGCACGCCCGGTGGGACCTCTTCTCACCATTCATAGCAAAGGATGAGACATACGTATATTTTTCATGAAAGTCCTAATACTGATATTTTCCCTTGAAGGTACAAACAAAAAGGCAAATCATAAGCTGTTGAAGATGGCCGTCACTTATGGACCACTCGCCATCAACAATCATGCCAGGTTCGGTTACCAGGCGACTCCGATCATATTTGGGGATTTTTCCAACAATTGTCAGATCCCTTCCGGCCTATGAAGAAGATGCTGCTCAAAAGCCTCTCTCCAACAAGTTAACAAGGAAGATCCACGAGAATTGTGGGCAAGCCAAAGCTCGTCTTGTTATTATCAGCAGGGGGCATCCGAATGCTCTCCAAAGGTAATACTAATAAAGGGGATCAGCCTAACTCTGGCCAACAACATTTATTGGCTATGAGCCTAGGCAGATCATGTCCAATCCAAATTCAAAACCATATCCAAACTCAAGTTCATGACCAGCAAGCCATCAAGGCAGGTCATGTCCAATCCAAATTCAAAACCATATCCAAACTCAAACTCATGACCAGCAAGCCATCAAGGCAGGTCATGTCCAATCCAAATTCAAAACCATATCCAAACTCAAGTTCATGACCAGCAAGCCATCAAGGCAGGTCATGTCCAATCCAAATTCAAAACCATATCCAAACTCAAGTTCATGACCAGCAAGCCATCAAGGCAGGTCATGTCCAATCCAAATTCAAAACCATATCCAAACTCAAGTTCATGACCAGCAAGCCATCAAGGCAGGTCATGTCCAATCCAAATTCAAAACCATATCCAAACTCAAGTTCATGACCAGCAAGCCATCAAGGCAGGTCATGTCCAATCCAAATTCAAAACCATATCCAAACTCAAGCTCATGACCAGCAAGCCATCAAGGCAGGTCATGTCCAATCCAAATTCAAAACCATATCCAAACTCAAGCTCATGACCAACAAGCCATCAAGGCAGGTCATGTCCAATCCAAATTCAAAACCATATCCAAACTCAAGCTCATGACCAGCAAGCCATCAAGGCAGGTCATGTCCAATCCAAATTCAAAACCATATCCAAACTCAAGCTCATGACCAACAAGCCATCAAGGCAGGTCATGTCCAATCTCAATTTCAAATTCCAAACCATATGCAATCCCAGAATACATCAAAACCAAACATCAAATATAGCCACAAACCATCAGGGTAGGCTGAATCCAAATTCAAAATCCAAATTGAAATTCCAAAATCGTAGCCACCAAACCTCAATGGTAGGCTCAACCAAATTTTCATACCATATCTTTGACCCCAACAAAAAAAAAGGGGTACCCATTTAGCAAGACTAAGTCAACCCAAATCTGGACTTTTTCAGTCCAGACAATTTCCTCCAAAATCAAAGTTTTCATCTCTACAACAAGGACAAAATAAAATCATAAAAGTAAAAGGCCATCAGCTGCCACCTCAAGATCTGGCAAATCCATCATGATCAAAGGTCTGCAGTTTTGCAGCGGTTTCAAGGGAAATCAGGAGATCCTAAGAAGGAAGCCGATGTCAAGCAAAAGACCCAGCACTCTCCCAGGTTCAAACAAATCTGGGTTCCCAAAAAAAAAGGGGAAGCCCATAGACTCAAGAAGACTCAAACAAATATATCAAAGGTGTTTAGTAAGAGAAGCAACGCCAAATATGCTTCCCTTCAACATATTGAGCTCAAGCACCATCATGGGTAAAAAGAAAAAGGAATATACAAGAAATCAAGGTATACTCTTCAAGGCTCGGAGAATATCCGAGTAGTCAAAGAAAATCCAAATCAGTAATTCAAATCTCGCGTATCGATCCCTGATCGTATACAGCGAATCTCAATACTTGATAGGCTGGGGGCAATTCCTAATGCCAGTACCCGTCCGTCAATAAGACGACGTGTTACTTGGGCAGCTGAGGAAAAAAAACCAAGCTTATAATCTTCTCATGCTATGCCGCCGGGAAGGACTCTGGCAAACCAGCTGAACAAATCGCTGAAGCCATTTCAAATAATCCTGCTGAAGCCATCAAGTAATTTTCCAGAAGAAACCGCCAGCCCGGCAGACAAGCTGAAGCACCTGGTCAAGTTCTCCCTCGTATTGATATTTAACATGAGGGAATTCAAATCCCCTTCTTCGAAGAAACAAATATTCAAGTCGAAGAAGGTGGGCCTTCAACTTCAAACATCAATCCCGTCATCGACTTGCCGACAAAGGAAAATTTCCAGGCTATGTCAGATGACGACAAATATCAAGTGATGCAGCAATGCCAATCTCAAATGGCTGTGCTTCTAAATGAAATGGGGCAACTGGTAACTACAAGCCTCCCCATTCTGTGGAGCCAGTCTCTGCTCAAAATCAACAAAATCAACATCCAGATAGGGCTGCCCCGATAAATTATCCGGCAGCTTCTACGACTGGTCTTCTTCCTCAAACTACGGTTCAAGACATCATTGATCCGTCCAATATTATGACCCCTCAAGGTGTTGCCATACAAAGGCATGAGATACTGAAGATCATTCAAGATATGTTCGCTCAGCAGAGCGAAGATATTCAGGTGGCAGATTTATATTCTGTCCCATATCCAGTACATCATCAATTCAAGAAGCTACTAGAAACATGCCCTAAAGTCCCAAAACTATCAAAGTTTAATAGGCATAGGTCACCACTGGAATATGTGGCACATTATGTTATTGCCTTGCGCAAGCTCGCCATCGGCAAATCTTATATCTTCAGATATTTTGCAACTTCCTTGATTGAAGTTGCATTTCAAAGGTATTCAAAACTCAAGCCTGACTCAGTTGCCGATCGGGCAGATATGCAAAAGAAATTCATGGGCCATTTCCAAACGGCTGAATGGAAGGTATCCCTCTTGCCAAATTATCTTCCCTCAAACAGAAGAAAAGGGGAGTCGGCAATCCACTTCATCAAGGGATGGAGAGAGTTTAGCATGAAATGCAATAACCCTCATGTTCAAGAAGATACAATCCCTATCTGTCAAAAAGGCCTCATATCAACAATCAATGAGAGACTCTTGGGAGCAAATATCAAGAGCTTCGATCAATTGAATTCCATAGTGGCAGACATTGAGATGTTTCTAGCCGAGCAAATGACACATACATCTCATAAAGGCAAGCTCCCCAAAGAGCGCAATAAGTTAGCAAAAGAAGTCAACATCATTGACTCCTCACCTGATGATGAAGCAAAGGGGGCAACAATCTCTCCTGCCCCAAAGAAGAAATCAGAAGCTAAAGCTCCACTGCCATCATTGATGGGGCGCATGAAGACTCCTTATTCTTTCAAAAAACAAGAAGCATATTAAAGAGGCTCTTTGATCTCTGCCTCGATAATCAGTTAATATCACTGCTAAAACCAAAGAGGCAGGCAGGTGTCAGCCAAACCAATCAGCTTAATTTGCCCGTATCACCGTATGGTGGGGCATGTAATTGAAGATTGCTACATCTTCAAAAATGAGGCCCAGAAGATCATTCAAATGGTCTCATATCTATGCAAAATGCTCTGGCTGACCCTCCTCAACTTCATGCTTGGGATCGACCAGAGCAATCTGTCAATGTCATTTATATGACGAGACTTCCGACAAATTCAAATCATCCCGAGAACGATCATTCATGTGATCCTCCTCAAGATAATTCAGGAGCTCATTCTCTACCAAGATCAAGGCATGATCCACATAGAATAATGAGGAAAGGCCAAAGGCAAATATACTCTTATGCATACTCAAATATATTCAGAGCCGCCTCCTATGCCGCCATATGCAGACTCAATTGGGTGGCTATCCGAAGATCCTTCAACTCCTGTCGAGCAGGCAAGGTTATATTCTTTCCCTCGACATTAAACTTTTTCACTTTTCCGGTTATGCCTTCAATCCGGATTGATGGATTACCGAGCTCCGGCAGAAATATTAGCCAATTACTGCCCATATCATCAAGTGATGGGTCATAGTATCAAAGATTGCATAAGATTCAAAAATGATGTTCAAAAGCTAATTGACCTGAGTATTCATCGGGTCAACCAGCCTCATACTCAACAACCACCAAATGGACCGGCCAATCCTGGATCCTATGTGGTGAAAGTCATTAGGGCATCATCATCCTTTGGTCTTCCTCGGTTATCAGTGGGGGAGCATTCAAATCCATATTTATCCAGTCAATCGTATACAAATCTGCATCTTCTATAATAAGCTCTCAGAAGACAAAGTCTGGTTTCCATACTTGAACCAGCATCATATATCTTTCAGAGTGAAAAGAGATGTATGACTATTGTTTGGATCTCTATGATTTGGTCGAAACTCATATCTGGGAAGGAAAAATTGATCAATATGGGAATTCTTTGGTGCCAGCAAATAAGGTGCCACAACGAGCCTATGGTTCAAGTCCAGAATCCCAAGCTCTATATCCAAAGATATGTGAATATTATCATCATCCCCTGGGCTATGGACGATACAAAGTCAAAGCTGAAATGGAGCAATTTAAAATTGATCTTTTTCAATACAGAATGAGAATATCGAAAGAAGTTGCGACAAAGCCAATCTCGCAGCAAGCAGAGGAGTTCGTAGATCATTATCACCAACTCCCATCTTCAATTATTCAAGAAGCAATTAATGCAACCTTTGAGAATGGGTCACTGTCGGCCCTCAAAATCGGCCAGTTCCAAAAGAGTCAACAACTCTACAACTAAGAGGTGGCTCCAACAAGAGAAGCATCTCCAAATCATCTTCAGAGCAGAAAGTCATAAGCTTACTTAAAGCTCTTCAGGTATGAAATAAAAATATACACATGTATATATATAAACAGAACAAAAACAAAACAAAAAAAAAAAACAACAAACAAATCAAAAAAAAAAACAAAGAATAATAATAATAATAATAAAAGAAGAATGAAAAAGAACAAATGTAGCGTGATGCTGCTGCTGAGGTACCTCAAGTATCAACTTAAAAAAAAAAAATCATTAATCAATCAAAATTGAAGAATCAAATCACATATTTAACTCACCAATTTACAATATGGTGTCCAAACCTCAACCAAAGAAGCTATAAATCTCTCCAAGTGATAATACCAAACAGGCTGAAGGTAAGCCAACAATGCTGACATATCAGCGTCGGCCAACAAATAATTCAAATCGCCGTCGCAAGAAAGGGCATGGTAAAGAGCAAAAAGTTGCATCTACTATTTTCAGGAAGCCTGATATCACAAAATCAAGCAGAGTCATTCTCATTTAAGGCAAGGAGTCAAAGCCTCTGCCTGAAGCCGAAATACGGGCGGATTCTTATGTCTTCAACCCTTCAGATAAAGAAGAAGAGCTGTCCAATATGCTTCTTCATACAAAAGAAAGAGCCAAAGTCCCCATGCCTCATCAAATGAGCCGGACAACGCTCCTCTCTTTTCAAATGGAAGGATGTTGATTCCTCTCTCTCAAAAGAAATCTGTCAAGCCAAAGAAGCCATCTGAGTCCTCGATAAAGGGATCTCCCTCATCGGACCAGATACGCATCAAGGCTTATGACAAAATCTTTCAGCAACTCAAATCACTCCCCGTTAACCTTACTGTCTAGAAGGCAATTGCTTGGAGTAAGGACTTGAGGGAAACTCTCGTCAAAATACTCAAAGAAACAGAAATATATGAAGCTCATATGGCTGATTTCCAAGCTCAAATATATGAAGCACTGGCAGCAGGTGTCGCCTTCACAGATAAAGGAATGCTACTATACCACAATCGCCCTTTACATATATATGAAGGGACAACCCAATGGCAACAAATTGTGTTGTATCCTGGCCGATCTGGGGGCATCTATCAATATAATGCCTTATAAAGCCCTTGAATCTCTACATCTCATGCCTCATGTGCAACAGGTAAAAGATGTATAAGCCACTGGTTATAAAACCAAAATTCAGGAGAAGCCATTGGAAGAGTCACTGTCAACTTAATTCTTAGAAGCTTCACCACCAAGGTAGCCTTCTATATTATTGATGCTGATACAACATACAGAATATTACTTGGAAGATCTTGGCTATAAAAATTTTGGGTCATCCCATCGACACCCCATCAACGCATCAAGTATGCAAAAGAAGGGAAGCGGTATACAGTCTTTGCTAGTTAAGCCCCGTTTCGGGAAGATGAATGCAACCTGACTGATGCCCCTTTATATCTTGGAGGACCAAATCTTCCACCCTCCTCTCTCCCTAAAAGGAAGGGTAAGCAAATTCAATCTTCAAATGAAGACAATGAAACTGGCAAGCTTTTTGTGGTAAACAAAAGCCTTGTCAAATCACCTGCAAATACTTCTCAAAGCAAAGCAACCTGCCCAGAGCGGCGGAGCATCAGTTATGAAGCTGATCATATAAGTCAAGTTATTAATGGGAGCATTCCTCTGCCATCCAATTGCATGCAGATCTGCTCTCTAAAGCAAGAACAAAGTGTCCGACGATTAAAAACTTTCGTCGTCACTCATCAAAGAAAAGAAAAAAGAAAGAATGCAAGATAAGCAGTAAAGCCAATCCTCTTCTACAAAGGGGAATTAATCCTTCCAACTTATACAGAGGATGATTTTGGTTGGAAAGACAGCTCCAATAACCAACTGGAATCAATACAAGAAATGGCCGATATGCCAGAAAAAATTAAGGAGATGTGCAGAAAGCAGAAAATTCCTCACGTACAAGATGTTTCCCGGAGAAATTTCTTCAAACAACTATGGGAACCCTCTCAAGTCCGGGGGCAACCTCCATTCTCTAGAAGAGATACCAGAGGATTAGGTTATGATACCAAATCCTCCTATACAGTCAATGTTGTCGGATCATCATCAGAGGTCTGCAGCACGCAGAATAATCAGGAGTCTTCCAACTTCAACTCTCAAGCCATTATTTCAGCTCTATCAAATGAATTATTAAATGAAGAGCCATCAGAAGAATTCTGCAAGCAATCTTCATCTACAAATCTTCAAGATAGGAATCTCTATGAAGTCTGCGTCGCCAACTCCGATGACGAAGAAGATTTCATAGATCTGCAACCAGCTCCCCAAGAAATTGAAGACAGTGGACAGGCCACTATTGATGAATTAATTGAACTCAATCTCGGGAGTCAACAAGATCCCCGGCCAATCTTTATCAGTGCCCTTCTTGATGAACAAGAGAGGCAATCTTATCAAATTCTTCTGCTGGAATTCCAAGACTGTTTCGCTTGGAATTATAAAGAAATGCCAGGACTAGAGCCATCAGTTGCTGAACATGAATTATCCATACTGCACACGGCCAAGCCTGTCAAACAAGGCGTATGCGCCATGAACTAGAACTGAAAGTAAATACTGAAGTCGACAAGCTTTCTGAAGTAGACTTCATCGAGCCATGCATATATCCAATATGGCTCGCCAATATTGTTCCAGTGAAGAAAAAGAATGGTCAAATCCGGATATGTATCGACTATAGGGACTTGAATAAAGCATGTCCCAAGGATGATTTCCCAGTCCCAATTACTGAAACAATGGTGGATATGACCACCGGCTATGAAGCCTTGTCTTTCATGGACGGGTCTTCCGGCTACAATCAAGTCCAGATGGCAATCAAAGATAAAAATTACACTGCATTCAGATCACCCAAAGGTATCTTCAACTACAAAAGAATGCCCTTTGGCTTGAAGAATGCAGGAGCCACATATCAAAGAACCATGACAAAAATATTTGACGAAATGATTCATGATATAGTCGAATGCTATGTCGATGATCTCGTCGTCAAAACTAGAAAACGGGAGGACCATCTATATGATCTTCGCCGTGTTTTTGAAAGGCTTCGTCAATTCAAATTGAAGATGAACCCTATGAAGTGTGCATTTGGGGTTTCAAGTGGCAAGTTCCTGGTTTTCATCGTCAAATATCGGGGAATAGAAATAGACCCTGACAGAATCAAGGCGATCTAGCAATCGCCACCTCCTCAAAATCTGACCGATTTAAGGTCATTTCAAGGGAAGCTAGCCTATATTAGACATTTTATCTCAAATCTTTCAGGAAGATGCATGCCGTTCGGCAAACTAATGAAGAAGAATGCTCCCTTCATCTGGGATCAAGAATGCCAAACTGCCTTCAAGCAGGTCAAGGAATACCTTCTCGCTCCACCAGTGCTGGGGGCACCTATCGCTGGAAAGCATCTTATACTCTATATTTCAGCTATGGATGCTTCTCTGGGAGCTCTATTGGCACAAACAAATGAAGAAGATAAAGAGCAAGCTTTATATTATCTTAGCAGAAAGCTAATTGGTCCAGAACTCCGATATGCTCCAATAGAAAAAGTATGCCTAGCACTGGTATTTGCTGCAAAGAAATTGAGACATTATTTTCTGGCTCATGAAATTAAGCTCATCTCTAAGCATGATCCAATCAAATATCTGCTACGGCAACCCATATTGTCAGGAAGGCTCGCAAAATGGGCTTTGCTCCTCATGGAGTTTGATATCACATACATCCCACAAAGGGCAATCAAAGGGCAAGGTTTAGCTGAATTCTTGGCTGCACACCCAGTGCCGGAAAATTCTCCCTTATCTATAGACCTTCCGGAAGAAGAAACTCTTTCCCCTTCAAATGAAAGAGATAATCAAGTCCAAGAAAATCCAAACTTCCAAGAAGTCATCACAATTGAATTACCCTCTTGGGAATTATATTTCGATGGAGCTTCTCGGACTCTCCACTATACAGATGGTTCTGCCGACCTCTCTACCGGGGCAGGTATTGTCTTGGTCACTCCCCAAGGAGGAATATTATACAATTCTTGTGCTCTCATGAAGCCACTCACAAATAATGAAGCTGAATATGAAGCTCTAATTATCGGGCTCCGGCTGGCTCTCGAAATGGGGGTCAAAAGTATACAAGTTTATGGTGACTCACAGCTGGTCATCCGACAAGTGTTGGGCCAGTATGAAGTTCGAAAAGAACAACTGCTTCCATACTATATCACGATCATGAAACTCAAAGAACAATTCGACTTCTTCGACATATCTCATGTGCCAAGAAGTGAAAATTCTCAAGCAGATACTCTTGCTAAATTGGCCTCTGCCATAAAATTGCCTCCCGAAGGAGAATTGGACATAATTGTCCGTCATAGAAGACTCATGCCGAGTGTCCTCGACGACGAGTCTAATATTGCAATTACAGCAAATGGATTTGAAGATTGGCGTCAGCCAATTATCAAAATCAAGAAAGGTTGGCTACCTCCTAATCGAGCTCAGAAAGTTCAACTTTTACGAAGAGCTGCATCATATCAATTGATAGGAGAACAACTATATAGATTGATCCATGAAAGAAAAGGACCAGTCCTCCTCCGATATTTATCTCTCAAAGAAGCCAAAATCATGATGAAAGAAGTTCACTCCGGACTGTGTGGTGCACACCAGGCAGGGGAGAAGATGAAAATCAATATCAAGTTGAAAG
Organism: Colocasia esculenta; assembly: GCA_014218235.1. NCBI lineage: Eukaryota > Viridiplantae > Streptophyta > Magnoliopsida > Alismatales > Araceae > Colocasia > Colocasia esculenta. Next base: position 87,899,572 of record CM024765.1, on the reverse strand, counting down.
GCTTCTACTGGCCTACCATGTACGCGGATTGCATCCAATATGCCCGTACATGTCATCAATGCCAAGCCTTCGGCCCCGTGCCAAGAAAATCCCCAAATATGCTACATCCCACAGCACCAACTTGGCCGTTTGCCGAATGGGGTATAGATATTGTGGGACCATTCCCACCCTCATCTCAAGGCCATAAGTTCATACTGGCTGCTACAAATTACTTCTCTCGGTGGGCTGAAGCTATCCCATTAAGGGAGGTAACCGGAGAATCAGTCGCCAAATTTGTCAAGCAAAACATAATATGCAGATTTGGGACTCCTCACAGGATCATATCTGACAATAGGTCGCAATTCAGAAATAAAACAATATATGCCTTGGCGGCGAAATTTCATATTGATTGGAGAACATTCTCAGTATATAATCCACAGGCAAATGGGTTGACAGAAGCCTTCAATAAAACCCTCTGTAAATTGCTTGCCAAGATAATCGGCAACAGGAAACGGGAATGGGGAGAAAAGGTTCATGAAGCCTTATGGGCTTATCGAACTGTGTATAAAACCCCTACCGGATGTTCGCCTTTCTCCTTGATATATGGAGCTGAGGCCATGATCCCTATAGAAATTGAAATGGCATTCTGTTGAGTGGCAATCCAAAATGAATCTCAAAGCCAAGATCAAAGTCAGATCGAAAGAAGACTTGAGGAGCTCTCCAACCTAGAAGGAAGGCGACTCGAAGCATATAAATCCCTCCAAGTATATCAAGTCAGAATGGTCTGCACTTTTGACAAAATTGGCAAGACCAAGAGCATTCAAGCAAGGAAACCTCGTCATAGTCAAATGCAGAGAAGCAATGGCAAAAAAAAAAAAAAAAAAAAAAAATCGTGCGGCAAATTGCAGCCTACTTGGCTCGGCCTATACATCGTCACTTCGGCATATGAAAGGGGTGCATACATGTTGGTGGACTATAAAGGTAATGTGCCCTTTCCCCCACTCAACGGGAAACACCTGAAATTGTACCACGCGCCAGAACATGAATTCTCTGGCCAGCCACCAAGACAAAGAAAAAAAAAAAAACCAAACCAATCACCCAAAAGGCATGAAGCCCAAAGAAAATAAAAAAAATGATGAAATGAAGTTTGCCATAGATGGGGGCAAAGGAATCAAAACTTCCACCTGTCCGTCATATACCCCAAACTTGTCAGTCCTTACCAAGCGTGAAGCCAAGGGCATTCCATGTACAAACCCAAATCAAATCTTGACCATAGCCAACAAACCAAAAAGGTAGGCTATGCCAAATCCATATCCAAAACCATAGCCAACAAACCAAAAAGGTAGGCTATGTCAAATCCAAAATACCAAAACCATAGCCAGCAAACCAAAAAGGTAGGCTATGTCAAATCCAAAATACCAAAACCATAGCCAACAAACCAAAAAGGTAGGCTATGCCAAAATACCAAAACCATAGCCAACAAACCACAAAGGTAGGCTATATCAAATCCAAATACCAAAACCATAGCCAACAAACCACAAAGGTAGGCTATATCAAATCCAAAATACCAAAACCATAGCCAGCAAACCAAAAAGGTAGGCTATGTCAAATCCAAAATACCAAAACCATAGCCAACAAACCAAAAAGGTAGGCTATGCCAAAATACCAAAACCATAGCCAACAAACCACAAAGGTAGGCTATATCAAATCCAAATACCAAAACCATAGCCAACAAACCACAAAGGTAGGCTATATCAAATCCAAATACCAAAACCATAGCCAGCAAACCAAAAAGGTAGGCTATGCCAAATCCAAATACCAAAACCATAGCCAACAAACCACAAAGGTAGGCTATATCAAATCCAAATACCAAAACCATAGCCAACAAACCACAAAGGTAGGCTATATCAAATCCAAATACCAAAACCATAGCCAGCAAACCAAAAAGGTAGGCTATGCCAAATCCAAATACCAAAACCATAGCCAACAAACCACAAAGGTAGGCTATATCAAATCCAAATACCAAAACCATAGCCAGCAAACCAAAAAGGTAGGCTATGTCAAATCCAAATACCAAAACCATAGCCAGCAAACCAAAAAGGTAGGCTATGTCAAATCCAAAATACCAAAATCATAGCCAGCAAACCAAAAAGGTAGGCTATGTCAAATCCAAAATATCCAAAACCATAGCCAACAAACCAAAAAGGTAGGCTATGTCAAATCCAAAATACCAAAACCATAGCCAACAAACCAAAAAGGTAGGCTATGCCAAATCCATATCCAAAACCATAGCCAGCAAACCAAAAAGGTAGGCTATGTCAAATCCAAAACACCAAAACCATAGCCAGCAAACCAAAAAGGTAGGCTATGTCAAATCCAAAATACCAAAACCATAGCCAACAAACCAAAAAGGTAGGCTATGCCAAATCCATATCCAAAACCATAGCCAGCAAACCAAAAAGGTAGGCTATGTCAAATCCAAAACACCAAAACCATAGCCAGCAAACCAAAAAGGTAGGCTATGTCAAATCCAAAACACCAAAACCATAGCCAGCAAACCAAAAAGGTAGGCTATGTCAAATCCAAAATACCAAATCCATAGCCAACAAACCATCAAGGTAGGCTATGCCAAATCCAAGTTCCAAACTCATAACCAGCAAACCATAAAGGTAGGCTACCCTAAAACCAAAGTCCCACCAGCAAACCATCATGGTAGGTGACATCAAGTTCAAATTCCAAGTTCATATCCCAAGGCCATCAAGGCAACTCATATTCAAATACAATTCCAAATATAGCCACAAACCATCAAGGTAGGCTGAACCAAATAGAAGTCCGAAATTCAAAAAAAAAAAAAACCAAACCAAGACCAAAATCAAAATCAAAACCAAAACCAAAACCAAAACCAAAATCAAAAACCAAAACTAAGTCTAGAACCCAAATCAACCTACATCCTACATCCAAAATCCAAAAGCAAAATCAAAATCTCATATTCCATCCAGAATATCACAAAGATAAACTGACATGTCCATATCCAAATCTAAAAACAAACCCAATCTCAACTCTAATACAAATCCAAATGCAAATCCCTTATCTCTGCCCTAAGCCATCAGGGATGGGCGAAATTCAAACCTAAAACCCCAAACCCAAACCCAAACTTCATGCCAAAGTCCATACCAATACCCAAAACTAAAAACTTGAAACCAAATAAACTCAAATCTCATACCCATATCCAAATTCAAATTCAAAATACCACAAAGGTAAGCCAATGTATTCACGCTTAAACCTAAATCCACCACCACCCATTCCACAATCAGACCATCATCCATTCCACATCCCAGACCACCACCCCTTCCACAATTAGACCATCATCCATTCCACATCCCACGTCACCACCCATCCCACAATCAGACCACCATCCATTCAACTACCCAAACCAGTCGAGCACTCACCAGTCAGGTCAAAAAAAAAGAAAAAGGGGTTGAAAATAGAGATACCCCGATGGACTTGAGAGTACAATCCCTTGTACTCTTAAGGGTAAAAAGATCAAAAGAATCCGGCTGAGGTGAAAACCCAAAAGGGCGCTTCAGGCAAAAATGGGCAACCCCTCAACGTGAAAACCCGAAAGGGCGCGTTGGAAAAAGCTAAAGGGGGCCAGTCTTGGTGAAAACCCGAAAGGGCGCTAAGGCTGGTAATGTGAAAAAAAAGAGAAAAAGAAAAAATGAATGAAAAGGAGGATTCCTCAGTCCTTCATTCATACATCCACAAAGCTATAAGTCACCACATCACAAACTTACAAAGGGTGACAGATACCACATGCAAGATAGAAAGGAGATCAAGGCAACAAGCCCAATATGCAAGTGTTTATGCTTTGAAACAAAGGCAGAAAGGCTTCTTTCTCTCCAGCCATTCAAATCCAAGTGCAAACCCCTCATCCCGGCACTAAGCCATCAAGGAGGGGCGAAATTCAAATCCCAAAGCCAAAACAATAAACACCATTCAGAGCCCATTCAAACCAAGTCCAGGGCTAAATCATACCCAAATCTCATATCCATATCCAAACCCAAATTCAAAATACCACAAAGGTAAGCCAACATACTCATGTTCAAACCCAAATCCACATCCAGATCCAAATTCCAAATCCGAATTTCCAATCATTGGCCAAATTCAAATCTCAAACCACATCCGAATACACCACTCATTCTACAACCAAACCCTTAGCCATTCAATTATCCAAGTCAGTCGAGTCCTCAACAGTCGAGTCAAAAAAAAAGAAGGGGTTAAAAAATAGAGATACCCCGATGGACTTAAGTATACGGCTCACTGTATGCTTGAGGGTAAAAAGATCAAAAAACCGACTGAGGTGAAAACCTGAAAAGGCGCTTCAGGCAAAAATGGGTAACCCCTCAACGTGAAAACCCGAAAGGGCACGTTGGAAAAAGCTAAAGGGGGCCAGTCTTAGTGAAAACCCGAGAGGGCACTGCGATTGGTAATGTGAAAAAAAAAAAAGAAAAGAAGAAAAAAAAAGGGAAAGGAAAGAAAAAAAAGTCAGGGAGAAAATGAAAAGGAGGACCTCCATTATCCTTCACCTTGTATTTACAAAGTCACAAGTCACTTTTTGTACAAATATACAAAGAGTGGTAATAGCTACATGAAAGTCAAAAAAAAAGGGGGGGCAAGATAATGAGCTCAGCATGTAAATGTCATACTGAAAAGCAGAGGCAGGAAGGCTTTTTCCTCTTCGTCTGTTCAACTTCCTTAACTTTGGAGGCTGTCGACTGGCGGAAGTTCCTTCCGTTTCTTACATAGGCAGTTTCTTCTTCAGAATCTATGGCCTCATCTCTAGCCTCCTGATTCAAAGAAGCTCGCGTTCCAGCCGGGCAATGTTTTCCTTCCCGACAATCATGCTTAACACCATCGTCACTCGCAGCATCGCCTACTTGAAAGGCAGAATAAGCTTGAAACTCCAAAAAAAAGGGGCTCCCTGTATCTCCCCAAAAGTAGAAAGAGAAGATTGGCCACAGATACAGAATATGAATCCATTATCCCCCAGAGAAGAGTTGATCACAGAAGACCTGGTCACCTGAATACAAGGAAAGAAAGTCAATATCAGAAAAGAAAATATCATCTTTAAAGACTGTATATGAGCTCAGTAAAGGAAGTCACCTGCGGGAGTTGATTCCATGGCAGAATATTCCTTGGCAGGCATTGAGATACAAGCCCCGACAGGAGCAAAAGAATATTGTTCTATCGAGACTCTCAGCTCAGCAAATGCAGAGGCACCGTCATCCGTCACGGCTATCTCAAGAAAACAGACAGTCAAATGATGGTTCATTATCATCAATCTCAGGCATAAAATCGACAACTGCCTGTGAGGAATTCTCACGCTCCACTCCACAAAGGAAAGGAGAACCTCCAGGCAAAGAGGCATGGCCGCCCGAAGCAATCGGACCAGCACTTTTCCTCATCTGTCTCGTCATCTGAGGTAGATAAGTCAAAAAAAAAAGGGATAAGTGATAAATCAAGAAGAAAAGTCATGAATGACAATGATGAGAGAAGAAAAGAAAAGAAAAGAAAGTCACCGCCAGATAAGGCGGAATCCGCCACACTCCTTTTTCCAGCTCTCTTGGGTCTGGAAGAAGAGGAAATATTCAAATGAGTTTCACCATTCCTGTCTCCAACAACTTCCGGAGCAAGGATGGTTGAGAATTCAAAACAGATACAAAAAAAAAAGGAAGAAGAAAGATAGCCGCAAAACCAAGAAGGTTAGCCTCAGTACCGAATACCATGCCAAATCTCGGACAAAGCCAAGAAGACAAGATTCAAGAAAAAGATGTCAAATCCAATACAAGCAAATGCCAAAAAGGCAAAGCTCAGGAAAGTGATATCGGATCCAACTGCGAATCAAGTCAGAATCACAAGTCAAAAAAATCTCTCTCAAATCAAGTTGTTGAGCAAAGTCAGAAAGACGAGTCTCACCAATTGAATCCTCAAGCCAGAAAGGAAAAATCTCTGAGATAAAATCCAGAAGGCAAAGACCCAGGCAAAGAAAGCCTAAAGTCAGTTTTAAGTAAATCCAAGGAAGCGGAGCTGATCGCTCAGAACAAGAAGCATGACAAAGTCGATCGTTGTCCGAGGTTGTCGACTTCACAGTGCAAGTGCTGAAGTGTGTCAACTGTGGCTACAACTTTCCGATTCAAGTTTATTGTCAAGTCATGAAGATCAGAAGCACGGCTCGAAGAACGCACGGGACGTCCCCCTCCGCCTTCGGCGTCGGCGCACTTCCCGTGGGGGGCATTTGTGGACACAAAAATTTTTAACCCCTTAACCGATGGGGCTACCATCGGTTAAGGGGATTATTTCCCCAAACCGATGGAAGCACCATCGGTTGAGGGGAAATCCCCTTTAAATCCCCTAACCGATGGGACTACCATCGGTTAAGGGGATTTTTCCCTTCAACCGATGGGAGTTCCATCGGTTGAGGGGAAATTCCCCTTCAACCGATGGAAGTGCTATCGGTTAGGGGAGTCTTCCCCTCTAACCGATGGGAGTTCCATCGGTTAAGGGGAAATTCCCCTCTAACCGATGAAACCTCCATCGGTTAAGGGGAATCCCCTTTAAAAAAAAAAAAACATAAAACATAAAAAAAACAGAAAACAGAAAAATAAAGAAAAAAAAAAACACAGAAAGACAGAAAAATACAGAAAACAGAAAAAACAAAAAAATAAAATAAAAATATAGAAAACAGAAAATAAAAAAAAGGAAAAGCCCTAACCGATGGTACCCCCATCGGTTAGAGGGCTTTTAACCCTCTAACCGATGGGAGTCTCATCGGTTAGAGGAGTTTTTTTCTTTAACCGATGAGAGTCTCATCGGTTAGAGGGAATTTTCCCTCTAACCGATGGAACTCTCATCGGTTTAAACCCCCACTCCCACGCATGTAAGGGGGGGGGGCCTTCCCCTATAAAAGGCCCCCCCATCCCCCATTTGAAGAGGCTGGCCCGAGGAGGAGCTACAGCCCTCTCCCCAAAAGTGCTGTCCCCTATTTTCTGAAATCCCCAAAGAATAGAAAAATTCCAAATTCCCAAAGTTTCCCGATCTCCTCTCTCAATCTCATTTCTTGTGTGAGTGAAGGTACCAAATCTTCTTCCCCCGAGTGTTGAGAGGTTATCCGTATGCGGCATCGGCAAACTTCATCGGCTAAAAGTCCGCAATAGCGGCACTGGCCCTCACGGGCTATAGGTTCTAAATACCGTCCATTTTGGACATATGGTATTTTAGATACCTTTGTTATTCATGCCACCTCCCATCGAGTTTTAAACTCTCCGGGATGGTGTGTTTGTGCTATATGCATATGTTTCTTAGAGGAGACTCTGCCCAAGTGGAGATTCTGCTCGAGAACGTATTCATATATTCACAGATTCGTATTTTTATATATATGCTTCCTAGAGGAAACTCTGCCCAAGTGGAGATTCCGCCTAAGAACATATTTATAAAGCTCAAATCTGTGTGTATATTTATATGTTTCTTAGAGGAGATTCTACCCAAGTGGAGATTCTGCCCGAGAACATGTTTGTATATTCACAAATTTGTATTTTTATATGCATGTTTCCTAGAGGAAACTCTGCCCAAATGGAGATTCCGTCTAAGAACATATTTATAAAACTCAAATTTGTGCCTATACACATATGTTTCTTGGAAGGAAACCCTGCCTATGTCAGAGTTTTCCCTCTAAAAACATATCAATATAATCACAAACTTTGTATTCATATACATGTGTTTCCAAGAGGAAACTCTGCCCAAATGGAGTCTCCGACTACGGACGTGTTTATATAATCATAAAATTCGCAATTATATGCGTATACCTCTCAAAAGGGATTCTGCATATGCAGATGGTACCTTTTACCGGACATTCCACTCAAAAGGGAATACCGGTGAGAAAATATGCATAAACTGCAAATTTGTGTTTATACACACATACTTTCTTAAAGGCAAAATCCCTCCGGGCAAAGATTCTCTGAGGACACATGGATATAAGTACATGTTTATATGAATATATCTCCGTGAGGGCATTCCGCATAAGCGGAAACTCTACCAAAATAAATTTATGAAAATTGTGATAATATACACACATCCAAAGAAAAAGAGGACAGGACCCGAACTGTGACAGGACCCGAACTGTGATAGGACCCGAACTGTGCTCAGATACTCCAAAGAGCAGCATGATGCATACTTATAAGAACTGTGTTCATATGGACAGTTTCCAAAAAGGAACTTCAAATTGACAAGAACATCCATGGAGATATGTGCATACGTTCTCCAAAAATCATACTCATACAAGCAAAGAAAAATGAATGATGAATAAATGAAACGATGAACGAGGAGAAAAGAAATTCTGCCTCAATTCAGACTTCATTTAAAAGAAGGATGTTATAAACGAATTAATGTAGCAACTCTTCTAATACAGAAGTGCTACTTTGAATCACAACTTCCCCCAAGTTCAGAATCAAATGCACGGGTATATGCCTGTCTGCAATAATAATCCTCAGGTTTTCCAAAATAAAACCTTCAAACAACATCTTTCTCAAAAAAAAAGGAGAGGAGGGAGACCCCAAATGGGTTCACGGAAATATACCCGTTCCCTTCTTAAAAGTCATATTTCGGACTCCACAAAGGTAGTCTTTTCAAAATGAAACACTCAAAGCAAAAGTATTTCAAAAATAACCAAAAGAAAAATGATACATCATGACCAGGATTTTCTAAAAAAATGTGTATTCTCTCATCCCTTTTTGCTATGAATGGTATTCGGGTTAAAACTGGTGTTAAATAACACCAAGAGTCTTAACTCGATGTAAATGTAACATTGACTCCGGTCGATGGAGACAGAGGTCCAGCACATGCTACCTCAATCACCTGATGAGTATAGATACGGGACTCAAGGAGTTCAGATAAAAAACGGCGCACCCTAGTCGCCCGTCACACGGGCATCCCCGTCCATTTCATGGACAACCCTAGTCGCCCGTCACACGGGCATCCCCGTCCGTTCCTCGGACATCATACCCGTCCGTTCCTCGGACATCATACCCGTCCGTTCCACGGGCATCATACCCGTCCGTTCCTCGGACATCATACCCGTCCGTTCCACGGGCATCATACCCGTCCGTTCCTCGGACATCATACCCGTCCGTTCCATGGACACCCAAAAAATACCTTCTCCGCATTGCGCGGACTCTTTCTTCTGTCTGTTAGACAGACTGGCACGCCCCGCAAATCACGATACACAAATCAAAGCATGTGAAATAAATGAATACCCAAATGAAATGAATACATGAACCAGATAAAATCAAATGAGAAATCCAAAATCAAATGATAATGCCAAAGCGATATCTTTCCCGTGTCAACAGCCGGTCAGCTGGTAAGCTCAAACCTAATTGGCATGGACCCTATGTTGTCTCAGAAGTCTATGAAGGGGGTGGATACATGCTCGTCAACAGCAAAGGAGAAAGGCCCTTTCCCCCGTTGAATGGCAAACACTTGAAAACATACTATGCGCCAGAACATGAATTTTCTGGGCGATCCTCGTGAGATACATTGGCAAAAAAAAAATAATAATAATAAATGAAAATGAAAATGGGGCTTAAAATAGAGGTGCCCCGGCAGACTTGGCCACTCCCCAAAAGGAGTGTCTAAGGGTAAAAAGGCCCAGAACCCGGCTGAGGTGAAAACCCGGAAGGGCGCCTCAGGCAAAAATGGGTAACCCCTCGACGCGAAAACCCACATGGGCGCGTTGGAAAAAGCTAAAGGGGGCCGACCACGGCGAAAACCCGAAAGGGCGTCGAGGCCGGTAAAAAAAAAGGAAAAGAAAAAAGTGGGAATGAATGAATCACCAACGATGGGGAATCATCATGTACCCCACTCTGACATACTCATCCTCGTCCCACCTTGGCAACCATCTCTCTGATCCAGAATCGTGAAAGCCAACCAAAACCTTGAATCCCAAAATTCCAAACCTTGGACTGACAAACCACAAGGGCGGGTCAGAGTGAAACCTCAAATCCCTAGCCACAAAATTCATAAACCTCCCTAGATACCCAAACCTTTGCCCATCAAACCTTAGAGACAGGTCAAATCTGGAAAATTCATACCCTAAATCTATGTGAACAGGGAGAGAGAAAATCCTTAGAATAGGTTGGGCCGGAATAAACCTCGAATCCTTAGCTATTAAAACCATGAAAGCCAGCTTCCTGTTTTCCCCAAGAAACAGACCCGAGAATCACATTCCGAACATGTAGATCCTAGGTCTTTGAAAAAAAAAAATGAAAATGAAAATGGGGCTTAAAATAGAGGTGCCCCGGCAGACTTGGTCACTTCCCAAATAATGGCCAAGGGCAAAAAAGCCTAAAATCCGGCTGAGGTGAAAACTCGAAAGGGCGCCTCAGGCAAAAATGGGTAACCCCTCAACGTGAAAACCCGCAAGGGCGCGTTGGAAAAAGCTAGAGGGGGCCAGTTTCGGCGAAAACCCAAAAGGGCGCCGGAATTGGTAACGTGAAAAAAAAAAAAAAAAAAAAAACAAACAAACAAAACGAAAAATCTCTATTGAATCTTTGGCCTACAAGCCTTTACAGCCGGCCAGGTTCAAATTCAAGGTTGAAGAGCGAACCATTCCCCAGCCAACAAACCACAAAGGCAGGCTAATCCCGAAATCTGAATTACCCTTTAGCCAGTAAACCACAAAGGTAGGCTAATCCCGAAATCTGAATTACCCTTTAGCCAGCAAACCACAAAGGCAGGCTAATTCCGAAATCTGAATTACTCCTTAGCCAGCAAACCACCAAGGTAGGCTAAGCCCGAAATCTGAATCATCCCTTAGCCAGCAAACCACCAAGGTAGGCTAAGCCCGAAATCTGAATCATCCCTTTAGCCAGCAAACCACAAAGGTAGGCTAATTCCGAAATCTGAATTACTCCTTAGCCAGCAAACCACCAAGGTAGGCTAAACCCGAAATCTGAATCATCCCTTAGCCAGTAAACCACAAAGGTAGGCTAATCCCGAAATCTGAATTACCCCCTTTGCCAACAAACCACAAAGGGAGGCTATGCTTGAAATCTGAACTATTCCCCGGCCGACAAACCACTAAGGTAGACCGGGCCAAAACCCAAATCCAAACCCAGAATTCAGAAACTCCACTTACAAAAAAAATGGGGCTTAAAACAGAGGTGCCCCGGCAGACTTGGTCACTTCCCAAATAATGGCCAATGGCAAAAAAGCCTAAAATCCGGCTGAGGTGAAAACCCGAAAGGGCGCCTCAGGCAAAAATGGGTAACCCCTCAACGTGAAAACCCGCAAGGGCGCGTTGGAAAAAGTCAGAGGGGGCCAGCTCGCGTGAAAACCCGAGAGGGCGCGGGAGTTGGTAAAAAAAAAAGGACAAAAAAAAAATATATTCATGAAAGGGAGGTCTCTCTCACCTCGGAAGAGGCTAGGATTGAGTTTTCCCACAAATCTTATGATAAAGGGAGATGTAAGAGTTGCCAATGACGAAACCACCCCTAGGTTCACTTTATAAGTGGCCAAAATAGGGGTCATAACTGAGGCAACGATGAATACGTCTTCCTGTCATCATGAGAAATGGGAGGAAATTTGAACCCACCTCGGAAAAGATGAAGAAAGACAATACACCTACACAAAAAAAATGACGGGTGGAAGGAAAGATGTATATACAACTTCTGGCTTCTCAAGTTTCATTTCTGTAATCATGAGATAGGAGCCCGAGACAAGCCCTCGGGAAGCCCACAAAATACAACAATGAAATGAAAGGTGCTCAAGATGAAGAAGATATCTGCATCTGCAAGTCCTCCATCGCCGACTTCTTGGCGACAAGCTCATGCTCAAGTGCCAACCTCGCCTTAACAGACGCCTCCCTGTCGGCCGCCACCTTCCTTTTATCCTCGGCCATCACTGCCAAAATCGGCCTCAATTCTGTGAGCCTAGCTGATGCGCGCTCGATTGCCTGCTCCAACATTGATGCTTCTTCCATAAAAGCCGTGGAGGATGAATCTAACTCGGCCTGTCGGGCCCCAATCGCCGTCTCTCTCATATGGGCATCGGCGAGCTGATTCTCCAATGCTGCAATATCCCCTCCAAGCTGAAAAATCTGCAGGCCAACACTCTCCCATGCTGATTTTGCATGAAGATCCCGAACCTCTGCCCACAGGGAATCTATGCTCGCCATCCAGGGATCTCGAGGAAGCCCCATCAAGTGATATGCTTTGGTGCTTGTCGTCATGCGATCACGCACCTCGCCAATAGGGGGAGGAAATTCGGCCTCTATTATTGAGCGGATAGATCGAATGAATGACTCCGCCATAAAATCAAGCCCCCGAGCTGAACCAGTCTGAATGTCATCCGGCCATACTATGCCATGTGGCGGAAGACTGAACTTCTGAATGAAAATAGCCTTCTCTTCTACCATGATGGAAGGAGTGATATCCTGAGAAACTGAAAAGAAAAGAAAGGAAATGCGCTGATATATCAAGTACTGAAAAAGAAGAGAAGGCAAAACATCAATACAATGTGCTATGAATAAGCAATGAAAAAGTTACCAGTATGGGCGGAATGTACACCATCTTGTGCCAGACCTGAAAGACATGAAGTGTCACGAGTGGAGACCGCCCCAGTAATGACCGGATCATCCACCTGGTCTGCGGCGGAACAGGTCATCCCTGGTAATTAAGAGGTTCAAAGCACACGGCGATTCAGAAACACTCATTGCCGCCCTATGGTATGAAGAAAGAGAATGTGCATGAGTCATTCACCTGAAGCCTCGACATCTGCGCCGACCTCGGGGGTTGGCGAACTCCTGACCGTGTCATCCACTACAGGGACATCCCCTGTAGCCACGCCCCCTGGTGATATTAATACTGAATTTAGGGGTCAGCACAAGAAGAGGCGAAGACGGAATCAAGGCATTATGGAGACCAGGACGACAAATGAATTACCTGAATCAACATTGCCCTCGCCGATGAGAGCGCCCTCCACGATTTCATATCCGTGTGAGGGGGCGTTAATCACTGGCTGACTTGGCTCTGATGCTCCTACAAGTCGCAATGATAAGTCATTTACTTGAAAGGCAAGGAGCGCAGGCGTGAAGAAGCCAAGAAACTAAAAGGGAAGTCAGCCACAACTATGGCGGGCGGAGGAAACGGCATATCTACCTGTCAGCTCTCCTCCTAAATGAGCATGCGGGGTAATCTCCAAATCCCCAGATATGGCCCCCTCCACAGGATGTGTGGGGCCTGAATCGACAAAAGCTGAACCTGAAAGGGGAGAATGAGCAAACTGAAGACACAAAATTTTTTTTTGAAAGAAGACGAAATGAAAAGGACAAAGGAACTCCATACCGTTCCCCTCCGGTATTACTTCCTTTGGGAGTTCTCCCTCCTCGAGGGTTGGGAATCCCGAAATTTCAGCACCCGAGGTTATGATTGCTGGCAAAAAAAAAATAAAAGAAAGAGATCAGCATACAAGAAGATGGACATATGGACGTAACCAGAAGTCAAGATTGCTTACTGGCGCTCTGAAGAATGTCCGTCCAGTCGCTGTCAGGTGCGCCAACAGCGGTCCCCTCCTGGTACTCAGGCAATCCTGGATCTGCCTCTATTTCAAGTAAGTCATGAAGTTCTTGAAAGGAGGCGGACATGCTTTCGTCATAAGAGGGAAAGTCACCCTGATCATCGCTCCCTATACGTGTCTCGCCAACACCAATGTCCTCCTCAACATCACCTGCAAAAAGATATCGAAAGGGGAGGAAAGAAATCATAACCCTCCGAAAAGAGGGGGACCCCCATACGTGAAGGGTGCGACGACTAATCATATAAAATTGAAAATAGCTGTCGTTCTCTTTACCTCTCCCGGGGTCATTTGCAACTGGAATACCCCCCTCATCTGGGGACGGGGCACCATCACGAACAGGGAGATAATCATCTGTCTCCATATCGCCGAACTCCTCATCATCCTGCACACCAGAGTCGGCTTCTACTACTACGGTGTCGGAAGGAGCTGGACGAGAACAGGCCAAAGTCAGCATCCTCTACTATGCCAAATGTTGAGGCTTACTCATATGCAGAAGATATACATTCAGAAATTAAGCAATCCATGCTGAATCGCCAAAAAAAAAAAAAAGGAAATGATAAGTAAGTTACCAGGCTCCTCAGGCAGAGGGTCCTCAATGACATTCTCCCGGGCTACTCTCTTAGAAGCACCGCAGTCAGCTTTAACGGCTGGCCGCCTCTTCGGGCGAGGAGAAGATGACTTTTTCTTGATTGGCTCAAAGACATAGCTTGCTGAAAAAAAAAATCAGGAGGTCAAATCAGCAAGAAAACATAGCAAAAAATGATGGTAAAAAAAAAAAAAAATCATCAGTCTCCCTATTTGGCAAATGAGACACATACCGTCGGGTACAGGCGAAAAAGAGGGTGGCAATACTACCGCCCTCGGGCCCAGCTTCACAACTTTCCCTGCCTTACTGACGGCATCCCAAAGATCCTGAAGACGGGTGCAATTATCAAGCTGAGAAATAAACTCCACTGGACCCACCCGAGCAATGGAGTCCTTCAAATGCTGCTCCCAATGCGGCCAAAGGTCATTGGTGTAGCCATCAGGAAGAATGGGGCTGGATAAAGCCGCATTGGCGGGATACCCACAATCTGAAAGCAAATGCTGCCACCAAGAGTAATGCTTCTGCGGGGGAAGGCTCTGTTTGTCCTTTCGACCAAAAATAGAAGACCGCTCCAAAGGTTTCATAGCCCCTGTGTACGCATGCTTCTCCGTCGAAGGGGGCTTCTGGGGTCCCTCCTTCTTCCGGCGAGACCCATGAAGGGACCGGTCTACAGCGGGGAATTGCTGCTTAAGAAAAGCAGAAGATATCGAAAGGGGTGGCAAATCCACCCTGCACAACCGCTTCTCCTCAGCCTCCTTAATACGGTCGAGCTGCTCTCTGAATACATTACTATGCCGGAACCACCAACGGGCATAGTAAATATCAACCTGTCCAGACCTCTCTGTATCGGGTAGAACACATCCAAGGGGAGGACCGCGCCGAATATAGTAACACCACCAGCTGGCGGCCACCAAATGTCTATCACTACCCCTATACAATCTGGCACTGAGAGGAAAATCAGCATTCGGAGGGGTCGCTTGATCATACCCGAAGTTACGGGCAAACCGATTCGGGTAGTAAGGCTCCAAAATCACGGCCGTGCCCTTCCGGAACACAAGGACACTCGGCCGGACACTGCATAACCAGCCTTTATAGAAAGAAGGATCTGCCTCTGGCTGCCCAGGAAGGAAATACTGTGTAGCCCCAGGACCATTAACCCCGAAAGGGCGAAATCCCCAAGAACAGTGCTGAAAATTCAGACCCGCCTGGTCTCTAGAGGGCAGAAAAGATAAAGCTCTTCTGGCACTTCGCAATTGATCATAAGAAGCATGATTCGGGCAATTGCGGAACAGAAAAAGGAGAGGGGCTGAGGCATTCTCCAAATGCGTCTGCTGGCACAACCCAGGCAATAACAAACCGGCCCAGGCACTCAAATAATGTGTCGGCAACACCACAGCACGGTCCCGAGGCGAAAGACTGGCAGTCAAATTTCCCAAGCCATGAAAAATAGAAGCCAAGGCCACCGGCGCTAATGCAATTTTCACTCCGTCCGCAAGGGCACAAGCCGGGTAAAGCACCTCCGGCCGAATATATCCATCCTCCCCGTAAGGTACAACAAATGTGCTCAACCAATAGGCGAGATATGCCGCCAAATATGTCCTATCGGGCAGTCCACGGGGATTCCAACCTTTGTTTTTAGGAGCGGGCAGAAATCTGACATTTTTCTCCTGCTCAACCGACAACTGGTAATAGTCACTCCACGAAGTGGTATCGCCGGCAAAGCTGTTATAAAAACAGAAGGGGCCGTTGTAGAAAAAGGCAACCCATGCATGGAGCGACACTCTCACACTGGACTTACATGCTGAAGGAGGCTCATCCTTGCCCGCCCGGGCCAGGTCTCGCCAGACCTTTGTCAGATACCTCAGACTATACGGGGTGCAATAGGATCCCTTGCCCTTCGAATTGTCACGATGGAGGTCATCTAAGCACACTTCTTCGTACAGACGTCCACAAATGGGCAGACCAGATATTCGGTGAAAAGCCCATAAATCAATGGAAGTCTCACCCTCTGCGGTAGCAAAAGTGTTGAATCGCCTGTTAAACCTCTCTGCCAAAGCTTGCAAGAGGCCAGTATGACAAGGATAGCTGTATAAAGCGGCAGTCACAGCATGACGAATCCCAACATGATCCAGCAAATCATAATAATGATGTAGAACCCCCATGAGCCACTCAGTTGCTCCGAGGCGGAATCGATGTGATGAAACCACTGACCATCCGTCGTACCAGCTCGGTGTTGACTCCTTTAAAATCTGACCAAGGAGGCAAAACTGGGAATAATCATCTGATGTATAAGCAGAGCCAGAAGGCAGCAGACTCAGCCCTGGAAAAGAAAAGCCTGACTTTGGCAGTCCATATACCTCCCAGAGAGCAGGTATAATCGTCAACGTCTCTGTGACAGAATCAGTAACTGAACCGAAAAAGCCCAACTGCTCAATGTCTGGAAACTGAATAAAGGTAGGACAGTCTGGGGGAAAACTGAGATATGAAAAAGTACAGGTACCCATCATGCTATCGCGGCCTGACAGAATGGCCCGCTCCAACTGCTCTCTTTCTGAGACCACGGTAGCATCATCAGCATCCGGATCATCTATGGTAAGCTGTTGGATAAAGGGGAAGAGATGCTCATCCAGAGGGAAACACTTTGGATAGCCATTATCCCTCAGATACTGATAGTAGCCGCCACGCTTGATAATCAAGTTCAAGTCAACCTGGCCTTCCTCAGGTGCCTGGGTCTCCAGGGGACCCCTCGCACAAGATAGAAAACCCCTATCAACAGAAAACAAGTTCTCATGTGTAATCATCCGCGGAGCCAGCTGGGGCATCCGAACCTGGGTAAGCATAGAAGTGCCAACCCGACTGCGCCCTTGATCAACGGCTCCGCGACCTCGAGACATCTCGCAATCTGCATGAAGAAAAACGAACCAAAAAGGTGGAGATGATTAGAATAATTTCATTGGAGAAAGAAAAAAAATTGCAAGCATAGAAATTGTCAATTTTATGGCCAAATAGAACACTATCCCCTCAAAAAAAAAAGAGGAAGAAGGAAGGCACGGGCCGCCCGCCGTCATGCTCGACGAGCAGCCCGCGGGGGGCATTTGTTGAATGAAAAATTTCCTCATGTCAAAGAAATACTTGTGTTAGATATTCAAAGCAAGGACATGAGGAGAAAAAATATTTGATCCAGAACTCTGGGTGAAAATAACCCTCAAACCCGTTTATTCAGAAATCTCGGAACGAGCGAAAGAAAGAAACTCGTTCCCCTGAATTTTCAAAATGGGAAAAGACAGCGAAAAAACAGAAATAAATTTCTGCATATGATCGGAGCTCGGGTAGGAGTCATTCCGAATCATCTTGGGGCTGAAATCACATGACCCCAATGTTCCCGGGATAAAATATCCCCCAGACCCTCAATACATTGGAAAACACTTGTTTCAGATGTTAAGAACGAGTGTAAGAAAAGAACAAAATGTATTGTCCAGATATTCAGAAATTTCGGGACACGTGAAAGACAGAAAATTATGTGTTCTGATTTCTCAATATGGATGAACAGAAATAGCCTTCTACTCATGTTCGAATCTCGGATGGAGGTCATTCCGAATTGGGTTGGGGCTGAAACCGTATAATCCCCAATATTCTCTTGGATAGAATCCTCGTCGTTCAATCGTTCCAAGTGTCCGGAACAAATACACGAAGGAAAATATTTATCCGAGCCCCGATGAAAGGACAGCCCTCGAAGTTACTTATTCAGGAATTTTCAGAATGAGTGGATAGAATGAAATCACTTGTTTATGATTTTCCGGATAAATCTGAGACGGAAGAAGAAACCAGATCTGTGCACTGCCGAAGTGACGAAGAAAAGTCTCCCGGGGTTGACCAAGAACAGAAATCAGTCAACCCCGTACGCCCGTATGTCCGGAATTAAACCCAGCATCGGGCGAACGACATTTAATGTTCAAAAATGAAAGGAGCCGATACCCATGGCACGGAAAAATGAGCAAGAACTGGCCAAAAGCGGATGATCTGGACTCCACGTGGTGAAAATGACCCGTGGGGAAGAGCTTATAAAGAAGTCTTCATCAAATGACCCGATGGGACCCCCATCGGGATTTCCGCAAATTAGCCGGTGGGAGTCCCACCAGCCTTGAAGCACCCAGTGGGGGCTCCACCCGCACCGCGGCACTCGGGGGGCCCCCACCAGGGCCGCGGCCACCGGTGGAGGCCCCACCAGGGGCCGCGCGTCCCCGGTGGAGGCCCCACCGGGGGTCGCGAGCCCCCTGTGGGCCCCACCGGGGCCGCGGCCACCGGTGGAGGCCCCACCGGGGCCGCGGCCACCGATGGAGGCCCCACCGGGGGTCGCAAGCCCCCTGTGGGCCCCACCGGGGCCGCGGCCACCGGTGGAGGCCCCACCAGGGGCCGCGCGCCCCCAGTGGAGGCCCCACCGGGGCCGCGGCCACCGGTGGAGGCCCCACCAGGGCTGCGGCCACCGGTGGAGGCCCCACCGGGGGTCGCGAGCCCCCAGTGGGCCCCACCGGGGTGGCGCGCCCCCCGCCCTGCTGTGCCCGATGGAGCTTCCCCCGGGGGCTTTTCCTCCTCTGCTGCTCGAAAGAAAAGAAGAGAGAGGGGGGAGGGAGAAACTTACCTGGTGGTGACTCCCCCGGTGTCCTGAAGAATCCTCCGGTGGAATGCCCACCTCCCCTCAAATCTCCTATAAAAAGAGAGGAGCTCCAAGAAAGAGGAGAGCTTTTTTTTGAACTCCGGAAAACTTCAAGTCCTGAACTCCAGAAGAGAGGAAGAAGACTCGGAGAGAAGAAGAAGAAGAGAGAGAGAGGAGGTCTCCCCCTTCTCATACTTATGTATTTTCCCTTTTGGAGCTTGCTAAAAATGGATGGTTAAGTCCATTACGTTGAATTTATGTAAAAACACCCCATATGAGTCAACAAAAATGACTCCATGGACTTAGAAAAATTGAAATAATAAAAAAAAAAAATGGAGATGTACCCGAATTTCATGAAGTAATGATATTTGTTTTATAAATCAGAAGAAAAATCTGATTTATTTTTATAAAACGACCAATGAACATGGTCAATTTTAAATTGAATGAATATCACATGAAAATAAATATCAAAAGTTTCAAAAAAAATCTGAAACAATATTTCGGCAAGATATGACCAACAAGGAAATATTTTCGCAATGAATGTAGTCTGTAGAAAATTACGGAAACACCCTCAAGAGATCAAAAAATTGTGGAAATATCTTTTAAAGGGTTAGAAAATTCCATAAAAAAATTTCCCTTGGAACAAAATTGCAAATCAGTCCCGAGAAACGCGGGAAACAACAAATCAGCCCTCATTCTCAGGGTGTAAATGCAAATCAGTCCTTAGAAATGAAGGGAATAACGAATCAGTCCACATGTTCAGGGTGAAATTACTGATTAGTCCTCAATTCATGAAAGATAAGGTTAATCAGTCCCCATTGAATGGGGCATCTTTATGAAACAGTTCCAAAAAAAAATGGGAAAACATGATAAATATGTTCCCGTTTCGACAAGGGTTTCTAAAACAGCCCCAATGTGAATACATATATTGATGAAATGGTTGTAATCCCACACGGGAAGATGAACCCGATGTGAAGGGAATTTTTCTCGCTCATAATATGTTTTCAATAGCCAGGTCTAGCCATGTATCAAAGGTATTCGAGTTTTCCTCGATGTAAACGAAACGTCGAGTTGTCGACGGGGAAGGGTCCAATACACGACACCCAAATCGCCTGATACATGAATGAAATTTGTCTGTTTTAACAGACTGGCACGCCCGCAAAATAGACGAACATCAAAATCTATCTTTTTCCTACAAAAAAAAAGGATAAAAAAGATTTTGAAAAGAAGATTTCCGCGTGTTTAAAACAATCCTGTTTTACTGGCTAAGGGATAGATTTCTTTGACATGAACACGGAGTTCAGAGGAAACCTCTGTTTTAAGCCCCATTTTTTTTTGTAAGTGGAGTTTCTGAATTCTGGGTTTGGATTTGGGTTTTGGCCCGGTCTACCTTAGTGGTTTGTCGGCCGGGGAATAGTTCAGATTTCAAGCATAGCCTCCCTTTGTGGTTTGTTGGCAAAGGGGGTAATTCAGATTTCGGGATTAGCCTACCTTTGTGGTTTACTGGCTAAGGGATGATTCAGATTTCGGGTTTAGCCTACCTTGGTGGTTTGCTGGCTAAGGAGTAATTCAGATTTCGGAATTAGCCTACCTTTGTGGTTTGCTGGCTAAAGGGATGATTCAGATTTCGGGCTTAGCCTACCTTGGTGGTTTGCTGGCTAAGGGATGATTCAGATTTCGGGCTTAGCCTACCTTGGTGGTTTGCTGGCTAAGGGATGATTCAGATTTCGGGCTTAGCCTACCTTGGTGGTTTGCTGGCTAAGGAGTAATTCAGATTTCGGAATTAGCCTACCTTTGTGGTTTACTGGCTAAAGGGTAATTCAGATTTCGGGATTAGCCTGCCTTTGTGGTTTGTTGGCTGGGGAATGGTTCGCTCTTCAACCTTGAATTTGAACCTGGCCGGCTGTAAAGGCTTGTAGGCCAAAGATTCAATAGAGATTTTTCGTTTTGTTTGTTTGTTTTGTTTTTTTTTTTTTTTTTTTTTTCACGTTACCAATTCCGGCGCCCTTTTGGGTTTTCGCCGAAACTGGCCCCCTCTAGTTTTTTCCAACGCGCCCTTGCGGGTTTTCACGTTGAGGGGTTACCCATTTTTGCCTGAGGCGCCCTTTCGAGTTTTCACCTCAGCCGGATTTTAGGCTTTTTTGCCCTTGGCCATTATTTGGGAAGTGACCAAGTCTGCCGGGGCATCTCTATTTTAAGCCCCATTTTCATTTTCATTTTTTTTTTTCAAAGACCTAGGATCTACATGTTCGGAATGTGATTCTCGGGTCTGTTTCTTGGGGAAAACAGGAAGCTGGCTTTCATGGTTTTAATAGCTAAGGATTCGAGGTTTATTCCGGCCCAACCTATTCTAAGGATTTTCTCTCTCCCTGTTCACATAGATTTAGGGTATGAATTTTCCAGATTTGACCTGTCTCTAAGGTTTGATGGGCAAAGGTTTGGGTATCTAGGGAGGTTTATGAATTTTGTGGCTAGGGATTTGAGGTTTCACTCTGACCCGCCCTTGTGGTTTGTCAGTCCAAGGTTTGGAATTTTGGGATTCAAGGTTTTGGTTGGCTTTCACGATTCTGGATCAGAGAGATGGTTGCCAAGGTGGGACGAGGATGAGTATGTCAGAGTGGGGTACATGATGATTCCCCATCGTTGGTGATTCATTCATTCCCACTTTTTTCTTTTCCTTTTTTTTTACCGGCCTCGACGCCCTTTCGGGTTTTCGCCGTGGTCGGCCCCCTTTAGCTTTTTCCAACGCGCCCATGTGGGTTTTCGCGTCGAGGGGTTACCCATTTTTGCCTGAGGCGCCCTTCCGGGTTTTCACCTCAGCCGGGTTCTGGGCCTTTTTACCCTTAGACACTCCTTTTGGGGAGTGGCCAAGTCTGCCGGGGCACCTCTATTTTAAGCCCCATTTTCATTTTCATTTATTATTATTATTTTTTTTTGCCAATGTATCTCACGAGGATCGCCCAGAAAATTCATGTTCTGGCGCATAGTATGTTTTCAAGTGTTTGCCATTCAACGGGGGAAAGGGCCTTTCTCCTTTGCTGTTGACGAGCATGTATCCACCCCCTTCATAGACTTCTGAGACAACATAGGGTCCATGCCAATTAGGTTTGAGCTTACCAGCTGACCGGCCTGCCATGACTTCTTTTTCTTTGACCATGACAAGGTCACCTTTCTTGAATACGCGGAGCTTGACTAGCTTGTCGTATGCTCGCGTCATTTGTGCTTGATATGCTTGGAGATGCTTGTAGGCCTCTAACCTTTTTCCTTCCAGGTTAGACAATTCTTCCAACCTTCTTTCTACCTCATCTTGTTCTTGAGGTTGTAGGCCGGTATGAATAGCTATCCTGTAGGAAGACATTTCAATTTCAATTGGGATCATTGCTTCTGCTCCGTATACCAAGGAGAATGGTGAACATCCGGTAGGAGTTTTATAGACTGTTCGGTATGCCCAGAGAGCTTCATGTAACTTTTCTCCCCACTCCCGCTTGCGACTGCCGACTATCTTGGCCAGTAGCTTGCACAAGGTTTTATTGAAGGCTTCAGCTAAGCCATTGGCTTGTGGGTTGTAGACGGTTGATGTCCTCCAGTCTATATGAAACTTGACTGCCAGTGCATATACCCTTTTGTTTCTGAATGGTGTGCCATTATCCGAAATGATTCTGTTGGGAGTACCAAACCGGTATATGATGTGTTGCCTGACAAATCTGGCGACGGTTTCTCCTGTCACTTCCCGAAGGGGGACTGCTTCAGCCCATCGAGAGAAGTAGTCAGTTGCAGCCAATATGAATTTATGCCCTTTAGAGGATTGTGGGAATGGTCCCACAATATCCATCCCCCATTCTGCGAACGGCCATGTGGGTGCCGTTGGATGGAGGGAGGTGGGGGGTCTCCTTGGTATAGTACCAAAAGCCTGGCATTCATGACATGAACGGGCGTATTGATTACAATCCGCGTACATGGTGGGCCAATAAAACCCTTTCAGCTTGATATTCATCTTCATTTTATCTCCCGCTTGGTGCGCGCCGCATAGTCCGGAGTGAACTTCATGCATAATGGCTTTTGCCTCCTTCGGGGAGAGACACCTTAGAAGAACAGACCTGTCTTTTTCATGAACAAGTCTATAGAGTTGATCAGCAATTAGCTGATAGGATGTCGCCCTTCGTAGCAACTGCACCCTTTCTGCCCGGTCTGGGGGTATCCAGCCATTCTTTATCTTGATGATGGGCTCGCGCCAATCTTCTTCTTGGGCGGCATTGTCTTCTTCCAACAGGTTAGCTTCTAAAGTTCCTGGTTCAGGTTCTTCTTCAAGCATAGTGGGCATAAGCCTCCTGTGTCTGACTGTTATATCAAGCTCTCCTTCGGGAGGTAGCTTTATGGCAGAGGCTAATTTGGCTAGGGCATCCGCCTGAGAGTTCTTGCTTCTGGGTACATGGCTTATCTCAAACAGGTAGAACCTCTCCCTGAGTTTCAGCACCATGGTATGATAAGGGACTAGCTCCTGTTTCCGGACATCATAATCCCCCGTGACTTGTCGGACAATCAGTTGAGAGTCCCCATAAACTTTAATGCATCTGATGTTCATTTCAAGCGCCAATTGGAGCCCCACAATTAGTGCTTCATATTCTGCCTCATTGTTGGTCATGGGTTTCATGAGAGCACAGGAGTTATGGAGGATTCCCCCCTGGGGAGTGACCAGGACGATGCCGGCTCCCGAGGCAAATGTTGTAGAACCATCATCTTGTTTGATCGTTCGGGAAGCGCCATCAAAATAGAGCTCCCAACATGGTAAATTGATGGTGAGGGCCTCCTCATCTTTCTAAGGAGAAATTTCTGCTTGGCCTTCCACCTCCTGGTGAGGTGAAAGTGTTTCTTCTTCAGGGAGTTGGAGGTTGAGAGGAGAGTCTGCTGGGAGCGGATGTGCTGCCAAGAAATCTGCCATCCCCTGACCTTTAATTGCTTTTCGTGGAATGAATTTGATATCGAACTCCATGAGGAGCAAAGCCCATTTGCCTAGTCTTCCTGACAATACCGGCTGATTGAAAAGAACCTTGAGCGGATCTATTTTCGATATTAGTTCCACTTGGTGGGACAGTAGGTAGTGCCTCATTTTTTTCACAGCAAAAACCAATGCCAGACACACCTTTTCTATGGGTGGATAGCGGCGTTCAGGGCCAACCAATTTCCTGCTGAGGTAGTATAGTGGTTGTTCTTTGCCTTCTTCATTTACTTGTGCCAGTAAAGCTCCCAGCGAAGCATCCATGGCGGCTATGTAGATGATGAGTGGTTTCCCTTTGATTGGTACCCCTAGTACAGGAGGGGTAAGCAGATAGTCCTTGATCTGATCAAAAGCACTCTGACATTCCTGATCCCATATAAATGGTGCTCCTTTCTTCATCAACTTGCCAAAGGGGGCGCATCTCCCTGAGAGATTGGAGATGAATCGCCTGATATAAGCTAGCCTGCCTTGAAGTGACCTCAGCTCAGTTATGTTTCTTGGTGAGGGAAGTCCTCGGATTGCTTTGATTTTGTCTGGGTCAATCTCTATCCCCCGGTATCTGACAATAAAGCCGAGGAATTTGCCACTTGACACGCCGAAGGCGCATTTCATAGGATTCATTTTCAATTGATATTGGCGAAGCCTTTCAAAGACCCGCCGCAAATCTGCCAGATGGTTCTCTCGCCTTTTTGATTTAACGACGAGGTCATCAACATAGCATTCGACCAGATCATGAATCATCTCATCAAAGATTTTGGTCATAGCCCTCTGATAGGTGGCGCCAGCATTTTTCAAGCCGAAGGGCATTCTCTTGTAGTTGAAAATCCCTTTGGGGGATCTAAAGGCAGTGTACATTTTGTCTTCGACAGCCATGCGGATTTGATTATATCCTGACGAGCCGTCCATGAATGACAATGCCTCATGTCCCGTTGTCATATCGACCATGGTTTCAGTGATCGGGACTGGGAAGTCATCCTTCGGGCAGGCTTTGTTCAAATCTCTGTAGTCAATGCAGATTCGGACTTGGCCACTTTTCTTCTTCACAGGTACTATGTTGGCGAGCCAGATTGGGTACATGCATGGCTCTGTGAAGTCCACCTGCAACAGCTTGTCAACCTCAGTATTGACTTTGAGCTCCAGTTCATGACGCATGCGTCTTTGAGGTTGTTTCACTGGTCTAGCATCAGGGAATATTGACAGTTCATGTTCAGCCACCAAAGGATCTAGGCCAGGCATCTCTTTGTAAGTCCAGGCAAAACAATCTTTGTATTCCGTCAGGAGTTGTTTGTAGGACTTTCTTTCTTCCTTACTGAGTAGAGCACTTATGAATATCGGTCGAGGATCGCCCGGCTCCCCGAGATTGAGTTCAATTAATTCATCTACAGTAGCCTGTCCGCCATCTTCAAGTTCACGCGGGGCTGGCTGCAGATCGATGAAGTTTTTCTCCTCATCTGAGTCAGCAACATGTACCTCATATTGTTCTAAGTTGACAGCGACAGTTGCCCAGAATTGCTGATTTTCTTCTTCGGAATTTTCTTGAGGCGGAGGCACTCCTACGGGTGTGGGTTGTTCTCCCTGTCTTTGTTCTTCATTTGCGGAGTCAGGTTGCTTCTCTCCCGATTGCTCCTCATTTGACAGGGGTAAAACCCCTAAGGTATTGACTGTATAATAGACTTCAAAGTCTGACTTTCGGTCATACCCAAGCCCTCTTGTATCTTTCTTGGCGAAGGGCGGTTGCCCTCGGACATGCTTTGGGTTCCACATCTGTTGGAAGTATTCACGCCGGGAAGCTTCTTCTGCCTGTGATATCTTTTGCTTTTGGCACATCTTCTTGATACGCTGAGGCATGTCATCCATCTCTTCTACAGGTTGGAGGATATCCTGTGGTGTTTTAGTCCACCCGAAATCATCAACTGGGGGGGCATGGGGGACTAGGTTTCCCCTATAGAAGACAATGGGCTTGATTTCTTCGTCCCTTTTCTGCATTTCCTTTGTCTGATGTGTGACGACAAATGTCTTCAGTCTTTCAACTTTGTATTCCTCTCTCCGAAAAGGCAGCTGCATGGACGCCGGTGGCAGAGAAATGCTTCTATCAATGGCCCGGCCAATCACATTTGCTTCGAAATTGATTTCTCGCCTTTCTGGTTGATTTGGGGTTGCCTCTGGAGCATCATTTTGGAGACTTAGCTGGTGAATTTTCAGGAGTTGCTTGTTTACCGTGAAGAGTTCATCTTCCTCCTCATCATCATCTTCTTCAATATTGATTTTCTGCTTGGCTTTGTCCTTCACTTGACCTGGTAACTCAGCTGAAGGCTCGCCGAAATATAGTTGGGCGTCGGTCAAGTTGCATTCATTTGGCCGAAAGGGAGCCCGATCAGCGAAGACCGTATGTTGTTCACCACCTTTTGCATACTTAATGCACTGGTGGAGTGTGGAGGGGATGACCCAATTTTCATGGAGCCAGGGTCTCCCCAACAAGGCCTTGTATGAGGTATTGGCGTTGATGATGTAGAACACCGCCTTCGTGGTGAAGTCGCCCAACACCAGTTCTACTTCGACCCTGCCTAGGGCGTTTTCTGAATTTTGGTTGAACCCGGAGATTCTCACATCATTCACCCTCTGTAGGTAGGGGACCAGGTATAAAGACTCGAAGGTCTTGAGGGGCATTATATTGACTGACGCCCCGGGATCGACTAGGATCCGATTGAGTTCGTGCCCGTTGACTTTGCCTTGCATATAAAGCGGGCGGTTATGGCATGGCGTGGACAGCAGCATGTCTTTGTCAGAGAAAGTGACCTCTGCAGCTAATGCTTCATAGGTTTGGGCCTGAGCTTCAGCTACATGGGTTTCATAAACTTCAGGTTGCTGGAGAATCTTTACAAGAGCTTCCCTCAATTCTTTGCTCCAGGCAATGGCATCCCACACAGTCACACTGGCGGGAAACCGCTTCATTTGCTGGATGATTTTTCGATCAGCTCTAGCCCGGATCTGGTCCAGTGGCGCGACCATTTGCTCCAGAGATTTGGGAGGATACATGAGTTTACTACTCTCCTCAGGTTCTGGTTTGTCGCCTTCCTTTTCTCTGAATAGCGGGGCCAATGAGTCCATTACGAGAAAGCATGAGCAACCCAAGTTAATCAGAAACAAGGCTCCATATCGCCGCCCTTATATGGGGGGCTCCTCTCAGCCGCCTACAGAAGCCCATGGTCCTTCCCTGACCGAGCTTGCTCAGGCGAAGAAGCAAGAAAGAAATAGACAGAAAAGCTTGAAAAGAAGACTGAAGAAGCAGGCCGAGCAAGCCGCCTTGATGGAGACTCCCAGAAAATTGAGCCCCCTGCAAAAGCTTCAGAAATTGATCAATGAACTGGAAGAATATGTCCCTTCCAAGCCTTCCAACGGCGTCCCCTTGGACCGATATATCCCTTGGGAGGAGATGGAGCGCAAGACAAGGCTCAAGAATTGGCTTCGTCAGAAACTCCAACAAATGCGGGAAGGTGAAAAGTTCCCTCTCCCAGAAGAACTAACCATCTTCTATAAAGATGACGAACTCACCATTGAGAAGTTAGAAGAAATGCTGAAAGAATTCTCATGCAATATGGTGTCGACACCGCCACCTGAAAGTTTGTCATCCTCAGGGGGCAAGGCAGCCACAGCGACCTATCAACGTCGCGAGCGAGGCCGAGGAAGAGGCCGAGGCAGAGGTCGCGGAACAAACTCCGCCCCACTTACTCGGGGGAATCCCAATCCGCCCAATCTCAACAGGGTGATAGTCTTTCGCGGAGAAGAACCTGAACCTACCCCGGAGGTGGAAATACGGGGCAACACATTTATCTTCGACCCGTCGGATGAGGAGGACGAGGTCGCTGCCCAGGCCCCTCAAGAGAAGCCAGCAGAACAAGCTACTCAGCCGGGTCCCTCTGGCGGGCACAATGTTGAAACGCCACCCCCGGATGAAGATTCATTGGCCCCGCTGTTCAGGGAAAAGGAAGGCGACAAACCAGAACCTGAGGAGAGTAGTAAACTCATGTATCCTCCCAAATCTCTGGAGCAAATGGTCGCGCCACTGGACCAGATCCGGGCTAGAGCTGATCGAAAAATCATCCAGCAAATGAAGCGGTTTCCCGCCAGTGTGACTGTGTGGGATGCCATTGCCTGGAGCAAAGAATTGAGGGAAGCTCTTGTAAAAATTCTCCAGCAACCTGAAGTTTATGAAACCCATGTAGCTGAAGCTCAGGCCCAAACCTATGAAGCATTGGCTGCCGAGGTCACTTTCTCTGATAAAGACATGTTGCTGTCCACACCCTGCCATAATCGCCCGCTTTATATGCAAGGCAAAGTCAACGGGCACGAACTCAACCGGATCCTAGTCGATCCCGGGGCGTCAGTCAATATAATGCCCCTCAAGACCTTTGAGTCGTTATACCTGGTCCCCTATCTACAGAGGGTGAATGATGTGAGAATCTCTGGGTTCAACCAAAATTCAGAAAATGCCCTGGGCAGGGTCGAAGTAGAACTGGTGTTGGGCGACTTCACCACGAAGGCGGTGTTCTACATCATCAACGCCAATACCTCATACAAGGCCTTGTTGGGGAGACCCTGGCTCCATGAAAATTGGGTCATCCCCTCCACACTCCACCAGTGCATTAAGTATGCAAAAGGTGGTGAACAACATACGGTCTTCGCTGATCGGGCTCCCTTTCTGCCAAATGAATGCAACTTGACCGACGCCCAACTATATTTCGGCGAGCCTTCAGCTGAGTTACCAGGTCAAGTGAAGGACAAAGCCAAGCAGAAAATCAATATTGAAGAAGATGATGATGAGGAGGAAGATGAACTCTTCACGGTAAACAAGCAACTCCTGAAAATTCACCAGCTAAGTCTCCAAAATGATGCTCCAGAGGCAACCCCAAATCAACCAGAAAGGCGAGAAATCAATTTCGAAGCAAATGTGATTGGCCGGGCCATTGATAGAAGCATTTCTCTGCCACCGGCGTCCATACAGCTGCCTTTTCGGAGAGAGGAATACAAAGTTGAAAGACTGAAGACATTTGTCGTCACTCATCAGACAAAGGAAATGCAGAAGAGCGGCGAAGAAATCAAGCCCATTGTCTTCTATAGGGGAGATCTGGTCCCCCAATTCTCTCCAGTTGATGATTTCGGGTGGAGCGAAACACCACAAAATATCCTCCAACCCGTGGAAGAGATGGATGACATGCCTCAACATATCAAGGAGATGTGCCAGAAGCAAAAAATCTCACAGGCGGAAGAAGCGTCCCGGCGTGAATACTTCCAACAGATGTGGAACCCAAAACATGTCCGGAGGCAACCGCCCTTCTCCAAGAAAGACACAAGAGGGCTCGGGTATGACCGGAGGCCAGTCTTTGAGGTCTACCATGCGGTCAACACCCTGGGAGTTCTACCCCCGTCAAATGAGGAACAGGCGGGAGAGAAGCAACCTGACTCCACAAACGAAGAACAAGAACAGGGAGAACAACCCACACCAGTAAGTGCATCTCCGCCTCAAGAAAATTCCGAAGAAGAAAATCAGCAATTCTGGGCAACTGTCGCTGTCAACTTAGAACAATATGAGGTACATGTTGCTGACTCAGATGAGGAGAAAAACTTCATCGATCTGCAGCCAGCCCCGCGTGAACTTGAAGATGGCGGACAGGCTACTGTAGATGAATTAATTGAACTCAATCTCGGGGAGCCGGGCGATCCTCGACCGATATTCATAAGTGCTCTACTCAGTAAGGAAGAAAGAAAGTCCTACAAACAACTCCTGACGGAATACAAAGATTGTTTTGCCTGGACTTACAAAGAGATGCCTGGCCTAGATCCTTTGGTGGCTGAACATGAACTGTCAATATTCCCTGATGCTAGACCAGTGAAACAACCTCAAAGACGCATGCGTCATGAACTGGAGCTCAAAGTCAATACTGAGGTTGACAAGCTGTTGCAGGTGGACTTCACAGAGCCATGCATGTACCCAATCTGGCTCGCCAACATAGTACCTGTGAAGAAGAAAAGTGGCCAAGTCCGAATCTGCATTGACTACAGAGATTTGAACAAAGCCTGCCCGAAGGATGACTTCCCAGTCCCGATCACTGAAACCATGGTCGATATGACAACGGGACATGAGGCATTGTCATTCATGGACGGCTCGTCAGGATATAATCAAATCCGCATGGCTGTCGAAGACAAAATGTACACTGCCTTTAGATCCCCCAAAGGGATTTTCAACTACAAGAGAATGCCCTTCGGCTTGAAAAATGCTGGCGCCACCTATCAGAGGGCTATGACCAAAATCTTTGATGAGATGATTCATGATCTGGTCGAATGCTATGTTGATGACCTCGTCGTTAAATCAAAAAGGCGAGAGAACCATCTGGCAGATTTGCGGCGGGTCTTTGAAAGGCTTCGCCAATATCAATTGAAAATGAATCCTATGAAATGCGCCTTCGGCGTGTCAAGTGGCAAATTCCTCGGCTTTATTGTCAGATACCGGGGGATAGAGATTGACCCAGACAAAATCAAAGCAATCCGAGGACTTCCCTCACCAAGAAACATAACTGAGCTGAGGTCACTTCAAGGCAGGCTAGCTTATATCAGGCGATTCATCTCCAATCTCTCAGGGAGATGCGCCCCCTTTGGCAAGTTGATGAAGAAAGGAGCACCATTTATATGGGATCAGGAATGTCAGAGTGCTTTTGATCAGATCAAGGACTATCTGCTTACCCCTCCTGTACTAGGGGTACCAATCAAAGGGAAACCACTCATCATCTACATAGCCGCCATGGATGCTTCGCTGGGAGCTTTACTGGCACAAGTAAATGAAGAAGGCAAAGAACAACCACTATACTACCTCAGCAGGAAATTGGTTGGCCCTGAACGCCGCTATCCACCCATAGAAAAGGTGTGTCTGGCATTGGTTTTTGCTGTGAAAAAAATGAGGCACTACCTACTGTCCCACCAAGTGGAACTAATATCGAAAATAGATCCGCTCAAGGTTCTTTTCAATCAGCCGGTATTGTCAGGAAGACTGGGCAAATGGGCTTTGCTCCTCATGGAGTTCGATATCAAATTCATTCCACGAAAGGCAATTAAAGGTCAGGGGATGGCAGATTTCTTGGCAGCACATCCGCTCCCAGCAGACTCTCCTCTCAACCTCCAACTCCCTGAAGAAGAAACACTTTCACCTCACCAGAAGGTGGAAGGCCAAGCAGAAATTTCTCCTCAGAAAGATGAGGAGGCCCTCACCATCAATTTACCATGTTGGAAGCTCTATTTTGATGGCGCTTCCCGAACGATCAAACAAGATGATGGTTCTACAGCATTTGCTTCGGGAGCCGGCATCGTCCTGGTCACTCCACAGGGGGGAATCCTCCATAACTCCTGCGCTCTCATGAAACCCATGACCAACAATGAGGCAGAATATGAAGCACTAATTGTGGGGCTCCAATTGGCGCTTGAAATGAACATCAGATGCATTAAAGTCCATGGGGACTCTCAACTGATTGTCCGACAAGTCACGGGGGATTATGATGTCCGGAAACAAGAGCTAATCCCTTATCATACCATGGTGCTAAAACTCAGGGAGAGGTTCTACCTGTTTGAGATAAGCCATGTACCCAGAAGCAAAAACTCTCAGGCGGATGCCCTGGCCAAATTAGCCTCTGCCATAAAGCTACCTCCCGAAGGAGAACTTGATATAACAGTCAGACACAGGAGGCTCATGCCTAGTATGCTTGAAGAAGAACCTGAACCAGGAACTTTAGAAGCTAACCTGTTGGAAGAAGATAATGCCACCCAAGAAGAAGATTGGCGTGAGCCCATCATCAAGATAAAGAATGGTTGGCTACCCCCGGACCGAGCAGAAAGGGTGCAGTTGCTACGAAGGGCGACATCCTATCAGCTAATTGCTGATCAACTCTATAGACTTGTTCATGAAAAAGACAGGTCTGTTCTTCAAAGGTGTCTCTCCCTGAAGGAAGCAAAAGCCATTATGCATGAAGTCCACTCTGGACTATGCGGTGCACATCAAGCAGGGGATAAAATGAATATCAAGCTGAAAGGGTTTTATTGGCCCACTATGTACGCGGATTGTAATCAATACGCCCGTTCATGTCATGAATGCCAGGCTTTTGGTATTATACCAAGGAGACCCCCCATTTCCCTCCATCCAACGGCACCCACATGGCCGTTTGCAGAATGGGGGATGGATATTGTGGGACCATTCCCACAATCCTCTAAAGGGCATAAATTCATATTGGCTGCAACTGACTACTTCTCTCGATGGGCTGAAGCAGTCCCCCTTCGGGAAGTGACAGGAGAAACCGTCGCCAGATTTGTCAGGCAACACATCATATACCGGTTTGGTACTCCCAACAGAATCATTTCGGATAATGGCACACCATTCAGAAACAAAAGGGTATATGCACTGGCAGTCAAGTTTCATATAGACTGGAGGACATCAACCGTCTACAACCCACAAGCCAATGGCTTAGCTGAAGCCTTCAATAAAACCTTGTGCAAGCTACTGGCCAAGATAGTCGGCAGTCGCAAGCGGGAGTGGGGAGAAAAGTTACATGAAGCTCTCTGGGCATACCGAACAGTCTATAAAACTCCTACCGGATGTTCACCATTCTCCTTGGTATACGGAGCAGAAGCAATGATCCCAATTGAAATTGAAATGTCTTCCTACAGGATAGCTATTCATACCGGCCTACAACCTCAAGAACAAGATGAGGTAGAAAGAAGGTTGGAAGAATTGTCTAACCTGGAAGGAAAAAGGTTAGAGGCCTACAAGCATCTCCAAGCATATCAAGCACAAATGACGCGAGCATACGACAAGCTAGTCAAGCTCCGCGTATTCAAGAAAGGTGACCTTGTCATGGTCAAAGAAAAAGAAGTCATGGCAGGCCGGTCAGCTGGTAAGCTCAAACCTAATTGGCATGGACCCTATGTTGTCTCAGAAGTCTATGAAGGGGGTGGATACATGCTCGTCAACAGCAAAGGAGAAAGGCCCTTTCCCCCGTTGAATGGCAAACACTTGAAAACATACTATGCGCCAGAACATGAATTTTCTGGGCGATCCTCGTGAGATACATTGGCAAAAAAAAAAAATAAAAATGAAAATGAAAATGGGGCTTAAAATAGAGGTGCCCCGGCAGACTTGGCCACTCCCCAAAAGGAGTGTCTAAGGGTAAAAAGGCCCAGAACCCGGCTGAGGTGAAAACCCGGAAGGGCGCCTCAGGCAAAAATGGGTAACCCCTCGACGCGAAAACCCACATGGGCGCGTTGGAAAAAGCTAAAGGGGGCCGACCACGGCGAAAACCCGAAAGGGCGTCGAGGCCGGTAAAAAAAAAGGAAAAGAAAAAAGTGGGAATGAATGAATCACCAACGATGGGGAATCATCATGTACCCCACTCTGACATACTCATCCTCGTCCCACCGGGCGTGCCAATTTGTTTTAAACACGCGAGATTTTCTTTTCAAAATCTTTTTTCTTCTTTTTTTGGGAAAAAGATAGATTTTGATGTTCGTCTATTTTGCGGGCGTGCCAGTCTGTTAAAACAGACAAATTTCATTCATGTATCAGGCGATTTGGGTGTCGTGTATTGGACCCTTCCCCGTCGACAATTCGACGTTTTATTTACACCGAGAAGAACTCGAACACCTTTGATACATGGCTAGACCTGGTTATCGAAAACATATTATAGGCAAAGGAGACACCATTCACCATGAATTCATCCTCCCACGTGGAATTATGGCCATCTCGTCGATGTATTTATCCACATTGGGGGCTGTTTTAGAAACATTTGTTTATCGTGTTTCCCCCCCCCCCTTTTTTTTTTGGAATGTTTCATAGAGATGCCCATTTAAACGGGGACTTATTAGCCTCATTCTTCATGAATTGAGGACGGATTTGTCATTCCCTTTGTTTCTAGGGGCTAATTCATGACTTCATCCAAAATGTGGACTGATTCTTCGTTCCCCAATCTTCTAGGGACTGATTTGCAACTCCACCCCGAAAAAATGAGGACTGGTTTGTCATTCCCCGCATTTTTTTAGGGACTGATTTATAATTTCATCTTAAAAATGAGGACTGAATCATCCTTCCCTGTGTTTCTAGGGACTGATTAACAATTTTGTCCCAAAATAGGGACTGGTTTGCAAGATCCCCCTTTAAAACCTGGACTGATTCACAGTTTATGGCCACACGAGGGTTAATTTGCAATTTTTTAATAAGGAGGGGTTGTTTTGTAATTTTTTTTTTTTTTGATAGGTAAAGGTTATTTGCAATTTTCTACCGGGTCCCTATTTTTTTTTTTTTTAGAATATTTCTGATTTTTTTTGACATTTATGCAGATATAGAATCTAATTGGCTTAAAACAATCGTATATCCGGGCCATTTATACAGATAAAAATAAGACAGGGATTTTTCTGCAATTTATTTGTTCAGAAAAATTATCATTTATTCATATTACTCATGTACATCATTTTTTGTCCATATGGTCATCATTTTTTTTTTTACTCATACGGATGTGTTTTCCAAAAACATTCAAATGATGGACTTATCTCCTCCATCCAAGGTAAGTTTTCATAATTCAGAATTTGGCAAGGACACAAGAGAGGCAGGGGGCGACCTCCTCTCTCTCTCTTCTTCTTCTTCTCTCCGAGTCTTCTTCCTCTCTTCTGGAGTTCAGGACTTGAAGTTTTCCGGAGTTCAAAAAAGCTCTCCTCTTTCTTGGAGCTCCTCTCCTTTTATAGGAGATTTGAGGGGAGGTGGGCATTCCACCGGAGGATTCTTCAGGACACCGGGGGAGTCACCACCAGGTAAGTTTCTCCCTCCCCCCTCTCTCTTCTTTTCTTTCGAGCAGCAGAGGAGGAAAAGCCCCCGGGGGAAGCTCCATCGGGCACAGCAGGGCCGCGGCCACCGATGGAGGCCCCACCGGGGGTCGCAAGCCCCCTGTGGGCCCCACCAGGGCCGCGGCCACCGGTGGAGGCCCCACCAGGGGCCGCGCGCCCCCAGTGGAGGCCCCACCGGGGCCGCGGCCACCGGTGGAGGCCCCACCAGGGCTGCGGCCACCGGTGGAGGCCCCACCGGGGGTCGCGAGCCCCCAGTGGGCCCCACCGGGGTGGCGCGCCCCCCCGCCCTGCTGTGCCCGATGGAGCTTCCCCCGGGGGCTTTTCCTCCTCTGCTGCTCGAAAGAAAAGAAGAGAGAGGGGGGAGGGAGAAACTTACCTGGTGGTGACTCCCCCGGTGTCCTGAAGAATCCTCCGGTGGAATGCCCACCTCCCCTCAAATCTCCTATAAAAGGAGAGGAGCTCCAAGAAAGAGGAGAGCTTTTTTGAACTCCGGAAAACTTCAAGTCCTGAACTCCAGAAGAGAGGAAGAAGACTCGGAGAGAAGAAGAAGAAGAGAGAGAGAGGAGGTCGCCCCCTGCCTCTCTTGTGTCCTTGCCAAATTCTGAATTATGAAAACTTACCTTGGATGGAGGAGATAAGTCCATCATTTGAATGTTTTTGGAAAACACATCCGTATGAGTAAAAAAAAAATGATGACCATATGGACAAAAAATGATGTACATGAGTAATATGAATAAATGATAATTTTTCTGAACAAATAAATTGCAGAAAAATCCCTGTCTTATTTTTATCTGTATAAATGGCCCGGATATACGATTGTTTTAAGCCAATTAGATTCTATATCTGCATAAATGTCAAAAAAAATCAGAAATATTCTAAAAAAAAAAAAAATAGGGACCCGGTAGAAAATTGCAAATAACCTTTACCTATCAAAAAAAAAAAATTACAAAACAACCCCTCCTTATTAAAAAATTGCAAATTAACCCTCGTGTGGCCATAAACTGTGAATCAGTCCAGGTTTTAAAGGGGGATCTTGCAAACCAGTCCCTATTTTGGGACAAAATTGTTAATCAGTCCCTAGAAACACAGGGAAGGATGATTCAGTCCTCATTTTTAAGATGAAATTATAAATCAGTCCCTAAAAAAATGCGGGGAATGACAAACCAGTCCTCATTTTTTCGGGGTGGAGTTGCAAATCAGTCCCTAGAAGATTGGGGAACGAAGAATCAGTCCACATTTTGGATGAAGTCATGAATTAGCCCCTAGAAACAAAGGGAATGACAAATCCGTCCTCAATTCATGAAGAATGAGGCTAATAAGTCCCCGTTTAAATGGGCATCTCTATGAAACATTCCAAAAAAAAAAGGGGGGGGGGGGGGGGAAACACGATAAACAAATGTTTCTAAAACAGCCCCCAATGTGGATAAATACATCGACGAGATGGCCATAATTCCACGTGGGAGGATGAATTCATGGTGAATGGTGTCTCCTTTGCCTATAATATGTTTTCGATAACCAGGTCTAGCCATGTATCAAAGGTGTTCGAGTTCTTCTCGGTGTAAATAAAACGTCGAATTGTCGACGGGGAAGGGTCCAATACACGACACCCAAATCGCCTGATACATGAATGAAATTTGTCTGTTTTAACAGACTGGCACGCCCGCAAAATAGACGAACATCAAAATCTATCTTTTTCCCAAAAAAAGAAGAAAAAAGATTTTGAATTTTCTTTTCCTTTTTTTTTTACCGGCCTCGACGCCCTTTCGGGTTTTCGCCGTGGTCGGCCCCCTTTAGCTTTTTCCAACGCGCCCATGTGGGTTTTCGCGTCGAGGGGTTACCCATTTTTGCCTGAGGCGCCCTTCCGGGTTTTCACCTCAGCCGGGTTCTGGGCCTTTTTACCCTTAGACACTCCTTTTGGGGAGTGGCCAAGTCTGCCGGGGCACCTCTATTTTAAGCCCCATTTTCATTTTCATTTATTATTATTATTTTTTTTTTTTGCCAATGTATCTCACGAGGATCGCCCAGAAAATTCATGTTCTGGCGCATAGTATGTTTTCAAGTGTTTGCCATTCAACGGGGGAAAGGGCCTTTCTCCTTTGCTGTTGACGAGCATGTATCCACCCCCTTCATAGACTTCTGAGACAACATAGGGTCCATGCCAATTAGGTTTGAGCTTACCAGCTGACCGGCCTGCCATGACTTCTTTTTCTTTGACCATGACAAGGTCACCTTTCTTGAATACGCGGAGCTTGACTAGCTTGTCGTATGCTCGCGTCATTTGTGCTTGATATGCTTGGAGATGCTTGTAGGCCTCTAACCTTTTTCCTTCCAGGTTAGACAATTCTTCCAACCTTCTTTCTACCTCATCTTGTTCTTGAGGTTGTAGGCCGGTATGAATAGCTATCCTGTAGGAAGACATTTCAATTTCAATTGGGATCATTGCTTCTGCTCCGTATACCAAGGAGAATGGTGAACATCCGGTAGGAGTTTTATAGACTGTTCGGTATGCCCAGAGAGCTTCATGTAACTTTTCTCCCCACTCCCGCTTGCGACTGCCGACTATCTTGGCCAGTAGCTTGCACAAGGTTTTATTGAAGGCTTCAGCTAAGCCATTGGCTTGTGGGTTGTAGACGGTTGATGTCCTCCAGTCTATATGAAACTTGGCTGCCAGTGCATATACCCTTTTGTTTCTGAATGGTGTGCCATTATCCGAAATGATTCTGTTGGGAGTACCAAACCGGTATATGATGTGTTGCCTGACAAATCTGGCGACGGTTTCTCCTATCACTTCCCGAAGGGGGACTGCTTCAGCCCATCGAGAGAAGTAGTCAGTTGCAGCCAATATGAATTTATGCCCTTTAGAGGATTGTGGGAATGGTCCCACAATATCCATCCCCCATTCTGCGAACGGCCATGTGGGTGCCGTTGGATGGAGGGAGGTGGGGGGTCTCCTTGGTATAGTACCAAAAGCCTGGCATTCATGACATGAACGGGCGTATTGATTACAATCCGCGTACATGGTGGGCCAATAAAACCCTTTCAGCTTGATATTCATCTTCATTTTATCTCCCGCTTGGTGCGCGCCGCATAGTCCGGAGTGAACTTCATGCATAATGGCTTTTGCCTCCTTCGGGGAGAGACACCTTAGAAGAACAGACCTGTCTTTTTCATGAACAAGTCTATAGAGTTGATCAGCAATTAGCTGATAGGATGTCGCCCTTCGTAGCAACTGCACCCTTTCTGCCCGGTCTGGGGGTATCCAGCCATTCTTTATCTTGATGATGGGCTCGCGCCAATCTTCTTCTTGGGCGGCATTGTCTTCTTCCAACAGGTTAGCTTCTAAAGTTCCTGATTCAGGTTCTTCTTCAAGCATAGTGGGCATAAGCCTCCTGTGTCTGACTGTTATATCAAGCTCTCCTTCGGGAGGTAGCTTTATGGCAGAGGCTAATTTGGCTAGGGCATCCGCCTGAGAGTTCTTGCTTCTGGGTACATGGCTTATCTCAAACAGGTAGAACCTCTCCCTGAGTTTCAGCACCATGGTATGATAAGGGACTAGCTCCTGTTTCCGGACATCATAATCCCCCGTGACTTGTCGGACAATCAGTTGAGAGTCCCCATAAACTTTAATGCATCTGATGTTCATTTCAAGCGCCAATTGGAGCCCCACAATTAGTGCTTCATATTCTGCCTCATTGTTGGTCATGGGTTTCATGAGAGCACAGGAGTTATGGAGGATTCCCCCCTGGGGAGTGACCAGGACGATGCCGGCTCCCGAGGCAAATGTTGTAGAACCATCATCTTGTTTGATCGTTCGGGAAGCGCCATCAAAATAGAGCTCCCAACATGGTAAATTGATGGTGAGGGCCTCCTCATCTTTCTGAGGAGAAATTTCTGCTTGGCTTTGTCCTTCTGGTGAGGTGAAAGTGTTTCTTCTTCAGGGAGTTGGAGGTTGAGAGGAGAGTCTGCTGGGAGCGGATGTGCTGCCAAGAAATCTGCCATCCCCTGACCTTTAATTGCTTTTCGTGGAATGAATTTGATATCGAACTCCATGAGGAGCAAAGCCCATTTGCCTAGTCTTCCTGACAATACCGGCTGATTGAAAAGAACCTTGAGCGGATCTATTTTCGATATTAGTTCCACTTGGTGGGACAGTAGGTAGTGCCTCATTTTTTTCACAGCAAAAACCAATGCCAGACACACCTTTTCTATGGGTGGATAGCGGCGTTCAGGGCCAACCAATTTCCTGCTGAGGTAGTATAGTGGTTGTTCTTTGCCTTCTTCATTTACTTGTGCCAGTAAAGCTCCCAGCGAAGCATCCATGGCGGCTATGTAGATGATGAGTGGTTTCCCTTTGATTGGTACCCCTAGTACAGGAGGGGTAAGCAGATAGTCCTTGATCTGATCAAAAGCACTCTGACATTCCTGATCCCATATAAATGGTGCTCCTTTCTTCATCAACTTGCCAAAGGGGGCGCATCTCCCTGAGAGATTGGAGATGAATCGCCTGATATAAGCTAGCCTGCCTTGAAGTGACCTCAGCTCAGTTATGTTTCTTGGTGAGGGAAGTCCTCGGATTGCTTTGATTTTGTCTGGGTCAATCTCTATCCCCCGGTATCTGACAATAAAGCCGAGGAATTTGCCACTTGACACGCCGAAGGCGCATTTCATAGGATTCATTTTCAATTGATATTGGCGAAGCCTTTCAAAGACCCGCCGCAAATCTGCCAGATGGTTCTCTCGCCTTTTTGATTTAACGACGAGGTCATCAACATAGCATTCGACCAGATCATGAATCATCTCATCAAAGATTTTGGTCATAGCCCTCTGATAGGTGGCGCCAGCATTTTTCAAGCCGAAGGGCATTCTCTTGTAGTTGAAAATCCCTTTGGGGGATCTAAAGGCAGTGTACATTTTGTCTTCGACAGCCATGCGGATTTGATTATATCCTGACGAGCCGTCCATGAATGACAATGCCTCATGTCCCGTTGTCATATCGACCATGGTTTCAGTGATCGGGACTGGGAAGTCATCCTTCGGGCAGGCTTTGTTCAAATCTCTGTAGTCAATGCAGATTCGGACTTGGCCACTTTTCTTCTTCACAGGTACTATGTTGGCGAGCCAGATTGGGTACATGCATGGCTCTGTGAAGTCCACCTGCAACAGCTTGTCAACCTCAGTATTGACTTTGAGCTCCAGTTCATGACGCATGCGTCTTTGAGGTTGTTTCACTGGTCTAGCATCAGGGAATATTGACAGTTCATGTTCAGCCACCAAAGGATCTAGGCCAGGCATCTCTTTGTAAGTCCAGGCAAAACAATCTTTGTATTCCGTCAGGAGTTGTTTGTAGGACTTTCTTTCTTCCTTACTGAGTAGAGCACTTATGAATATCGGTCGAGGATCGCCCGGCTCCCCGAGATTGAGTTCAATTAATTCATCTACAGTAGCCTGTCCGCCATCTTCAAGTTCACGCGGGGCTGGCTGCAGATCGATGAAGTTTTTCTCCTCATCTGAGTCAGCAACATGTACCTCATATTGTTCTAAGTTGACAGCGACAGTTGCCCAGAATTGCTGATTTTCTTCTTCGGAATTTTCTTGAGGCGGAGATGCACTTACTGGTGTGGGTTGTTCTCCCTGTTCTTGTTCTTCGTTTGTGGAGTCAGGTTGCTTCTCTCCCGATTGCTCCTCATTTGACAGGGGTAAAACCCCTAAGGTATTGACTGTATAATAGACTTCAAAGTCTGACTTTCGGTCATACCCAAGCCCTCTTGTATCTTTCTTGGCGAAGGGCGGTTGCCCTCGGACATGCTTTGGGTTCCACATCTGTTGGAAGTATTCACGCCGGGAAGCTTCTTCTGCCTGTGATATCTTTTGCTTTTGGCACATCTTCTTGATACGCTGAGGCATGTCATCCATCTCTTCTACAGGTTGGAGGATATCCTGTGGTGTTTCAGTCCACCCGAAATCATCAACTGGGGGGGCATGGGGGACTAGGTTTCCCCTATAGAAGACAATGGGCTTGATTTCTTCGTCCCTTTTCTGCATTTCCTTTGTCTGATGTGTGACGACAAATGTCTTCAGTCTTTCAACTTTGTATTCCTCTCTCCGAAAAGGCAGCTGCATGGACGCCGGTGGCAGAGAAATGCTTCTATCAATGGCCCGGCCAATCACATTTGCTTCGAAATTGATTTCTCGCCTTTCTGGTTGATTTGGGGTTGCCTCTGGAGCATCATTTTGGAGACTTAGCTGGTGAATTTTCAGGAGTTGCTTGTTTACCGTGAAGAGTTCATCTTCCTCCTCATCATCATCTTCTTCAATATTGATTTTCTGCTTGGCTTTGTCCTTCACTTGACCTGGTAACTCAGCTGAAGGCTCGCCGAAATATAGTTGGGCGTCGGTCAAGTTGCATTCATTTGGCCGAAAGGGAGCCCGATCAGCGAAGACCGTATGTTGTTCACCACCTTTTGCATACTTAATGCACTGGTGGAGTGTGGAGGGGATGACCCAATTTTCATGGAGCCAGGGTCTCCCCAACAAGGCCTTGTATGAGGTATTGGCGTTGATGATGTAGAACACCGCCTTCGTGGTGAAGTCGCTGTTGGAACAAAAAAAAAAGCAAATATGAATGTCATGGATGTGTTGGATGCTTGTTAAGGGAAGCATCAATACTCCCTTATATAGTGGTCCGACAAGTTAAGTAGGTGACATTCACCTGTGGGCAACTACTCAGTTAGTTAGCCTGTGAAAAGAAGATGGCTATTTAACCGGGAGTTGGCAACTACCGGTAAAATGTTGACCCCATCTAACCGGTTAAAATCCCACCTAACCGGTTTAACGGCTTGATTAAGAGGTCAAAGCAGTTATGATTAGGGTGACCCCAAGGTTACTTAAAGTCATAACTTGATCCGAGCATTCAAGCTCTCAAGTATTGTCAAGCACCCCAAGCAAGTGGGAGATGCCGAGGAGAATAAATCTCCGGATAAAAATACGGCACGGAAGAATTCCGGCATTACAAGGTCTACAAGACCAAGATGAGTACAAGAACAAGTCCGCCACGAAGGCTCCAAAGACTTGCAATTGATTCTCCGTCCGGGACGGCAGAACTTCCGACAGAATGTACGGAATGGCACGACGGAATGGCACAGGCTTCTCCAAAGGACAAGACCCCTTCAAATGAAGGGGAGGGTGGTCTATTTATAGACTTTTTAAGCCCCTCCCCTAAACCGATGTGAATACCATCGGTTAGGGGGTTTCCCCCTTAACCGATGGTACTTCCATCGGTTAGAGGGGAATCCCCCTCTAACCGATGGAAGCTCCATCGGTTTAGGGGAATTCTCCCCTAAACCGATGGATGCTCCATCGGCTAGGGGGATTCCCCCCTAAACCGATGGAACCTCCATCGGTTAGGGGAGTTTTCCCCTCTAACCGATGGAGGTTCCATCGGTTAGGGGGATTCCCCCCTAAACCGATGGAACCCCCATCGGTTAAGGGGTCCCCCCCCCTTTCAAAAAAAAAAAGAAGAAAACAGAAAAAATAAAGAAAACAGAAAAAAGACAGAAAAAACAGAGAAGCAGAAAAAAACAAAAAAATATATATAGGAAACAGAAAATAATAAAAAAAGGGAAAAGCCCTAACCGATGGAACCCCCATCGGTTAGAGGGTCTTTAACCCTCTAACCGATGGGAGTCTCATCGGTTAGAGAATTTTTTTTTCTCTAACCGATGAGAGTCTCATCGGTTAGCTTTAACCGATGAGAGTCTCATCGGTTAACCGATGGAACTCTCATCGGTTTAAACTCCCCCACCCATGCAATGTAAGGGGGGGGCCTTCCCCTATAAAAGGCACCCCCATCCCCCATGAAGAGGCTGCTCTCCGGCTCCTCGCCTCCGACCCCGGTTTGGAAACCCTCGGCTCCCGGCTTCTATTCTCCCGGATCCCCCATTCTCCATGTAAAAGCCCCCTGGCTCTTTAGCCCTCCTCTTTCTTGAAGGGAATAGAAATTTCCAAATCCATTTTCAATCTCGTTTCTTTGTGAGCCAAGGTACGGCATCGGCAAACTTCATCGGCTAAAAGTCCGCAATAGCGGCACTGGCCCTCACGGGCTATAGGTTCTAAATACCGTCCGTTTCGGACATATGGTATTTTAGATACCTTTGTTATTCATGCCACCTCCCATCGAGTTTTAAACTCTCCGGGATGGTGTGTTTGTGCTATATGCATATGTTTCTTAGAGGAGACTCTGCCCAAGTGGAGATTCTGCTCGAGAACATATTCATATATTCACAGATTTGCATTTTTATATATATGCTTCCTAGGGGAAACTCTGCCCAAGTGGAGATTCCGCCTAAGAACATATCTATAAAGTTCAAATCTGTGTGTATATTTATATGTTTCTTAGAGGAGATTCTACCCAAGTGGAGATTCTGCCCGAGAACATGTTTGTATATTCACAAATTTGTATTTTTATATGCATGTTTCCTAGAGGAAACTCTGCCCAAGTGGAGATTCCGTCTAAGAACATATTTATAAAACTCAAATTTGTGCCTATACACATATGTTTCTTGGAAGGAAACCCTGCCTATGTCAGAGTTTTCCCTCTAAAAATATATCAATATAATCACAAACTTTGTATTCATATACATGTGTTTCCAAGAGGAAACTCTGCCCAAATGGAGTCTCCGACTACGGACGTGTTTATATAATCATAAATCCGCAATTATATGCGTATACCTCTCAAAAGGGATTCTGCATATGCAGATGGTACCTTTTACCGGACATTCCACTCAAAAGGGAATACCGGTGAGAAA
The DNA here is from genome assembly GCA_014218235.1 of Colocasia esculenta. Classification (NCBI taxonomy): domain Eukaryota; kingdom Viridiplantae; phylum Streptophyta; class Magnoliopsida; order Alismatales; family Araceae; genus Colocasia; species Colocasia esculenta. The sequence continues at coordinate 87,856,055 of CM024765.1, read as the reverse complement.
ATATGCATAAACTGCAAATTTGTGTTTATACACACATACTTTCTTAAGGGCAAAATCCCTCCGGATAAAGGTTCTCCGGGGACACATGGATATAAGTACATGTTCATATGCATATATCTCCGTGAGGGCATTCCGCATAAGCGGAAACTCTGCCAAAATAAATTTATGAAAATTGTGATAATATACACACATCCAAAGAAAAAGAGGACAGGACCCGAACTATGACAGGACCCGAACTGTGACAGGACTCGAACTGTGACAGAACCCGAACTGTGATGGGACCCGAACTGTGCTCAGATACTCCAAAGAGCAGCATGATGCATACTCATAAGAACTGTGTTCATATGGACAGTTTCCAAAAGGAACTTCAAATTGACAAGAACATCCATGGAGATATGTGCATACGTTCTCCAAAAATCATACTCATATAAGCAAAGAAAAATGAATGATGAATAAATGAAACGATGAACGAGGAGAAAGGAAATTCTGCCTCAATTCAGACTTCATTTAAAAGAAGGATGTTATAAAAGAATTAATGTAGCGACTCTTCTAATACAGAAGTGCTACTTTGAATCACAACTTCCCCCAAGTTCAGAATCAAATGCACGGGTATATGCCTGTCTGCAATAATAATCCTCAGGTTTTCCAAAATAAAACCTTCAAACAACATCTTTCTCAAAAAAAAAGGAGAGGAGGGAGACCCCAAATGGGTTCACGGAAATATACCCGTTCCCTTCTTAAAAGTCATATTTCGGACTCCACAAAGGTAGTCTTTTCAAAATGAAACACTCAAAGCAAAAGTATTTCAAAAAATAACCAAAAGAAAAATGATACATCATGACCAGGATTTTCTAAAAAAATGTGTATTCTCTCATCCCTTTTTGCTATGAATGGTATTCGGGTTAAAACTGGTGTTAAATAACACCAAGAGTCTTAACTCGATGTAAATGTAACATCGACTCCGGTCGATGGAGACAGAGGTCCAGCACATGCTACCTCAATCACCTGATGAGTATAGATACGGGACTCAAGGAGTTCAGATAAAAAACGGCGCACCCTAGTCGCCCGTCACACGGGCATCCCCGTCCATTTCATGGACAACCCTAGTCGCCCGTCACACGGGCATCCCCGTCCGTTCCTCGGACATCATACCCGTCCGTTCCACGGACATCATACCCGTCCGTTCCATGGACACCCAAAAATACCTTCTCCGCATTGCGCGGACTCTTTCTTCTGTCTGTTAGACAGACTGGCACGCCCCGCAAATCACAATACACAATTCAAAGCATGTGAAATGAATACATGAACCAGATAAAATCAAATGAGCAATCCAAAATCAAATGATATGCCCAAGCGATATTCTTTTCCCGTGTCAACAACTGGCACGCCCGGTGGGACCTCTTCTCACCATTCATAGTAAAAAGGATGAGACATACATATATTTTTCATGAGAATCCTAATACCGATATTTTCCTTTGAAGGTACTGTGAAGCTACCTCGAAGGCACAAGGAGCAGGCCAAATGGCTGTCACCTATGGACCGCTCGTCATCAACAACCACGCCAAGTTCGGATACTTGGCGACTCCAATTGTATTTGGAGATTTTCCCCCAGTCATCGGATCCCCTTTCTTCTTGGGAGTCGTTCCGGCTCACCGAGGGGGAGATGTCACTGAAGGATTCCCTATTCATAAACCAACAAAGAAGAAGTCCAACAACAGCGGACGTGTCAACGCTCGCTCTACTACTGTCAATAAGGGCACCCAAATGCCCGTGAAGGATGATGCTGTCAAAGGGGGCAAACCCCATTCAACTCAAGTTCGGGCCTATTCGGTCCATATGATTTCTTCTACCATTGTGGTTCCTGCTTCCTCACAGCAGGGGCAATATAAACGCCACAAGAGCAAAAGGCTGCCAGCTGCCATCTCCAGATCCGGCAAATCCATTATGATCGGGGATGTGCAAGTGCGCCTTGATGGTACTCCACCTACCATTCCTCGTGATGGGTATGTTCCAAATATTCCAACCTCGAACCGCTTCTCAGCTCTACGGTGGTTCCGAAAAAAGCATCAAGATTCCATGATAGAAGCCGGTGCCAAGCAAAAGACACGGCGTTTTACCAAGTGGAAGAAAATCTGGGTTCCCAAAAAGGAAACTCAGAAGTATGAAGGTCAAGTAAATACATCCAAGATGGCTTGGAGAAAGAAGAATATCAGGGATAATCCTCTCCAAGATGCTGGATTTGAACAGTCCAGAGGACGAAAGAGGAAGGGCATATATAGAAAACTAAACTATACCTCTCAAGACTCGGAGAATATCCGGTTAGATAAGCAAACCTCACCTCAACAGTCTCGCATATCGGTTTTTGACCGTATGTCGCGAATTCCAGTATTTAATAAGCCAAGGGCAATTCCTAGCGCCAATGTCCGTCCGTCAAAAAGACGACGTGTTACTTGGACAGCTCAGGAAAAGCCTAGGCTTATAATATTCTCCTGTTATGCTACTGGAATGGAGCATGGCGAAGTCGCGGAGCAAATCGCGGAAGCCACTCCTAATGTTTCCACAGGGATTATCCACCCCAATACTCGGCAATTCGCCAGGAGAGTTCGTCAGCTCGGTGGGCAAGTTGGCACCTCTAGCCAAGTTTTCCCACCAATCGACACTCAGCATGAAGGTTCCCAAATTCCCTCTCTTGAAGAAACAAATATTCAACTTGAGGAAAGTGGACCTTCTACCTCTGCTGGGCATCCCGTCATCGATTTGCCGACAAAGGAAAATTTTCAAGCTATGTCAGATGATGACAAATATGAGATTATACAACAGTGGCGGTCTGAAATGACCTCACTTCTCAATAAAATGAGGCAATTGGCGACGACAAGTCACCGGCAAACCATGGAGCCGGCCTTTCTTCGACATCAACAAAGCCAGCATCCAGATGGATTTATCTCATTAAATAATCCAGCAATTTCTTCAGGTGATCTTCTCCCTCAGGCTACGGGTCCAGATATCAACGACCCATCTAATATTATGCCTCCTCAAATGGACGCATTTCAAAATATTGCCATACAACGGCATGAAATAAAGAAGATGGTTGAAGATATGTTCGCCCAGCAGGGCGAGGGTATTCAGGCTACGGGCTTATATTCTGTCCCGTTCCCCATACATCATCAACTCAAGAAGCTGCCAGAATCATGCCCCAAAGTCCCAAAATTGCCTAAATATGATGGGCATGGGACACCTCAGGAGCATGTGGCGCATTACATAATTGCCATGGGAGATCTGGCATCTGAGGAATCCTACCTCCTAAGATATTTTGCAACTTCTTTAACAGGGGTCGCATTCCAATGGTATGCAAAGCTCAAGGCTGGCTCAGTTCTCCATTGGGCTGATATGCAGTTAAAATTCTATGACCGTTTTCAAACGGCAGAAAGGAAGATCTCTCTTGCTGAGTTATGCTCCCTCACACAAAAGAAAGGGGAGTCGGCAATCGACTTCATTCAAAGATGGAGAGAGTTTAGCATGCAATGTGATAATCCTCCCATCCAACAAGATGCAGTAATTATTTGTCGGAGAGGCCTCATCCTAACAATTAAAGAGAGACTCTTGGCGGCCAATATCCGAAGCTTCGACCAGTTGAATTTTGCTGTCGCAGAAATTGAAGGGTTCTTAGCTGAGCAATCAACTCATACAGCTCAAAAGGGTAAAATCCCTAAAGAGCGCAATCCGCCAGCGAAAGAAATTAATGCTATTGACTTTTTGCCTAGCAGTGAAGCAAAGGGGGCAGTAATCCCCACTTCCTCAAAGAAAAAAGCAGAGCCAAAAGTACCTCCGCCTACATTGGCCGAGCGTATGAAAGCTCCCTATTCTTTCAGAAAAGAGCATACCAGAAAGCTATTTGATCTCTGTCTGGATAATCAGTTAATATCATTACCAACACCAAAGAAGCCAGCAGATATCAGTAAGGTCAATCAACCCAATTATTGCCCGTATCACCGTATGGTGGGGCATTCAATTGAAGATTGCTTTGTCTTCAAGAATGAGGCTCAAAAGGTAATCCAGGAAGGCCATATATCTATGCAAAATGGTCTGGTTGATCCTCCACAACCTCATACTTCGGATTGGCCAGAACAATCCGTTAATGTTATACACACGGCTGATCCCGCCACAAGCTCAAATAATTTTGAAGCAGGACCTTCTTGCAATCCACCTCAAGATATTTCTGGAGCTCATTCTCCCCCGAGGTCTAAACATCGGGGTACAAGAAAAACAATACAAAGAGTACAAAGGCAACTCGAGCAATTACAACAAAGCCAACAAGAGTTGCGCCAAATTATGCAAAGCATGGAAAGGCGTCAGGATGTGCCTGTTCAGGAATCCCACGCTTTCCAACCTGCTTATTTTTATCCCCCAGCATACCCGGAGCTGCCCCCTATGCCGCCATTCCAAGACCCAATTCAGTGGTTTCTTGAAAATCTTCCAAATCCTGTCGAGCCGACAAGGTCATATTCCTTCCATCGCCAGCATACAATGCCACTCTTCCGGCTATGCCTGCGATCAGGATATATGGATTATCTGGTCCCGGAAGAACTAAGACCCAACTATTGCCCATATCATCAACTACTGGGACACGTCATTGAAGACTGTCCAATTTTCAAACAAGAAGTGGAAGAAATGATCCAGCAAGGACGCATCAATATGGGTGACTATCTGGTCAATCCCCCACAACCTCATATTCAGCCACCATTAAATGCGCCATACAATCCTGGACCTTATTCGGTCAATGTCATCAATGCATCATCCTCTGGGGTTCTTGAACCAGAGGGACAACCGCCTATGCCGCATCCATATCTATCCAGCCGATGGTATGATGATTGGCACCCTCTACATCAACGCTCATTTGATCTAAAAGATACTCAGGTCATATTCAATCAGCTTAAGATCAGAGGGTTGATAAAAGAATATCCCCCTGAGTCCTATATTTCCGAAAAGGAAAAGCAATCATATCTCTATTGTGAATATCATGCCATGGTCATACACCCTACTAAAGATTGCCCAGATCTCCATGATTGGATCGAAACAAAGATTCGGGAGGGAGTAATCGATCAAGAGGGAAATCTCCTGACCCCCTCATCACAAATATATGATCCAAGTCCACAGTTCCAGGCACAATATCAAGATATATGTGAATATTATCATCGCCAGTTGGGCTATGGGCAACATAGAAGCAAGGCTGATGTTGAACAATTCAAGGTCGGCCTGTTCCAATACAGAAATGGAATATCAGAAGAAACTGCAGCGAAACCAATCTCGCAGCAAGATGAGGAGTTTGTAGATGATTACTACCAACTCCCTCCTGAAATCGTTGAAGAATCAATCAACTCAACCTTTCAGGTACAACCTTCAGAAGCTGAATGGGTCACTGTTGGCCCCAGAAAATCAAGAAATCCTAGAAGGCCTGGCAACTATACAGCCAAAGGTCGTTCTAGCAAGAGAAATATTCCTGAGCCATCTTCAGGGCAAAAAGTAATGAATTCATTAGAAGCTCTGCAAATGAAGAATAGAGAGAAAAATAGAAAAAGAAATGAAAAAAGAAAAATGAAAAAACAAATGGAGGATGCTATGGCAGCAGAAGCTCCTCAGCAGCTGACGGCTGTCCAAAGACTCCAGCTACTAATTGATGAGCTGGATGAATATGTATCTCCCAGGCCTTCTGATAAACCTACACTCGATCAATATATCCCATGGGAAGAGATCGAGCGAAAGCGACGGCTTCGGGACTGGCTACTCCATGTCCAGCATGAAGCATTGCAAGAGGAGGATCTTCCTCCCTCACCAAGCTTGAGCCTCTTTAATGAAGATGCTGAAATTACTATGGAACAGTTGGACTCCATGTTCAACTCATTCTCCTGCTATATGGTGTTCATCCCTCCTCCAAAGGAATTGCAAACTCCCGCAAAAAACACTACTACACAAGCAGGAGATAAACCAACGACGCTTGTATACCAGCGTCGACCTCCAGGTAATTCAAATCATCATCTTAAGAAGGGTCGTGGCAGGCACCAAAAAGCATCTTCTACTACCAAGCAGCCAGATAAGATTATACTCTTTCATGGCGAAGAAGCAAGGCCTCCGCCCGAACCTCAAATCCGGGCGGATTCTTACATATTTGATCCTTCAGACGAAGAAGGAGAACTGCTCGACAAGCCTTCCCAGTCTGAAGATAAAAACTCAAGTCCATATGCTTCATCAAATGAGCCAGACAATATTCCTCCTCTTCCCAATAAGAAGTTATTGGCTCCTATTTCTCAGAAGAAGCCCGTCAAGTCAGGAGAGCCTTCTGGGTCCTCATCAAGGGAATCCTCCCACTTGGACCAGATACGCTCCGAAGCTGACGGTAAAATTCTTCAACAATTACAGTCACTTCCCGTCAACATCACTGTCTGGGAAGCAATTGCCTGGAGCAAAGACTTGAGAGAAACTCTTGTCAAAATACTCCAAGAACCAGAAATTTATGAAGCCCATATGGCAGATTTCCAAGCTCAGGCATATGAAGCAATGGCGGCAAATGTCACCTTCACTGATGAAGATTTGCTATTATCTTCTTCATATCATAATCGTCCTTTATATATGAAGGGAAACATTAATGACAGGCCATTAAATCGGATCTTGATTGATCCGGGGGCATCCATCAATCTAATGCCCTACAAGACCTTTCAATCTTTATATCTTATGCCCTATATGCAAAGGGTACAGGATGTGAAGATCACAGGATTCAATCAAAACTCAGAAAAAGCAGTAGGAAGAGTCACCGTCAACTTGGCTCTAGGGGATTTCGTCACTAGGGTGACCTTTTTCATTATTGATGCTAATACAACATATAAAGTTCTGCTTGGGAGACCTTGGCTGCATGAAAACTGGGTCATTCCATCAACTCTCCATCAATGCATCAAATATGCAAAAGAAGGGAAGCAGTATACAGTTTTTGCTGATCAAGCCCCCTTTCGGGAGGATGAATGCAACCTGACTGATGCCCTCTTATATCTTGGGGGACCAAATCCTCAACCCTTCTTCCTGTCTAAAGAAAAGGGTAAGCAAATTAAATGCTCAAATAAAGACAGTGAGACTGGCGAGCTTTTTGTGATAAATAAAAGCCTAGCTAAATCTTCTGCAAAGAATTCTCAAAGCAAAGAAATCCGCCCAGAACGGCGGAATATCAGTTATGAAGCTGATCATGTAAGTCAAGTCATTGATGGCGGTATTCCTTTACCACCCAATTGCATGCAAATTTATTCTCCGAAGCAAGAACAAAGTGTTCGACGATTAAAAACTTTCGTCGTCACTTATCAAAGAAAGGAAAGAAGAATGGCTAAGCCAATTCTCTTCTACAAAGGGGAATTGACACTCCCAACTTATACAGAGGATGATTTTGGTTGGGAAGACAGCTCCAACAACCAGCTAGAATCAATACAAGAAATGGCCGATATGCCAGCAAAGATTAAGGAGATGTGCAGAAAGCAGAAAATCCCTCATGTACAAGATATCTCCCGGAGAAATTTCTTCAAGCAATTATGGGAACCTTCGCAAGTCCGGGGGCAACCTCCATTCTCTGGAAAAGATACTAGAGGATTAGGTTATGATGCCAAATCCTCTTATACAGTTAATGTTGTGGAATCATCATCAGAGGTCTGCAGCACCCAGAATAATCAGGAGTGTTCCGACTCCAACTTCCAAGATATTATTCCAGCTCTATCAAATGAATTATTAAATGAAGAGCCATCAGAAGAATTCTACAAGCAATCTTCATCTACAAATCTTCAAGATAGGGATCTCTATGAAGTCTACGTCACCAACTCCGATGATGAAGGAGATTTCATAGGTCTACAACCAGCTCCCCAAGAAATCGAGGATGGTGGACAAGCCACTATTGATGAATTAATTGAACTCAATCTCGGGAGTCAACAAGATCCCCGGCCGATCTTTATCAGCGCCCTTCTTGATGAACAAGAAAGGCAATCCTATCAAACTCTTCTGCTAGAATTCCAAGATTGTTTCGCTTGGAATTATAAAGAAATGCCGGGACTTGAGCCATCAGTTGCTGAGCATGAATTATCTATACTGCATACGGCCAAGCCTGTCAAACAAGCTCAAAGGCGTATGCGGCATGAACTAGAATTGAAAGTGAATACTGAAGTCGACAAGCTTTCTGAAGTAGACTTCATCGAGCCATGCATATATCCAATATGGCTCGCCAATATTGTTCCAGTGAAGAAAAAGAATGGTCAAATCCGGATATGTATCGACTATAGGGACTTGAATAAAGCATGTCCCAAGGATGATTTCCCAGTCCCAATTACTGAAACAATGGTGGATATGACCACCGGCTATGAAGCCTTGTCTTTCATGGACGGGTCTTCCGGCTACAATCAAGTCCGGATGGCAATCAAAGATAAAGATTACACTGCATTCAGATCACCCAAAGGCATCTTCAACTACAAAAGAATGCCCTTTGGCTTGAAGAATGCAGGAGCCACATATCAAAGAGCCATGACAAAAATATTTGACGAAATGATTCATGATGTAGTCGAATGCTATGTCGATGATCTCGTCGTCAAAACCAAAAAACGGGAGGACCATCTATATGATCTTCGCCGTGTTTTTGAAAGGCTTCGTCAATTCAAATTGAAGATGAACCCTATGAAATGTGCATTTGGGGTTTCAAGTGGCAAGTTCCTGGGTTTCATCGTCAAATATCGGGGAATAGAAATAGACCCTGACAAAATCAAGGCAATCCAGCAATTGCCACCTCCTCAAAATTTGACTGAGCTAAGGTCATTTCAAGGAAGACTAGCCTATATCAGGCGATTTATATCCAATCTCTCAGGAAAATGCATGCCGTTCGGCAAACTAATGAAGAAGAATGCACCCTTCATCTGGGATCAAGAATGCCAGATTTCTTTTGAACAGATCAAAAAGTATCTCCTTACTCCACCAGTTCTGGGGGCACCGGTTGCTGGGAGATCTCTTATACTTTATATCTCAGCTATGGATGCTTCTCTGGGAGCTCTATTGGCACAAACAAATGAAGAAGATAAAGAGCAAGCTTTATATTATCTTAGCAGAAAGCTAATTGGTCCAGAACTCCGATATGCTCCAATGGAAAAGTATGCCTAGCACTGGTATTTGCTGCAAAGAAATTGAGACATTATCTTCTGGCTCATGAAATTAAGCTCATCTCCAAGCATGATCCAATCAAATATCTGCTACGGCAACCCATATGTCAGGAAGACTAGCGAAATGGGCTCTGCTCCTTATGGAGTTTGATATCACATATATCCCACAAAGGGCAATCAAAGGGCAAGGCTTGGCTGAATTTTTGACCGCACATCCAGTGCCAGAGGATTCCCCTTTATCTATAAACCTCCCAGAAGAAGAAACTCTTTCTCTTGCAAGTGAAAATTCAATGCTCAAAGAGGTTGCCACAATTGAGCTACCCTCTTGGGAATTATATTCTGATGGAGCTTCCCGAACTCTCCACTATACAGATGGCTCTACCAGACCCTCTACTGGAGCAGGTATTGGGCCAGTATAAAGTCCGAAAGCCACAATCACTTCCATACTATACCATAGTCATGAAGCTCAAAGAAAAATTCAACTTCTTCGACATATCCCATGGGCCGAGAAGTGAAAATTCTCAGGCTGATGTTCTAGCCAAACTGGCCTCTGCTATAAAATTGCCTCCTGAAGGGGAATGGACATAAGTGTCCGTCACAGAAGGCTCATGCCGAGTATTCTCGACGCTGAGTCTAATGTTACGATTGAAGAAGCACATACTATAGAGCAAGATACAACAAATGAATCTCAAGATTGGCGCGAGCCGCTTATCAAAATCAAGAAAGGTTGGCTACCTCCTGATCGAGTACAAAGAATTCAGCTCTTACGTAGGGCTACATCATATCAAATAATAGCAGAACAACTATATAAGCTGGTCCATGAAAAGAAAGGACCAGTCCTCCTCAGATGCTTATCCCTCAAAGAAACCAAAATCATCATGAAAGAAGTTCACTCCAGGCTGTGTGGTGCACACCAGGCAGGGGAGAAGATGAAAATCAATATCAAGTTGAAAGGTTCTACTGGCCTACCATGTACGCGGATTGCATCCAATATGCCCGTACATGTCATCAATGCCAGCCTTCGGCCCCGTGCCGAGAAAATCACCAAATATGCTACATCCCACAGCACCAACTGGCCGTTTGCTGAATGGGGTATAGATATTGTGGGACCATTCCCACCCTCCTCTCAAGGCCATAAGTTCATATGGCTGCTACAAATTACTTCTCTCGGTGGGCTGAAGCTATCCCATTAAGGGAGGTAACCGGAGAATCAGTCGCCAAATTTGTCAAGCAAAACATAATATGCAGATTTGGGACTCCTCACAGGATCATATCTGACAATGGGTCGCAATTCAGAAATAAAACAATATATGCCTTGGCGGCGAAATTTCATATTGATGGAGAACATCCTCAGTATATAATCCACAGGCAAATGGGTTGACAGAAGCCTTCAATAAAACCCTCTGTAAATTGCTTGCCAAGATAATCGGCAACAGGAAACGGGAATGGGGAGAAAAGTTCATGAAGCCTTATGGGCTTACGAACTGTGTATAAAACCCCTACAGGGTGTTCGCCTTTCTCCTTGATATATGGAGCTGAGGCCATGATCCCTATAGAAATTGAAATGACATCCTGTTGGTGGCAATCCAAAATGAATGAAAGCCCAAGATCAATCGAAAGAGACTCGAAGAGCTTCCAATTTAGAAGGAAGGCGCCTTGAAGCCTATAAATCCCTCAAGTATATCAAGCCAGAATGGTTCTGCACGTTTGACAAATTAGCAAGACCAGAGCTTTCAAACAAGGGGATCTTGTCATGGTCAAATGCAGAGAAGCAATGGCAAAAAAAAAAATCATGCGGCAAATTGCAGCCTATTTGGCTCGGTCCATATATCATCACTATGGCATATGAAGGAGGCGCATATCGGCTCGTGGACCATAAAGGTATTGTGCCCTTTCCTCCGCTCAACGGGAAACACCTGAAATTGTACCACGCGCCAGAACATGAATTCCCTGGCCAGCCTCCAAAACAAAAAGAAACAGTCACCTCAAAAGGCATGAAGCCAAAAGAGAGTGAAAAATTATGAAACAAAGTTTGCTGTAGATAGGGACAAAGGAATCAAATTTCCACCTACCAGTTATACACCCCGAACTTGTCAGTCCCTACCCGGCATAAAGCCAAGGGCATTCCATGTATAAACCTGGAAATAGAAGGTGGAGGCTTATTTTGCATATCCCGCCAAATGAGATTCCAAGCTACAATGGTAAGCTATGACAAATCCAAAATACCAAAACCATAGCCAACAAACCAAAAAGGTAGGCTATGCCAAATCCAAAACCATAGCCAGCAAACCAAAAAGGTAGGCTATGCCAAATCCAAAATACCAAAACCATAGCCAACAAACCAAAAAGGTAGGCTATGCCAAATCCAAAACCATAGCCAGCAACCAAAAAGGTAGGCTATGTCAAATCCAAAATACCAAAATCATAGCCAGCAAACCAAAAAGGTAGGCTATGTCAAATCCAAAATCCAAAACCATAGCCAGCAAACCAAAAAGGTAGGCTATGCCAAATCCAAAATACCAAAACCATAGCCAACAAACCAAAAAGGTAGGCTATGCCAAATCCAAAACCATAGCCAGCAAACCAAAAAGGTAGGCTATGTCAAATCCAAAATACCAAAACCATAGCCAGCAAACCAAAAAGGTAGGCTATGCCAAATCCAAAACCATAGCCAACAAACCAAAAAGGTAGGCTATGCCAAATCCAAAATACCAAAACCATAGCCAACAAACCAAAAAGGTAGGCTATGCCAAATCCGAAATACCAAAACCATAGCCAACAAACCAAAAAGGTAGGCTATGCCAAATCCAAGATACCAAAACCATAGCCAACAAACCAAAAAGGTAGGCTATGTCAAATCCAAAATACCAAAAATCATAGCCAGCAAACCAAAAAGGGTAGGCTGTGTCAAAACGATACCAAAACCACAGCCAACAAACCAAAAAGGTAGGCTATGTCAAACCCAAAACCAAAACTAAAATAACCTAAACCCCAAATCCAAACCTTAAGTGCATGCCAAAGTCCAAAAAGAGAAATAAAAGAGAAAGGGGTTAAAATAGAGATACCCCAATGGACTTAAGTATACGATTCCTTGTGTACTTAAGGGTAAAAAGATCAAAAATCCAGCTGAGGTGAAAACCCGAAAGGGCGCTCCAGGCAAAAATGGATAACCCCTCAACGTGAAAACCCGAAAGGGCGCGTTGGAAAAAGCTAAAGGGGGCCAGTCTTGGTGAAAACCCAAAAGGGCGCTAAGGCTGGTAATGTGACGAAAAAAAAAGAAAAAAAAGAAAATTTCTCAGCCCTTCATTCATACACTCACAAAATTACAAGTCACCACATTACAAACTTGCAAAAGGTGACAGATACCATATAGAAAAGAGATCAAGGCAACAAGCCCAATATACAAATGTGGTGATATGAAACAAAGGCAGGAAGGCTTCTTCCTCTCCGGCTATTCAAATCTAATTACAAACCCCTTTTACGCCGGCACTAAGCCATCAAGAAGGGGCGAAATTCGGATCCCAAAGCCAAGTGATAAACACTGTTCCAGAGCCCATCCAAACCCAAATCTAAGATACCACAAAGGTGATCCAAGTCACCCAACATACTCATATTCAAGCCCAAACCCACATCCAAATTCAAATTTCAAATCCCAATCCCCAATCATTGGCCAAATCTAAGTCTCAAACCATACCTAAAACCATCATCCGTTCCTCAGCCAAATCTTCAGTCATTCAACCATCCAAGTCAGTCAAGTCTTTAACAGCTTTGTTTAAAAACAAAAAAACAAAAAAAAAGGAGGGGTTAAAAATAGAGATACCCCGATGGACTCAAGTATACAACTTACTGTATATTTGAGGGCAAAAAGATCAAAAATCCAGCTGAGGTGAAAACCCGAAAGGGCGCTTCAGGCAAAAATGATAACCTCTCGACGTGAAAACCCGAAAGGGCGCGTTGGAAAAAGCTAAAGGGGGCCAGTTTCGGTGAAAACCCGAAAGGGCACTGGGACTGGTAAAAAGAAAGAGAAGAAAAGAAAGAATAAGGAAAAGAAAGCGAAAGAGGAAGACTTCTTTATCCTTCATTTGTACATTTATGGAAATTACAAGTCATCGTTACAAGCTCATAAAAGGTGACAGATATTACATACAAGATGAAAAGAGGACTGAGATTACAAGCTCAAAATACAAGTATTATGATGAAAAACAGAGGCAGGAAGGCTGCTTCCTCTTCGGCCGTTCAGCTTCTTTGATCTGAGAAGATCTAGCCCGGCGAGAACCATCTCCGTCTCTGACAAGGACGGCCTCTTCTTCAGAATCTCTAGCTACATCCCTGGCGTCTCGAGCTTGGGAAGATCTTTCTTTGCCAAGCTCGCGCTCCAGTCGAGCAATATTCTCGCCTCTCGTGGCCATCCTCAACTCCCGTGTCTTCCGACGTTTGCGCACATCAGCAGCTCGGGAGTCATTTTCATCGATGTCATCAGATAGCGAACAGGTGTCGCTCTCCAAAGTTTGAAGCCGTTGGCCGTAAGAGGCCTGAATCGCATTGGCATGGAGGTTATGCACCCTGCCCCAAGTATCCTCGACGAAGCCCATCCAGCGATCGCGGTGGATACCAATATTAAAAGCCCTGATGGTGTATTTCGCCAAAATCCCCCTGATAACTTCTACTGATGGAGGGTTTGCTGAGGTCACCAGTGTCTGGACTTTAGCAGTAAGGCAATTCCAGATGCCGCTATCTTCATCATCAGAACTCAAATCTGGCCGATCTCCAGTAGGCCAGGTTATGTTGTGCTCGGGTGGAGCACCAATCTCCAATGCCGGGGAATTTGCAAATTCTGCCAAGATATCAACATGCATTCCATAAAGACAAATCAAGAAGAAATCCAACAAAGCATTTGAACCCTCATCACACCTTACCTGGCGAGGGGATCCTCTCCCTAATCGCCACCTCAGGATCTGGTGGCTCAACAAAATCCGGCTCCTCTGAAGAAAATCTTTCGGATCTGGAGGGATGGTCAACCGGATGAAAACCAAAATCTCTGGGTGGCAAAACTGGTGGATTAGCATTAGGATCCATGGCGGCATCTGCCTCCTGATATCCTCCGCCATAGCCCCCTACTCCATCCACTTGGAAGGCAGAATGGGCTCGCTCGGCCAAGTATGCATTTCCGGCATTACCCCAAGGCGAAAAGAAGGGATCGGCAGCTAGTGTGGGATACATGTCTATTGTACCCGACATGAAAAGCTGCTCGAAGAGTTCTTGTCCTTGTAAAAAAATAGTCAGGACAAACGAAGATATGAATACTGAAAAAATGATAGAAGAAAAAAAAAAGGGGAAATGCACAGTGGTTCGAGAAGGAATATTCACCAAGAGGAGCCTCTGCTGTAGCCGTGGACTCCTCGACAGGTACAGGAATATAAACCTCCGTCGGCGCGGAAGAATACTGCCCCGACGAAACTCCCAGTTCAGAAAATGTGAACTCTGGGTTATACCCACCTGCTGTGGCGGCTCCGGAAAGCTCAAAATGAGATGGCATCTCATAATGAGCATTCTCCGGAGAAAGATCGACGGCAGCCTGTGAAGTACTCCCGTACTCCTCCTCACGGATAGAGGGAGACCCCTCCGATAAAAAGCCTTCCTCATCCGAAAGGGCAGGGGTCCTCTCCTCTTCGTTCATTTCATCCTCTGAGATAGAAAAAAAAAAAGAGAAGAAAAAAAATGATGAACTAAAAAGAGCTATGTATGATAATGATGAGAGAAGAAAAGAAAAGGGAAAGACATACCACTCAAGTGGGTCTCTTCCACCGCTTTACCCTTGTCAATCCTGCCTCCTCGGGAAGGAAGGGAGCGAACCTCATCATTCCTTCCACCTCCAAATACTGGAGCTGGAATATCTGAAGGTAAAAAAAAAACAGTAAGAATATATATGAGAAAAGAGGAAGGAGAATCAGAAAAGAAATGCCTGCAAAAAGAATGATGAAATATAAAAAAAAAACGGTGAACTCAAGCAGGCTGAGAAGTACCTGTTAAGCCAAGTGGAGGACCTGGTACCAGCCACTGAAATTTAGCCTTGCAGATCTTTCCCACTCTCTGCATAAGGCTTCGGACATCATAAAGTGTCCTGGCATTTTCTAGATTAGACAAAAACTCCAGAGGCCCAGCATGGCCGATGGCGATTATAAGGTGCTTCTCCCAGCGCACCCAGCCCGGATCGTTGATACACTCGGGCGGAAGCTTGGTCGATAAGGCAACATTGGCAGAATGCCCAAGATCAAGTAATAGGTGGCTCCACCAATCATACTCCGGAAGATCACCATGAATGTCTGTGGCCTTCCTGTCAAAAGCTCAATGGGATCCAAAGGCAGCATCTCCCCATAATAATATTGTTTACCAGAATCAGGCTTCCCCTTTCTGGACGTCTTGGAATTATAGCGCTTGAGATACGAGCGCATTATTCCTTTGAAGTGGGCTTTGAGGAATTCCAAGTTCATCAAGACCAAAGGGAGACCCTTTTCCTTTAAACGAGTCTCTTCAAATTGCTTCAATTTCCTGGGGGCAAGCCGGAAAATCTTGCTTCTGTCAAACCACCATCGGGCGTAGAAAAGATCTATACGCCCAGTTGCCTCAAGGGCCGGGAGAATACATGCCGAATTCACCTCTTCCCGGCAAAAATAGTTCCACCAACTCGCCGCATTCATGTGAAGACAATGATCACGGTGTAGGCGAACTTCCAATGGAAATTCTGCATTTGGCGGAACTGATTGGTCATATCCAAAGTTCCTGGCAAATCTTGAAGGATAATAAGGCTCCAATATAAGGCTGGATCCTCGGCGACATACCAGTACACTTGGCCGGATGCAAAGTAACCAGTCTTTATACAAGAACACACCAGAACCCCCACTATGAGGCAGATGGTAGGTGATCTCGCCAGATGTGCGGACACTATAAGGTCGGATTCCCCGGGATATAGCACCAAATTGGAGGAGAAATTGCTCGCCGTTTGGAAGAAAGGACAAACTATGGCGAGCTCCTGTCAGCTGAGATATTAAATCTTCACAGGGTCTATTTCTAAATAGTAAAATTAAAGGAGCCATCGGCCGGGGCAAATCAACAGTTTGACAAAGCCCAGGCAGCAAAAGGCCTGCCCAGGCGCTCAAGTAATGAGTAGGGAGTAATGTTTTCCTATCCCGGGGATTCAGATGTGAACTTAATGAGCCCAACCCATGAAAGATATTGGCAAGGGCAGCAGGGGCTATGGCGAGCTTCATACCTTCCGCCAAAAGACAGGCGGGATAAATCAAACCCGGCCGGATTTGCTCCTCCTCACCATGAGGAACAACAAAGGAAGATAACCAATACACTAGATACGCAGCCAAATAGGTGCGATCTGGTAACCGGCGAGGATTCCACCCTTTGTTCTCAGGGGCAAAGATGAATCTCCCATGATGGGGCTTCCCTACACTGAGCTGGTTGTACTCCTCCAGGCGGCGGCCTTCCGTCGCAAAGTTGTCAAAAAAGCAAAATGGCCCGTTATAGAAATAACGAAGCCAAGCATTCTGACTTACCCTGGGGTTCGCCACAGTGGACTCCGGATCTTCCGTCCTCTCAACCAGGACCAAGTCTCTCCACACCTTTGTCAGAAAGCGGAGGCTGTATGGAAGAATATATTCACCAGCGCCATTGCTGCGATAGGTGTGCAAATCATCCAGAACAATTTCTTCATAGAAATACCCAGATATTGGCAACCCGGAGATCCGGTGGAAGCTCCATAAATCAATGGAAGTTTCACCTTCAGCCGTCCCAAAGGTGTTCCATCGGGGATTGAATCTCTCCACTAATGCCTGAAGAAGCCCAGTATGGCATGGGTAATTATACAACGCCGTCCCAACGGCCTCATAAATACCCGCTGAGTTCAAGATCTCCCCGTAATGGTGGAGGACCCCCATCAACCATTCAGTGGCACCAAAGTGAAAAATGTGAGAAGATAAAACTGACCAGTTCCCATACCAACTGGGACTAGTCAGATCGACAATTCGGTTCAGTAAGCACCGATTGTCATAATCTCCAGACACATACCTGGTGTTACAAGGCAGTAATTGTAGGCCATTAGTCTCCGGCCTCGCTTGGTGACGATTCATCAAGCTCCAAACTGCTGGAGAAATTTTCCTTGACCGGGTATAACTCTCCAGATCATGACTAAATGAACCCAGATCAACAGCCGGGGGAGTCGGTGCTGAACAGCAAACCCCAAAGGGAAGCTGGGATATGAAAAGGCGCAGGTACCGAGAAGACTATCCCGGGACTTTAAAATGGCCGATTCTAAATACCGCCTTTCTACACTCAAGAAAAGATCACCTGCGGTCATGTGTGAAGGGATAAAATTCTGAATAAAGGTGAATAGCTCTGGATCTGATGGGAGATACTCCGGGTAGTTCTCCTCCCGCGAGTAATAATAAACTCCATTCCGGCGGCTAATGCGGGACACATCCACCCCGCCGTTGATAGCAAGACCGCCGGAATTTACTTCTGCTACAATATCATTTCCGCTATTCAAGTTGCGGCTTGAAGTACGAGGTGCTCCAAATCTCGGCATCACATCATCAAGAAGGATCACCTTGTCCCGAGTCCGCTGGGCGTAGTCACCACGGCTCAAATATCCTCCTCCCCGAGGCATTTTGAAAATCTGAAAAAAGATACATGAAAGGGGAAGAGAAAATAAGAACAGAGAAATATTGAAGAAATCAGAAATCAACAAAGGAAGGACAGTCCAAGATACAAGACAGACTGTTGTGCTATGGGACATATGTCATCTCTTTCCCCCCAAAGGAAGAGGAGGAAGAATAAAGGCATTAACCTGGCAACAGAACAAAGTCGGAAATTGGCTAGCCCGGGATATGAAGAAGACTGCTATATGAGGTTCGCACGGGCTACGTGCCGTCACTCCAACTCCGACACGTACCCCGTGGGGGGCATTTGTTGGAACAAAAAAAAAAGCAAATATGAATGTCATGGATGTGTTGGATGCTTGTTAAGGGAAGCATCAATACTCCCTTATATAGTGGTCCGACAAGTTAAGTAGGTGACATTCACCTGTGGGCAACTACTCAGTTAGTTAGCCTGTGAAAAGAAGATGGCTATTAACCGGGAGTTGGCAACTACCGGTAAAATGTTGACCCCATCTAACCGGTTAAAATCCCACCTAACCGGTTTAACGGCTTGATTAAGAGGTCAAAGCAGTTATGATTAGGGTGACCCCAAGGTTACTTAAAGTCATAACTTGATCCGAGCATTCAAGCTCTCAAGTATTGTCAAGCACCCCAAGCAAGTGGGAGATGCCGAGGAGAATAAATCTCCGGATAAAAATACGGCACGGAAGAATTCCGGCATTACAAGGTCTACAAGACCAAGATGAGTACAAGAACAAGTCCGCCACGAAGGCTCCAAAGACTTGCAATTGATTCTCCGTCCGGGACGGCAGAACTTCCGACAGAATGTACGGAATGGCACGACGGAATGGCACAGGCTTCTCCAAAGGACAAGACCCCTTCAAATGAAGGGGAGGGTGGTCTATTTATAGACTTTTTAAGCCCCTCCCCTAAACCGATGTGAATACCATCGGTTAGGGGGGTTTTCCCCCTTAACCGATGGTACTTCCATCGGTTAGAGGGGAATCCCCCTCTAACCGATGGAAGCTCCATCGGTTTAGGGGAATTCTCCCCTAAACCGATGGATGCTCCATCGGTTAGGGGGATTCCCCCCTAAACCGATGGAACCTCCATCGGTTAGGGGAGTTTTCCCCTCTAACCGATGGAGGTTCCATCGGTTAGGGGGATTCCCCCCTAAACCGATGGAACCCCCATCGGTTAAGGGGTCCCCCCCCCTTTCAAAAAAAAAAAAAGAAAACAGAAAAAATAAAGAAAACAGAAAAAAGACAGAAAAAACAGAGAAGCAGAAAAAAACAAAAAAAAATATAATAGGAAACAGAAAATAATAAAAAAAGGGAAAAGCCCTAACCGATGGAACCCCCATCGGTTAGAGGGTCTTTAACCCTCTAACCGATGGGAGTCTCATCGGTTAGAGAGTTTTTTTTCTCTAACCGATGAGAGTCTCATCGGTTAGCTTTAACCGATGAGAGTCTCATCGGTTAACCGATGGAACTCTCATCGGTTTAAACTCCCCCACCCATGCAATGTAAGGGGGGGGGCCTTCCCCTATAAAAGGCACCCCCCCATCCCCCATGAAGAGGCTGCTCTCCGGCTCCTCGCCTCCGACCCCGGTTTGGAAACCCTCGGCTCCCGGCTTCTATTCTCCCGGATCCCCATTCTCCATGTAAAAGCCCCCTGGCTCTTTAGCCCTCCTCTTTCTTGAAGGGAATAGAAATTTCCAAATCCATTTTCAATCTCGTTTCTTTGTGAGCCAAGGTACGGCATCGGCAAACTTCATCGGCTAAAAGTCCGCAATAGCGGCACTGGCCCTCACGGGCTATAGGTTCTAAATACCGTCCGTTTCGGACATATGGTATTTTAGATACCTTTGTTATTCATGCCACCTCCCATCGAGTTTTAAACTCTCCGGGATGGTGTGTTTGTGCTATATGCATATGTTTCTTAGAGGAGACTCTGCCCAAGTGGAGATTCTGCTCGAGAACATATTCATATATTCACAGATTTGCATTTTTATATATATGCTTCCTAGGGGAAACTCTGCCCAAGTGGAGATTCCGCCTAAGAACATATCTATAAAGTTCAAATCTGTGTGTATATTTATATGTTTCTTAGAGGAGATTCTACCCAAGTGGAGATTCTGCCCGAGAACATGTTTGTATATTCACAAATTTGTATTTTTATATGCATGTTTCCTAGAGGAAACTCTGCCCAAGTGGAGATTCCGTCTAAGAACATATTTATAAAACTCAAATTTGTGCCTATACACATATGTTTCTTGGAAGGAAACCCTGCCTATGTCAGAGTTTTCCCTCTAAAAATATATCAATATAATCACAAACTTTGTATTCATATACATGTGTTTCCAAGAGGAAACTCTGCCCAAATGGAGTCTCCGACTACGGACGTGTTTATATAATCATAAATCCGCAATTATATGCGTATACCTCTCAAAAGGGATTCTGCATATGCAGATGGTACCTTTTACCGGACATTCCACTCAAAAGGGAATACCGGTGAGAAAATATGCATAAACTGCAAATTTGTGTTTATACACACATACTTTCTTAAGGGCAAAATCCCTCCGGATAAAGGTTCTCCGGGGACACATGGATATAAGTACATGTTCATATGCATATATCTCCGTGAGGGCATTCCGCATAAGCGGAAACTCTGCCAAAATAAATTTATGAAAATTGTGATAATATACACACATCCAAAGAAAAAGAGGACAGACCCGAACTATGACAGGACCCGAACTGTGACAGGACTCGAACTGTGACAGAACCCGAACTGTGATGGGACCCGAACTGTGCTCAGATACTCCAAAGAGCAGCATGATGCATACTCATAAGAACTGTGTTCATATGGACAGTTTCCAAAAAGGAACTTCAAATTGACAAGAACATCCATGGAGATATGTGCATACGTTCTCCAAAAATCATACTCATATAAGCAAAGAAAAATGAATGATGAATAAATGAAACGATGAACGAGGAGAAAGGAAATTCTGCCTCAATTCAGACTTCATTTAAAAGAAGGATGTTATAAAAGAATTAATGTAGCGACTCTTCTAATACAGAAGTGCTACTTTGAATCACAACTTCCCCAAGTTCAGAATCAAATGCACGGGTATATGCCTGTCTGCAATAATAATCCTCAGGTTTTCCAAAATAAAACCTTCAAACAACATCTTTCTCAAAAAAAAAGGAGAGGAGGGAGACCCCAAATGGGTTCACGGAAATATACCCGTTCCCTTCTTAAAAGTCATATTTCGGACTCCACAAAGGTAGTCTTTTCAAAATGAAACACTCAAAGCAAAAGTATTTCAAAAAATAACCAAAAGAAAAATGATACATCATGACCAGGATTTTCTAAAAAAATGTGTATTCTCTCATCCCTTTTGCTATGAATGGTATTCGGGTTAAAACTGGTGTTAAATAACACCAAGAGTCTTAACTCGATGTAAATGTAACATCGACTCCGGTCGATGGAGACAGAGGTCCAGCACATGCTACCTCAATCACCTGATGAGTATAGATACGGGACTCAAGGAGTTCAGATAAAAAACGGCGCACCCTAGTCGCCCGTCACACGGGCATCCCCGTCCATTTCATGGACAACCCTAGTCGCCCGTCACACGGGCATCCCCGTCCGTTCCTCGGACATCATACCCGTCCGTTCCACGGACATCATACCCGTCCGTTCCATGGACACCCAAAAATACCTTCTCCGCATTGCGCGGACTCTTTCTTCTGTCTGTTAGACAGACTGGCACGCCCCGCAAATCACAATACACAATTCAAAGCATGTGAAATGAATACATGAACCAGATAAAATCAAATGAGCAATCCAAAATCAAATGATATGCCCAAGCGATATTCTTTTCCCGTGTCAACAGTCGCCCAACACCAGTTCTACTTCGACCCTGCCTAGGGCGTTTTCTGAATTTTGGTTGAACCCGGAGATTCTCACATCATTCACCCTCTGTAGGTAGGGGACCAGGTATAAAGACTCGAAGGTCTTGAGGGGCATTATATTGACTGACGCCCCGGGATCGACTAGGATCCGATTGAGTTCGTGCCCGTTGACTTTGCCTTGCATATAAAGCGGGCGGTTATGGCATGGCGTGGACAGCAGCATGTCTTTGTCAGAGAAAGTGACCTCTGCAGCTAATGCTTCATAGGTTTGGGCCTGAGCTTCAGCTACATGGGTTTCATAAACTTCAGGTTGCTGGAGAATCTTTACAAGAGCTTCCCTCAATTCTTTGCTCCAGGCAATGGCATCCCACACAGTCACACTGGCGGGAAACCGCTTCATTTGCTGGATGATTTTTCGATCAGCTCTAGCCCGGATCTGGTCCAGTGGCGCGACCATTTGCTCCAGAGATTTGGGAGGATACATGAGTTTACTACTCTCCTCAGGTTCTGGTTTGTCGCCTTCCTTTTCTCTGAATAGCGGGGCCAATGAGTCTTCATCCGGGGGTGGTGTTTCAACATTGTCCCCGCCTGAGGGACCCGGCTGAGTAGCTTGTTCTGCTTGCTTCTCTTGAGGGGCCTGGGCAACGACCTCGTCCTCCTCATCTGACGGGTCGAAGATAAATGTGTTGCCCCGGATTTCCACCTCCGGGGTAGGTTCAGGTTCTTCTCCGCGAAAGACTATCACCCTGTTGAGATTGGGCGGATTGGGATTCCCCCGAGTAAGTGGGGCGGAGTTTGTTCCGCGACCTCTGCCTCGGCCTCTTCCTCGGCCTCGCTCGCGACGTTGATAGGTCGCTGTGGCTGCCTTGCCCCCTGAGGATGACAAACTTTCAGGTGGCGGTGTCGACACCATATTGCATGAGAATTCTTTCAGCATTTCTTCTAACTTCTCAATGGTGAGTTCGTCATCTTTATAGAAGATGGCTAGTTCTTCTGGGAGAGGGAACTTTTCACCTTCCCGCATTTGTTGGAGTTTCTGACGAAGCCAGTTCTTGAGCCTTGTCTTGCGCTCCATCTCTTCCCAAGGGATATATCGGTCCAAGGGGACGCCGTTAGAAGGCTTGGAAGGGACATATTCTTCCAGTTCATTGATCAATTTCTGAAGCTTTTGCAGGGGGCTCAATTTTCTGGGAGCCTCCATCAAGGCGGCTTGCTCGGCCTGCTTCTTCAGTCTTCTTCTCAAGCTTTTCTGTCTGTTTCTTTCTTGCTTCTTCGCCTGAGCGAGCTTGGTCAAGGAAGGACCATGGGCTTCTGTAGGTGGCTGAGAGGAGCCCCCCATATAAGGGCGGCAGTATGGAGCCTTGTTTCTGATCAACTTGGGTTGCTCATGCTTTTTCGGGGTCATTGTGACCCAATTACTTTCATCTTGTTGGGATTGAAAGGTAGCCTTGATTGCCTGCTCAATGATATGGAGAGGCAACTCCTGGAACTGGGCTATGGGAGGATTCTCGGCTTGCAAGTTCACTTTGGGGCAGGTTTCTTTTCTTGTCGGACCTCCTCCTGCTGTATGTTGGTACTGGGCAACTCAGCTTTGTTTTGCCCTTTCAAGGCTTGCTCCGGGCCACGTTCAGACGACTCAGACTTGATCTGATTTTGTTGACCTTGTGCGAAAGCTAGCTTTTCTCTTCTTTGCCGAGCTCGGCCTTTTCGACCTAGCTTGGGAATTGGCTTTGCAATTTTTTCATCAGTGCTGCTTGCTTGGACTTGATCACATCCTGCCTGAGGCTCATTTTCTTGGGGGTTATCTCCCTGGCTTTGCCCTGTCTTCAATTCAACATTTTCTTCATGGCTTTTGGCTTCACAACCTTCTTCATGATTGCAGTCAATTTCCAACTGTTGAGTTTTGTCCCTTGGGTCTTGCTTCCGAGCCTTGGAGCCCTGTGTGACTTCAAAGTCGATGGCTCGGCTGAGATCTGACCTTTCCTCCTGTTCAAGGGTTTCTTCTTGGCCTTGTTCGGCTTGACTGTCCAGCAGGCTTTCTATCTCAATGGGAGCCCTGGCATGGAGTGGCGGCCATCTAGGCTTAAGACAATCTTCGACAGAGCCAAAGCGGCATATGAACTCTTCTATCCGAAGCTTGGCATGCATTCTTTCGGTGAAGTTCCCATCAGAGTCGATCTCACCATGTCTGATAAAGGCCTCTAATGATCCTTGTACATCTTTGCATTCACTAGTAGGGTGCGACACCATACAGTGATATTCGCAGTATGCAGGGTGTTTCTTTTCCGCCTCCGTGCGGATAGCTCGTGAGCCGATGGCCAATATCTTGCCGGCTTTGCGGAGCTTATTAAATATCATGCTGGTATTCTCCTTTCGGAAAGAAAATTCCCAGGGAGCTGGTTCAGCAGGGGGCTCCGAAGCAACTTCAACTGGAGGGGTAGTGTTATCAAGTGATTGTCCTTCCTCTCGGCTGTTGGTGCCCATACTAAGACTGATCACATTCACAGAATAATTCATCCCGGAGGCATTCGGAGCAGAATTGTCTTCAGGGTGGGACATTGATGGGGCCCCATCAGAGGTCGGCCTTTGAGCATCACTGGTCCCAGCCATAAAGGCAGGCTGCCCCAGCATATCATTTTGGGCTGGCTGATGAGCTGGCGCCGGGCTTCCGGAGATTTCGCGCTGAACAAGAGCATCCACTGCAGCTGTGAGGAGGTGGTCTTTTATGAACGCCACTTCTTGCGCTTGCTGAGCTTGCTGACGCTTGATCTGGTCAAGGTCACGGAGAACCCATTGAAGCATCTCTATCACTGTATCACGAGAAGGCTCCCTGGGTGTGGCAGCGGGCACCGACCTCCCTGCCTGCTGGTTCTCAACCGGTGGAGGAATTTCTTGTATCTCATCCTCCGAGTCTTGATGTACCGCATGGACAGATAGCCCATGGGGGACTGGTGTAGACATCTGAGTGGGATGAGCTTCATGAACATTTCTAACTCGGACGCCCCGATGGATCATGTTTTCTAGGATCATGGGATGAATCTTTCTGATAGGGAAAGGTGGCCATATCATCCTCCTTTGGTGTATACATCTTGGGAGGTTCATCATCCGACCCCGTCTTTTCATCGCCTGGCAACTCACCCCCATGGCCCTTAAGGCTTCAACTCTGGCTGGCGGGTGAGTGGGAGTTCGGTTCGCGGCCACTGGTTGCATTTGAGGCGGTGGCGCCTCGGCTTCTGCCTCTGCTAGGAACTGGAACAGATGCTTATGAAAATCAGCTGTCTGTTCGGCTTCAACTGGCACAATTGCTGGGGCTTCGGGTGGTGGGTTCGAAGACCCTGCTTCATCATCATTGTCCCTGGGGAGACTATTGTAGAGGAATTCATAAAGTCTCCCCCTGGCCTTCTCTTTATCAGTTGACTTATGGATGACGTTGACTGAATAGGTGACAACGTCAGTGGCTTGGTTTGCTCGCCTTTGGTTATGTGGTTGGGGTGGGTCGACCAAAAGGCTTCCCATGTCAATTGTTCCTTCGGCAATCCAGGCTTCTACCAAGTCTTTGAAGGTATAACAGTCTTCAAGATCATGACCACTGACCCGGTGGTATGGGCAATAGCCCGGCCGGGCATATATTGGTGTTGGCCGATATAGCAGCCCTCCGCATATGCATGCGCGGAAAATCGCCAAAGTTTCCCGGCGTGGAAAGGAGTATAGCCTCTCCACCATCACATTCTCTGTTGAGCTCGAGGACCCTTCAGGAAGCCATCCTCTGGTCGATGGACGGGCCAGGGAAGTAGATGCATTTGCTCGGCGATGAGGCCTGTGACTGGGAACTGGTAGCTGTTCATCCATGGCTCTTAGACGGCTCAATATTTCCCTTTGGCCGTGTTGCAATGATCGGACCCGTCTTTCGAGACTTTGCATTGCCTTTGGCATCCACCGGCGCAAAGGCTCCTGAGTGCGGGGGGCTGCCCGCCCGTAAGACGGTTGGGCGTTCGAGGTAGCACTCTCCTGGGTATCAGGTCCATAGGTTGTAGCAGTGATGTGTATCACATTAGCAGACTGCCTCTGCTGATCTTGATCATGAGGTTGGGGGGGATCCACAAGGCCTGTCTTCATAGTAATCAGCTTGCTCTGGATCAGTTTTTCTACTTCGTTTTTGAAGACATAACAATCCTCAATTGTATGCCGCAACATTCTGTGATATGGACAGTAATTGAGCTCATCTGTCTTGTCAGCTTCATGCGGCCTTTTAATGTTTGGCAACTTGAGCAATTCATTCTTCATACAGAGATCAAAGAGTTTCTTCGTATGATCTTTCTGAAAAGAATATGGAGTCTTCAGACGGTCTGCCAATGTGATTGTTGGAGGTGCTTTTCCTTTTGTCTTGCCCCCAGAACCACCTGAAGTTCCTTCACTTTGCCCACCGCTCTGAGGCGAGAAGTCCACAGCATTTACTTCTTTACCCGTGGCACGTTCTTTATTGGGCTTGGCTTTAAAGGCCCCAAATGTCGGGTTTTCGGCGAAGAACATTTCAATCTCCGCCACTACAGCATTGAGCTGATCAAAGCCCCTTATGTTGGTTCCCAAGAGCTTTTCACTTACTTCAGCTGCCAGGCCCCGCCGGCATATGGTGATGGCATCTTCTTGGGTGGGCGGATTATCACACCTCATGCTGAAATCTCGCCACCTTTTGATGAAATCTAGAGCAGTCTCCCCTTTTTTCTGCTTCAGGGAGCAAAGCTCAGCCAAGGACACCTTTCTTTCTGCAGTCTGGAACCGATCTAAAAACTTCTTCTGCATGTCGGCCCAGTCAACGACAGAGTTTGGCTTCAATCTCGAGTACCATTGGAAAGCGGTGCCCGTAAGAGATGTCGCGAAATACCGCAACAAATATGACTCTTCTAATGCCAGCTCACCCATGGCCGTTAAATAATAGGCCAAGTGTTCGTGTGGGGATGTCTGCCCACCGAACTTCTGCAATTTTGGTGCCTTGGGGCAATCAGGTGGCAACTTCTTGAACTGGTGATGGATCGGATACGGCACCCTGTACAAATCCACAGTGGCGGTACCCTCACCATGTTGTGCGAACTTGTCCTCAACAATCTTTTCAATCAAGCGTCGTTGAGCGACAGCGTCTTCAATTGCAGAGGCTTGTGGGGATTGAGAGCTTGGACCTTGCACTGGCTGTAACTCCGGCATAGCACCTGTATCATTCACCGGGATGGGCTGGCGGAGAGCCATAGGCGCACCGCCGGCCTGCTGTTCTCTTTGGGCATTGAAGTTGGGGGCCGACCTCAACGGCCGCTGGACATTAGCATTCTTCTGCCGCTTCATTTCCAGCATGAGATTGGTCATCTCGATGTGCCAGCGCTGCATGGTTTCATATCTGGCGTCATCAGACATTGCATTATATGCTGCCCTGGAGGGCGGTACGAAGACCACATGTTCATCGGGGTCTTCGTAAGGGAGATTCACATCCCCTCGGACACTGATGTTCTCATCTCCGTCATTGTCCTGTTCTATGCCATGGAGGGTATGGTGTTGTTCTTGAGGAAGGCGCTCATCATGTGCCTGGCTCTGGCTAGAAGTGCCACCCGGGCCGCCAAACTGGGCTTGGAGGTTCCGCTTGGCATTTCGCGTATTGCGAAATATTGCATCTGTGTCTGGGTTGGATGCCCCTGCGCCTGCTGCTTCTGTAGGTGCATTCACGGGCTCAACTATTTCTTTTCCTGACACATAACAGGAGTGGATCTTCAAATCTACCCCGTACTGGGGCTTCTGCACTAGCCTCCGCCTCTTCATATTCTGGCCCCCTAGTTGGGGCACTGCCCCCAATCGGTCAAAGACCGAGATGCGTGAGGGCTGCTTCACATCATGTCGTTTGTCCTCCTGACGGGTCATTTCCACCCGCGTGGAGACAAAGTTGGGCTTCCGGTATACCCCTTTTCTCTTTTGCCCGCGAGGGTGTTGAGATCTAGGAGGTTGGATTACCGGGTAGTCCTCTTCTTCTTCCGCTTGGGCATTTTTCTCTGCCCTGAGCTTTCTGATTCTTCGGGCCTCCTCCTTGGTGACCCAAATTTGTTTCATCTTGAGCTGGCATTTCTGGACTGCGACACCCGTGGATCGGGCGCGAGTGCTTCTAGGTACAGCAGAATCCTCTTCCCGCATGTGCCGGAGCAATGCGAAGCGGTTGGAGGTGGGGATAGTGGGGACAATGTTGCTTTTCGGCAATATTGGCTTGCCCCCGTCCAGGTTAACTCTGATATCACCGACAAGAACTGTCTTGCCGGACTTTGAGACAATGGCCCTAGGCTTTCTGCCTTTGCGGGCCATATGCCGTTCCCTTTTCACGGGTACGGCACTGGTGGAAACGGTGTTCACCGAGAAGATTTGACCTTCGTATCGGGGCTTGCTGCCCCCAGCTGGAGTCAGCTTCGTTTCCTCCGTTGGCGCCTCCTGTACCGCGGGAAGGACCCCGAGGAAGTATGGCGAGCCGACCACCGCCGGGAAGTCGCCAAAACACAGCGGGGTGGTGAGGTAACCGAAGCGGGCATGGTTCGCCACCACTTGCGGTCCGTACGTCACAGCCGCCATTGTTTGATGTTTTTTTTTTTGACTTCCTGTAATGGCAAAGCCAAATAATCAGGAGCCAAGTATTAGCATCAGGTCTAACCCATGTATGAAAGGTAGGAAACGTCCCACCGGGCGTGCCATTTGTTTTAAACACGCGGAAATCTTCTTTTCAAAATCTTTTTATCCTTTTTTTTGTAGGAAAAAGATAGATTTTGATGTTCGTCTATTTTGCGGGCGTGCCAGTCTGTTAAAACAGACAAATTTCATTCATGTATCAGGCGATTTGGGTGTCGTGTATTGGACCCTTCCCCGTCGACAACTCGACGTTTCGTTTACATCGAGGAAAACTCGAATACCTTTGATACATGGCTAGACCTGGCTATTGAAAACATATTATGAGCGAGAAAAATTCCCTTCACATCGGGTTCATCTTCCCGTGTGGGATTACAACCATTTCATCAATATATGTATTCACATTGGGGCTGTTTTAGAAACCCTTGTCGAAACGGGAACATATTTATCATGTTTTCCCATTTTTTTTTGGAACTGTTTCATAAAGATGCCCCATTCAATGGGGACTGATTAACCTTATCTTTCATGAATTGAGGACTAATCAGTAATTTCACCCTGAACATGTGGACTGATTCGTTATTCCCTTCATTTCTAAGGACTGATTTGCATTTACACCCTGAGAATGAGGGCTGATTTGTTGTTTCCCGCGTTTCTCGGGACTGATTTGCAATTTTGTTCCAAGGGAAATTTTTTTATGGAATTTTCTAACCCTTTAAAAGATATTTCCACAATTTTTTGATCTCTTGAGGGTGTTTCCGTAATTTTCTACAGACTACATTCATTGCGAAAATATTTCCTTGTTGGTCATATCTTGCCGAAATATTGTTTCAGATTTTTTTTGAAACTTTTGATATTTATTTTCATGTGATATTCATTCAATTTAAAATTGACCATGTTCATTGGTCGTTTTATAAAAATAAATCAGATTTTTCTTCTGATTTATAAAACAAATATCATTACTTC
Source organism: Colocasia esculenta (assembly GCA_014218235.1). Classification (NCBI taxonomy): domain Eukaryota; kingdom Viridiplantae; phylum Streptophyta; class Magnoliopsida; order Alismatales; family Araceae; genus Colocasia; species Colocasia esculenta. The sequence goes on along the minus strand of CM024765.1, from coordinate 87,826,697 downwards.
ATGAAATTCGGGTACATCTCCATTTTTTTTTTTTTATTATTTCAATTTTTCTAAGTCCATGGAGTCATTTTTGTTGACTCATATGGGGTGTTTTTACATAAATTCAACGTAATGGACTTAACCATCCATTTTTAGCAAGCTCCAAAAGGGAAAATACATAAGTATGAGAAGGGGGAGACCTCCTCTCTCTCTCTTCTTCTTCTTCTCTCCGAGTCTTCTTCCTCTCTTCTGGAGTTCAGGACTTGAAGTTTTCCGGAGTTCAAAAAAAAGCTCTCCTCTTTCTTGGAGCTCCTCTCCTTTTATAGGAGATTTGAGGGGAGGTGGGCATTCCACCGGAGGATTCTTCAGGACACCGGGGGAGTCACCACCAGGTAAGTTTCTCCCTCCCCCCTCTCTCTTCTTTTCTTTCGAGCAGCAGAGGAGGAAAAGCCCCCGGGGGAAGCTCCATCGGGCACAGCAGGGCGGGGGGCGCGCCACCCCGGTGGGGCCCACTGGGGGCTCGCGACCCCCGGTGGGGCCTCCACCGGTGGCCGCAGCCCTGGTGGGGCCTCCACCGGTGGCCGCGGCCCCGGTGGGGCCTCCACTGGGGGCGCGCGGCCCCTGGTGGGGCCTCCACCGGTGGCCGCGGCCCCGGTGGGGCCCACAGGGGGCTTGCGACCCCCGGTGGGGCCTCCACCGGTGGCCGCGGCCCCGGTGGGGCCCACAGGGGGCTCGCGACCCCGGTGGGGCCTCCACCGGGGACGCGCGGCCCCTGGTGGGGCCTCCACCGGTGGCCGCGGCCCTGGTGGGGGCCCCCCGAGTGCCGCGGTGCGGGTGGAGCCCCCACTGGGTGCTTCAAGGCTGGTGGGACTCCCACCGGCTAATTTGCGGAAATCCCGATGGGGGTCCCATCGGGTCATTTGATGAAGACTTCTTTATAAGCTCTTCCCCACGGGTCATTTTCACCACGTGGAGTCCAGATCATCCGCTTTTGGCCAGTTCTTGCTCATTTTTCCGTGCCATGGGTATCGGCTCCTTTCATTTTTGAACATTAAATGTCGTTCGCCCGATGCTGGGTTTAATTCCGGACATACGGGCGTACGGGGTTGACTGATTTCTGTTCTTGGTCAACCCCGGGAGACTTTTCTTCGTCACTTCGGCAGTGCACAGATCTGGTTTCTTCTTCCGTCTCAGATTTATCCGGAAAATCATAAACAAGTGATTTCATTCTATCCACTCATTCTGAAAATTCCTGAATAAGTAACTTCGAGGGCTGTCCTTTCATCGGGGCTCGGATAAATATTTTCCTTCGTGTATTTGTTCCGGACACTTGGAACGATTGAACGACGAGGATTCTATCCAAGAGAATATTGGGGATTATACGGTTTCAGCCCCAACCCAATTCGGAATGACCTCCATCCGAGATTCGAACATGAGTAGAAGGCTATTTCTGTTCATCCATATTGAGAAATCAGAACACATAATTTTCTGTCTTTCACGTGTCCCGAAATTTCTGAATATCTGGACAATACATTTTGTTCTTTTCTTACACTCGTTCTTAACATCTGAAACAAGTGTTTTCCAATGTATTGAGGGTCTGGGGGATATTTTATCCCGGGAACATTGGGGTCATGTGATTTCAGCCCCAAGATGATTCGGAATGACTCCTACCCGAGCTCCGATCATATGCAGAAATTTATTTCTGTTTTTTCGCTGTCTTTTCCCATTTTGAAAATTCAGGGGAACGAGTTTCTTTCTTTCGCTCGTTCCGAGATTTCTGAATAAACGGGTTTGAGGGTTATTTTCACCCAGAGTTCTGGATCAAATATTTTTTCTCCTCATGTCCTTGCTTTGAATATCTAACACAAGTATTTCTTTGACATGAGGAAATTTTTCATAGTAGATGCATTTGCTCGGCGATGAGGCCTGTGACTGGGAACTGGTAGCTGTTCATCCATGGCTCTTAGACGGCTCAATATTTCCCTTTGGCCGTGTTGCAATGATCGGACCCGTCTTTCGAGACTTTGCATTGCCTTTGGCATCCACCGGCGCAAAGGCTCCTGAGTGCGGGGGGCTGCCCGCCCGTAAGACGGTTGGGCGTTCGAGGTAGCACTCTCCTGGGTATCAGGTCCATAGGTTGTAGCAGTGATGTGTATCACATTAGCAGACTGCCTCTGCTGATCTTGATCATGAGGTTGGGGGGGATCCACAAGGCCTGTCTTCATAGTAATCAGCTTGCTCTGGATCAGTTTTTCTACTTCGTTTTTGAAGACATAACAATCCTCAATTGTATGCCGCAACATTCTGTGATATGGACAGTAATTGAGCTCATCTGTCTTGTCAGCTTCATGCGGCCTTTTAATGTTTGGCAACTTGAGCAATTCATTCTTCATACAGAGATCAAAGAGTTTCTTCGTATGATCTTTCTGAAAAGAATATGGAGTCTTCAGACGGTCTGCCAATGTGATTGTTGGAGGTGCTTTTCCTTTTGTCTTGCCCCCAGAACCACCTGAAGTTCCTTCACTTTGACCGCCGCTCTGAGGCGAGAAGTCCACAGCATTTACTTCTTTTCCTGTGGCACGTTCTTTGTTGGGCTTGGCTTTAAAAGCCCCAAATGTCGGGTTTTCGGCGAAGAACATTTCAATCTCCGCCACTACAGCATTGAGCTGATCAAAACCCCTTATGTTGGTTCCCAAGAGCTTTTCACTTACTTCAGCTGCCAGGCCCCGCCGGCATATGGTGATGGCATCTTCTTGGGTGGGCGGATTATCACACCTCATGCTGAAATCTCGCCACCTTTTGATGAAATCTAGAGCAGTCTCCCCTTTTTTCTGCTTCAGGGAGCAAAGCTCAGCCAAGGACACCTTTCTTTCTGCAGTCTGGAACCGATCTAAAAACTTCTTCTGCATGTCGGCCCAGTCAACGACAGAGTTTGGCTTCAATCTCGAGTACCATTGGAAAGCGGTGCCCGTAAGAGATGTCGCGAAATACCGCAACAAATATGACTCTTCTAATGCCAGCTCACCCATGGCCGTTAAATAATAGGCCAAGTGTTCGTGTGGGGATGTCTGCCCACCGAACTTCTGCAATTTTGGTGCCTTGGGGCAATCAGGTGGCAACTTCTTGAACTGGTGATGGATCGGATACGGCACCCTGTACAAATCCACAGTGGCGGTACCCTCACCATGTTGTGCGAACTTGTCCTCAACAATCTTTTCAATCAAGCGTCGTTGAGCGACAGCGTCTTCAATTGCAGAGGCTTGTGGGGATTGAGAGCTTGGACCTTGCACTGGCTGTAACTCCGGCATAGCACCTGTATCATTCACCGGGATGGGCTGGCGGAGAGCCATAGGCGCACCGCCGGCCTGCTGTTCTCTTTGGGCATTGAAGTTGGGGGCCGACCTCAACGGCCGCTGGACATTAGCATTCTTCTGCCGCTTCATTTCCAGCATGAGATTGGTCATCTCGATGTGCCAGCGCTGCATGGTTTCATATCTAGCGTCATCAGACATTGCATTATATGCTGCCCTGGAGGGCGGTACGAAGACCACATGTTCATCGGGGTCTTCGTAAGGGAGATTCACATCCCCTCGGACACTGATGTTCTCATCTCCGTCATTGTCCTGTTCTATGCCATGGAGGGTATGGTGTTGTTCTTGAGGAAGGCGCTCATCATGTGCCTGGCTCTGGCTAGAAGTGCCACCCGGGCCGCCAAACTGGGCTTGGAGGTTCCGCTTGGCATTTCGCGTATTGCGAAATATTGCATCTGTGTCTGGGTTGGATGCCCCTGCGCCTGCTGCTTCTGTAGGTGCATTCACGGGCTCAACTATTTCTTTTCCTGACACATAACAGGAGTGGATCTTCAAATCTACCCCGTACTGGGGCTTCTGCACTAGCCTCCGCCTCTTCATATTCTGGCCCCCTAGTTGGGGCACTGCCCCCAATCGGTCAAAGACCGAGATGCGTGAGGGCTGCTTCACATCATGTCGTTTGTCCTCCTGACGGGTCATTTCCACCCGCGTGGAGACAAAGTTGGGCTTCCGGTATACCCCTTTTCTCTTTTGCCCGCGAGGGTGTTGAGATCTAGGAGGTTGGATTACCGGGTAGTCCTCTTCTTCTTCCGCTTGGGCATTTTTCTCTGCCCTGAGCTTTCTGATTCTTCGGGCCTCCTCCTTGGTGACCCAAATTTGTTTCATCTTGAGCTGGCATTTCTGGACTGCAACACCCGTGGATCGGGCGCGAGTGCTTCTAGGTACAGCAGAATCCTCTTCCCGCATGTGCCGGAGCAATGCGAAGCGGTTGGAGGTTTGGATAGTGGGGACAATGTTGCTTTTCGGCAATATTGGCTTGCCCCCGTCCAGGTTAACTCTGATATCACCGACAAGAACTGTCTTGCCGGACTTTGAGACAATGGCCCTAGGCTTTCTGCCTTTGCGGGCCATATGCCGTTCCCTTTTCACGGGTACGGCACTGGTGGAAACGGTGTTCACCGAGAAGATTTGACCTTCGTATCGGGGCTTGCTGCCCCCAGCTGGAGTCAGCTTCGTTTCCTCCGTTGGCGCCTCCTGTACCGCGGGAAGGACCCCGAGGAAGTATGGCGAGCTGACCACCGCCGGGAAGTCGCCAAAACACAGCGGGGTGGTGAGGTAACCGAAGCGGGCATGGTTCGCCACCACTTGCGGTCCGTACGTCACAGCCGCCATTGTTTGATGTTTTTTTTTTTGTTGACTTCCTGTAATGGCAAAGCCAAATAATCAGGAGCCAAGTATTAGCATCAGGTCTAACCCATGTATGAAAGGTAGGAAAGGTCCCACCGGGCGTGCCAATTTGTTTTAAACACGCGAGATTTTCTTTTCAAAATCTTTTTTCTTCTTTTTTTGGGAAAAAGATAGATTTTGATGTTCGTCTATTTTGCGGGCGTGCCAGTCTGTTAAAACAGACAAATTTCATTCATGTATCAGGCGATTTGGGTGTCGTGTATTGGACCCTTCCCCGTCGACAATTCGACGTTTTATTTACACCGAGAAGAACTCGAACACCTTTGATACATGGCTAGACCTGGTTATCGAAAACATATTATAGGCAAAGGAGACACCATTCACCATGAATTCATCCTCCCACGTGGAATTATGGCCATCTCGTCGATGTATTTATCCACATTGGGGGCTGTTTTAGAAACATTTGTTTATCGTGTTTCCCCCCCCCCCCTTTTTTTTTTGGAATGTTTCATAGAGATGCCCATTTAAACGGGGACTTATTAGCCTCATTCTTCATGAATTGAGGACGGATTTGTCATTCCCTTTGTTTCTAGGGGCTAATTCATGACTTCATCCAAAATGTGGACTGATTCTTCGTTCCCCAATCTTCTAGGGACTGATTTGCAACTCCACCCCGAAAAAATGAGGACTGGTTTGTCATTCCCCGCATTTTTTTAGGGACTGATTTATAATTTCATCTTAAAAATGAGGACTGAATCATCCTTCCCTGTGTTTCTAGGGACTGATTAACAATTTTGTCCCAAAATAGGGACTGGTTTGCAAGATCCCCCTTTAAAACCTGGACTGATTCACAGTTTATGGCCACACGAGGGTTAATTTGCAATTTTTTAATAAGGAGGGGTTGTTTTGTAATTTTTTTTTTTTTGATAGGTAAAGGTTATTTGCAATTTTCTACCGGGTCCCTATTTTTTTTTTTTTTTAGAATATTTCTGATTTTTTTTGACATTTATGCAGATATAGAATCTAATTGGCTTAAAACAATCGTATATCCGGGCCATTTATACAGATAAAAATAAGACAGGGATTTTTCTGCAATTTATTTGTTCAGAAAAATTATCATTTATTCATATTACTCATGTACATCATTTTTTGTCCATATGGTCATCATTTTTTTTTTTACTCATACGGATGTGTTTTCCAAAAACATTCAAATGATGGACTTATCTCCTCCATCCAAGGTAAGTTTTCATAATTCAGAATTTGGCAAGGACACAAGAGAGGCAGGGGGCGACCTCCTCTCTCTCTCTTCTTCTTCTTCTCTCCGAGTCTTCTTCCTCTCTTCTGGAGTTCAGGACTTGAAGTTTTCCGGAGTTCAAAAAAGCTCTCCTCTTTCTTGGAGCTCCTCTCCTTTTATAGGAGATTTGAGGGGAGGTGGGCATTCCACCGGAGGATTCTTCAGGACACCGGGGGAGTCACCACCAGGTAAGTTTCTCCCTCCCCCCTCTCTCTTCTTTTCTTTCGAGCAGCAGAGGAGGAAAAGCCCCCGGGGGAAGCTCCATCGGGCACAGCAGGGCGGGGGGGCGCGCCACCCCGGTGGGGCCCACTGGGGGCTCGCGACCCCCGGTGGGGCCTCCACCGGTGGCCGCAGCCCTGGTGGGGCCTCCACCGGTGGCCGCGGCCCCGGTGGGGCCTCCACTGGGGGCGCGCGGCCCCTGGTGGGGCCTCCACCGGTGGCCGCGGCCCTGGTGGGGCCCACAGGGGGCTTGCGACCCCCGGTGGGGCCTCCATCGGTGGCCGCGGCCCCGGTGGGGCCTCCACCGGTGGCCGCGGCCCCGGTGGGGCCCACAGGGGGCTCGCGACCCCCGGTGGGGCCTCCACCGGGGACGCGCGGCCCCTGGTGGGGCCTCCACCGGTGGCCGCGGCCCTGGTGGGGGCCCCCCGAGTGCCGCGGTGCGGGTGGAGCCCCCACTGGGTGCTTCAAGGCTGGTGGGACTCCCACCGGCTAATTTGCGGAAATCCCGATGGGGGTCCCATCGGGTCATTTGATGAAGACTTCTTTATAAGCTCTTCCCCACGGGTCATTTTCACCACGTGGAGTCCAGATCATCCGCTTTTGGCCAGTTCTTGCTCATTTTTCCGTGCCATGGGTATCGGCTCCTTTCATTTTTGAACATTAAATGTCGTTCGCCCGATGCTGGGTTTAATTCCGGACATACGGGCGTACGGGGTTGACTGATTTCTGTTCTTGGTCAACCCCGGGAGACTTTTCTTCGTCACTTCGGCAGTGCACAGATCTGGTTTCTTCTTCCGTCTCAGATTTATCCGGAAAATCATAAACAAGTGATTTCATTCTATCCACTCATTCTGAAAATTCCTGAATAAGTAACTTCGAGGGCTGTCCTTTCATCGGGGCTCGGATAAATATTTTCCTTCGTGTATTTGTTCCGGACACTTGGAACGATTGAACGACGAGGATTCTATCCAAGAGAATATTGGGGATTATACGGTTTCAGCCCCAACCCAATTCGGAATGACCTCCATCCGAGATTCGAACATGAGTAGAAGGCTATTTCTGTTCATCCATATTGAGAAATCAGAACACATAATTTTCTGTCTTTCACGTGTCCCGAAATTTCTGAATATCTGGACAATACATTTTGTTCTTTTCTTACACTCGTTCTTAACATCTGAAACAAGTGTTTTCCAATGTATTGAGGGTCTGGGGGATATTTTATCCCGGGAACATTGGGGTCATGTGATTTCAGCCCCAAGATGATTCGGAATGACTCCTACCCGAGCTCCGATCATATGCAGAAATTTATTTCTGTTTTTTCGCTGTCTTTTCCCATTTTGAAAATTCAGGGGAACGAGTTTCTTTCTTTCGCTCGTTCCGAGATTTCTGAATAAACGGGTTTGAGGGTTATTTTCACCCAGAGTTCTGGATCAAATATTTTTTCTCCTCATGTCCTTGCTTTGAATATCTAACACAAGTATTTCTTTGACATGAGGAAATTTTTCATTCAACAAGCGGTATGTTGTTGCAATGGAGGTCATGTGAAGACCAATGACAAGCAAGCTAGAATGTGAATTATCGTGATTTATGAATATAGGTTTTATAAGTATGTTACGTATTCAACGTGGCTTGTGTGTTTGCTGAGTTTGGTGGTCTGACGCCTATTCCGGAATGTCTCTCTAGTCGGGTACCCTAGGTTCTTTGTGAGCCAGGCACGTTGTTGCTCGGGATTTGTCTCGGTATTGTGTGTACCTTAGAGGTTTGTATCGTCTTCTTGGAAACACTCACTCGTTTGTTGAGTTGTACGTCCGGCTGAGGGAAAGACACCAATGGGGCAGCAACTCGTGTGTTGTGGTTGTAGCGCACTCGTGGTTGGGGGACGGACACCAGTAGATGTACTGGTCCCCAGCTAGTCCTATTTTCACTTTAGGGAGCTCAGGCCAAAGTCTCTAAAGGTGCCAGACATGGGACTGCAGCCGTGTGATTTGTAGTGTGGTGTTGGTTGGTCTCCACAGTTCTTGTTCTTGGAGGTGGAGCCGCAGTTGGACCTTCTGTTCTTGACTGCGAGAGTGAGAGGTGGTTCTTGTGTTGTGTTGTTCGAGTTGGATACTGATGTCATAAACCAGTAGTCTTTACCCGCGTGGCGATGTCGTTCCTTCCGACTTGAGCTTTATCAGTGGTTGTGGCTTGTGAGTGGAGACTCACCGGTTATGGTTTCTATTCGTTTGTTGTGTGTCTTGCTAGTGGCACAGTTGTGATTGTGGTTCAGTTGTGGTACCTCGTGGTTGTAGGTACTTGTACCTTTTGTGGGTAGCTAGTCGTTGTGGCACACTGTGTGCCAGCCTTTTCAAGTGTTGAGGTGGAGCTGTGCTCCGTGGAGATCGTGTCGTAGGGCCTTCCACTGGGTGTGTTATACCCTTCTAGGGGTAGTCTTCCAGTGTGTTCTGTTATTTCAGTGTGTGGTGGACTGGCTCTTTGTTGTCAATCCCATTACCTTTCGTTAGTGGTTTGTTTGTGTGGCTTGTGGCGTAGTCATTTTAGTTGCTGAGCGAACTGATGTTTCTGTGCTAGTCTTGTTGTTTCCCTTTATTTTCTACGGATTGTGTTAGCTAGTGTGGTTATATTTATTTACAGTTTAATTATGTTTATTGCGAACATGTTATATTCCTGTTATGAATGTTGCTAGTGAGACCCTTTGTGGTTGAGGTCTCTGCTTCTTCTGTGTACTTCAGGCTTGTTGTTTCTTTTGGGAGGTCCCTGCTGAGCCAGTGACTCTTTGAGGCTTACTCCCCTACAGTTCTTTTCAGGTGTTAGCCATATGTTTGGCTTGTAGTAGCGTTGTGGCGAACTTGTACCACCAGCAGTTGAGTAGTAGTTGTCGTAGTGTAAGCTTTTGCTCCTTCGGGGTATGCCCCAGGTAGTTGTACTTTTCTCTTGGACATGTAATAATATATGGGGACAATGTAAATTGTGGTTAATAAGTACATATACTTTCTTATATCTTATACTCTTGTGGTTGTCTTTTACATTCTCACTGGACACATGTGTGAGCTATCCCTTACGAGACTTCGGTCCGATTGCAGGAGGCGGGTCTGGATATGGAGCTTTATTAGGCATAAATATCCATGATCGCTACACAGAGAACTTGTCATATTTAGGGTATGCATAACAGTGACTAAAGGGCACCTAAGAGAGAAGAATAGAAGCTTCCAAAGCAGGAAGTGGGAAGTGAAGGATAACTGTTAGAGAAACAAAAAATAGATCGTCAAGCTTGTGGTTGACCTTCACGATTTACCACGACACAGGCACCTAAAAAAGAAGCCTCATCATGAAGGTTCCAAAGCAGGGGTTCTCTAAACATCCACCAGCCAAAACTGAACAAGAGCAGTTGATTCCAGACAATAATTTACCAGGATCTATCATATTAGCCAGGGACCCAGGTTCAGTCAACCATGCTCAATATAGATCTTCCTCAGTTACCATGGGCATGAATAGCAACTAAACTTGCAAACTTGATTAAAAGACACCACTGCCTCAGTTGAATGACTGAAATGCGTACCTGGTGGAAATGCAAGACCCAGAAAACAATACTTCAAATAAACGAGCATCCTATACCTGTTCCAGGATTTAAAGAACAATGAAAGACCACATCATTAAAGACCAAGTCATGAACAAATAATGTAATGACATTTAATTGATTGTCAGAGCAAATAAAACATTATTATAGACAGAAAAAGTAATTTCGAATACAGATAGACATTACACAATAATTTCAAGCAAAAAGATGCTTTCCAGACTGCATTAGTGAAGGATACAGAATGTCTCAAACATAGTTTCGAGAAAACCCTTTTACACAGTGCACACTCAAAGAGGTGGAGCATGTGCCCCTCAATATAAAGAGAAAAAGAGTAGAGGGGAAGACAAAAACTCTCACCTTGGTGGTGTTTCGTAGACCACACAACTTGTCATTGAGTCACTTACCTGTGGTTTATAGGAGTAAAACCAAGTATGGGGACCAACCATCTCACAGGAATTATCTTTGAAAAGTAACTGTGACTTGGATAATTGTTTGCTCTGTTACAATATTGATTTCAAGTAGTCCACATGCCTGCACCCACTCTTTCTGCATTTATTCCCTGGTTCCTGTGACATTTCAGTTTGATTGCACGAGTCTATCTAACTCCAGCTTATATGCTTTTTTAGTTTGTCAGATTATGTGTTTCCACTTTCCACATGATTCCAGAATAAAAATGTTGTTCCTTGGCCTGTTTCCACATGATTCCACATGCCTGCACCTACTCTTTCCATGTTTATCCCTGGTTCCCATGGCATCTCAGTTTCATTGCATGGTTTCAACTAACTCCAGCTGATATGCTCTCTTAGTTTGTCAGATAATGTGTTGGCACATGATTCCAGAACACAAATGTTGTTTCTTGCTTCCGCTTAAGTTCATGGAGCCAATAATAGGATTCTTCTTCCTATTTCCTGGTAACAGGATACAGCTACTTCCTAAGCCTTGGAGACTTCATTCTTCATGTCCCTGAGTTTAAAATAATTTGATTTTACTCACTAAGTTTAAACATCATGATTTCTCACTTCCCAGTCATATACAATACAACAGATCACTTACATGAGCTGACGGTCAACAGTGACAGACGCCAGCCATCACAGAAGTACACAGTAAATTCCTGTCTGTGGCAGCTAACTTCATATAAATGTCTCCACACTCAGATTGTAAATATTACATGAACAGGTCTTTGTAGCTTGTATGAGGTATGACCTCCTGAAATGCCATTGCCTTTGTTCCCTTTTTTGAGGTGTATGTGTTGAACCCCTTTAAATGCTTTCTTCTTCATAACACAGATTTCAATGAGGGGGGAAGGGGGCACACTCATATACAGTCACCATAGTGTATAAAAAGATTTAAAAGGAAATGGCCACCTTCGACACCTGCGCCTCTGCGAAAGCCAGTCCAAGAACCTTTTCAGCTGGCCGATTTTTCCTTGGGGGCGCACCAAAAAGCACCTCCTTCCCCCTGGTTGCTGGGCCAAAAAGTGAGGAAGAAGGAGAGGTGGCGGTCTGTATTTATTGAGAAAAGGCAAGAAGAGAAGAGAGGGAAAGGGGGGGAGTAGCTCTCAGTCCTTCCCAAAGGGGGAAGGATAGCCCCTTCCCCCTATTTCCTTCTCCCCCCTCCCAGTCCTAGCACTACCATGACTGGCCTGCTCCCTTCCCTTAACAGGAACCTGATTAGATAAAGGAAATCCCATTCCTAATCCAAGTCACTCTCCTTCTCTTGCCATATTCAAGTAATTCCCAATCTTCACTAGTGTATGACACCGGTGAGACTTAAAAGGAAGCAAGTCTAGATGCCCACCCTTTCCTCTTCAAATTGGGATTTCAAAAAGGGGCAAGCCCAGCCTCCCTCCATCTCCTATTTGAAATAAGAATGTCCCACTGGGGCGATTCAAAATAAGGAAACTCAGTGGCCACCCCATACTGCTGGCTATTTCAAATCTCCACCAGTGCATGACACTGATGGGACTCAAAATAAGGAAACACAGGTGCCACCCATATTCATGGAAGGCAGAATTGACCGATTCCGGATCAGATCAAAGGGTAACCCCTTAAATATAATGGAATCCTGGACGGATCGGCCATAATCGATCCAAATCGGCAAGAATCGTTTGGAATCGAACGAAATCGACTGACTCAAATCGGAATCAACCAATTTTGAAGAAAAAATGAAATTAAAATGTTTCTGGCTCGAATCGGCCAGATCGAGTTGGTATCGGACCGAATCGGTAATCAGCCGATTTGGATCCGATTTTAACAAATCCGGCCAGAGGGGCCGGATCTGGGCTTATAATGGTCGATCCCCCCCCCCTTGGGATCGGCCATTCCTGGTTTCTCATAAACCAGCCCCCGCCACCCTCTCTTCTCTTCCCCCACCGGCCACCCCCTCCTCTCCTCTAGCACCGCCGGCCGCTGCCTGTCCCTGCTGCCGCCGACCTCACCAGCCGTCACCCGCCTTCCTCCTCCTCTTCTTCATCTTCTTCTTTAAGGTGAGGAATGTTTCAACTTATTAATTTAAAAAAAATTAGAAAAAATGTAAAGAAGCATGAAAGGGATTGTTTTGGAATTTTGGAGCTTGGACAAAGGGATTTTATTTATGATTGGAGAAAATAAGACACAATTTTTACCCTATTTAGGGTTTAAAATTTGGGGCTTTTATCTAATTACTTTAATTGAAGGTCAATTGAGTGTGTTAATCACTCAATTGACCTAATTGTGGCATGATCTAAAATTTAGGGTGTTTAATTTCAAGAAATTTGGTAAACTCCCCCCCCCCCAATCTTTACCCTATTTACGGTTTAAAATTTGGAGTTTTTATCTAATTATTTTAATTGAAGGTCAATTGACTTAATTGTGGCATGATCTAAAATTTAGCGTGTTTAACTTCAGAAAATCAGGTAAAACCCCCAATTTTTACCCTATTTAGGGTTTAAAAATTGGGGCTTTATCTAATTACTTTAATTGAAGGTCAATTGAGTGTGTTAATCACCCAATTGACCTAATTTTGGCATGATCCAAAATATAGGATGTTTAATTTCGGGAAATTAGATAAAACCCCCAATTTTTACCCCATTTAGGGTTTAAAAATTGGGACTTTTGTGCAATTACTTAAATTGAAGGTCAATTGAGCGTATTTATGTTATACGTTTGTGTTTGCATTGTAACAGGGTTATGGCTGACCAGAAGGGAGACTAACCTGCACTTCTAGAGAGAGAGAGATAGATATTAGATGGCGTCATGGGTATATGGTTGACCCGGTCAGAAAGAGAGTACAATGTTTTTATTGCAATAAATAGATGAATGGAGGCATTTACCGCCTGAAGCAGCACATTATAGGTATAGGAGGAAATGTGCAAAAGTGTAATACGTGCTCCAAAGATATTGTAAAGGAGATGAGAGCATATATGCTAGGGAGAAAAGAACATAAAGAGATCCGCATTCAGCACCAACAAAAGTTGCATGAGGAGATATCTGGAAGACATGGAAGGAGAGACAAAGGCCCAATGAGGGATAGGCCAATTTCCCTTGATGATTCTGAAAGTTCTGATGAAAAAATCTACCACAGGAGGAAAGAGATTTTAGGGAAGCATTTCATTAGAGTCAGCGCATGACTAAAGAGGCTTCGAGATGAGGAGGTTCAGGAGGAAGAGGTGATGGTAGAAGTGCATCTTCAGGAGTAGGAGGAAGAGGGTCTGGAGCTTATGAGACCTCACAAATTCCTATGGATAGATTTCTGTAGAGAAAGGAAGTTGTAATACAGGCAACAATTAAGCAAGCTATGAAAGGAGTGAAAGCTACAGCTAAAGCAACAAAAGGTGCAGTCAAAAACATTGTGAAATAGCTTTTGCATGCAGAAGTCTCAGCACATACAACATCCAGCCCTTACTTCCAAACTATGTTGGATTTAGTGCGAGAGGCTGGGCCAGGATTGAAAGCCCCAACCCTTAAAGATATTTATGGGAAATATTTGGAAGAAGAAATTGAAGAGTTGAAAGAATGGGTTGCCTCTTTTAAAACAGTATGGATGCTGAGAGGTTGTAATATAATGTGTGATGGATGGACAAGGACTATAAGAAAGTCCATGATAAACTTCCTTATATATTACAATGAGGGGACAATGTTCATGAAGTCTGTTGATGCAAGTGGGCAAATTAAAAATGCATGCTATCTTTTCAAGCTTATGGATGAAATGGTTGACGAGATTGGGGAAGAAAATGTGGTTCAAGTTGTGACAAACAATAAAGCTAGTTATAAGACAGTAGGTAAGAAATTGATGGAGAAAAGAAGACATCTTTATTGGGTACCTTGTGCTACACAATCCCTAGATTTGATGTTAGAAGACATTGAGAAAGACAAGTATGTTGCTGAGCTAGTGTCCAAGGCTCAGAAGATCACATCCTTTATTTATGGACATAATAGAATCTTACATATGATGAGAGCATGCACTGACGAACATGACATCCTTCGTCTTGGCCCAACAAGATTTGCCTCCAACTTTGTTGCATTGGAGAGTTTATACAAGTATAGGCATGAGTCGGGCACTCTCATTCATAGCACCGCCACCGATTATTTACGCATGTTGACACTTTAAGAGGATAACCTAAGGATGTTGCTTATGACATAGCTAACTTCATTGAAGACCACCGTTTCTGGGAGAGGATCTCTTATTATTTGAAATTGGTTGAGCGTCTAGTAAAAGTACTCAAGATGGTGGATGAAGAGGGAAAAAATGACATTGGGTACTTGTACGAGACAATGGATAAGACCAAGGAACAGTTGAAAGAAAAGCACCCCACTCCAGAAATGGTTGCGTATTATTGACAGGAGATGGAAGTCCACCCTTCACCATGATTTACATGCAGCGGGTAAATGTATTACCTTATACTTTTATTCAAGAAATTTTGGTATTATGAATTATCATCTTATGTGTGTATAAATTGATGCAAGATATTTCTTCAATCCCAAATATCAATTCAATAATTCCATGCAAATGATGGCGTAGTGCTATAAGGAACAATAAATGTTATCAGTAGATAATGTAGGAGCACTGACGAGCGCCTTGATGTTACGGTGGAGGTACACCTCTTATAAGTAATTTTTAGCCCTAATTTGTAGAATAATAAAAGTATACTGATGTTATTTTTTGCTTTGTTAGATGGATAGATTTAAAATGAAGCTAGACATTTACATGGATTATGACCTGCAACAAGCAGCAGAGAGAATGAGTCTTGGTTAGTATCTGAATTGGTGGTATGAAATTAATAGGATTATCCTACATTAGACCAACTAAAAATAGTTTCTTATTTGTGCAGCTGAGTGGTGGGTTATGCTGGATTACAAGACTAGACAAATAAATCCCCTCGCCAGAATTGCAATTAGAGTATTAAGTCAAACAACTTCTAGCCAGTGTGAGAGGAATTGGAGCACTTTCTCACTGATCCATACCAAAGTGAGAAATAGACGAACTGCCACGAGGCTAGAGAAGTTGGTCTACTGTCATTACAACATGAGACTAAAGATCAAGTGTATCAAGGAAAGATAGAAAAGACAAGAGCAGAGATTGACGAGCTTACGTGGCAGGCCATGGCCATCAGATACAGCAAAGGGTACAGACACTGCTGGAATCATTAATGTTGATGAATTATTGGATGAAGCCCTATTAATGCATGGGTGGAAACCGGAAACAAAAGTAGTACAAGATGTCCCAGAATTTAACCCTCGAGACCGCTTATGGGCAGAAGGAGAGTTAGACGGAGTAAAGGCTCGAGACCCAGAGCTTAGAGTTAGGGAGGATCCACCTACTAGAGAGAGACGACGACACTTTGCTTCACAGCCAGAGACATAGATTGCCTATAAGTCAACCTCAATTGAGAAAAGCAGCCACGCAAAAAGAGGGGAGAGAATCTAGCAAGCTAAAAGAAAATCTTACATATATGAGGCAGAAGAAAATGAGGTTTTTGACTCAAGCAGCTAATGATGATGATGAGACACTTCCACTTGAGTCGGAGGCACCACTTGCACGAGCCGCATGATGACTAGTTCGTAGTGATGATTCGACACGGGCACTAGTGATGATGATGATGATGGGGTTGTTGCAGGCAAGGTTTGGCGCATCCCCGATTCGGACCGGATCGGGATTTTCCTGCCAGAACCCTTATTTATGAACCATTTTATGGCCGATTCCATTGAATCTGGCCTTTTTTTGAATGATTGTGTGGTTTAGGCCTCTTGTACATATGTTTCATCATATTCTATGAGATTTATATCATGTAATTGGTATAAAAACATTTATTTTCAATGAAATAAAGCATTAGAAGAGTGAAAACAAATTGAAACTCATTAATTGAAAGATATTTACATGATATTTTTTTACTATACATGAACACATGATCACAGAAATCCATTCACACATGCATATATACTTTCTGTAATTTCATATTTTATTTTAAAATACTTCTTATTAATGTAAGAATATAAATTAATTATTGCTCAACTTCTTATTTAATCAACTTCTAATCATGATGTACAAGTTATACAACACATTTCTATCAATTTTTGGTTGTTTACACTTTTTAAGATTTATAAAATTATTATTCAAATTTTAATATAATTATTAATTATTTATGAACATTAATTAACTATACCTAAACTTCTTATAGAATCAAGTTCTAACCATGATATAGAACTTATAGAACACCTTCCTATCATTTTTTGATTGTTTAAATTTTTTTTAAGATTTTTCAAATTATTTTTCAGAAAATCATATTATAGGGAAAATCATCAAATCTACATGAAAACCTTGTAGATCTTGATGAGAAATGGTTGCAAGTGAACATGAATCCCTTGCAACATCATTTCCTAACAAGATCTAACCCATACACCAAGAAAAGAACAGAAAAATGAAGAAATAAGGTTGCTTACCTTGAAAACCCTGTAGAACCTTCAAAAAACTTGAAGAACAAGGCTTCCAAATCCACCTCCAAATGGACACAAATTCACTTAGGAAGCCTCCTCCTGTGGATTTGCACCTAAATCTAGGTTTTTCTCTTCAAAAAAACTGCAAACGGGGGGGAGAAAGGGGCCTGCGGTTTCCTGCGCTGCGAATGGGACTGTTCAATCCCGATGCGCAGCGCATCGCCGACACCCTTTAAGGGTGTCGGGCGGATCGCGCCCGATGCGACAGTGCCGGGCCGGATCGCATCGCATCGGGCTCGATCCGCCTGCTAAGAAAGGATCCGGGCGCATCGGGCGAGTCGCGCATCGGATCCTCCCTGATCCGATGCGATTCGGGGGGATCGGCCCGGCTCGATCTGGCGCGCCAAACCTTGGTTGCAGGGGCCACAGAAGTACGAGCTGGTCATGGAGGCACATGATATACTGCACTAGGATTTTTGCTGGGCATGGGGATTACTACAAGTTATGTACCAAAAACAGAACATCAAGGAGGTAGAGGAGAATGACAAGGGGGATATGAAGGCCAACAACGTCAGGCAACCTATGATTGGCCACCTTGGAAGCCACATTATGAATCAGGGTCTTCATATACTCCTCAATTTCAGTTTCAGCCTCCCACTTTACCATATTTAGATCTTAGCAATTCCCCTCTTGGAGCACAACGAGGATGGGCACCATGGCCTGATACAGATACAAATGAAGCAACAAGTTCATATAAACCTGCAGAGATATGGTGCAAAGTTCCTTCACAATCTAGGGAAAGTTCTAGCCAAGCATATACACCAAGAGGGATTCAAAGAGGAATGCTGAGTTAGCAAATTCCCTCTTTGGTTAGGCTTTGAAGCTATGCAAACTAATGAAGCATATGGACAATCAAATGATGATGGTTCATCACAGTCTGGACGGCAACTTTAGATTGTTCTTCTTATAATGTAAGTTTCCATAATCTAAATAAAAAACAAGACTTCTTCATTTCATGTAAGGGATTTCAACTTTCATGTTTATCATAATTAGCATTGCTTTATATTGTAATGTAAATACTTGTATGTGATTTTTACCCCCAAAAATGTGAAGTTCTTAAATTTATTATATATATATTTTGCATTTTTTCCTGATTTTTTTCTGATTTTCTAACATTTTGTAAAAATAAAAATTAATTTTTAAATATGGTCGATCCTAGATCGGCCAGAATCCTTAAGGATCGGCTGATCTGCCGATCCAATCCGGATTCGAATCGGGATCGACCCTGACCGATTCAAGGGTCCGATCTGATCCTACCTTCTATGCCCACATTGCTGGCCATTTCAAATCCCCACTGGTGCATGACACCGGTGGGATTCAAAATAAGAAAACTCAATGGCCACCCCTCACTACTTAGTCTTTTCAAAGACCCACTAGTGCATGACACCGGTGGGATTCAAGATAAAGAAACTTAGTGGCCACCCCACACAACTTGGCCGTTTCAAATCCCCATTGGTGTCACACCGATGGGATTCAAAATAAGGAAATACATGGCCGTCCTCACACTATTTGGACATTTCAAAACATGCACCGGTGGAATTCAAAATAAAGAAATACATGGCCGCCTGACCCCCACTACTAGTCCATTTCCAATCCATGCACCGACGGGATTCAAAATAAGGAACGTCTTGGATGCTCCTCACTGCTTGCCTACTTCCAATCCCCACCGGTGCATGACATCGGTGGGGCTTCAAAAAGGGTAATGAGCAGGTCCACAAGAGAAGAGCAAAGGGTGGAAAGAAAAATCACAATATTGCATCTCACCGATGGGGTTCTAAATAAGGTGAAAAAGGCTGCCACTGTCTTCCCCCATGTTGATGTTGTCCCCTCTCCCTCTATATAAAGGGGGCTGCACTGTTGCATCCAAGAGCAGGAAAAAAGAAGAAAAACACACAGAAAAAAGAGAAAAAGAAGACAAGCCAACTAGAAGGTCTGCCTACGCCAAGGAGAAGAAGAAGAAAAGAGGAAGAAAATAGAGAAAAAGAAAAGAAGGTAACCAGGTGTTGCATCGATTTTCGCCCAAGGAAAAGAAGAAGAAAAGAAGATAGAAGAGAAAAAAATATGAAAAGGAAAAAAAAAAGGGGGGAAAACCTCACCTTGGCCTGGCCCTGCCGCCGCGGGAAGAAGAAGAAGGGGGGCGGAGGAGGAGAAGAGGTCGCCGCCTCCCTCACGTGCCACAGCCGCCGCTGCTTGCCCCTGCCGCTGCCGCCGCCACCGCCGCCGCCCTACTACAGCACTGCCGCTGCCCTGCTGCAGCACCGCCGCTGCTGTTGTCTTTGCTTGCGTAAGAGGAGGAGGAGGCTGCGACCTTCCTCTGTTGGCCGTGCAAAGAGAGGTAAAGAGAGGCTCTCCAGTCTCCTTCTCCCACCCGTCTCTCTCTCTCTCTCGTGGCCCCAAGGGCATAAATAAAAAATTGAAAAGAAAAGAGGGGAAGAGAAGTAAAGAAACAAGGGGAAATATGCAAAAGTGCAAATGGCCGGGACGTGGTCTTTCCCCACTTCCTATAAAAGGAGGGGGGCGGCCAAGCTTTAAAGGGGGGTGGATTTTTGCTAATTCTAAAGAAGCAAGGCTTCTAGACTGCAAGGCAGTCCAAGGAGAAGGGTCTGCAAGGCAGTCCTAAGGAATATTGTGCAAGACACAATACGGATTTTCTCAAGTCTTTAAAAGGTCCATTGGGCTTCCTTATTGGGCCAAAATTGCTTATTGGGCCGGACTTGTTTAATGGGCCCAACATTGTGTAATTTCATGCCATGACTTGATAAATGATCATGTTTAAAACTTATTGGGCCTGATGTGCTTATTGGGCCGGCATTTGACAAATTCTCTCGTGTGTCCAACTCTTCAACATGTTAATGGGCTTAATGGGCCAAGTATGTTATGATTAATTATGTTCCGATGTTCAAATTGCATGTAGTGTCACGTTTATTTCGTGTCTCTCACCGATTAATTTCTTGATCAAAATCAACTAATTTTTCGACCAACTTTAATAAAATATTTCACAAATATTGTTGTTCAATTTATAATAACTTAAAAATAACAAACAAATCATGTTTCATATCATTTTTATCCACCTTAGGTCAATCTTTCTTTAAATCAAATAAATAAGTGAAATATTAATTTAATTCACATAATCATAATTTAAATAAATACATGACGAAAATAATTAAATAAATGAAATCATTTATTTTAAAATAGATAAAAATAAGAAAATGAATTTAAAAATCAATAAAAATGAAATAAATATCAAAAAATTCCAAAAAAATTGTATGCTTGCAACTTTATTTTCTTTCACGTACAATTCATTGCATTTAATTGTGAGTCACACTCTTCTATTTCAAAGGAGTTGTCTGATGGTTAATCAAGGGTGTTCAGCCTTTATGCTGATCTAATTAACACTAACCAAGGTTAGTGGGGGAGGTCAAACAACTAAATAAGACCATGTCCATGTAAATAAATAAAAGCCAAATAAATCAATAAAAAGATAAATTTTTTATTTGTTAAAAAATGGTTCTCACAGAGATGGCGACTCCACTGGGGACCTCCCTTCCCTTCATCTCTCCATCAGACAACACCCTATCAATAAGATGTACTCACATTATAATATTTGTACAGGTCATAACTCTGCAATGTCGGCTACTGCTCACACTCCGGGTGTGTTCTTCGGCCCACTTGTGGTCCAGCCACATAAGGAACGACTACCTCACTACACTAACTAGGTTTGGAGATTTCCCTCCAATAGTGGAGTCTCCATGTTTTCTCGGCGTGATACCGGTCGTACTACCTACTGCTACCAAGGCCCACGAAGCAAAGCAAGAAAAAGAAGAGCTCAAACTCAGAAGGCTGACTTACTACGGATGTTCACAACCTATGCTATCAACTTCACCAACGCTCCAACTGTTGGAAAAAACAAAAGGCACAAGCCTAAGAGAAAGCCCATGACACGTGGCATCTCAAGTTCTGGCAAGACTGTCTTGGTTGGCAATCTCCAAATCCGCTTGGACGGGAGTGAGACTCTGATGGTACCGGAACGACATGTAGCAATTGTACTGGTAAAGAATAGTTTCGGCATGCTCCCTAAAGTGCGGCAAGACAAGTCAAACTTTAAAGTGAAATATGTGAAAAGTAAATGGATGAAGATTGAAACAAAGAACAACAAATTTGACAAAACTGGCTTCAAGAAAAACAAAGCCACTTTTGAGAAGAATGAAAAATATAACTCACCTCGTGTTAAGCGGGCGTGGGTCACTAAAGAAGAGGCCCAAGAACTCCAGAGGTTCAAGGCCATTGAATCCTTAGTGGGAAAAGATAATGCACGGGCTTTCAGGAGACAAGCTGTCAAGCTCTAACAGAACGGCAAGTTCCCCAAAGAAGCCAGATCCCAGAAAGACAAAGGGAACCTTCACACGAATCCATGATCAATGAATGTGTCCTTTCCTCATCTGTTGCCCTACAAAGGGGGCATAAAAGGAAAGGAGTATATCAAGAGAGAAGACAAGCCAGCTCGGAGACAGGGCAAAATTTCAAATCTAAGGAATACAAGAGGAACGATCATATCCCTAAAAGACAAGCCAGCTCGGAGACAGGCATCTCAACAGTACTAACTTGTCCTTTTCAGGTGTGAACTTATATAATGTGTCATTTATCAGCTTGTAGGAAGCAGCTCTTCGCAATAATTGCACTCGCTCCCCCCTTTTGTCTGGTAGCCAACCATTTTTTATTTTAATGATAGGAACACGCCAATCATCTTCTTCTTGACTTTCATTTTCTTCCAGTGTGTTTGCCTTGTCAAACCATCATGGCGATTTAGGGTGCTTGGAAGCAATCTTCTATTTTTTATGGTAATTCCCAATTCACCTTCCAAGGGAAGTTTAAGGGCAGATGCGAGTTTGGCCAATGCATCAACTTGCGAGTTTTGACTTCTTCTGACATGTTCTATTTTAAAGTGATAGAACATGTCACTGAGTCTTCTAGCGGCCTCGAAATAGGCTTTCAATTCTTCTTTTCGAACTAAAAAAATGCCCAGCATTTGTTTGACGACCAACAATGTCGTCAAATATTTCAATACATCTTATGCCCATTTCTAGGGCGATTTTCAAGTCAACTATGAGGGCTTCATATTCTACTTCATTATTTGTGAGTGATTCCATGAGAGCACATGAATAATGCAATATCCCTTTTTCTGGGGTCACGAAGACAATTCATGCCCCTGCCGTATTTATTGATGTGCGATCAGCCTTCAAAGAAGCTCGTGCAGCGCCATCAAAATATAATTGTCAATACTTAAGTTGGGTTTCTTGTACTTCATAAGTTTCTTGAGCAGAAAGCACATCTTCGTCAATCAATTCAGTATCCAGAGGGGAGCCTTCTGGCACTAGATGGGCTGCTAAGAACTGTGGTACCCTACAAATGTCAGGAGGCAATCGCCATTTCCTCACAATGACATAAGAGGTCTCGGATGGGAGACACGTGAGGGCCCTATAGTGCACTATGCAGTAAACATGGTCAGCATAAACCCTGCCCACATGAGAATGGAGATTGAAAAGCAAAAGGGTCATAACCCTATAGAAAATGAAAATGAAAATTCTCTCTATCAAGAGCAAGAATGGGAAGTATATGTGGCTAACACAGATGATGAACAAGACTTCGTCGATTTGGAACCTGCACCCCAAGAACTAGAAGATGGCGGGCAGGCCACTGTTGATGAACTTTTGGAAATAAACCTGGGGGCACTAGATGATCATCGTCTTGTGTTCATTAGTGCATTGTTAAATGATGAAGAAAGACAAGCATATAAACAACTACTCTTAGAGTTCAAGGATTGCTTTGCTTGGTCCTATAAAGAAATGCCAGGTTTAGATCCATCAGTGGCTGAACATGAATTGGCCATTCTGCCAGAGGCCAGGCTGGTGAAACAAACTCAAAGAAGAATGCACCCAGAACTGGAAAAGAAGGTAGTAGATGAAGTCAACAAGATTTTGGATGCCAATTTCATCGAAACCTGCATGTACCCAATATGGCTAGCCAATATAGTGCTAGTAAAGAAGAAAATTGGACAAGTTCGGATCTGTATTGACTTCCGAGACTTAAACAAAGCATGCCCAAAGGATGACTTTCCTTTGCCTATAACTGAAACAATGGTGGATGTTACCACAGGGCATGAAATCTTGCCCTTTATGGATGGAAGCTCAGGGTATAACCATGCTGATGCTGTCCCCTCTCCCTCTATATAAAGGGGGCTGTGCTGCTGCATCCAAGAGCAGGAAAAAAGAAGAAAAAAACACAGAAAAAAGAGAAGAAGAAGAAGGCAAGCCAGCTAGAAGGTCTGCCTACGCCAAGGAGAAGAAGAAGAAAAGAGGAAGAAAAGAGAGAAAAAGAAAAGAAGGTAACCAGGTCAGGCTGTTAGCACCAAGCAGAAGAAGAAAAGAGGGAGAGAAAGCCAACCCAAAAGGGATCAGCAAAGCGAAAAATCCCGAAGATGCTGTTCCTGCACACTGAGGACAGAGACTGCAGATTTGCAGTAAAACCCCCACAAATTACTTAATTAATCAAGACCCTTTTTAAGTTGTGCAAATTTGTTTAAGTCTTGATGTGATACATATGATTCATGAAGTATATCAAGAAAGGAAGTTTTTTTTAGCTACTGAAAATATGAGCACATCAATCTCCTTATTTCTGGGAAATTTGCAATAATACCCCGAACTCCTCAGAAATTGCGATAATACTCAAAATTTCTGAGGAAGAGCATTTCTCTTTGTCTATTCAACGGGTGGAATGATCCCCGATTTCCTCGTTCTTCTACCTCACCTCATCTCAGTCGGTTGAAGACGAGTTTTCACATCTTCCTACCCCACCCACTTAGCTCCCGCTTTGGGGCACACAAAGGGTGAGTCCCATGCTTTTGTGGATCGCGGTCTCACGCACTAATCCCTACAGGTGCCCATAGTAGGCGGGCCGCCCTACCTAAACCAATCATCATTCAAACTGAGCATGTAATCATATGAATTATTCCCCGAAGGGATAGTTCATGCAGTTTTATTTGATCCATGAAATATATCAAAAAAAGGGGGGAGTCTTATTTTAAACCTTGTGAACACATGATCACCTCAATATCCCTATTTTGAGATAATTGTAATAATATCCTGAGCTCCTCAGAAATTGCAATGATACTCAAATTTCTGGTTAGTTACCTAATCAGTCCACATTGAGCATGTAATTACATGAATTGTTCCCTAAAGGGGGTAGTTAATGCAATTTTAAATGAAACATATAGACAAGGAAAGCCGTAAACAGCATTATAGCCAATGAAAGAAGTTAAATGAGCGAAGCATGTCACTTAAATATCCGAATAAAAAAAGGGGGCAATAATATACCTTAAGAATGAATGAGCATGAAATTAAAGTAGTAAACAAGGATTACGGGCATCACGTGGTGGTTAATCAAGGGTGTTCGATTATGTGATCGATGTAAACATCAACTCTTGTTGATGGAGAGAAGCAGAGGACACGAGTCTACATTAGTAGGCCTGGTCCAAAACACAATATAGATAGTACTATCCACATTTCAATATAGATATATATATAAAAACTAAAGAATACTAGAGTCGTGAGAGAATCCATGTGATTGATTTTCTTTTTTCCACAAAAACAGGATGATACCACAAAATTAGTAGATAAAAAGGAAATTCTATGGCTAACTTGCAAAAATCCCCCTATAGAGAGTATCTACACCAAGAAATCACAGTAACCCACAAAAAGAAATTCTCTGTGGACATCATTTATTTGCACAAAAGTATAGCCCATTCTTGCCTACCATTAAGATGGCTGCCCTCTCCAGAATCTTGGTTTCTCTCCTGAAAATTCTTGCCTCATTTTTAAAGTTTCAAACCCCTAGCGGCCCACAAAGTGACAGAAAGAAGGAGCCACAATATCTGTGGTTTCCTTCAAGGACATATCTTCAACTCCTTATCAAGTCAGCAACATTTACATGCTCACATAGACCTCAACCAACTCCCTTTCCTTATATAGTTCCAAATTTCTTCATATTGTAAAGAAAAGTTCTATAGATTTTTTTTTTCCTTTCCTCACTGAACTTGACTGATAATCGGTCTAAAAATTTAAAATATAAACCAAAAATTCACCACCAAAAGCTGTCTTTTGACATCATGTCAAATTTGAAACACCAATTCTCATGCAATATCCTGCCAGGAGAATTATTTTCAGATTAGCCACCGTGCATTCCCGCATCATACACAATGTCTCTAAAATATCAATGGCATGGGGTTCGCGGCAAGCAAAACTGTGAATTGGGCTACAACAGGAGGAGATTATAAACCACATTTTCTCTTTCTATGAACTTTTGCCACACTGACCTAATGAGCAATCAAAACCCCTTTTCTGAGAATGTAAATCAGAACCCCTTCAAAATGTTATCTTAGAGAAAAAAAAAAGTTAAAAACCAAGACAGATGAAAAGCTTTCCCTCTGAAGATCTGTAATATTCAAAAAATTTCAAGAAACTTGGCTCAGGCATAGAGTGTCTTGCTGGGAAGAAATTCAGTGACCTGACCATTCCAGATGCCAAGTTGTGTTTCAATGAAATGTAAATATAGCCTGAAGCAAAATGAGGCAAAACCAACAAACAAAAATGATAGATTCCTATGAAGACCTGACTCTGGCAACAAAAGAGAGTAGCATATACCCAATAGCAGCATCAACTCTTTGATTACTTTGTACAACAACTAGCAGCTCTTCCAAGGGTGTCCTGTAGTCATCTAACCCTCGGTTGAAAAGGTAAATCAGAGCACTATATAACCCATGTTCTCGGCATAACCTGATGACCTACATGAAGAAATAAGCAAAGATGATTTACACAAGCAATAAGCAATGCACTAACACAGACCAAAAAAGGCCAATTTATTGCTTCATTAGTAGTGAGTTTATACTTTATAGCACCCTGCCCTGTCCTTGAAATATACCAATTCTGTCAGTAATTCACTTGAGTGGATGTAACACAAAGAAAACTCAGAATTCTTAACATCTTGAGTATTGAGTAAAAAGTGGTAGCAATTTTTTACAGAGCTTTAATAAGTATAGTGACTTACAATATGTTTAAACAAATGCAACATCTATACTAATATAATATTTCTCAGTCTTGGTGCTGCCACGTGGCAGCACCAGGATTATTCTCTCTCTCTCTCTCTCTCTCTCTCTCTCTCTCTCTCTCTCTCTCTCTCTCTCTCTCTCTCTCTCTCTCTCTCTCTCTCTCTCTCTCTCTCTCTCTCTCATACAAAAATGTGCAACGACACCTTCCCATGCAAAATACATCTTCTTTAAACCTTCCTATTATCCCTTATAGCATTTCAAAAACTTACTACCTTTAGCCTTCAAACATGCTACCTTTAGCCTACTCTCTCTCTCTCTCTCTCTCTCTCTCTCTCTACAAAGATATGCAACAAGATCTTCCCATGCGATATGATATCTTCTTTAAACCTTCCCATTATACCTCATAGCATTTCAAAAAACTTGCTACCTTTAGGATAAAATAATTTTATTTTATTTAGGATTAAGATGATTATTTTTAATATTTAAAAATCATAAACAGAGGCGTAAGAAGCTTTACAGAATATTTTTATAGTTGGTTTCTGTTCTGGTTTGATGAATTGAACTCAGTTACTCATTATTCATTTTGTTTTAACTTAATTCTGAATTGTGAATGTTTAGTTTTAATATATGAAAATTGCATAATTAATTTAGAGATGTTTACATCATGTTTATCTAAGTATAGGTTAAATAAATAATATCATGATCGTTGATCATTAAGTTTAATAGTTTTTATACTATTATAATAAAACTCAATCCATGCAACAAGATCTTCCCATGCGATATGGTATCTTCTTTAAACCTTCCCATTATATCTCATAGCATTTCAAAAAACTTGCTACCTTTAGGATAAAATATTTTTATTTCATTTAGAATTAATATAATTATTTTTAATATTTAGATATCATAAACAGAGGCGTAAGAAGCTTTACAGAATATTTTTAGAGTTGGTTTCGGTTCAGGTTTGATGAATTGAACTCAGTTACTCATTATTCATTTTAATATATGAAAATTGCATAATTAATTTAGAGATGTTTACATCATGTTTATCTAAATATAGGTTAAATAAATAATAGCATGATCATCGATGGCAGCGCCAGAATGAGTTATTTCTCTCCAAAAATTTATTTACCTATGCTTCCTCTAATTTGAAAGATACCTAGCAAACTCCAATTATTTAACTCATTTAAAATTCAAAAAGGTTTCTCTCTTTTACTCGATCAAAAAATTAACTTTCTTTCTTTTTACTCACACACTAACTTTCGTCCTTCCTACTACAATTCACTAGAAATCACCTACTAACTTTTGTCTTTATATCTTTTATTTTCTAACAATTGCTATTTTATCACTATATATATTTCTTATGTATTTTATGATGTTTTTATATATGTTGTTCTTCTTTTTAGACATAAAAATATATTAAAAATATTGAAATCTAAATTTTTCCCGTGCAACGCACGGGTATAGAGCTAGTATTTTATATACGGCAGTCCCATGCATCTATCTCCTTGTTGACTATGCCACAGAAAGAATCAGGAAAGGGCTTGGAGGGAGGAAAAAAGAGACAGAACCACAATGACTCACAAAGCACAAGTTTTACCAACAAATTACCTGGTTAAAATCTAAGGAAGAAATGTCCATGTGAAGAACACACTGCTCAACCCGCTGCAACCAACCCTTGTTGCTGTAATGTTCTACCAAAGCTTGCATTATCTATTGTAATTGCAGCATGTAGGAAAAGAGTCAAAAAGGAAAGAAGAAGTGCAGTTCTGCAGTAAGGAATCAAGGCACAACTACACAGAACAACAGGGAGTACCTCAGGGGGTAGACTTCCAAGCATGTCCTTCAGTATATATGGCTCCAAAATCTCCAGAAATGTGCCTAGTGCATGAAACATATCGAGTTTATGGCAGGCATGTGGATGTCATATGCAAACAAACTGGACAACTCTAAGGTGTGAACTGTGAAGCACATTGATGACATAAATGCAAAAGTTCAATGCACTGCAAAAGAACAGAAAAGTAGATTTACACATAGATGTCTTAAAAGGCAGGATAACTAAAGAGTACAGTCATGTAGAGCAAGTAACGATGGCAAAAGAACGATAGCACTTGTACACGGAAAATAGCACAACAAGTATGGTAATAGATTGGCCATGTAACGATATAGCATGTAACGATGGCACTTGTGTAAATAGCACTTGAATAGATTGCACTTGTAGTGATTGTCAGACATTAAATCTTGATAATATAATGGCACTGGATGTATGCCAACATCCTGCACATGAATACATCAACTCATGTGTGTATCAAGTAACCTGCATCAAACCCCAAATAAACTGAAACCAGATTTTTTATTCTTTTGAGTGGCAATCAACTACATTAATTGGTAATATGTAAGGCAAGCCAAGCCAGAAAATATATCACAGCCTCATGTCTGCCTCACTCATATATGTACTCATTCATGCTATCCATGTACAATGCTTATAATTTTTTATATTATGATGTATTTTTTCTTATTCTTATTTATTCAAAAGTGGCTACACTTAATAATATTTAATGCACTTTTGTCTCCTACATGCCACAACATTTTTCCTGTTCTTGATGATTCTTAATTCCATCCACTACCTATATGAGTGCTTTACAAATTACCTAACAGGTGATACCATATGCTGCTCGCCTGCTCCATACATGTAAAGTGGAATTCTACATGTAATAACATGGATTAGCTAATGTTATTTTGAGAACAGGTTTATGAAAGAAGAGGCACCAGATTTACTTGCACTTGCGGCCATGTTGGATAATGTTTCTATGACTATAAGTGTTGAAGCCCTTTAAATTTGTCATTTTTTGTAATGTATAGATAGGATAGCAATAAGGAGAGAGTACTCATGCATAAATATCACACTGTATAAAAAAAATCCACCAGGGATGCCTGCACCCCAGCCTAAGATGGTCCAAAGAAAACCTCATCTAGCAGGCCGATCTTCCATGGGGGTAGGGGGAGGCACACCAAAGTCATGAATGGCAGAGTCGGATCGGGGTGCTGGATCGGACCCAGCTGACCCCGATCCGAGTAGGGTCAGATCACAGGATCCGCCCGATTCCATGGGAATCTGGCCGATCCTGGATCGGCCAAGTTAAAGAATGAAGAAAAAAATCAGGAAAAATCAGAGAAATTTCTTTAAAAACATATAATAATTGAACATTTTGGGTATATCCATAGTCTAGTTGCACATATGTTCATATTACAATACAGACAACGATAATTATGATACCTTATTTACATGAACATCATTTAAGTAAATGAAACCATTTACTTAAGATATTACATGTAAACAAGAAAGTACCCCCCATTTGAATCCAATAAAAAATCAGAAAAATCATCTCTCTTACAAATAAAAAGTCAAATCTCTCATCCAAGAAGAAAATCGCGATTTCGGTAGTTCTATGTTCTATCAAAATAGCGACTTTCTAATCTTTCATAATTTGACATATCTAAAAATTTTATAATTCAAATAAACCCAATAGAATACTAAAAATCTAAAGTCCGGTAAAAAAAATCAAACGTGCATGACTTCTCTAAGGGAGCCACTCTCCTACTGACAGTACTTAGTCTGGTTGAGACCTCTCAAAATCTGGTTGAGACCTCTCAAAATTTGGTCAAACCTAAACTCATGAGAACTTTCACTTTCTAATTGAAAAGAAACTAAAAAGTGAATTCTCATGAGTTTGGGTGATAATAGTTTAGGTTTGACCAAATTTTGAGAGGTCTCAATCAGACTAAGTGTTGTCAGTAGCATGGTTTGGCGTGCCGGATCGAGCCGGCCCGATACCCCCGTATCGCATCGGATCAGAGAAAACCCGATCCTCGATTCCATCGATTCGGTCCGATTCGCCTCATATATATAATATTATTATATCATATTAATAATATATATTATACATTATAAATATCATATATATGATATATTATATATTATATCATATTAATAATATATATTATACATTATAAATATCATATATATGATATATTATATATTATACCCATGAGAATCGATCCGATGCGGATCGATTCGGGTCGATTCGGGGGGAATCGAATCGGATCAAGAGAAATCCGATTCGCCTCCCGATCCCGATCCGTCAAACCTTGGTCAGTAGGAGAGTGGCTCCCTTGGAGAAGTCATATGCACATTTGACTTTTTTTACCGGACTTTAGAATTTTAGTATTCTATTGGATTTATTTGAATTATAAATTTTTTAGATATGTCAAATTATGAAAGATTAGGAAGTCGTTATTTTGATAGAACTACCAAAATCGCGATTTTCTTCTTGGATGGGAGAATTGACTTTTTATTTGTAAGAGATATGATTTTTCTGATATTTTTATTGGATTCAAATGGAGGATACTTTCTTATTTACATGTAATATCTTAAGTAAATGAAACTACAAATATAATATTTACTTAAGATAAGTGAAGGGGATCAGACGTAGTTAAGGTAAGCTGAGGGAATCAGGCTACATCAGATGGAATCAAGGTGGAATTGGACTGGATCGGCCCGATTCCGTCTGATTCTGCTCGATCCACCCCGATCCCACCTTACATGGTGGGTGGGTCGTCGTCCCCCCCCCTCCCCAAATCGGGTCGCCATAGGCCGACTCCGACCCTAGTCGGCCGATTCCGACCCAGATCGGCCGACTTTGCCATCCATGCACCAAATGGGCCTTCCTTCTCACTGGTTGCTAAGCCAAAGGGTAAGGGAGAAGAAGGGGGCAGCCTCCTTTTATGGAGAGAAGAGCCAAAAAAAAATTTAATAAGAGTGAAGAAAAAGGGAAGGAGACATGTAATACCCATAAATCAGTAAGGGCATAAATGCAATTCTGAAAAGAGTATATTTGTAAATCTTAGAAATTTGAGGTTTTATTTTAATTTCTGCTTGATTATTTTAAAACCCTAAAAATCACCTGTGGGCCCCACACCCCCAAACTGCCATACGTCCTTGGGACCGCCCTAACCCCCTTGTCCCCTAGCCACCTTAAGCCCTTATAAATAGGGCCCTACTCCTCCCATCCAAGGAGGAGCTCAAGGTGCTCAAGTGCGGGGAGGAGGAGGAGGGAGGCTCGAGGAGGCTTCAAGGTTTTCAGGTAGGTTCTTCTAATTCCCCTTGGTCATTAGTTAGTAGGCTAGTTTCCTGTTTTAGTATAGCTTAGTAAGTGTTTCCTTCTAGGTGTTCTTGTTAGTATGTGATTAGTATTTAGTTTAGTTTAGTTAAGGTTAGTCATTTTCTATCTTAAAACTCTGCCGGTTTGTCATTCTAATCCCTGATTAAATCCTTGTTAAGTATTAATTATCCTGGTTAGTGTGATTAGTGAAGCTCTTCCTGTGTTCTTGTTGGTATGTAATTAGTGTCTAGTTTAATTCTCTGTCTATCTTGAACCCTTCTCAGTTTGTCATGTAAATCCCCTGATTAAACTCCTACTAAGCATATATAAGTTTCAATCCTCTGTTTTACTGGTCATTAGTGCAGAGCTCTTCCTTGATTCCTTTTAATTATGGTGTATATGACTGACATGTCCTCGTTCTGGTAATCATCTTGTTTTCCTTGACCTTATTTTCATGAATTTCCCATTAAGCTCTGAACTAATCCCTTGAAATTCCTGGCAAATAAGTTCTTATTGTCCAGCTGGAGAGCACTCAAAGCTCTTACTGGCCAGTTGTTCTTATAGACCAGTTGGAGAGCATTCACAGGCTCTTACTGGCCAGCTGGACTGCTGGAGAGTGGGAGCCTTATTGGCCACTCCTGAACTATTGAATTGTCAGTAAAGTATTTTTACTGGGGTTTTGGGCCCAACTGGACTAACGCCTGTGCAAATGGGACCCTGATCTGGTCCCGGGAGGAGCACCCGAATGTTCTAATTGAATACCACGGAGGACAAAGCTCAAGTGTTTTGGCATGACACCACACTGACTACCTGATTATTACTGGACTGACAATTCAACTATACTGTTACCTGACTGCCTGAGAATTGTTTATTGTTTATCACTTTAACCTGCTTGGGACTACTTATTGTTCATCTACCTGCCTAAGCTGACTTAATCCTCATTATCTGTTCTACTGTTCATATCTTGTTCCTATATCTTTTCTGGCTTCTTATTGAATTCTGACACATACCTGCCCTATTCAGTTACATTTCCTGTCAAGTCTTTTATCGGTTAAACACTTGTTCCTGTTATTTACATGTCCTGTTGATCCTGTTAACTATTAGCTAATGATTTAGAGTGATTAGAGGGTAAATCCTACTGAGCTTATTGCTCACCCTATTTTTCCCTAATTTTTCAGGTAATTCCCAAGCACAAATTAATACGGGCGGGAAGTGTGTTGAGTGGTTGAACCCACATGATACAAGACTTGTTACGCCTCACTACTCACCCCTGTAATACTCCTGTATAAATATAATGACCAGTTTAGTCCTGATATCATGTGTCTTATTACAATTTGCTTAACTATTCCTACCTATTCTGATATTGTCGTCATGCCCCTTCTTTTTGAGGGAGTGACAGGACGCAACAGGGATTTGGGTCGGGTGCATGAAAGGCAGAATCGGCTGATCCAGATTGGGATTGGCTAATTCCTGATATGGCCGATCTAGGGTGAAACCCCCTAGTCTTCATGGAATTCAGGTCGGATCGGGCCAGAATCGGATCGAATCTCCCTGAACCGGACCAGATTGGCCTAGTATCGGACCAGATCGGCCTAACCCAATTAACCCCGATCCCAGATCCTGGGTTTTAATGGGCCATCCCCAAAGGAGGTGGCCATTTCGCAGGTTATGTTCGGCCGATCCAGAATTGATTAACCCAGATCCCAGATCTTGGGTTTTAATGGCCCATCCCAAAAGGGGGTGGCTAATTCACAAGTTACGGAAGAAACCCCCCCCCCCACCACCAAACCCTTCAGCTCTCCTTCTCCCCCATTGCCAGCCACCGTCGTCGCCACCTTGCTTTCTTCTTGTTCTTCTTCAAGGTATTAAAGCTTTATTCTTCTCGGCTTTTTGTTTTTCATTTTGAAAAGTAGAAAATATGTTTAGGAAGTATGATTTGAATTGATGGGGGCTATGGAGCTTGGAGAATGGGATATTATTTAGGGTTTGTGGCAATAAGACAAAACCCCAAATTTTCACCCTATTTAAGGTTTAAAAATTGGGGCTTTTGTCTAATTAGTGTAATTAGAGGTCAATTGAAGGTGTTAATCACTCAATTGACCTAATTATAGCATGATATAAGACCAAGGGTGTTTAATCTCGAAAAAATAGGTAAAAACCCACCAACGTTTGCCCTATTTAGAGTTTAAAAATTGGGGCTTTTGTCCAGTTAGTGTAATCAGAGGTCAGTTGAGTGTGTTAATAACTCAATTGAGCCAACTGTGGCATGATATAAAAACAAGGGTGTTTAATTTCGGGAAATTAGGTAAAATCCCCAATTTTTACCCTATGTAGGGTTTAAAAATTGGGGGGTTTTGTCTAATTAATGTAATTAGAGGTCAATTGAGTGTGTTAATCAGTCAATTGACCCAATTGTGGCATGATATAAAAACAATGGTGTTTAATTTCGGGAAAGTAAGTAACACCTATTTAGGGGTTAAAAATTGGGACTTTTATCTAATTAGTGTAATTAGAGGTTAGAGGTCAATTGAGTGTGTTAATCACTCAATTGACTCAATTGTTAAATGATATAAAAACAAGGGTGTTTAATTTCGGGGAGTTGATACAAAGATAATGTAAACTAATCATGGAGTTGCATGTTTGTCTTTGCTAAATAACAGGATTATGGCTGACCAGGACGATGTCGGACTTGAACTTCCAGATAAAGAGAGAGACATTGGATGCACCATGGGACTATGATTGACCCTGTCAGAAAGAGAGTCCAATGTCTATATTTATAATAAATAGATGAATGGAGGCGTTTATCGTTTTAAGTAGCACATTGTAGGGATAGGAGGAAATGTGTAGAAATGTAATGCATGCCCCCAGGAGACTGTGAATTAGATGAGAGCATATATGCTAGGAAGAAAAGAACAAAAAGAGATCTGGATTCAGCAACAACAAGAGTTGCATGGGGAGATTTTTGGAAGGCGTACAAGGAGGGACAAAGGCCTAACGAGGGAAAGACCAATTTCCGTTGGTGATTCTTAATCATTTAATGAAGAGAATCTTCCACAGAGAGAGAGATTTCAAGGAAGCGTGTTGTCAGAGTTGGTGCATAGCTAAAGACACAGAACAGTTGGGGAGAAGCATGAGCAGGGGAGAGAGATCAAGATTAGCAGGATCAGGAGGAAGAGGTGGTGGCAGAAGTGCATCTTTAGGAATAGGAGGAAGAGGCTATGAAGCTTTTGAGTCTTCGCAAATTCCTATGCATAGATGTCTATATAAAAAGCAAATTGTAAATCAACCAACCATCAAGCAAGCAATGAAAGGAGTCCAAGCCACAGCTAAAGCAACTAAGCATGCAATGAAAAATATAGTTAACTGGTTTTTGCATATAAGAGTCCCAGCACATACAGGCTACAGCATCAAACCCATACTTCCAAACCATGTTGGGTTCTATTGGAGAGGTAGGTCTAGGATTGAAAGCACCAGCCCCTCGAGATATATATGGAAAATATCTGGAAGAAGTACAAGAGTTTAAAGAATAGGTAGACTCCTTCAAATCAATATGGATGGCTAGAAGCTGTAGTATCATGTGTGATGGGTGGACAGGGACAACAAGGAAGTCCATGATAAACTTCCTTGTATACAGTCGTAAGGGTACGGTGCTTATGAAGTCTGTGGATGTAAGTGGACAGATAAAAAACACAGACTATTTTTCAGACTTATGTATGATATGGTTGAGGAGATTGGCAAAGACAATGTTGTTCAGGTTGTGACAAACAATGAAGCTAGCTACAAGGTAGCAGGTAAAAAAGTTAATGGAAAAAAAAGACATTTATATTGGGTTCCTTGTACAACACATTCTCCAGATTTCATAGTGGAAGACATTGGAAAAGACAAACATATTGTTGAGTTGGTGTCCAAGGCTCAGATGATCACTGGTTTCATTTAAAGACACAACAAAATTTTACATATGATGAGAACAGGCATCGATGGACATAACATTCTTCGTCCTGGCTCAACAAGATTTGCCTCCAAGTTTGTTGCATTGGAGAGTTTGTACAAGTATAGACATGAGTTGGGCACTCTTATTCGCAACACTGATTATTTGGCACATATTGAGACATTGAGACAGGAATCTAGGGATGTTGCTTATCAGATAGCTTGCTTGATTGGAGACTACTGTGTGCCAGAAACCGAACATCAAGAAGGTGGAGGAGAAGAACAAGGGGGATATGAAGGCCAACAACATTAGGCAGCCTATGATTAGCCACCTTGGGAGTCACACTATGGTTCAGAGTCTATACATACTTCTCCCAGTTTCAACCTCCCACTTTATCGTACTCAGATATAAGCAGCTCCTCCTCTTAAAGCAAAAAGAGGATGGACACCATGGCCTAATACTGATACAAGTGAAACAAGTTCATATAGACCATATGGGATTTCGTGCAAGGTTCCATCAAGACCATCACAATCTGGCGAGAGCTCTAGCCAAGGATATATACCAAGAGGGATTCAAAGAGGAATGCATGAGCTAGCAAATTTCCTCTTTAGTTATGACTTTCAGACTATGCAAATCGGTGAAGCATATGGACATTCAAATGACAATGACTCATCCCGATCTGGATGGCAATTTTAGATTGATGTTTTTGTAAGGTAAACTTCAAAAATTAACATCAAGATTTGTTCATTTAATGTAAAACATTTATGTTTGAAGTTTACCGTAGTTATCATTACTCTATATATTACATTTGATTTGATGTCCAATGTATTGTAACGTGAAGACATGTATGTGTTTTTTATGTAAATGTGAAGTTCTTCAATTTTCCCTATATTTTCCTGATTTTTCTGAAATTTTACCAAAAAATATTTTTTAAAGAATTCCTCAAGATCAGTCAGATTGCCGATTTGATCCCAAGCTGGATTGGGATCGGCCTAGGCCAATCCGACCCTACCTTCTATGGCCTGGTGAGGGTTCAAAAGAGGAAAAAAGGTGTCCATGCCCCCCATTACCTTCTTCCTCCCAGCTCCCAAGACGTAGCTGGCTTCTTCCTCCCTTTCATAGGAACTCAATTAAGTAAAAGAAATTTCGGTCCCCATCCAAGCCAAGTTCCCTCTTGCCCTTGTCATATCCAACCTATCTCTAATCCTCACCTATGTATGACACTGGTAAGACTCAAAAGCAAGGAAAAAGAATTAAATTGGCCCAAGGATCTCCCTGTGCCAGCCATTATCAGATTGGATCGGATCAGCCGGATCAGCTGATCCACTAGAAGTTTGGTCGATCCTAGATCCATGGAATGCAGAATCAGCCGATCTGGATCTAGATCGGGATCGGCCAATTCTGTACCAGATCAGCGTAGGTTGATCCGTTCCAAAGGGGAAGCCCTTGGATCATTTAAATTTCGGCCAAATCGGCCAGAATCGGGCTGAGTCGGCCTAGATCAGCCAATCCCAAGTCGATTCTACCACACAATTTTTTTATTATATACAGTAATTAATAAATGTATTAAAATATCCTTTCACATATATAAACTAATACATATGTATATATATACACACAAATTAATATGTCTAATATGATGGTCTACATTAATTTACATATTTATGTATATAAGTACACAAACGTGAGTATAAGTCCACACACTAATTTACATATTTATGTATATGACTGCAAGTCTTATGGTTGTCATGTTTTCTGGGTGGGATTAGCGAGTTGGGAAACCTTGTTCATTTAAAACTTTAAACTACTTTTAAATTTACCGCACTTACGTCTTCTTTTGCTTAATTACATCATCATTTATTTATACACATCTGTGGTGCTTGTGGGATCGGAGGATTTGTACTGGGCCTTGTTCGTAAAGCTCACTCCCTACTTTTATAGGTGAGAGTTCTCCGGAGGAGCACCAAACTCGGACTGAAGCGTAGGGTGTGAGACCAACAGTTCCTTCCTTTTTTGTAGTACCTCGGGATATGCCCCTAAAGTTATGTACTTAGTTTCGTGCTATCAAACAAGACATGTACTAGTTAACTGACTACTGTTGGAACGCGGAATTTTCTTTCTTTTTCTTTCGATCCATCCCTCTCGTCTTCGAGATGGATCTTTGCGTGGGCGTGCCAGACTGTTTGCGAGAAACAGACAAAGATTATTTTATGAGGAGTATTGGGTGCGAGCCCTGATACCCTCGAATTTATTTTCCGCGTGCGCTCGCGTTCAGGGCGATTGGAGTGGTCGTGTACTGGACCGTTCCCCACCGACCGAAGTCGATGTTTCATTTACATCGAGTATAACACTCGAATACCTTCGAATGCGTAATGTTTGTTAAAAGACCGTATGCCGAAATTTAAAGAAGAAAAGGCAGATGACAAATGAATTTCCACAATTTTATTCAAGCATGCTCATGTCATTTATATTTATGACATGACGTTTACATTTACATGTACGCCTTTAGTGGGGTTTTGTACCTCCACTGGGCGTGTATGTAACAAGCCAAGTACATGGACGTCGACGGCAGGGTGTATGTGCCTCCGTCGGACGTTTACACGATAGTGGGTACATATGTGTTACCAGTGGGGTGTTTGTGCCTCCATAGGTTAACATGCCTCAACGTGCGTCCTTTTACGACACCGGAGGACTTAAACATATGTGCCTCGACGTGCATCGTTTTATGATGCCGGAGGACTTAAGTATATGCCTCGACGTGCGTCGTTTTATGACACCGGAGGGCTTAAGTACATGCCTCGACGTGCGTCGTTTTATGACACCGGAGGGCTTAAGTACATGCCTCGGGGGTCTTATAACAACCTGTGGTGTCTCCGTGTGGGCGAACGCAGGAGGGCTCGACCACGGAGAGGAAGCACCAACGGGTGTCGAAGACCTCCCCCGACTCGTGCGGCCTATACAAGCTCACGCACGGACCACCTTTGAGCACGGGCAGACTCTGGGCCGAGAGGCGTGTGTTCGGAGCTCGGAACCGTTCTATGGTCCAATCCGAATCGTCAATCGTCGTCCTTCAAATGGGGGTATGCCTCTACGTACGTCGTTTGATGACGACGGAGGACTTTAACATGTGCCTCAACGAGTGTCGTTTTATGACACCGGAGGACTTTAAATATAGCCTCGACGTGCGTCGTTTGATGACGACGGAGGACTTAAATATGGGCCTCGACGTGTGTCGTTTTATGACACCGGAGGACTTAAGTATAGGCCTCAACGTGCGTCGTTTGATGACGACGGAGGACTTTAAACATGGGCCTCAACGTGCGTCGTTTGATGACGACGGAGGACTTTAAACATGTGCCTCAACGAGTGTCGTTTTATGACACCGGAGGACTTAAATATAGCCTCGACGTGCGTCGTTTGATGACGACGGAGGACTTAAATATGGGCCTCGACGTGTGTCGTTTGATGACGACGGAGGACTTAAATATGGGCCTCAACGTGCGTCGTTTGATGACGACGGAGGACTTAAATGAAAACGCCGGGGTCGTATGACAACCTGTGGTGTCTTCTCACGGACGAGCGCAGGAGAGCCCGATCGTGGAGGATAGAACACCGACAGACGCCAAAGACTTTCTCCCCCGTACGTGCGGCCTATATAAGCTCGTGCACGTAGGGCTCTCGGCGACTCTCTGCGAGACGCTCGCTGCGGTGCTCGGCCTCTTTCTTGGCTGGCCTGGTTTTTGGGCAGAATCCGCCTTTTTTTTTTTGGGACCGAATGGCATCCTTTCAAATGGGGAGGTTGCCCCCTATTTATAGGTTTTGAGGGGAGCTAACCGGCGGGGTGCCCCGCGAGGGGCCTGACTGGCGGAGGGGGGGCGCCGGTTAGGGGGCCTAACCGGCGGCCCTCTCTGGCTGGCAGAAAGGGGGCCGCCGGTCAGGGCCCTGACCGGCGCCCCTCCTGCAAGCGGAGGGGGGTCCGCCGGTCAGGGGGGCTGACCGGCGGCCCTCCTGGCTGGCTGAGGGGGTCCGCCGGTCAGGGGGGCTGACCGGCGGCCCTCCTGGCTGGCTGAGGGGGCCGCCAGTCAGGGGGCTGACTGGCGGCCCTCCTGCTGGCTGAGGGGGCCGCCAGTCAGGGGCCTGACTGGCGCCCCTCTTGGCTGGCTGAGGGGCCGCCAGTCAGGGGCCTGACTGGCGCCCCTCTTTGCCTGGCGGGGGGGGGCAGACTGGCGCCCCTCCCTACCTGGCGGAGGCACAGACCGGTGCCCCTCTCCGTCCTTGGTCATTTCCGAGAGGATTTCTGGGAGTTTTGCTGGTTTGTCATGGCACGTGCGGCACACGTGCGCAGACATGCCCGCATGCATTTGACGTGCGTTTTTGCCCGTTTCGCGTGCGTTTGACCCCATTTTTGGAGGGCATGTACATTTACCTTTTCGGACCCATCCGAGTCGTACGCGATCTTTAACGCGAGTCCGAATATTGAGTTTCGGCTGTCCGGGGCGCGCATTTCCGCCATTGACAGGCTTTTTAAGCGTCATCCTCCGGCTCGTTCTGGGTGGACATCCGAACTCAAACCCATTTATCTCGGGTGTTCGAGTGAGGGAGACCGGAGTTTCTTCCCAACCTTTCGTGGATTTCCGGACGAGTTTGCCACCCGGGACTTGTTTAAATCCCGATATTTTTCGGGTTCAACAAATGCCCCCCATGGGATATCCGTCAGAGGCGAAGACGAAGGCGGGTATCCCGTGGCAATTATCAAACCCTACCCCTGGTCTTAATGACCTGGCGGAGATTTGGGTTGAAAACCACAGCGATGCGCTTCAATACTCGTGTAGTGTCGCCAGCAACTTAGGACAACAATCTGTTGTTGCCGGCTGAGCCGGCGATCAAACTTGCTATGCTTCTCGCGCTGAGCCATCAGCTCTCCTCGCTCGCATATTTTCAGATTTGTTTTCAACTCAAGAGTTCCCACGAGAGGACCCAGGAGAGCGCACATCACTTCAGAGAAGTGACATGGACCCGCTCCACCGAGTCAACTCTAGGGGTGAGTTTCATCGAAGAGCTGCTCCTTGACCTTGCTCGGAGCTGACCTTGGCTGTCTTCATCCGAGTATTGCCTTTTCCCGCCCTCTACTCGGTTTCTTGGACCGGTAAGTTCGAGCGATGTCCTCTGGACGTTGCATTTCTGGCATTCCTCCAGATCTGTTGCAACATTTCGGGTGCTGGGGCTGGCCTTCTCGGGGATTTGTTTAGCGACTTCTTCCTTTGGGCGCCGTATTTCTTGGCTTGACTTGTCCTGCGCTCTACCCAGTTTCTCGGACCGGTGAGCGTGAGTGATGTCTTTTGGACGTTGCATTTCTGGCATTCCTCCAGATCTGTTGCAACATTTCGGGTGCTGGGGCTGGCCTTCTCGGGGCTTTGTCCGGCAACCTGAGTTTGATCCTTAGTCGTGAAGGCTCGCCTTTCTTGGCTTTGCTCCTCGGCTCCGATTTTGTATTTCTTCTTTCTGGGATTTGCCTTATTGGCTTTTCCCAGGCTTGCTCTCGGCATCTTCTGCTTGAATTTTGCATTTCTCCCATTTATCAAGCATTTGGCACCGGAGTTTGGTGTCGAGACTGGCCTGTTTGGGCTTGGCTCAACAACCATTTGATATTTCAAGTCGCTCGACGGGTGTGACCTGTTGGCTCGAGCGACACTTCCTTCCCCTCAGAGGGGTCGGTTTCATTGCATTCTTTCATTCATTCATTTTTTTTTTTTTTTTTTTTCATCACCATCCCAAGCGCCCTTTCGGGTTTTCACCGGGGATGGCCCCCTCTAGCTTTTTCCGGTGCGCCCTTTCGGGTTTTCACACCGAGGGGTTGCCCATTTTTACCTGAGGCGCCCTCTCGGGTTTTCACCTCAGCTGGGTTTGAGGCCTTTTTGCCCTTGAACATCCCTTTTTGGAGGATGATCAAGTCTGCCGGGACATCTCTATTTTTAGTCCCTTTTCCTTTTCTTTTTTTTTTGCTTTTAGGGCCCGGGGCCGGACCCTGGGGCAATTTATCATGGGATCTGCCATCTGGATTTAGCCTACCATTGCGGTTTGCTGGCTAAAGGTTTAGGGTTCGACCGACCACGGAGGTTTATTGGCCAAGCAGGGGGTAGCCTACCTTCTTGGGGTTTGCTGGCTAAGGGTTTTTTGGTTTGACCGACCACAGAGGTTTATTGGTCAAAGGGAATAGCCTACCTTCTTGGGGTTTGCTGGCTAGGGTTTAGGTTTGACCGACCACAGAGGTTTATTGGTCAAAGAGGGATAGCCTACCTTCTTGGGGTTTGCTGGCTAAGGTTTAGGGTTAGCCTACCTTCTTGGGGTTTGCTGGCTAAGGTTTAGGTTTGACCGACCACAGGGGTTTATTGGTCGAAGGGGATAGCCTACCTTCTTGGGGTTTGCTGGCTAAGGTTTAGGGTTAGCCTACCTTCTCGGGGTTTGCTGGCTAAGGTTTAGGGTTAGCCTACCTTCTTGGGGTTTGCTGGCTAAGGTTTAGGTTTGACCGACCACAGGGGTTTATTGGTCAAAGAGGGATAGCCGACCTTCTTGGGGTTTGCTGGCTAAAAGTTTTAGGGTTAGCCTACCTTCTCGGGGTTCGCTGGCTAAGGGGAAATGGCTTGATCCACCATTTCGGTTTACCTGCCACTCAGAATAGGGGCACAACCTAGCATTTGTTTACTGGCCGCGCGAAAGTGCCTTGGTAAGTAATGATTTGATTTTGATGATGATGATGATTTCTTTTTTCAGATTACTGACTCTTGCGCCCTTTCGGGTTTTCACAGAAGCCAGCCCCCTCTAGCTTTTTCCAACGCGCCCTTTCGGGTTTTCACGTTGAGGGGTTATCCATTTTTGCCTGAGGCGCCCTCTCGGGTTTTCACCTCAGCTGGATTTTAGGCATTTTTACCCTCGGACACCCCTTTTGGGGAGTGGCCGAGTCCGCCGGGACATCTCTATTTTTAGTCCCTTTTTCTTTTCTTCTTTTTTTTTTCTCCTTTTTTTTTTTGAAGTTGGTGTCCAAAACAAGGTTGCGGAACCTCGACTTGGGGATTCACCATTTGGCTTTAGCCCACCATTATGATTAGTGGGCCTAAGACGGCGCAGCCTACCAGGGAGGTTTACTGGCTGAGGGAGCATTGCTTAGCCGACCTTTTGGGGGTTTATTGGCTAAGGGATTGACTTGGTCGACCCGGACGGTTTGCTGACCAAGGAGGAGTTT
The DNA here is from genome assembly GCA_014218235.1 of Colocasia esculenta. NCBI lineage: Eukaryota > Viridiplantae > Streptophyta > Magnoliopsida > Alismatales > Araceae > Colocasia > Colocasia esculenta. The sequence continues at coordinate 87,784,512 of CM024765.1, read as the reverse complement.
TTAGCCGACCTTCTGGGGGTTTGTTGGCTAAAGGAGTTTGACTTGGTCGACCAGGGTGGTTTGCTGACCAAGGAGGAGTTTTTTAGCCGACCTTCTGGGGGTTTATTGGCTAAAGGAGTTTGGCTTGGTCGACCAGGGTGGTTTGCTGACCAAGGAGGAGTTTTTTTTTTAGCCGACCTTCTGGGGGTTTGTTGGCTAAATGAGTTTGGCTTGGTCGACCAGGGTGGTTTGCTGACCAAGGAGGAGTTTTTTTTTTAGCCGACCTTCTGGGGGTTTGTTGGCTAAATGTTTTCAGAGGGCTGTTGCCCGGAAAATTCATGCTCAGGGGCAAAGTACATTTTCAAATGCTTGCCATTTAGTGGTGGAAAGGGGCGATCGCCGGCGTGTGTTGCCAGCGTGTATCCTCCGCCTTCATACACTCCGGTGACCACGTACGGTCCGCGCCAGTTTGGCTGGAGTTTGCCACTTGATTTGCCTGCCATGACTTCTCTTTGCTTGACCATGACGAGGTCACCTTTCTTGAAGACACGAGGCCTGACTAGCTTGTCGTAAGCTCGGGTCATGCGGGCTTGATAGGCTTGGAGATGTTTGTATGCTTCCAACCTTTGGCCCTCTAGGTCGGACAATTCCTCCAACCTTCTTTCAATTTCTTGTCGCTCCTCGGGTTGGAGACCGGTATAGACGGCTACCCTGTAGGACGACATTTCAATTTCGATGGGGAGCATGGCTTCAGCTCCATACACCAAAGAGAAAGGAGAGCACCCCGTAGGGGTCTTGTAGACCGTTCGGTATGCCCAGAGAGCTTCGTGTATTTTCTCCCCCCAATCGCGTTTGCGGTTGCCGACTATCTTGGCAAGCAGTTTGCAAAGGGTCTTGTTGAAGGCTTCCGCCAGACCATTGGCTTGAGGGTTGTATACCGTTGACGTCCTCCAGTCTATTTGGAATTTGGCCGCCAACGCATATATCGTTTTGTTTCTGAAGGGCGTACCGTTATCTGATACGATCCGATGAGGGGTGCCGAACCTGTAAATCAGGTGTTGCTTGACAAATTTTGCAACGGCTACCCCGGTCACCTCCCGGAGAGGGGTTGCTTCTGCCCATCGGGAGAAATAGTCGGTGGCTGCCAGGATAAACTTGTGGCCGCCAGAGGACGGTGGGAATGGTCCCACGACATCCATTCCCCATTCGGCGAAGGGCCATGTGGGGGCGGTTGGATGTAGTTCGCTCGACGGCTTTCTTGGCACCGAACTGAAGATCTGGCATTGATGACATGCACGAGCGTACTGGACGCAATCTACGTACATAGTCGGCCAGAAGAAGCCTTTTAGCTTGATGTTGATTTTCATCTTGTCTCCCGCTTGATGAGCTCCGCACAGTCCAGAGTGGACTTCGTGCATGATGACTTTGGCTTCTTTAGGGGAGAGACATCGGAGGAGGACAGACTTGTCTTTTTCATGGACAAGCCGATATAGTTGGTCCCCGATCATTTGATATGATGTGGCCCGTCGTAGCAGTCGGACTCGTTCGGCCCGGTCTGAAGGCAGCCAACCGTCTTTTATTTGAATGATCGGCTGGCGCCAGTCTTCTTCTTGGCTGGCTTCTTCTTCGAGGGCGCTGACCTCTGCATTTTCTGAGTCGGAGTCGTCCTCGAGAACACTGGGCATCAGCCTCCTATGTCGGACAGTTATGCCCAATTCCCCTTCAGGAGGGAGCTTTAGGGCAGACGCCAGTTTGGCTAGCGCATCCGCCTGAGAGTTTTGCCCTCTAGGGACATGTCCGATTTCGAACAAGCAGAATCTCTCGCGAGCTTCATTACTTTGGCATGATAGGGGATCAGTTCCTTTTTTCGAACTTCGTAGTCCCCATCACTTGACGGATGACCAGCTGCGAGTCCCGTAGACTTTTATGCACTTGATGCCCATTTCGGCGCCAGTTGAAGTCCCACGATCAGCGCTTCATATTCTGCTTGATTGTTGGTCAATGGCTTCATGAGGGCACATGAGTTGTGCAGTATTCCCCCTTGTGGAGTCACCAGGACAATGCCCGCTCCGGAGGTATAAGTTGTGGTGCCGTCAGTTTGCTTGAGCACCCGGGAAGCGCCATCAAAGTAGAGTTCCCAGTGTGGTAACTCTATGGCGAGAGTGTTCCCACTTTCTTGAATGGGGACTTCTTTTTGCTGGGTCCCCTCCCCGTGGGGGGACGAGAGCGTCTCCTCCTCTGGGAGCTTGAACTCGAGGGGGGAGCCGGCTGGGAGTGGATGCGCCGCCAGGAACTCCGCCATACCTTGCCCTTTGATTGCTTTTCTCGGGACGAAGGTGATATCGAACTCCATGAGGAGAAGAGCCCATTTTCCCATCCTTCCTGACAGCACCGGTTGGGTGAGGAGCGCTTTTAGCGGGTCTATCCTCGAGATGAGGCTGACCTGATGGGCTAGCAGATAGTGCCGTAATTTCTTGACGGCGAATATCAATGCCAGGCACACCTTCTCCACTGGGGGATATCGGTGCTCCGGACCCACGAGCATCCTGCTGAGGTAGTAAAGCGGTTGCTCCTTGCCCTCCTCATTTGTTTGCGCCAGGAGCGCTCCCAGCGACGTTTCCATGGCCGCGATGTAGAGGATGAGCGGCTTATCTTTCACCGGGGCTCCTAAGACAGGAGGAGTAAGGAGATACTCTTTGATTTCTTCGAAAGTATCTTGGCACTCTTGGTCCCATATAAATGGGGCTCCTTTCTTCATCAGTTTGCTGAAGGGGGCGCACCTGCCCGCAAGGTTGGAGATGAACCGCCTTATGTAGGCCAGCCTTCCTTGGAGAGATTTCAGCTCCGTTAAGGTTTTCGGCGGCGGCAGCTCTCTGATAGCCTTGATTTTGACGGGATCAATTTCTATCCCGCGGTATTTGACAATGAAGCCGAGGAATTTGCCGCTCGATACGCCGAAGGCGCACTTCATCGGGTTCATCTTCAGTTGATGTTGGCGAAGCCTTTCGAAGACCTGGCGTAAGTCGCCTAGGTGATCTTCCCGCCTTTTGGTCTTGACGACCAGATCATCAACGTAGCACTCGACCGAGTCATGGAGCATTTCTCCAAAGATCTTGGTCATGGCTCGTTGATAGGTGGCCCCGGCGTTCTTCAAGCCGAAGGGCATTCTTTTATAGTTGTAGATCCCTTTGGGGGACCTGAAGGCGGTATGACCCTTATCTTTGGGTGCCATGCGGATTTGATTGTAGCCCGACGACCCGTCCATGAAGGAGAGCGCTTCATGCCCTGTGGTCATGTCGATCATAGTTTCCGTGATCGGGACCGGGAAATCATCCTTTGGGCAGGCTTTGTTCAAGTCCCTGTAGTCGATACAGATTCGGACTTCGCCGTTCTTTTTCTTGACCGGCACTATGTTGGCTAGCCACGTTGGATAGATGCATGGCTCGGTGAAGTCGACTTGAAGAAGTCTGTCCACCTCGGCATTTACTTTCAGCTCCAACTCGTGGCGCATACGCCGTTGGGCCTGCTTGACCGGCTTCGCTGTGGGGAGTATGGACAACTCATGCTCAGCCACGGAGGGGTCCAGGCCTGGCATTTCTTTGTATGTCCACGCAAAACAGTCTTTGAATTCCAGCAAGAGGTGCCGGTATGACTGTCTTTCTTCCTCGTTCAGGAGAGCGCTGACGAAGATTGGTCGAGGTTCTTTTGGTTCCCCGAGGTCGAGTTCGACCAGTTCGTCGACCGTAGCTTGTCCGCCGTCTTCGAGTTCACGGGGTGCTGGCTGCAGGTCGATGAAATCCTTTTCTTCATCGGAGTCAGCAACGTGGACGTCATAATATCTGAAGCCTTCTTCTGTGATCGGCCAGAAATGACTTCCTTCGCTTTGAGGTGCTTCTTGGCACGACGCCCATTTGGTGGGACGAGGGCGGCCTCCCCTGCTGCGGCTTTGTAGCGGGGGTAGGAGATTGCCCCCGGGAGGGCACTGGTCAGGTGAGGGCGCGAGCCCAACGGTGTTGACCGTATGGTAGGCCTCGCATTGCGCCTCCCGACCATAGCCCAACCCCCGAGTGTCTTTAGCACAATAGGGCGGTTGCCTTCGGAGTTGCTTCGGGTACCACAGCCGATGGAAGTACTCCCGTCGCGAGGGGTCTTGCATTTGTGCAATCTTTTGCCTTTGGCACAATTTCTTGATGTGCTCGGGCATGTCGTCCATTTCTTGAACGGGCTCTGGGGCGACTTGAGTCGCTTGGCTCCAGCCGAAGTCGTCTTCGAGGGGCCCACAAGGAAGCGGGTCTCCTTTGTAGAAGAGGATCGGCTTCGGCGTCTCGCCTTCTTCGAGACTGTCGGTTCTGTAATGGGTGACAACGAACGTCTTTAGTCGCTCCACCCATTGCTCCTCCCTATGGAAGGGCAGCTGCATGTACGCCGGCGGCAGGAGATGCTTCGGTTGATGATCTCGCCGACGGCGTTTGCTTCATAGTTGATTTCACGCCTTTCTGGACAACTTGGCCCGGGCGTGGTGGATTCGGCGAGGCGGCTGAGCCGGTGAGCTTCAAGGAGGTCTTTGTTGACCGTGAAGAGCTCTTCCTCGTCCCGATCTTGGCTTGCTTGGTTTGCGTCGGCATTTTGTTTTTCCTTGCCTTTTGACGCGGTGGTTGGCTTGCCGAGAGGCTCGCCGAAGTACAGCTGAGCGTCCGCCAGGTTGCATTCATTTGGGCGGAACGGGGCTCGGTCGGCAAAGACCGTATGCTGCTCTCCTTCTTTGATGTATTTTATACATTGGTGGAGAGTCGAGGGGACGACCCGATTTTCATGGAGCCAGGGTCTTCCCAGGAGGGCTTTGTAAGACGTGTTTGCATTGATGATGTAAAACACAACCTTAGTGGTGAGGCCGTCCATGGCCAGCTGTACTTCCACCTTTCCCAAGGCGTTCTCAGAATTCTGGTTGAATCCAGCGATTCGGATGTCATTTACCCTCTGCAAGTAGGGCGTGAGATATAAAGACTTGAAGGTCTTCAGGGGCATGATGTTGATCGACGCCCCGGGGTCAACCAGGATCCGGTTGAGCTCATGCCCGTTGACTTTTCCTTGCATATACAACGGGCGGTTGTGGTATAGCGTCGGCAACAGCATGTCCTTGTCGGAGAAGGTCACCTCCGCCACCAGTGCTTCTAGGGCTTGCGCCTGGAGTTCGGTCACGTCAGCTTCGTAGACCTCGGGCTCTTGCAAGATTTTGACGAGCGCCGTTCTCAACTCTTTGCTCCAGGCAATGGCATCCCATATGGTGATGTTGGTCGGGAACCGCTTCATATGCTGTATGATTTTGCGGTCAGCCCGGGCACGGGTTTGATCCAACGGTGGGATGGTATCCTCCAGGGCTTTTATCGGTTGCCCGAATTGGTTGACCCGTCTTGCCACTGGCTGTTCGTCCGGCTTTTCTTCGAACAACGAGCCTAGGCCATCCTCCTCCGGGGCGGCAGTTTCTTCGTTGCCACTTCTGGGTGGAGTCGACCGGTCGGCCGAGACAGGAGTTTTCCGATTGAGAAACTTGCTGGGGATCGCCCATCCCCCATGCTCTTCGTCGTCGGACAGGGCGAAGGGGACTGGCTGGGCGGCCCTCCGATCGGGGAGCCCACTAGCGATGTCCCGCTGCCCTTCTTCTTCCTCGTCAGATGGGTCGAAGATGAAGGAGTTCGCCCGCACCTCTATTTCCGGGGCAGGCCGAGGCTCTTCTCCTCGGAGGACAATAGTCTTGCCCAGGTCGGGCGAGTTGGTTTTCTTGCTGGGGGACGGAGAGGATTTCTTTCCTCGTCCACGGCCCTTTCCTTTGCCTCGGTTGCGGCGCCGATATGTTGCCACAAGGGGCGTAACGGCCGGTGATTGCAAGCTTGCTGGCGGCGGTATCGACACCATGTTGCACGAGAAGTCTTTCAGCATTTCTTCCAGCTTCTCGATGGTGATTTCATCTTCCTTATAGAAGATGGCCAGTTCTTCGGGCAGAGGCAGCTTCTCGCCTTCTTGAGCCCTTTGCAGCATTTGATGGAGCCAGCTTTTAAGCCTTGTTTTGCGCTCCATCTCTTCCCACGGGATGTATATGTCCAGAGGGACTCCCCAAGTGGGTTTGGAGGGAATATACTCCTCCAGATCGTCAATGAGCTTTTGCAGCTTCTGGAGTGGAGTGAGCTTTGCTGGGGCTGCCGCGGCCTCCTCTCGCTCAGCTTGCTTCTTTAGGCGCTTCTTCATGTTCTTGCGCCGGTTCTTTTCTTGCTGCACCGCACGCGCCATTTCGAGCGGCGTCAGCGGCTTGGCTTGCTCTGTCGCTTGAGGGGTGGTCTCCCGGCCAAGACGACCGTGCGACCTTCCCCTCTTAGGGAATATTGATAGAGTGCGCATTCTGGACGCCACCGTCGTCCAACCAGCTTCATCTTGTTGATGCTGGAAAGTGGAGTCAATTGCCTGCTCGACTACCTCGGGCGGCAGTTGTTGGAACTCGGCCCAATAGGGGCTCGGTTCCGGGGCGGCTGGCTCTGTCACCGGCTTCTTGCCCCTGCAGTCTTTTTCTTGGCGCTTGAGTATTCGCGGAGGCGAGCTCTCGAAGCACTGCCCCTTGCTCTTATTTCCCGGAGCTTGCTCAGGGGGAGGGGAGACTTGGTGTCGTCGAGACCCCTTCTTTCGCCGAGGAAGTTGTTGCTGGGCTTCTTCCCTGACCTCGGCTCGGACTGCCGGATTACCTTCTGAGTCGATCTTCCCTTCTTGGATGAGGGACTTGACCCAGTCTCGGATGATCGGACACATATCCGTAGGATGCAGCAGCATGGCATGGTATTTGCAATACATGGGGTGGTTTAACTCCCTCTCCGTGTATGTTGGTGGCGGCCTGTGCGCCTTTACACAGCCTTGCTGCAAGAGTCTTTCGAAGATCTCCCCGGTCTTTGCGGTCGCAAAGAGATTCGGGGAGACTCGCCACCCGGGATACCATAGGGCAGGGGCCTCGTCAGATGAGCCGCCTTCTGTCATATCCGGGTCCTCTCGATTGCATCTTAAGATGGGCTGCTCTTTCAGGGATATGCTCCTGAATTGCTGCCCCAAGCTCGCGCCTTCAGCGTCAGCTATGGACGACATCGGCGGTACGAGCCACCCTTGTTCATCAGCTTCGGGGGCTCGGAGGTTCTTGAAGCGCATATAGTCGCTTTCTTCAAATTCCCGCTGGGCTGCTTCCCTGGCTCTCATCAGGACCATGGAATTGCCTTCCGGGTCGATTTTCCCTTTTGGATAAGGGACTCGACCCAACCCGGACATCGGGGCACCTGTCTGTAGGGTGCAGCAGCAAGGCGTGGTACCGACAGTACATGGGGTGGTTCAACTCCCTTTCAGTGTACGTCGGCGGCGGTGTATGAGCCATCACGACACCTCGTTGTAGGAGCTTTTCGAAGATTTCCCCAACGTTTCCGGTCGCCAAGCGGCTGTGATGGGGGACTCTCCCTCCCGGGCACCACCAGGTAGGGGCTTCGCCGGATGAGCCGCCTTCTACCATATCTGGGTCCGGAAAGGTGAAGGCCACCGGTGTATAGATTTCCGGCGGGTCGATGACGTTGACTGTATGCGTGACAACGTCAGCTGAATGGTCCGTCCATTCGCGAATGTGAGGCTGCGGCGGGTTGACCCGGGAGTTGCCCAAGTCAATAATCCCTTGGTTGACCCATGCTTCAACCTTGTCTTTGAAGACGTGGCAGTCTTCTAAAGCGTGCCCTGCATCTTGATGGTATATGCAGTAGTTTGGCGGGACGCTTGTTGGCGGCTGGCAGCCCAATAGTCCTGCTCGCAAGCAGGTGCGGTAGAGTGCCAGCGTCCGATGTCGCGGGAAGGAGTACAATCTCCCGGCGATTTCGTCATCAGACGGATTTGAAGACTCCTCCGAGATCCATCCCCCGCAGGGAGGGCGCGTCCGGGGCGCAGGTGTGCCCGCGGACCCTTGGAGTCCTTGCTGGAGGGTTGTCAGGCTCTCTTGCATGGTCCTCAGGTACATCAACGTCTGGCGCTGACCGTGCCGCAGTGACTGGACCTGTCTTTCCAGGTTTTGCACTGTCTCGGACCATGTCCTGTGCTCCGAGGCTGAGGGGTGATCCCCCTCCCATCCGTTGGTGGAATGAGCGTCCCAAGGATTTGCCTCGGGGTCTTCTGGCTCGGGAGGCGGCGCATTGACATGGATGACATTGGCCGACTGCCTCGATTGGTCCCAAGCATGGGGTTGTGGGGGATCGACCAGATGTTCATGCATGGTGATGAGGCGACTCTGGATCAGCTTCTGCACCTCGTTCTTGAAGACATAGCAGTCCTCGACGGAGTGCCCCAGCATGCGGTGGTAGAGACAGTAATTTGGTTCATCCACCCTATCCGCTTCATTTGGTCTCCTCAAGGCCGGAAGCTTGAGCAAGTCATTCTTCATGCACAGCTTGAAGAGCATCTTCGTATGGTCCCTTTTGAAGGAATACGGCGTGCTCATACGCTGTGGCAGCGAAGTTGGGGGCGGCTTTTCTTCCACCTTCTTGCTTGGAGCGCCGGAGGTCATGACCTTCTTCCCCTTGCTTTGCGGGGCGAAGTCCACAGCATTGGCTTCTCTGCCCACAGCGCGCTCCTTGCCCGGCTTAATTTTTGGGGGAGCTTGCATCGGGTTGTCGGCGAAGAACATTTCGATCTCCGCCACGACCGCGTTGAGCTGGTCGAAACCCTTGATGTTTGTTCCCAGCAGCTTTTCGCTTATTTGCGCCGCCAGGCCCCGTCGACAGATGGTTATGGCATCTTCTTGTGTCGGGGGGTTGTCGCACCTCATGCTGAAGTCACGCCACCGCTTGATGAAGTCGAGTGCCGTTTCTCCTTTTCTTTGCCTGAGGGAACACAGCTCTGCGAGCGACACCTTTCTCTCGGCCGTCTGGAAGCGGTCGATAAATTTCTTTTGGAGGTCGGCCCAATCGACAATGGAGTTGGGCCTCAACCTGGAGTACCACTGGAAGGCGGTGCCTGTCAGGGATGTTGCGAAGTAGCGGAGGAGGTAGGATTCATCGAATGCCAACTCTCCCATGGCCGTTATGTAGTAGGCCAGATGCTCATTTGGTGAGCCTTGTCCATCAAACTTCTGCAACTTTGGCGCCTTAGGGAAGTCCGGTGGCAGCTTCTTGAATTGATGGTGGACGGGATACGGCACACTGTAGAGATCCACAGTGGCAGTTCCCTCGCCTCGCTGAGCAAAGCGGTCGTCCACGATCTTCTCAATCATTCGCCGCTGGGCGACGATATCTTCAGCCGCGGAGGCTTGGGAATTTATGCCCCTGCGTGGCTGTTGGACCGGATCGACAGTATAGTCGTTGACCGCGGCTATGCGTGTGTTGACATCGGGCAGGTCGCCTTGTTGATGTCTTGTCCGAGCATTTTGGTTTGCCGTCGGCACTAGGCGGCGTGGCGCATTTGCCCCCGCCTGCTGTCCTCGCTCGGCCAGGAGAGCGGCCATTTCAGCCTGCCAACGCTGTATGAAATCATACTTGGCGTCGTCCGTCATCGCTTGGAAGGCAGCTCTGGTTGGCGGCATGAGGAACACTTCAGTTTGCTCCCCGTCAGCCGGCAATTGCTGATCTCCGAGGCGGAGGCTGGCGACTTCGTCTTCCTCCCCTCCTTCGGGGTCCAGTTGGACCTGACCCGGAAGGGGCCTCTGATCGCGATCGAGTGGAGGCTCGAGAAGTTGTCCCAGGTTCGAGGGCTCAGCCTGAGTGCCTTGTTGCCCTTGGAGAAGTCTCCTGGCAGCGCTCCGGGTGTACCGGAGGACAGCTTCGTCGTCCTGTCCGGACTCATTTATCCTGAGCGCTCCCGCAGGGATGCCGGATGGCCCAGGTGCCTCCCTTCCAGAAGCGTAGCAGGTGAAGATCTTCATGCCTCCACCTTCTTCAGGCGTCCGCTGCACTCTCCGCTTCTTGGGCTTCTGAGTGCTTGGACGGATTACTGCTCCCAGCCTGGTGAAGACTGAGGCGCTCAGTCTTTCAAAGACCGAGACTCGAGATGTGGAAGCTCCGGCTTGACTGGCGTCTCCCCCTTCAGCAGTTTCCGCTTGGGCGGGGACGAAGTTGGGCTTCCTATAAATGCCCCTGCGTTTATGTCCGCGGGGACAAGAAGGTTCGGCTTCTTGGGCTTTTTCTCGCTCAAGTACTGTCGCCTTCGCGGAGCCATCGGCGGGTTGGCCCGCTCTGGCTTGTTTGATGTGGCGGGCTTCCTGCTTGGTCACCCACATTTGCCTCATTTTGCGAGGCGGTTGGGGCGCCGAGCTTGATGCCTGCCCCTGTTGGGCTCCTTTTAGGAGTCCCGATCTTCTTGACGCATCCCCTGGAGGGGAGCATATTTGTTGGAGGTTGCCACCGTAGGGACGCTTCTGTCCCGGGGCAATATCGGCTCGCCTCCATCGAGCCTGACGCGGATGTCACCAACTAGCACGGTTTTGCCGGAGTTGGAGACGACTGCGTGGGGCTTGCTGCCCCTGCGTCCCTGGCGCTGCCCCCGTTTTCTAGGGACTGCGACGCAAGAGATGGTGTTAACCGAGAAGACTCGGCCTTGGCTTGAACGGGGTTTGGTGCCCCTGGTTGCAGTAGCTTCAGGCGCCGCCTTCGGGGTAGCTTGGACGGCGGGGCCCACCCCTAGGAAGTAGGGGGATCCCACCACTGCAGGAAAGTCGCCGAACACGAGCGGGACGGCGAGGTAGCCACATTTGGCGTGGCATGCGATGACTTGCGGACCGTAGGTGACGGCGGCCATCGAGCAAGCTTGAGTTGCAGGTGGAGACGGGCTTCTGTCGCTGGCTTTCGCTCCTTGTACCTGTGATGTGGAAATTAGTCATCTTTTATTTCTATATCGGCATACGGTCTTTTTACATATGCATGGAAGGCAGGAACAGTCCCACCGGGCGTGCCAGATTGTTGGAACGCGGAATTTTCTTTCTTTTTCTTTCGATCCATCCCTCTCGTCTTCGAGATGGATCTTTGCGTGGGCGTGCCAGACTGTTTGCGAGAAACAGACAAAGATTATTTTATGAGGAGTATTGGGTGCGAGCCCTGATACCCTCGAATTTATTTTCCGCGTGCGCTCGCGTTCAGGGCGATTGGAGTGGTCGTGTACTGGACCGTTCCCCACCGACCGAAGTCGATGTTTCATTTACATCGAGTATAACACTCGAATACCTTCGAATGCGTAATGTTTGTTAAAAGACCGTATGCCGAAATTTAAAGAAGAAAAGGCAGATGACAAATGAATTTCCACAATTTTATTCAAGCATGCTCATGTCATTTATATTTATGACATGACGTTTACATTTACATGTACGCCTTTAGTGGGGTTTTGTACCTCCACTGGGCGTGTATGTAACAAGCCAAGTACATGGACGTCGACGGCAGGGTGTATGTGCCTCCGTCGGACGTTTACACGATAGTGGGTACATATGTGTTACCAGTGGGGTGTTTGTGCCTCCATAGGTTAACATGCCTCAACGTGCGTCCTTTTACGACACCGGAGGACTTAAACATATGTGCCTCGACGTGCATCGTTTTATGATGCCGGAGGACTTAAGTATATGCCTCGACGTGCGTCGTTTTATGACACCGGAGGGCTTAAGTACATGCCTCGACGTGCGTCGTTTTATGACACCGGAGGGCTTAAGTACATGCCTCGGGGGTCTTATAACAACCTGTGGTGTCTCCGTGTGGGCGAACGCAGGAGGGCTCGACCACGGAGAGGAAGCACCAACGGGTGTCGAAGACCTCCCCCGACTCGTGCGGCCTATACAAGCTCACGCACGGACCACCTTTGAGCACGGGCAGACTCTGGGCCGAGAGGCGTGTGTTCGGAGCTCGGAACCGTTCTATGGTCCAATCCGAATCGTCAATCGTCGTCCTTCAAATGGGGGTATGCCTCTACGTACGTCGTTTGATGACGACGGAGGACTTTAACATGTGCCTCAACGAGTGTCGTTTTATGACACCGGAGGACTTTAAATATAGCCTCGACGTGCGTCGTTTGATGACGACGGAGGACTTAAATATGGGCCTCGACGTGTGTCGTTTTATGACACCGGAGGACTTAAGTATAGGCCTCAACGTGCGTCGTTTGATGACGACGGAGGACTTTAAACATGGGCCTCAACGTGCGTCGTTTGATGACGACGGAGGACTTTAAACATGTGCCTCAACGAGTGTCGTTTTATGACACCGGAGGACTTAAATATAGCCTCGACGTGCGTCGTTTGATGACGACGGAGGACTTAAATATGGGCCTCGACGTGTGTCGTTTGATGACGACGGAGGACTTAAATATGGGCCTCAACGTGCGTCGTTTGATGACGACGGAGGACTTAAATGAAAACGCCGGGGTCGTATGACAACCTGTGGTGTCTTCTCACGGACGAGCGCAGGAGAGCCCGATCGTGGAGGATAGAACACCGACAGACGCCAAAGACTTTCTCCCCCGTACGTGCGGCCTATATAAGCTCGTGCACGTAGGGCTCTCGGCGACTCTCTGCGAGACGCTCGCTGCGGTGCTCGGCCTCTTTCTTGGCTGGCCTGGTTTTTGGGCAGAATCCGCCTTTTTTTTTTTGGGACCGAATGGCATCCTTTCAAATGGGGAGGTTGCCCCCTATTTATAGGTTTTGAGGGGAGCTAACCGGCGGGGTGCCCCGCGAGGGGCCTGACTGGCGGAGGGGGGGCGCCGGTTAGGGGCCTAACCGGCGGCCCTCTCTGGCTGGCAGAAAGGGGGCCGCCGGTCAGGGCCCTGACCGGCGCCCCTCCTGCAAGCGGAGGGGGGTCCGCCGGTCAGGGGGGCTGACCGGCGGCCCTCCTGGCTGGCTGAGGGGGTCCACCGGTCAGGGGGGCTGACCGGCGGCCCTCCTGGCTGGCTGAGGGGGCCGCCAGTCAGGGGGCTGACTGGCGGCCCTCCTGCTGGCTGAGGGGGCCGCCAGTCAGGGGCCTGACTGGCGCCCCTCTTGGCTGGCTGAGGGGCCGCCAGTCAGGGGCCTGACTGGCGCCCCTCTTTGCCTGGCGGGGGGGGCAGACTGGCGCCCCTCCCTACCTGGCGGAGGCACAGACCGGTGCCCCTCTCCGTCCTTGGTCATTTCCGAGAGGATTTCTGGGAGTTTTGCTGGTTTGTCATGGCACGTGCGGCACACGTGCGCAGACATGCCCGCATGCATTTGACGTGCGTTTTTGCCCGTTTCGCGTGCGTTTGACCCCATTTTTGGAGGGCATGTACATTTTACCTTTTCGGACCCATCCGAGTCGTACGCGATCTTTAACGCGAGTCCGAATATTGAGTTTCGGCTGTCCGGGGCGCGCATTTCCGCCATTGACAGGCTTTTTAAGCGTCATCCTCCGGCTCGTTCTGGGTGGACATCCGAACTCAAACCCATTTATCTCGGGTGTTCGAGTGAGGGAGACCGGAGTTTCTTCCCAGCCTTTCGTGGATTTCCGGACGAGTTTGCCACCCGGGACTTGTTTAAATCCCGATATTTTTCGGGTTCAACAACTACCAATTTAATAAGAAATTTGGCATAGTTCAACAAATCTCTTGAGGTTCTCATATCATGATTCCTAGCATATGCTGGAACCACCAGAGGAGGACATAAATACCAGTGACATGAAAAAACAGACATAGGATCCATGACTTTTTGGCTGAATACCATACTACAAGTGTTTTGAGGTAAATTGTATTTTTCCAAAAAGTACATAATGCCTGACAAATCCATAAACATCAACACAAATCTGGAATAAACTAAATGCCCACAAAATAAGACATGAAGGTTCAGAAACAAAATACCTTCATGCTCTGCAGCAGTGAATCTGGAGAAGATATCATCAAATAGAATATCTGTCCTCTTAATATGAATACAAAATTCTACTGCAACTCCACCAACACGAGCAAACTGCTCATCTATCTCTGTTCTCTCAGAACTGCTCCTGACATTAGGATCTTCACCTTGACTCACTTTTCCAATTTGGTGGTCATGTGCCACTGAAATATATGAAAACACTTCATCTACATAAGATAAGATCATCTCCACCAGATATGGCATTATGGCCTCCCTCACGGCATCAATCATCTTTGGAAGATCTATTACACCATGTGCCTGGCCATCATAAAGCCTCATAGCCAGATCCAATGCACCCATCCAATCACCTGCCTTTTGAAGAGTCTGAATGCGTTCTTTCCAGGGAAGGAGACGTGAAATAGTGAGATGCATGGAACCAAGTACATATATAGTGGCTCCTCTAACACAAACTGAATTGTGAAAAGCTTTCTCTGGATTCCCAAAATTGTTAGTAAAATAGGTATGATAGGCAATGATGTCATCTACTCCAGTTTCGTCTACAACAAAACTTGTTCGATGAAGTTCATTTCCATCTCTTGTATACAAACAAAGGTACCCTCTTAAAGTAAGAATGACCAACATCTGTATGGAAAGAAATATTGGCAATCACCATTGAATATATTTTGTTTTATATGCATGAAGAAGTGAAAACATATTTAGAGAAAAAGAAAAGGTGGGAGTTCTGCCTACCTGATCATCCAACCATTCAATACCTATTGCTTCACTGTCAAGGTCCCATACGCAATGCTTTGTCAGATCTGACTTGATCAATTTGAATATTTCAACCTTCCTATCCCATGCGATGGCGAGCCATGCCACTCTATCAGGTGCATTTGTTTGTTCTGCTACAACATTGCTGTAGCTTCAGATGTAATGCAAAAATGGTCAAAAAATATTATCAAAATGATGTAAAACTCAACCATGGGTGACCCACGTGGACACATTGTGTATTTCCACGCAGTGTAAGGCATTGAACCTTCCCGAACTCCATCTGGCCTGGAAAATTGTGAATAGACTTCTAGACTGGGGGTGAGCCTCACCTGGGACAGGGAGACATCAATTTAGTTGATCATTCACATGAAAGTGACGTACAAAATAATCTTAGACGACATACCACCAGAGCATTTTGATGGGTGACGAATACAACAACACCTTCTTCTACAAAAGCGCTTTCATTAAAGAGCTTCCACCCAGAGTCTCCACCAACTACACCTCCAACAACACCCCCAACCATGCTACCGAGACCACTGGTGGAGACTGCAGCATTGCCTTGAGCAGATGAGGTACATAAGTCATCAAGTAGAAGAGGAGATGCAGATAAGACAGTCCCCGTCTTTTGACCATCGAGAAGACACTGTTAAAACCACCAGGCAAAGAAAACCAATGTATAAGTAGATGCAAGAAGCTTGGCACAATGTTGTAGTTTTTCCCTAAAGAAGAGGACAGACCTGAGTCTTGATGGAGAAACGATTGAGCAAAGGAACGATGGAAATTGCATGTAACAAAACAAGCCCCTTTGAATCACCAGTAACAACTTTAAACTGACGAGTAACTTGTGAATCTTGCCCTAGGAATAGTGTGTGAACTACCGGAGCGGCATGCTCTCCAGTTATTACTTTTACAGCTGTTGCTCTTTGAACATCCCAAGCAGTTATATGTCCATCACTGTATCCTACCACGAGTAGGTCACCTTGTTGGTTAAAGCACATGGATGTCACTGGAGACTGAGACTTATCACCTTGGAAGCCAAGCACCAACATCTATAGATTACCAGCATATTAGGAAAGATAAATTCTGAAAAAAAAAAAAACAGTGGAAGGAAGGGAAGAAAAGATATTTCAATTTAATGTAGAACTTCTTCTGTTTATCTATATGACAATCATAACAAGGGCAGATATGATCACTCACAAATATGAAAGACCACATGCCTTTTGAACAACAAGAAACAAATAAAGCATGGGAGTGTAATAACATTCTCCAAAATATGTGCAATAAACCATTTTATTTAGCTTTTCAGCATTTTCCTGAAAGTGATGGGAATTATTGTGTGTAAAAGGAATGTGCCTTAATGGCAATGCAACCAATCCTAACATGCCAAAATAGTGAACAAAGAGGCATGAAATATCATAGCCATACAAAGAGCCTTCACCTGCATATTCAAGTCACAGTAATATCTTAATTGCAGAAACAAAGAAAATAGAAGGAAGAAAAAAATGACCTTCGCATCCATATTATCTGCACAGTGAGGAGAATATTTGCTGGGAAATATGAGAACCAGACCCTTCGATGTGCCAACTGCTATAGAATTCATATGCACCGCCAACGTTTGAGAAGAACCATGATCCCGGAGAAATGAATGAGACAAAAAGGCACGAGTTATTGCATTCTGAGGGTCAATCTGCAGATAACCCACAGCAGGTGGTTCTCTCCTGATGCCTTCAAGCCTCATCGGCTGGGCTACTGCACCCTCTTCCCAGTCCAATCCTGAAGATGCCTGTCTTTTCTCGAGATCTTCTGCCCACTCTAGTGGCTTCATAGAAGATCGCAACCTCTTCTCATCCTTTCTGCTAGCTCTTTTGTTGGATTCCAATTGACTTGAATCTTCCTCCAGAACTTCGCTAATATTGCTCAACGCTTTGTTCTCTTTTCCAAGACAACTGATAGCTTCACCTGGATAAATTTTGTCAACATCGTCAGCTACAAACTCGTTAAAAAGTGAACTTGCTTCATGTTGTGGACCGTCGGCAGACGCGTGCCACACAGGGGAGGACGCATCTTCATTCTCGATGAGCGAAGTCAATTTTCCGGAACTCAACTCCCTCGAATCTTCACTTGCTTCCATTTTTTTATCGGCAGCACATATCTCCTCATCATTCCATAAATCGTCCTTAGGAGGCGACGATCCGGCAGCATTTTCGACAATCGCTGGGATTTCTTCACCCTCAGCATTAGAAGAGTGAGAAGTGGAGGACGAAGATGATGGTGATAAGGGTGGTGATGAGTTAAAATCAGAAACCTTCCGTCCTGTGTCTGACTCCGCAGATAAGTCTCCGCCCAGATGGCCGTCACTTGAAGGGCCCTCTCTTGCCTGCCCATCAAAATTGGCACCTTCCTCAACAAGGAAATCCTCCGTGGAGTCGTGGCACTGGGATATCTTATCGAGAGAACTCGCACTCGCTCTCTTTGATAGGATGGCCGCCGCGTGAGGGGTAGGTATAGAACGGGACGCCGCAGCAGCGGCGGCGAGTGCCGCGCCAGGTTTAGGATTCGGCCTGACACCGCCGAAGAGGGGAGGCAGCAGACGGGGCGAGGAGAAGGAGGAGGAGCTCCAGATCCCCACGGAAGAAACCGAAGACCTGGGGAGCTCCCTGGGCCCCCTTCCGTTAGTCGAAATGGCGGAAAGCTCTTCTAGGGTTTCGGTACTCGCCGTCCGAGGGGGGAATTCCTCTGCCTTCTCTCCCACCCCCGATAGATCAAGGGACTCGGAGGGGGCTCCATCCGCCAAGGCAAGTGAACCGAAGGAGGCGCGGCGGGAGACGCCACCGCCGGAGGAATGGGAGGAGGAATCGGAGTCGTTGAGGATTTCGTCCACGGTGCGGCGGTAGCCGTCTTGCTCGGCCTCGTCGTCGTCGTCGTCGTCGTCGCTGCCGCTGGCCCCGTGAGATCGGAGAAGAGAGTCGAGGTCGAGCTCCATGCGAACCCCCGGCTTAAGCCCGTTGTCGTCGTGTGGAGTCAAAAACCCCAATTACAGCACTCTTATATGTACTTGCCTCCACGTCTCAGTGCAATCCCGAATCCCACAGTCTCGAGGTCGAGGGCCAACGTCCAATACTCCAAGGTCGCCGCTTACTTCAAAAGGGGAACTTCCTACGGAGGCCTAGACCTAACGGTCTTTTTGCCGAGTAATACTCTTGTCCATTTGTTACCAGCATTTTTGGACTGACGTAGACTTTTTAGAATATGAGAAATATTTATTGTAAGAAATTTTTGATAATAAAATTGAGGTAAATTGTAAAAAGTAAATTCTATTATTTAAGAGCCTGCTTTTAATATTTTTGAGTCAATCAGAATGTACACTTGCAATCTGCCTCAATTTTATTACAAAAGATTTTGTTGTAATCGGTATTTCTCTTAGAATATATATCAAACTTTATTTTTTAAAAAATATAATTTAAAGATCCGACATCTTTAATAGACTGAAAGTAGTTGGCCTATTAAATTTACCTGTCCAATAATAACATGCCAGATATATACCTCGAATAGATTCAAAGATCATTAATTTCTAAAATTAAAAAAATGTATGGGGCATGGAAGAGTTGGAGTGAGGGAGAGCAGTAAATTCCACTCTT
This sequence comes from Colocasia esculenta, assembly GCA_014218235.1. Classification (NCBI taxonomy): domain Eukaryota; kingdom Viridiplantae; phylum Streptophyta; class Magnoliopsida; order Alismatales; family Araceae; genus Colocasia; species Colocasia esculenta. Next base: position 87,766,293 of record CM024765.1, on the reverse strand, counting down.
CTCTTTTAGAACAATATGTTTGATGTTATGGGAAAAAGAAAGGCATTCTTCATCGAAATGTCCTTTATAATTTATAAATCATGGTAGACAATTATTGATAGGAATGTTTACTATATATTATCCTACAATCATGCATCTATACTCGATAACCTTACATTTTTCTACTATGACATGTACACTTATGCTAAAACGATATTATTTTAGCTATACTCCTCAAAGTTTAACCGCGTCAAGCTTACCATATCAATCTAACACTCTAAAGAGATATATGAGATAACATTTTTCAGGAGTATACATATTATGATTTAATTATATAATTTTTTTAAACAAAAGTAAATTAGCCTTCTTTTAATTTTAAATATTATTTGGATGCACATCATAAATACGTTTAGGTGTATCTTAAACTAGTTTTATAGTGTAATCTTAATTAGGATAATTAAAAATAGGTTATCACTGTCATGTCCCTGCCCTTAGTCTGAATCAAACTAAGGCGGAAATAGACCGAACAAAATATTTACGAACAAATGAAGTGGAACAAAAAATCAGTTTTCAATAAATTAGTAAGCCCCAATATTTGCATGATCATCATACGGAAACTTCAAAAAATTACATTTACTATGTTCAACCTGCAACTCAGACACTCAATGGACTTAACCAAATGATCTCTTTCATCCCTTTACAAAATTCTAATGTACTGGAGGCGAAACCTTAGAAACCTCACATAGATCTCCTGAAAAAATATGGGTGGAATTTAATGAAATCGTAGTTCAATAGAACAATTTGCAAATCCCTTATGTATGATATCAATACCATATTTCCAATCATTAAATCTTAACTGAGATATAACATAACTTATGACTACTATAGATTATTCTTAAATAATTCCTTTCTTTTTGTTATACACTTAAAGTTGTTCTTGTAATCCTTGTATTATACTTTTCCTTGAAATTATTTATTGTAAATTTCTGAATTATTTCTTAAAATTCTTGGTCATATATATGTTAGAACTGTCAATAGAGTGTGTTTTAGGGTCTCGGACCTCTTTTAGATTTATGCCCTGTGTCATCAACCTAGATATGGTCTCGGGGGGAACATTTATTCGCTATATTGGCCTGTTGGAAAGCTAATGAGTAGATGTTTAGGTATGACACTATTGTAAGCTAAACTTGAAATGGTTGAATGATAGTTCTTGAAGAATAAGTATTTATTATTGACAATAACTCTTGGTTATGCTTAGTAATGGCCAACTTTCTACTTGATTCTACTTGTATATGAACTTTGTACGAGTCAATTACTCATGTTTGCTAGATTCTTGTTCCTAAAGAAGAATGATTGGCTACAATTGTTTCATCCAGTAACTTATTTAACTTGGTTTGGTTTCAAAGGATAAATTTTACTAGGCATTTTATACTCATTTCAGCTTCTTAATTATTTTTCAAGTGACACCCAATCAAGTAAATCTCAAGACTAGGGGCCTTCTAGGATTGAGATGAGTGCCAAGGATTGTCACCTTGCCCCTAGTTGTTATCCACTCCAAGCTCTTGAACTATATTTTCTAATTTAAATGTTGTTGGTCTTTTCTATTGTGGGCTAAAACCTCTATATTAAGCTTATCTTGGCTTGTGTAAGTCTTGCTACAGCCTTATGTATTAACAATTTGTTTTAAAATCTTATATGTAAACTTGTATAACAGCTTGTGAAAGGACTTAAGTAATGTAAGCTATTTGAAAGTCCTATGTTATCATATATGCAATAGTATTTTTCTGAAATGTCACTAGCTAGTATTTGTGTGTCTCTTCTGTCATGCCTCAATGACTGCTCCATTGAGGCATGACAAGATTGAACACAGTCTTTGCAAATAAAGGAAGTAGAACAATAAATAAGCTTTTGTTAGAAGAGTAAACATTGGGTTCTGCCAGAACATCGTATCAAAACTTCAAGAAATTACCTTTATTATGCTCAGCCCACAACTCAGAGGCTAAGGGTCCGTTTGTTTGAAGGTAAAATCTCATTAGGAAAAGATTATCCAGGGAAAACCTTTTCTTAAGATCATTTGGTACTATAGAAAAACAAAATCTGAAAAAGTAAATCGCAAAAATCCTGGATTTTGGCATCCGCTGTAAAACGCGGATGCCATTTTCCAACGCTACAGTTGGCACTAAAGCCGCTACAGTGACAGCTACAGTCACACATAATGGTACTATTCATACAAGTTATACTTTTAATTTTTCCACTAATTTAAGTAGCCTTTGTCAAATTTAATTATTTTTTATTAGTTAATTTAATTTTTATTTTTTTATTAAAATATCTGTAAAATACTATTCATTCAAATTGTGTTTTTATTTTATTTCTCCTACTTTAAATTGTCTTTGTCAAAGTTACTTATCTTTTATTAGTTATCTAATTTTTTTTTATTTTTTAAAAATATTAAAAAAAATAAATAAAATAAAAATTTTGATGAATAGTGTACTAAGGATATGTGGCCTCCCCTCATTGGAGTAGACCATAATATCCCATACACCTCCATCCAATTCTTTAGTAAAAACTTACATTTAATACTGTTGACTTTTTACCTTTTCTTAATATTTTATTTACACAAATAACCAGTGTGAATATTTTCCTAACAACCAAATGGATAATTGTGATTTTCATTTTCATGTAAAAGCTAATCCTTGGAAAAAGTTTTCCCTATAAATTCATCTTACAAACAACCAAACAGACCCTAAGTGGACTTAACCTAACATCTCTTTCAGCCCTTAACTAAATCCTCATATCCTAGAGTCGAAATCTTAAAAACCTCACCTAGATCTCCTGAAAAACATGGGTGGAATTTAATGAAACCATAGCTCAGTAGAACAATTTACAAATCTTTTATGCTCGATGTCAATACCATATTTCCAATCATTGAGTTTTAACCAAGGTATAACATAACTTACGACTGCTATAGATATATATATATATATAGGCAATAGCTAACAAGATCGATTATTGGAATCTTGGTCACATGCTTGATACACAACATACACCAAATCTCACAATAAAATAATCGAGTCCACAACTATAAGATCATCGGAAACATAATCAATTAATTGTAAAATAACATACATATAAATTGGAATAATACTTGAAACCACAAACAAAAAATCAAAACTCTACATACATAAACATAATCGATTAACCTTACATGGTTGCTAAAAATGAGTTGCGGTGCTCGATAATCGATTACCACAATGTAGCTAATCAATTATCTATTACAGTCACCAAAACAAAAATCAAAGAAACCACACTAGTCAAAAGCCAAAGCTTACATATACAATAATTGATTATCAAGAAATAATACTTAGTCACTGAAAGCCAAAATCATAGCTTATATAATACATAATCGATTATCAAGAATTAACAGTCACTGAGCCAAAAAATCATATACATATCCTTAATCGACCATCTAAAAGCAAAACTTGGTTATAGAACATACGCAATTATAGTACCCACTGTGGGGTACTTAGTCGTAGAAATAGAAAACTTGTCATAGTGAGATATGATTGATTATCACAACACATAATCGATTATAATATCCACAATGGCACTTAGTTGCAGAAAATCAAAACTCGTCAAAATGAGACATAATCAAATAATGGGACACATAATGCATTATTAGAATACATGTTTCCCACTCTCTTTGTCAACTCGTACTTTCAATGATCTATCGTTCGAGAGTCTCTGTGTTTTCTTATTTCAGCTTTTCTTCTTGATTATCTATTCTTTCAACAATCTAAATGTCGATAAGCACATTTTTCTTCATTTCATTTACTTGAAATAACACTTGTGTTGAACCCTACATTACTCACATAGATATTGTAGATTGTCATGGCATTGTCAGCATCGTCGAATTACATACCCTTACATAATCGTACTCCATTACAGACTTTCACACTTGATAATAATATTTTTATTGGGGTCTTTAATATGCAAGCATTCGACACAATTTTATCACATATATCTAAGAGTAACATAAATAACTTATTAGGCAATGTGTTGTATAAATTGCATGTGGACATATGTAAATGAGAATGTGTATATGTAAGGGAACACATCTATATAGAAATAAAGATTTATATTTGCTTATACAAATATGTTTGGTGAGAATATGTATATCTTGGTCGTCACCAACTTATATAAGTACTTCACTAACTCATACTATCATTACCTATCAGAGAGGGGAAATCTCGGCTCTCTGACCCAAACCATAAGACCCAATTGCTAAACCTAGTTTAATACGTGACAGTCCAGGTATTAAACTACAACCAACTTAAAGAGAACCCAGATGGTAAATATGGTCCAAGAAGTGTAATCAAGCTCCATATTGCCACTCTTGTGGAAGGCCCCCTAGCTCGATATGAAGTCTTAAGGGATAGTCGAGGCAAGTAGATAACTCTTGAAGTAACACCTTCAGAATGGGCTAAAATAGGAAATATACTCAGCTTATGGCTACTGTATTGGCTTGACTAGCCTATAGCCTAGAGACCCAACCTTCTTCGAGCTAGAACTTATCTCGAAGGCTCTTAAGCTAAGGGGTCTTTAGGTCGTCTAGTGGGACCTATCTAACAGGTTTTTAGTCTAGCCCAAAGGAGAATAAAATAGTCAAGATTCCTACCAGATATTGAGGTTAGTAAACCCTATTAAACCAATGAGTATCCAGAAGGATGCGGGGCCATAAAGATAAACATGAAGATCAGTGCATGATGATACACAAATCATGTCCCATAAAATCTCATAATGGGCCTTAGAGTCTTAGAGGTCATTTCTCCGAGACTTATGCCCACAGTCAAACCTTATCGGCCGCCAAATCTTGTGGAACTATTTTGAGAAGCTAGCATCTTTATAATCTTTTGGTATCTCTATGGAAAATATTACACATTCTCTGCACTCAAACTAGTGAAGAGCAATCTCGAATCTTCTCGCCTTCTTACTTTGAGTTATTGCCACCTACTGACTTAGATATTGGAAGATTTTTGTTAAGACTCCAATTTCAGACCCCCTGATCTTTTGCCTCCTCTCTATATATCTATCCTTGGTGATCAAAGAGTCTTTGTAATTTTCCAAATCCCAAGACTATCTTACGATCTGCAACCAAATCGATTGTCTTCACCTACATATATATAAGATGTTACTAACATAAATCCTTACATGTGATGGGAATTGAAGAGCTACAACAAGAGGCTCTTATTTATTTTAGTTGGCCCATTAGATGCCCAATTGATGTAATATTTATTTTAAATTTTTAGATTTACAGTTTGCTTTGAATAAGAGTATTTAGGTCATTTACTTTCTTTTTTGGGTATGGATGCAAATATGTGCATCTATATAGCCTTGATGTAGTCCTTTTGAAAAAAAAAATGATTAGTATTATGAATTCAAAACCCTAGCCATGGCTGAGTGGATCGCCCTTCCTCCTCTTGGCGGCTGAGTTGATCGCCCTTCCTCCTCTTTGCGGCTGAGTTGATCGTCGACCATTTCTCTTCCTTTCTCCCCTTCTCTTCTTCTCCACGTCCCGCATCAGTTTTGGTATCAGAGCCGAAGTTCCTTCGCAGTCGCCGTCGTCTGTTTCACTCTCGACGTGGGTCGCCCAACGTCCGGGCGCTGCTACACCTGCTGCAGCCGCTCACACACCTGTGCCGACCCATCGCCTGTATGCCCCTACGCCAACGCTGCACTGCCCACATCCTGCAACCCCCTCACCCGCCCCACGACTCCACCAGCCCCGCGTCACCCCGGCGTCAGCCCCACAGCGCTGTTCTGCACCCGCCGTCGCAGGCGCCGCGAGCGCACCAGCGCTCACGTCAGCCCGCCAGCCCGCCTCCGCGAACCCTCCCGCGCTGCGTCGCCCCGCGCCTGGCCCGCTTCCGTAACCCCTCACCCGCGCCGCGTCCGCCTTGCGCCCCACCCTCGCCAGCCGCGTTCGCCATGCCCCTCCCCTGCCAGCGCCAGCGCCGGCGCCTTCTCCCGCGACTGCCCCGCCAGCGCCACAGCCCTCCTTGGCCCGTGCCCCTCGCCAACCCAGCGCCAGCGCCGAACTGCCAGCATCCTCGCCAACCCATCACCCGCGCCCCTCAGCCCACCAACGCCCACCTCCGCCCTGCTCTCCAATCTGCGTCAGCCCCGTCTGCACGGGGAGCCAGTGCCGCTTTCGCCCGGCGATTGCACACGCGCCCGCCAGCGTCGAGTCCCAGTCCGCCCAGCCCTTCGCGCCTTGCTAGCGACCGAGCCCCTGCTGTCCATGCCTTGGTGGCCCGCGTTCGAGGTGGGCTTCCCGCCGCTTCACGCCAAACACGGTGCTCAGGCCCAGGCCCAGTCGCCTTTGCCAGCCACCTGAGTGACCGGGTTCCTCCTGTCCGAGTCAGAGGAAACACTGCCTGGCCGATCTAGCAGTCTCCTCCCCAACCGCGCCACCGACCTCTTCATCGCACACGCCTGTACAGGCTGGTCTTGGCCGACTTCTCACGCCAGCGCCACGCAGCAGCAGCCACGCCCTCATTGCCCTTCACAGCTCAGCTTCGTGATGCCTCTGCTATGTGTCTCGCCCACATCATTTCTGTCACACGAAGTCTCGCCGACCATGCACCGCCATCATCATCATGAGTATCAAATTTGAAGTCGAGTTGCCATAATATTTACAGACCACGGTGACACTTACGAGAAGCTCTTGGGGTAATTCTGTTTCTCAGTCTATTGTTGATTCCCTATCTAATTCAGATTATATTCAATTCTCTGGAGATCAAGTATACATATCATTCTTTCATCGCTTCAAATGCACCAAGACGTCGAAATCATACCGATATTATGATGGTGCTTGGTGTACAATTATGCCCAATGGATCAGGAATATCTTTGGGTCGAGTCTGGATGGATGAGCATCGAGTTGTGGTTGATCACCAAGCAAAATTTTGTTTTATACATCCAGATGGTTACAACAAGCCTATTCGAGTGTACGATACATATTATATTGCACTGCAAAAGCTTATAAAGACATGCTCAGTATCTTCAGATATGACAGAAGCACCATTAGCTCTTAGATGGGATCATAGATTGATTACAGAGGCTGGATTTGATTTGTTTGAGGATACATTGTTTGAGGAGGATCCGCTACTCGTAGTTGATGTGTGGGATCAGGCATTGTTTGTGCGATCCGGGTTGAGTCGTATATCTTCTAATATATTTGCAGCTCCTCTATCTGTACTTACTCCAGTTGATGGGCCTACTTTAACTGATGTGCTACCAATTTATCAGACAGTTGATGTGATCGATGTGTGGGATCAGGCATTGTTTGTGCGATCCGGGTTGAGTTGTATATCTTCTAATATATTTGCAGCTCCTCTATCTGTACTTACTCCAGTTGATGGGCCTGCTTTAACTGATGTGCTACCAATTTATCAGACTGTTGATGTGATCGAGTGGAAGCAACCCTTAGTTGATCTGATGTGGCTGGCATTCTGTGATTCGTTTATAGTGCACCAGTTCGACATATCTGTTACGGTTTCTCGTTTGGAGTCTCTTGTGATTCACCCAGTTGCCCGCGTGCATATATTTATACTTTTCAAAATTCGAGGACGAATTTTCTCGAACCAGAGGAGAATGATGGGAATTGAAGAGCTACAACAAGAGGCTCTTATTTATTTTAGTTGGCCCATTAGATGCCCAATTGATGTAATATTTATTTTAAATTTTTAGGTTTACAGTTTGCTTTGAATAAGAGTATTTAGGTCATTTACTTTAAAAAAATGATTAGTATTATGAATTCAAAACCCTAGCCATGGCTGAGTGGATCGCCCTTCCTCCTCTTGGTGGCTGAGTTGATCGCCGACCATCTATCTTCCTTTCTCCCCTTCTCTTCTTCCCCACGTCTCGCATCAACATGTATATGTGACAAAAAAAATGAGGCCAAATAAACTATCGGCACATTATATCTTTCACTAACTTATAAATTAACATCACTAACTTATAATACAATCTCCATCACTCACATTTACATAAAAAAAAGAAGGCTAACAAAAACCATCTCTAGTCTTTTCACTGACATATACACTTATTCCACTAACTTACATTGAAAGTAGCTAATATATATACAATTTTACTAACATGTATTTTTTTCCTCACATATGTAACTGTGACATCAACAAAAGTGGCCAAGTAAAACCATTGACTGGGGAAGATGACAGCCACTCTTCCCATTTTCTATATTCCACTGCGTTTGTAATGAATATAGGGGGAAAAAAAAGATGAACATTCAATGCTGAAACTGGATGCTTGTTTGAAAATAATAATTTTCTATTGTTCTTCAAGGTGATTTCTATCGTATAAAAAGGGAGTCCCATCAACTCTACAACCATTAATGTACTTGCATTCTTCCATACCTTAAATCATGGCCTAGCTCAAATGCTAGTGTCGTTGGAGAGAGCTTCATGTCCCAGTGCGTAGGATGTGACTCGCAATAGCATAGAGTGGTGGAGGTGCGAAGGACACATGGTTTTGCATTGGTGGGTTTTAAGAGAAAGACTTAGTACACTTTCATATTACACTTAAGTGCAATATGACTAAGCACTAAATTCATGTGGCACTCAATAATTGGGTTGCCACTTTATCACTCCCCATATGAGTGGTGCCACATGGACTTAGTGTCTAGCCATATTGCACTTAAGTGCAATAAGAAAATGCACTAAGCCTTTCTCGGGTTTTAATTGTTCATCCACCGGAGCCCACCATGTGTAACTCTGTAATAAAAAAATGGTGGAAAGTCTTCCCCATATCCATCAAGACACAAGTTAAATTTATATCTGATCACTCTAGTCCCTTCATAATCTCTTTATATGTCATCCTCACTCGGCACAAATCTATCGAATGTGTGTTTTGCAATAAATTTTGATTCATACTGTCACAGTATGTAATTCCAAACTCGACTCAAGCCGAGGTGACCAGAAGATGTTTGCTTAGCCGACTTGGGATGCTTGTTCTGAACTTCTCACCGAGGAGGTTAAGCTGACCAGAGTTGCTTGCTCTGAACTTTTCCTTGAGGAGTGAAAAGCTGAGGTGAGAGATTTGGCGATAAGTGCTCCATGTCCCGATGTCCGAGAACCTACAGAGCCCATTGAGGGATCTCGACGGAGAGACATTCCGACGCTCAAGTCAGTAGCTAGTCGAGCAGAATGGTCTAGCCAAAGGAGCAGAATAACATACCTGTGTCTGTAGAGTGTCTGCCTCTTTTATAGAGTCATGTTACTCGTGGAACAGTTGGACGACCTCGTAAATCCCGCAGAGGATCTCCGTGATTGTCGCCGGATCGTAGCCATAATCGACATGACAGATCGTGTGGATCGTGGTCTTAATGGTCGTTGTTATCGGGCACACGATCCTCGATCATTACCTCGCAGGTTAATGCTCCGGTCATTACGTGAGCCACGTTCCCGAGAATCTAGTAGGAACACCGTGCTCCGGATCGGTTACGGCCGAGTTGGGTAAGCCTCATACTTGGGCGAGCTGTTGTTGTCGGCCCAAGGGCTGTAAAGAGGTATGTCTAGTCGTACTTACCTAGGAAGCCTTCTTCTCACACCTTGGGGTCGCGTTCGCAAGCCGACACGCGGTGCAACACTGATGATGAAACCTTTCAATGGATGAAAAACCATCTTGGTCTCAACTTTCCCGAGGGTTCCATCTTGTACTCCTCCAGGCGATTTCGAGCTCATTTCACCATGGACTTGTGGGGTCTGTATTTACTCCAAGGTCGTCCGAGCCGGCCTTCGATATCATTTGCATCCATTCATCATTCTTCTTCTTCTTAAGCTAGGAGTCGCTCCTTCTCAACTGACCCCCAACTCCTGGAGGTTGGTTGTCGGCTTCCTGGCCGTTTGCACCTTAGCCAAAGTTCGGTCGACCACTCACCTTTTCTTTTACTGCTTCTCGGTAAAAGCCTTCGGCAATTGATTGTATTTTGCAACGGGACATGGGGGCAAATCCATGGCCAAAGGCCCTCCTTTGTCCACAACTGGAAGAGGAATTTCATCTTCGTTTACTGCCCTAGCGGATGGTCCTTCCCAACCACCTGGTCGGCAATAAACATCTGAGACAAATCCTTTCGTCCTCCTACCCTCGTCGCATCCGAGCTCTTGAACTTCGAGTCTCTACAAGTGGTGGAGCCCCCCGACCTATACGAACCATCCGAAGAGTTGTTCAAGTTGATTGTTGAGGCCAACCGAGGTCTGATTTCCCTGCTGACACTCCCCTTTTGCCTCTGTCGATGAATTTTGAGAACTAACTCGTCCATTTTCTTGTAGCAATGGACGACAAGGGCAAGTCATCGGTAGCTCAGGAAACTGCCAAGGGAAAGAACATCTCCCTCGCCGAGGAGGCTGCTCAGAGGTTCATGTTCTACGGGGGAAAGAAAAGTGTGACACGACCTCAGAAGCGACCGAGAATGGAGCTGACCGACGCCGATGTCATCGCCCCTCCAGCTGGCACACCTGAGCAACAGCAGGCGTCGAAGACCCAGCCAATGAGGAGGACGCCTAAGCGATTGCGAAAACAATTGATGGTGACTGAGTTGGTCGACGTCCCCGATGCCCCTATCTCGGGATCTTCTCAGACTCTCCGATCGCCATGGCCAAGGGAAGAGCTCTCTACCACAGAGTGGGGTCGGCAGTCAATTCTTGCCGGAGACAAGGCCCGCGCATCGAGCTTGAAGGCGAATGAGGTCGTCGAAGAACTCTACCAAATGATGAAAGACCAGTTGGCACTGGTCAGGACTCTACTCCACAAGGTCGAGACGACCCGAAATAGCACTATTGCACGAGTAGCCGAGGCTGAGAAGAAGGCCGAGGCAGTTGAAAAGAGGGCTGAGGAGGTTGAAAAGAGGCCAACAAGCTCCTCTCCAACAAGAAACAACAAGCATTGAAGGCCGAGGATAACACCGCCCGGCTCGCGCTGGTAGCCGACAAGCTCAATAAGTCCTTCCGACCCAAGAAGGAAGCACACGAGGGGACGAAGGCCCAGCTCACAAAGCTAGCCGAAGAAGAGCATGCCAAGGCAATCGCCAAGTACCGCAAGTTCGAGGGGCTCAAGGAAGAAGTAAACAAACTCTTCTAGGCACGACTTCTGCCTCGGGCGCCTCCTAGACCTCCATCCCGACTATGACCTATCAGGTTTGGTTAATGACGCCAATGACGAGGACATCGAGGAGACAGTCGATGACGCGCTGGCTGCACCCCTCGAACAGGGCCTCGAGGCCACCGCCGAAGCCATCATCGCCGACAAGGATGCCGCGCCCGACACCGAGGGGAACCAGGTCGACACAGATGAGTTATCTGCGGCTTAGAAGCCTGAGCGAGCGATCCCCGAATGTAACCTTTTTTTCATTCCTCGGCACTTAGGCAAGGCCTCTTGTAATTTTCAAGATTATCAATACAAAATCTCTTTCTCGTCAATCGCAAGTATTTTTGCCAATTGCAACGATTCACGTTCGGGTCGTTGGCGTCTTCTAGGAACTTATCCTTGGGAATTTTAGTTCCAATTCAGTCCGAGACCATAGCATAACTTACGCCGTCGCTAACTCGTTTTGACATGGTCCTACCATACATTGGTTGACCCGATGTCCACGACTATTAGCTGACGCGTAACAAGTGAACTCCATAGGTCGAGAGTGCCGTAGCGACCTCTTCCGACCTCGGTGACTGACGTTTTTTGAAAAGGTAAAGTTGGTTATTCTTCATTGTCCGACGAGGTTGGGACCAACCGAGAGCGCCGAAGTGACCTCATTAGATTGACTCTACCGACACCTTAGACGTTGTACGAGATATGACCTAACCATTCGTGTGTTAACTCGTATTGTTAGAATCAGTCGAGCCTTGCTGCTGACTTCGTCGATGCCTCTACGATGTTAACTGTGTCAGAGGTGATCCCTAAGAGACTCACCATTCGATGGGAGATGATGCTATAAAGTGACTTGTCGTCTTCATACGTCGGCCACCAGGCCCTATGTCGGCTATAGAACACCACATGCTTTCTATACGTCGGACGTCGGTATTCGCGTCCTTCTTTACGAGTGCCAAAGCGGCCTCGTCTTCTTCACAAGTGTCGAAGTGACCTTGTCCTTCATGCTTTCTATACGTCGGACGTCGGTATTCGCGTCCTTGACGAGTGCCGAAGCCACCTCATCCAGCGAACTACTCCAACATTCACCTTCTTCAGCTTCCGACATCGATATCCACGTTATTGACGAGTGCCAAAGTGACTTCATCCAACAGACTACTATGACATCCATGTTCCTCACAAGTGCTAAAGCGAACTTGTGCGTGCTCGATCAGTTGGTCCCCTCCGTCCGCTCACGGGGTTGGGGCAGCCGAGAGTGTCGGAGCGACCTCCTTGCGCTGTCTCCACCGACACTTTAGACCGTGGGACAAGAAGCTCCAAGATTTGGGCCTTCTCCATCCCCTCACAGGGTCGGGGCAGCCGAGAGCGCCGGAGTGACCTCATCGCACTGTCTCCATCGACACTTCAGACCGTGGGACGAGAAGCTTGCATTAACTCGTATTGCCGTGACTAGCCGAGTGTCGAAGCGACCTCATCAAACTGACTCCACCGACGCTAATATGCCGTTAATAGATGACGATTCTATGAAGTGACTCATCGATTTTAGATTCGAACGTCGGGAGGCCCGAGATCGAGTAAAGGAGAAAGTAAGGGAAGCCATACTCACAGACGACACCAAATGTTACAGTATGTAACTCCGAGGTTGGCTCAAGATGAAATGACCAGAAGAGGCCTACTTAGTCGACCTGGGACGCTTGCTCCAAACTTCTCACTGAGGAGGCCAAGCAAACTGGAGTCGCTTGCTCCAAGCTTTTCCCCGATGAGTGGAAAGCCGAGATGAGAGATTTGGTGACGAGTGTTCCATGTCCTGACGTCCCAGAATCTACAGAGCTCACCAAGGGATCTCGGTAGGGAGACACTCTGATGCTCAAGTCAGTGGTTAGCCTAGCAGAATGACCTAGCCAGAAGAGCAGAACAACGTACTTGTGTCTGTAGAGTGTTTGTTTCTTTTATAGGGTTAGGTTACCTGTGGAACAGTTGGACGACCCCGCGAATCCCATCATATATCTTCGAGACTATTGTCGGATCGTGGCCATAACCAACATGTCAGATCGTATGGATCGTGGTCTTAATGGCCGTTATTATCGGACGCACGATCCTCGGTCATTATTTCATAGGTTAATGTTTCGGCCGTTATGCGAGCCACGTTCCCGAGAATCTCGCAGACACGTCGTGCTCCGCGTCAATTACGGCCGAACTAGGTAAATCTCATCCTTGGCCGAGCTGTTGTCTGCCCAAAGGGTGTAAAGAGGTCGGTCTAGTCGACTTGAGTCTTCGATATAGACGACGTCAAGATCTCTGCTCCAAGTTAGATCATGACGTCGACTATAATGCTTTGAGAGGTCAGTCCAATCGAGGCCCCAAACGACTTATAAGAGCTCCCTGTATCACATACCATTAATGTGTATCAAATATTTCTCAACATAACAAACGTGCAAACAATTTAAAGTCACACACAGGAAATATTTATTATGTTTGTCAATTATATATTTTAATATATTTTTTATTTTTTATTAAATAGATACAATATATCTTATATTAGCTAATAAAAAAAATTAAGTGCACTAACCCGACCCACGCGAGCAACCGATGCGGGACCGAAAGAGGAATTAAATCCCACCTAATAATTCCCAGGGGGGACTACAAAAGGGAACCCGCATCGGAAATCTCCTCCTCCTCGCCGTGAAGGAAAGCTACCGCTCGCGGGCAAAGGGACCGGCGATCGAGATCCGGCGGTCTCCGTTGGATTTCGATCCGCCGTCTCAGTGTTCTTCCTCGTCGCACTCAGCTTTTCGCTTCGCGTTTGTTCCGTCTAATCGGACGCCAAGATGTTGAGGGTCGCCGGCATTTTCCTGGGCTCGACCCTCTGCTCCCTCTCCGCCCTCAAGATCACCTCAATGACCGTCGGCGTCAGTCTGTCCAGTCCCCCCTCGTGCACCGACGACGATGTATTCTCACTCTTCCTTCTCAGATCTGATCATTCTCTTCTGTGTTATTTACTCGGTGATGCATCATCCTTTGGCGGAAAATTTTAGGCTTTTTCTACTGTTGGTTCGCCGGCGGCGGGCAAGAAGAAGGAAGCGTGGTCGGGGTACGACAAGCACGAGCCGAGGTTTGATGGGCTGCGATTTATCGAGACGCTGGTGACGGCGCACCGATGAATAGCCGGTGGATGGCGACAGCCGTGTGTTCGTCGTCGTCGTGGGGCCTATATTGGTCGAAACTCGAAACCATGAAGTGGGGAGATCTGTGTTTTCTTTGTTTCTTTTCCCTTTTTACTTGACAGGACTTACTACACACGACGCCTTCTGTCAAACATGGCTGCCAAATTTTGCTAGTATTAGTTGTGGTTTTGGATAGTTATTTCGTTCTTCATAGTTTATTGGATATTCCGTCTCTAATTGCTGGTTCATGCATCAATTCTTTGGCTTTGCTAGATCCCGTCGTGGTAACAATTTCCTTTTTCTTGGGATAAATTTTTTTCCACGGTCGGCTTCGTATCTTTTTTCCCTTCCTTTTCTGTTCAAATTACATCCGAAATTTCATTCTAGTTTTAAAAACTTGCGGCAATCTGCTTGACAAATTGTCCGACAGAAACCTCACAAGTCACAATCTTGCCCTCCTCTTGGTACTGCTGGGTCACAGAACTTTACGGTGGCGGCTGCCTCTTGCGTACCAATCTGTATCCATAGGCGGCGTCACGGTATGCTCTTAATTTTTACCAACCTTTTTGTGCAGGCGGCAAACTTTTTGTGCCCAGTCCTTTGTGGTGATTCCGCAAGGTCAAAGGCAGTTGGTTCAAAACAGTTTTTTTGAAGGAGAAAGAGTGAAAGACTGTGTGCACTTCTCATAGTGTAAGTAAAAATGTCATGTTATTTTGTACTTCTCCTTTTCTATTGGTGAAAAAGAAGAGAGACATCTATATGGCATTTTGATTTCCACCGAAAAGAGAGAGAAAGTACAAGATGACATGATATTTTTACACTCTGAGAAGTGCACAAAATCTTTCTCTTTTTGAAGATTTTAGCCGCCCTTGTTTTTTGTCGACAATTCACTTGAATTTTTTTTACCATCTCTGTCCCGAATCGTGCATCAGCTGTATGCCTGCAGACATCAGGACAGGACGGAAACCCATCAAGATTGTTTAGTACAGATTATGGCCTATGGGCTTGTCTACTTCGGGTGGTGCATTCTTGGTGCAATCCGCCGCTGATATCATGCTGCACGCAGCATTATTTAATTCTTGATATTTTCATAGCCTTGGTTCTGATCGCCGTTGGCTTGATGCAAGCGGGTGTATTATACTATGTTGCTTGTAGGAGAAGATTCTCATGTTATTACTTAGAAGTTACGCAGTGAACATATCAGGGGATTCTGAGCTTGTGGGGTCGTTCTTCAAATCTTTTGGATTTCAGTTCATATGGACTTGTTAACCCTAAATTCACTTTTTAACAAAGTATATATTGCTTGGTTCGATTCTGCAGACCACAATCGAATATATGGTAACCGAGACTTTCTGACGAATAAAGTATGGTATATTACATACTTGGACATTGATCATTAAAGTTTAACTTCTTCTTATTAATGTATATGGAGATGAATATTTGCAGCATACTCCAATTCATGCCAATAATTCGAGAATTTATACACGACTCTTTTGCCCATCTAGATAGGTAGAAAGAGAGGTAAGCAAAAAAGTCGTTTATCATATATATTAGTTCTATGTCCGAGCGATGTAGGGTTTGTTGTTAAATATAAATATTTAATATATAATTATATATGTTAAAATATATAATGATATTTAAAAAAAAAAAATTAGTAATAGAACAATTTATCTAAGAACGTCATAAGATACATAAAAAATATATATAGTGTTAAAGTAAATAACGTCACTAAAAAAGTCCACATGAAAGATTGGTTCATATGATGAAACGTAAGTTTGTAAATAATAGTCATAAATATCAAAAAAAATTGTTAAATTTCAACATCTTCCTTTTCAACTTTAATTTTCTTCGTCTTGCTACATGAATGTTGTGCAATAATAACATCACCAGATAGGTCTTCCATATGATCATTGTCTGAAATAGTCTTATTCAATGGAGTGATGGTACTTGAAGAACATATAATTGAAAATGTATCTTGTATCATAAAAAAAAAATTCATTAATATGACACTTCCTATTCATTTTGAAAATTATTAATACATCCATTTTTATTGTCTTGTAGACATAAGAAATGTAAAAAATATTTTTCAATTTTACTTACATTATCCACATCTGCAATTTGTTCACTTTGTTTGATGCTGTCATCAACTGACTCCTGAAAATATTAAAGATCAAAAAATTAGTTCTGATTTTTTTGTATTCATATAGATGTATTTTCACATTTGAAGGTAGCATATGAAAAGAAAATATGCAATAAGTGCTTGTGTAAAAACAATAGTTACAGTTGAATTCTTTAGATATTCTTCAATCAAATTGATATCATCAGTCACACCAATCACAGTATAAATAGGTCATTTTTTATGTAGGTTGAAGTCTAAAATTTGGATTTTGAAGATAAATTTTCTATGAACAAATTCATCTAATTCTTCTGGGAAGGAATCGTTATCTCCATCCTGTCAAGGAAGAAAAATATTTATTTTGCATAAATACAAAAATATGTAAAAACACATTTAGATATGTAAAAATGAACGGCGAATGAGGTTTACAAATAAGATATTAATCTGCATAAATACAAAAATATGTAAAAACACACTTAGTAGCGCTACAGTGAGTGGCGATTTTTTTATATTTTAAAACATTAATCAAAAGTAGCGCTACACTCATTTAGTAGAGTTAATGTAAATGCTACAGTAACTGACATGAAATTAACATTTTTATGTTATCTTTTCTTTTTTCAAAAAATATAAAATAAAAAAAAACTAATGTTATCCAATCAGATTTTTTTTAAAAAAAATTAAACAAAGATAGGAAAATGTAAAAAGCTTGAATCCACTGTTCGTAACTGTGGCGCGCTGTAGTTTCGCGCCATGGCGGATGGGGGAGGAGGGGGGAAATTGGCGGGGCGGAGGGCTTCGACGAGGTCAAAGATGTCCATGGCGATGAGGAGATCGAGCAGTCGGGTGGCAGCGACGGTGGACGCGGTGGCGCCGCCGGCTGCTTCTGCTGCTGCTCGTCGGAGGAGGAAGAGGAGGAGGAGGAGTAGGAGGGAGGGGGAAGAGTTCCCCTGACGTGAGCGGAGGTAGCAGACGACGGAGACGTGGGCGAAATAGTTGGGCCCAAAGGCATAGAACTGACCGATCTGTAGTACCTATGTACTGACCCGACTGCTTCTGCTGCTGCTCGTCGGAGGAGGAAGAGAAGAAGGAGGAGTAGGAGGGAGGGGGAAGAGGAAGGGACGTGGGTGAAGCAGCCATGCATGCTTCGGTTTCTTAAGAAGCATGGTCGACGAAGACGTTGACGAAGCAGCCATGCATGACACATGATGGAGACGTGGGGGCTGGACTGGGCGGCGATGCATGAAGCACGACGATATTTAACAATTTTCCACGACGATGTCCATGGCGAGGAGGGGTTCGAGCTGCGCGGCCATGAGCTTGCGGAGGCGGGCGGGGGAGCAGTTAGGTGACAGGGACGGCGGACGCGTTGGCGCCGCCTACTGCTTTTGTTGCTACTCGTCGGAGAAGGAAGAGAAGGAGGAGTAGGAGGGAGGAGGAAGAAGAAGGGACATGGGCGAAGCAGCCATGCATGCTTCGGTTTCTTAAGAAGCATGGTTGACGGAGACGTGGGCGAAGCAGCCATGCATGACACATGTAGAAGAGTTCGCGAGGCTGGTGGCAACGGCGTCGGCGCTGGGGGGCATCGGGTGACGATGGGTTGTGGAGGGTGATGGCAGAAGACGGTGGCTCCAATGGGTTAGAAGGATGGATCACTTACAGAAGTTGGACTTTTTTTGAGCAGCAACTATTGGTGTGCACGACGTTGCAAGGTGGAGAAAACTCGGAGAAGAAGAAAAGAAAAGTCAGATCTCTATGTTTTGTTGGAAGGATGCGATTCTTACCTAGATTACATGAGTAAGATATTACAATACTTATTTTCAGGGGATGCGGTTCATACATTTGTCTTTTAAAATATTTTTATTACTTGCATTTAATTCTCTATAACTATGTTTTGATGTGAGGATGCGGTTCTTCTTTCCCAGGTTACATGATTTCATTTCTATTATTTCAGGGAATGTTTAGGCGGCAACATGAGTATTCTCTTATGCGTTAAAAACTCTAAATAGAAAGATTTTAAAAAAATTATGTGATATATTTTAGTAATAATATTTTTTTCTATTTAACAAAATATTATTAATTATATTTCTATTTTGTACTAAAAACATTTAAGGTGGAATAGGATTACCGGTTAAAGGGAATATAAATTCCTTTTTACAGGGGACGTTTAGCTGGATATTTAACAATTGTATTTCTTTTTTTACCGAGAAGTTTTAAGGGGGAATAGGATTACAATTTTTTGTTATATTTTTTATATTAAAAAAAAATAAAAATGAAAAACCTAATGTTATCCAGTCAAATTTAAAAAAGAACATTTAAACAAAAACATAAAAATAGAAAGCGCTACAGTCATTTAGTAGCGTTACTGTAACTGTTACAATAACGCTTTTAAAATTACAATTTTTTGGTTATCTTTTTTATATTAAAAAATATAAAATAAAAAACCTAATGTTATCCAGTAAGATTTAAAAAAGAAAATTTAAACAAAAACAGAAAAATAGAAAGCGCTACAGTCATTTAGTAGCGTTACTGTTACTGCTACAATAACGCTTTTAAAATTACAATTTTTTTGTTATCTTTTTTATATTGAAAAAAATATAAAATAAAAAACCTAATGTTATCCAATCAGATTTAAAAAATAAAATTAAAACAAAAACAGAAAAATATTCAAAACTTGATTCTACTGTTACTAACTGTAGCGCGCTACCGTACTCGCGCCATGGCGGACAGGGGAGCAGGGGGAGAAATTGGCGGGGCGGAGGGAGGTGGCGACGTGGAAGATGTTCATGGCGAGGAGGGGATCGAGCTGGGCGGCCATGAGCTTGCGGAGGCGGGCGGGGAGCAGTCGGGTGGCAACGACGGCGGACGTGGTGACGCCGCCGGCTGCTTCTACTGCTGCTCGTCGGAGGAGGAAGAGGAGGAGGAGTAGGAGGGAGGCGAAACAGTAATAACATTGTTTGCATCACACAGCCCCCAGGGACGGAGCAGAGGGTGGGGGAGGAAGAAGAAGAAGAAGAGTGAGACTAAAACTTACTGATATATACGACGATGGCGTGCAACCCAGCAACGGATGATAACTTTCAGAGCAGTTGGTTCACTGGAGGTTGAGGACTTCTGTACGTGAAGAAAGAGCGGCATACATTAGATACAGTTTCAAAAGTAAAAATTTGAGGAGGCGACGAAGAAGAAGAAGAGAGTTTTGAAATTTACCGCAACGATGGAGTGCGACGCTGACTTGGAGGATCTGAAGAGGTCACGGTGCAGCTGTGTCACCGGGGTGTGGACGGGGCGGGCGACAGCGTTGAGGAAAAAGTTTTGAAACTTTCTAGCTTGCCGTGTTTTAGAGAATGTAGTTTCTTATATGTTGGTGGAAACTGAGTTTCTTAAAATGTGTTTTAAAATTGGTAAAAAATTATAATTTACATGTTTTGTTAATACGATGATCTCTGCAACCAAATTTGTTTGATATTCTATTTTTTACTAAAAATATTTAAGGTGGAATAGGATTATGGGAAAGGAGATTTGGGTAATACGATGATCTCTTACCCAAATGTGTTGTATTTCTATTTTTTACTAAAAATATTAAAGGTGGAATAGGATTACGGGAAAGGGGAATATGATTTCTTTTTTACATCAATTATATTTCTATGTTTTACCGGTAAATTTTAAGAGGGAATAGGATTACCATGAATAAATAGTGGGGAGGTTTAGGCTTGTCCTGGTGTTGCCACGTGGCAGCACTAAGACTGAGAAATTATATATTAGTATAGATGTAGTGGTCCACAAGTTTCCGTTATTCAATCTGCATGTGCCTTTGAATTTGTCGACGAGGAGAATATTCTATCGAACTTGTAAGAAAATTAGAACAATTAGGAGATTTGGGGGGGGGGGGGAGTGATTTCGGCGATCGCCGACTGTCAGATTTTGGGGGTTGAATTCCCGCGGTGGAGCAGCTAATTGACCGTCTTAAAAAAAATGATTCCTCTTGCCTTAAAAATTAAGTGATTTTTTAGATTTAAGTTATTAACTTAAATATTATTTTAGATGTTTTATCAAATAATCTGAAATCTTAAAAATTAAATATTTCAGACTTTAGATGTTCATTAAATGTTATGAAACAGATTCTTAGTCGATCATGTTAGAGTTCCAACTTCTTCTTTACGCACTGATAGACATATGTTTTGTTTTTCAAGCTCATCCAAATACAACGTACATGTTGTTTTCATGGTGAGCTAAAAATTTGATTACTGTAGAGTAGGGCTCCATAATGATGCTCTTATTTGCTTCAAACTTTATCACATGACCCTGTCATATAGCTGACTTATATTAAGTTGGTTATATTACAGATTTTTCACGTACAACACCTTCTCAATCAACTCTATTGTATTACTTCCAATGCTGCTTGTCCTTTTTACCATTATCTCCGTAGATAACGAAACCTCCTTTCTTTTCTTAGAAATTGGAGAACAGCCTTCTTTCCCCTATCATGTGTCTTGTACACCAACTATTGAGGTACTATTTGTTCTTTGGTACCTACAAAAGTAAGAAAACTAGTTTTGTTTAGATACCTAAATTGCTTTGAGTCCTTTCACGCCAAACTTCTTTATATTCTTAATTACCCATTTCTTATGCTATTTATTATGTTCTATTTTTATGGTTGTGACATAAATCATTTATTTTATATGATTTTTAGTAGTTCGTGGTGTTGGATATACAAGTGGATAAATTATTATTTCTTCATTTCCAAGAGGTATAAATCCTAATCCTCTTTTATTTTTATTATGAGTTTAATTATCAATAATTCTTTTCAATGTTTTATTTCCTTGAGTGAATTTCTATCCTGTTTTTCTTAACTTCTTATTTTCATCTTGAAGTTTATTTACTGTAGGGTTGTTGATGTGTATTACAATGATTTTCTCTTTAGGAGTTTTAACATTTTGTTAATAGGTTAACTTCCTGCTTGAGACTTTCATTTTTCCTTTTTTATTTTCTTTATTATTTTTATTCCATGTCATCTTTCTCTTTTACCATCTTACCATATTTAGCTTTTAGGGTTTTCAGTTGCTTATTAATAATTTTATATATTTTTTAAATAATTCGTTGAATACGTCTTCCAAGAAATCATTTTCACTATCAATATAAGAAGTTTCAAAGTATATCTCCATAGGTTTAACCATAAGTGTGAAATGGGCTCGATCTTCTTCTTATTCTGCTTCAGAGGAAGATGTCGTCATAGACTCTTTCTTGTTACTCCATACAACTATCATAACTTTCTTTTTCTTCTTGAAGTATCTATTATTCTCACTCCTTCTATTCTCTACCCTTTACTTCTTTCTTATTTAATGTTAGGCAGTCACTTTTCAGGTGGCTGAATTTATTGCATTCATAGCACATTGTTCTGTTCTTTATTGGTCCTTCATCTCTAGATAAATTTCTTCTTCCAACTTTGTGGAAGCTTCTCTTTTTCTTTGGAGAATTCATTGCAATCTTCATGGTATCATGGCAACATCTTTTTCATTGACATCAGCTTTGCTACTATCACTTGTACTCGCTTTGCTATCCTTTCATGAAGCTTTGAGTATGCTCATTTTTCCTCTACTGGTGCCTTCTTCTATCTTTTGTAGGTGAAACTCATGCACTATCCCACAAGTTCTTCTATTGATAACTTCTTCAAGTCATTCATTTCTTCTATCATCGTTACTTTTGACTTCTAGTTACTTGGGAGTGATTGAGATTTTTTTTTTCACAATATCATATGAGGTTAGCTCCTTAACTAGACTAACTAGCTAGGCCATTGGTGATGTTTGTGAATCTCCCGTACACTGTTGATATGATTTCTTACGAGTTCATAACTAGGCCAGCTAGGTCATTCGTGATGTCCGTGAGCCTCCCGTGCATTACTGATATGGTTTCTTTTGAGTTCATCTTGAACTATTTGTACTGAGACACTAGAAAATCGACTTTTGTTTCTTTAACTTCGTTGGTTCTTTCATAGGTTACCTTCAGTTTGTTCCATATTTTTTGAGCTGATTTGCAGACTGAAACTTTGTTGAATTTATTTTCTCGACACGACATAGCAAAGTATGTTCATGACTTTGGCATTCAAAGAAAGAAGTCCCTTGTCAATATTGATCCAATTTTCTATTGAGTTTTCTACTTTCCGATCTCCATCTTTAATCACACTCCAGAGATCGTAGATTTGAGCTTATAAGAAAAACTCCATACAAATTTTCCAACATGGGTAGTCAAGGCCATTGGACTGTGGAAGGCGATTGATGGATTGACCTTTCCTAGATTCTATAGCCTGATCTTTATTTTTCATATTGTTAGGTTTTAATTAAAGGTATGAGAGAGGATGGATCTAATACCACTTGTTGACTACATTATGGAAACCTAGAGGGGAGTAAATGGGTCATAATCGATGTTAGTAGAAAAATAATCGAATGCAAGCACAATAAATCAATCACACACAAGTGGACATAGAATTATCTTAGTTCAGAGTTGAACCACTTCTACCTTCTACGTCCGATCTCCAAGGCAACAATTTTAAGATTTCACGAAAAACGTCAATCAACTACACTCCACCTAGTGCACAAGTACCCACATCCAAATCTTCCTTATACAAGGGTGCCTAGTGTCGCAATCTATAGATTTTCCTCTACATAGAGGGAATACATGGGGCATACAGGCCCACATGTCTCAAAGAAGTGATGCCAAAAAAAGTCTCTAACGTGACATGATTGGCAAGAATGAGCACAAAGATCAAACGACTTAAAAAAATAGAAAAGAGATGTTTGATGTCATTAGCTAGAGCATGGCAGAGATAGCGATGAAGCTTTCAGCCAAGTTGTTTTGGTTGAGCAAAAATTTGTTAAGAAATGCGCAAATCTATCTCAAGGTGAGAAGATTGGAAGAGGTTGGAAATTAAGAATACAATGTTCTTTGGATTTGGAGCTTTCACTAATGTTATCTCTTAGATATGCTTTCTCATATATGTATCTCTTATTATTAGCTCTAAGGTTTCCGATTGTATATTAGATGCTTTGTGTCTTGATGGCCATCAAAGCGAGAGTCTTTGTGAAATGTCAAGGTTGGTGAACATTAACACCCTATGAATAGGTCTTTAGCATTTTTGTTGTGCCATCTTAGCACGTTGCTCGAGACCTGACAATGAAACACAGAGATATTTGACAAGAGATTTTGAGTCTTCTGTAGTTGGTAATAAAGGGTCTCCAAGATAAATGATAGGATAATGGAGCTCATATCTTTTTTATGTTTATGAGAGCTACGAAAAGAATATTGATATTAGTAGCTATGCAAATCGAGAAAAAAGTGACGTGTGGAAACTTCTCTTTGTACTGTCACCAATGTCACCAGACCATTTTGTATTTTTACAAATAGAGGGTACTTGCCTCACTCATAAAATTTTTCCACAAAAAAATGTATTGACAAGTTAGATCAATGAAATGAGTCAGTGTCCAGATAAATTGATCTTATTGTGTTTCCACTAAGATGTAAGACCATGTTTTGAAAATATAATTAAATATTTCTTTCAGAATAAAGATATTTTGTCAACATGTCAAATTAGACCTTTTGGAGATTAAATGGTTTGAATTTGAATCATAAAAAATGTTATTTTATTTAGACAAAATAATATTTCAAGATGTGTTATTAGAGACTTTATTTGACCAAAAGAGTAATTATATAATGTATAGTGTGAAAGTCAAAGCAATTTCCACTTCAGGTATTCAAATAATAATAATAATTTAAGTTGTCGTGCATAGAATTGCATAATCAATTTATGCGAGAACTTGTCGCTTAACTTAGAAGAATTGTACAATTCATTATCGCATACTTGTGTTCTTGTAGGCAAAACTTAATAGTGAAGGCATAATCAATTTAAAAAGTATTCAATGTAAAACTTAATTAATTATTAAAATATGTCCCTTGTGCATAGATGAAAACAATGGATTAAACAATAAACAAGGTGAAAACATGATTGATTATATAGTTGAGTCGATTTTGCACAAATAGACTTAATTGATTATCTTAATTCACTAGAGTGGAACTTAATTGATTAATGAGTCTGGTTGTGGACATGAAAAATCTCGACAATTGAAACATAATTAATTACTAAATATATGTGGTGAAACATAATCGATTATTGATCCGTTGGCTTGAGCAAAACTTGGGACATAATTGATTATTCGAGTATGATACTTAATTGATTATTACGTCTCTATGTGGACTTAGAAATTTTCATACCATAGAACAATAATTGATTACCATATCTACTGGTGTGGACTTCAAACCTTTTCCAATCCTGAAGATATAATTGATTAGTTTGTTCACTATAGACTTGGAATTTTTCACGTTAAGAAACATAATCGACTATTGATGTTACTATGTGGATTTAAAAAAAAATCTCTCATTTGAAGCTTAATTGACTATTGAGTTTATTGTGTGGACTTAGACATATCCTCAAGAAACAACATACTCCATTATTGAGTCTCCCTATGTGGGCTTAGAAAATTTTACATAGTGGGAGACATAATCGATTATCAATTATATAGTTGAGACATAATTTATTAATGCACACTATGGACTTAGAAAAATTTTCACCATAGAACACTTAACTGATTATCAAAAGTATATAATCGATTAACGTGCACTGTGGGTGTACTTTTTTTTTTTTTTGATAGCTCTCAATAGACATAATTGATTAACCCAACCACTATATGGACTTAAAAACTTTTACGGTGTCAAAACTTAATCCATTATCAAGCTCTTGTCAATAAACTTAGAATTTTCTCGATACCATAAATTAATTGATTGTCTTTCACATTTTACGGACTTTTGATTATCGTGTTGTTGTGTGGTCTTGGAGAAAATTAAACTCATGACACATTGAAGCATAATCAATTAACGGATGCTCAAAACTAAACATATATAATCCATTGTTGAGGACTTAGAGAATCTCAATGATCACATATATTGGATCTCTATTGCCACAACTTAATTGATTATCAACTATATGTCTATGGAATAAGGATTTCTCAATGCCACCATTCACATCTCTGTGGATATAATCAATTAACTATTTGTGTGGAAAGAAGAAATCCTACAAGACACAACAAAATTGGTTATTGATTACTTCCGGTGGAGTTGGAAATTTTTTGAATATCAAAACTCAATCGAATAATGATACAAAATCAAAACATGATCAATTAGCGATTGAAACTGAATCAGATTTTGATCGAATAATTAGTCATGTTGAAAGCGATTATCGATCTTATTACTTGGGTGTGAAGCTTAGTCGAAGTATGGACTTATGCGAATAATTGAATACATACATGAGTGTTTTGTTAATCTCAGATCACTAAGTATATAACTATTTTATTAATCACTCAAAACAAAATTATTACGGGATGATACTACAGTACAACCTATAACAATATAAGTAGATGGGTGACATGCTTAATGATGACATTATACTCTTTAATAGCCTTTTCGACTATGAAGGGGACATCAAATTGGGAGAGAAGATTTTGCCACTAAACTAGCCTATCGAAAAGGATGAAATTTTCTAATAGATACCTGACCAAATCCATCCTCCAAATTAGCTCTACTTTATGGCCAAGAAAATAATGCTTCATTTCTGAGCTATCCACACTACTGTCACACAAGTCTTCTCCGTGGCAATACATTTGGCCTCTATTGGGTTGAAAAACCTAGAAAGACAGTAAGCTGTCATTTCCATCCCAATATCATCATATTGCATCAAGGCAACTCCTAAAAGAGTCCTCTAGGATTGTGATGTATAAGATTAAGGATTTTCATAAGATAGATGGTTGCAAAATTGAGGGATTTAAGAGATACTTCTTCATACCATTAAAGACTCTTTGGCAATTTTGATTTCATTTAAATTTTATCCCTTCCTTCAACAAGGCATGTTTGGTATTAGGATAGATTTAAGGATATCCTCACTTTATCCTCGATCTATCCTAATACCAAACATACCAGATTAATGGACGCCATCTTTTGGAATGCTAGGAAATGAATATTCTAATAAATTACAATCTTCCAATCAATCTCCTGAGCTATGATATATCCTAAGGAGGCATTTCAGTGATTGCCTTAGTCTTATTGAGTAGATCTCAATCCAATGTTTGCTTTCTATAAACTCTAGCAACTTTCTAAAACAACACCCCAAACACACCCTTTGATCTGACAAGCATGGCGAAAAAGTTCCAATTAGGATATCGACAAGCCAACTTTTGAGAAAATGTTGAAGAGCATCTCGCCAATCTCTGAGTCGAATACTTGATGTAGTGACCCAGTCACAGATCGTAGGAGGAGAGGGCTACCTACATATATGGAAAGAACTACTTGGGGAGGAGGTCAGTGTGGAGCCACTAGCGAAATAGAACTACCATTATGAAGAGACGTGATTTAAGTGTGCCTCCCAAGAGGTATTGTCCCCATGTTTGGGGTTTTGTCATTTAAAATGGCCCTCTTGGGAGAAGAGGTGAGGCTCTTGCTGATAAGCACACACTTATTCTCATTATCTTTCAATGTGAGACTAAAGAATACCTCTACACAGTCCCCCCCCCCCCAGTGAAGATAAGGGTGTGCGAGTCTCATGAAGATGAGACGCTCGGGTAGGACGCATGACCTCTCGTTCGTTCCCACAGACGGCGCCAATGAAGAGACGTGATTTAAGTGTGCCTCCCAAGAGGTATTGTCCTCATGTTTGAGGTTTTGTCCTTTAAAAGGGCCATCTTGGGAGAAGAGGTGAGGCTCTTGCTGATAAGCACACACTTATTCTCACTATCTTTCAATGTGAGACTAAAGAATACCTCTACACAGCCCCCCCGGTGAGGATAAGGGTGTGCGGGTCTCATGAAAATGAGACGCTGGGGTAGGGCTCATGGCCTCTCATTCGTTCCCACAGACGGCGCCAAAAGTGTGGAGGCTTTTTCTTGCTTGGGCCGAAACCAGCTGGGCCTACACTTGAGAGGGAAGAAGACGGTCGTCGGTAGCGGACGAAGATCTGCAAAAACCAGAACAGGATCAGGGGGGCCCGGTTGAAGAACCGGGGAGAACCCTCTGATGCCTAAGTCAGTGAGGGACGTGAGAGAAATGGGGTTCTCGTGTGTGGAGCGCAGGACTTGTGTGAGCAAGAGTACCTTGGATCACGTACCGCTGCATGGAGGCTTGCCAGTGCCTTTTATAGGCTGGAGTGCTGAGGGAGAGGGACAGAACGTCCCTGATCAATGCCGCAAAGGGCGCGCTTGTTAGCGTCCTCCACAGGGGGGTTATGCATTGAGGCGCCCGTTGAGGAGCTGGGCAGTTAATGCACCACTTGATCGTGGGACGCGCGTGGCATAGCCGTTGTAATTGCCGTAAGGTGATGAAGGGCCGCTCAGATTCGTCCGGGGAGGAAAGTACCGAACAGGTAGCCTGCTCGATGAGGCAGACCTGCTGTTCGGTATCTGGTGTCCGAAGGCATGGCTTGCTGCCAGTTGCCTGACGCAAGGAAGTACTGTCCGTCCCGGAGGGGTTTCCGGCGCAAGCCGAGTAGACCCTTCTCGGAAGGAGGGGCCTTTGCCGAACAGGCTGGGAGGCGCCCGGAGGCGGTTTTTAGGTCTCGCTGGTACCCAAATGCAGGAACCGGACACGGATCCTCGAAGCTACTCTTAAAACGCCGTGGTGCCTTGCAATAGGGCCACGTCCGCCTGTCGGACTGGGCCGGGCCATGATGGGCCCAGTGCACGATGGTGGCTAGAAATAGCCACCACACATTATGTATGAGGGTTGGGATAAGAATGAATTAAATTATCTCATATCAAAAAATTAAGAAAATACTATTAGATTATATATATGTAAAGTTATGATTCTTAACTTATAAGACGCCATTTAAGAAGAAAACCATATGGATTTGACCAAAGCAAATAATACCTCATAAAATTTGAATTGGAATTTGACACCCGATAGCTAGTCCATCCTTCGAGAAATGTAGAAGGGCATCTCGCCAACCTCTCATCATCAAATTTCAGAGTACGTATGAGAAGATCGAACGACCTCTAGGTAAATTCTAACAACTTTGTAGAAGAAATGAGATATAATTGGGAGAGGAGAAAAAAAAATTAAGATAGGATAAGAAACTCGAAACTTTTTATGTCAAATGTTAATTCTGGAAAGATCGATATGGATGGTTTCAGCTCACATAAAAATGTTATTTTTTGTTTATCGAAGGGTAGTTGAAAAAGAGCAACGAATATTGAAATTTGAAAATCATATTTCCTTTTCCATTTCCCGGGTAACGTATCAAAGATAGAAACGTAAACAAAATAATTTTTGGTTTCTGTTTTTATTTCTCTTTTAGATGTAAAAGGAGAAGTATCTATTCCCATTTATTCTTCTCCCGCATATAAAGTGCCCGACAGTGCGACGTGTCCATACAGATCATGCGTTACGCAATGCATGCAACGTGAACAATTGCATTACGTGATGCATGTATAATATTAGGTACATCTAATTAAGGTGATATAATCCTTGGATCCTCCAGAATACCAGTGGCCGAGCTATTTGATATATATGAAATCAGATGTCCAAGTTATGAGTCTTGTTGACTGATTCCCATAAAAGAGAGAAACTCTATATTGATTAACATTATATAAAGAGTGAAGATCTTCTAAGGGCAAAGGTGGAGAGAAGTCGTCTAAGTACAAAAGATTTTGAGGAAATTTTACATTTAAATATCTCTATGTAAACTTTTTCATATGTTTTACAGAGACCGAAATACAAAATTCCACCAAAATCTTTTTGTACCCACTCTTGCACTTAGATGATCTTCACTCTTATATAAAAGAGTTTTTACATATTACCTCCTATTGATATTTTAAATAACATCTTAAAATCTTCATATTTCTTAATAACAACTTAAAAACTCATTGAATTTAAAAACAACACTATGCCATCTCTTACTATTAAAGGTAGAGGTGAGCATATATAGTTGGATTGGAAGAAGTTTTTTTTTTTCCAAATCAAATTGAAATAGACTCTCAAGCCGAATCGAAAGCAAACCAAACCGATTTAATTCTATTTGTTTTGATTTAGGTTGAAATATATCTCTCAATAGGTGGATGCTTGTTGCAATATTCATGAAGAAAAAGTGTGAAAAATAGCAAGACATAATAGTAATTTTAACTAAACAAATTAATTTACCCCTAATCTTATAATAGTTTCCTATTATTTATAAAAGAACAATTAAAAATTTATATAACTTTTATAGGTATAATTGTTATTTAATTTATTCGAGTTGAATCTGTTTACTCGAGTTAGAAACCAAATCAAATTAAAATCATGAGTTTCAAGTCAAACCAAATTAAATCGAATTGCAACAACATTTTGTCCAAATCAAATTAAATCGATCAATTCAATTTGATTTTAAAAATTAAACTGTAAATATTCTTAATTAGAACTGGCTGATGGGAAATGGTATGGTATCTAAGTAACTGGAATGAGAAATATTTAGTGCACACTTTGGTGTGCACTAAGTTGGACACACCCACTAGGGGTGTGCCATTTGGCCATGGGGAGATTATAATATCCCCCCATCCCACTTTTCCCAACCCCAAGGCCAAATGGCACACCCCTAGTGGGTGTGCCCACCTTAGTGCACATTTTGGTGTGCACGAAGTATTTCTCAACGGGAATAGGATTGGCCACCCCCACCCCACTGCTTGTGGAAGTGCCGCCCCCTTCCCACTAACCATTGGGCGTTCTATCGCAAGGAAGGAGACAAAAGTAATAAAAAAGATATTTTTACAGATTACTTATATATAAAGAGAATTTTATATATTACTCTTATATAACTTTTATAATTCTTTTCAACGCAGCATATACGTTGAAGGGTAGTTTGGTCGTCATAAAGGTACTAACGGAGGAAAATTTCTCTCTTTTGATATTTTTTTGGATAAACTAACTCTAAGAGGTTATTTTGAAACTCAAACAAATTTTAGGGGCTTAGCAGAAAATAACAAAAATTTAAGAGTCTTATTTGAAATATAGATAGATTTCAAGAGATAATATATATATAAGAAATTATTTTGTAAAGATATACTTTAATCTCACATTCGAAGATAGTGAGAATAAATGTGTGTTTATCAGTAAGAGTCTCATCTCTTCTTCTAAGAGGGCTTTTTTAAAAGACTAAACTTTAAATATGGGGACAATAACTCTTGAGAGAGACACTTAAATCACGTCTCTTCATTGGCGCCATCTGTGGGAACGAACGAGAGGTCATGCACCTTAACCGAGTGTCTCATCTATATGAGACCCGCACATCTTCATCTTCACTGGGGGGTTGTGTAGAGATATACTTCAATCCCACATTAGAAGATAGTGAGAACAAGTATGTGCTTATCAACAAAAATTTCACCTCTTCTCCCAAGTAAGGGTGAACACGGGTCGATTCGGCCCAATTCACCTCTTATTTTTTTACAAACCGAATCGAACTGTAGCACTGTAGCAAACCGAAGTTCGGTTTAAATCGAAGTCTAATGTCTTTTATGTCACAAGTGTGCATTTGGCTTGGTGGCTAAGGTGCTGACCCTTCACTATGGAGGTGTATGGTTCAAATCTTAGGTTGTGTCATGTCTTTTGACAAAAAAATTTCTGTTTTAACATTTTTATCACAAAAAATCACATGGAAGATGGGAGTTTCGAACTCGCAACGCCGCAAAAAGTCTTCTGTTCGGTTTACTCAGTTTTAGAAAGTAAAACCAAACTGAACTACGTAGGGGTTCAAACTCAATTTTAGAAAGTAAAACCAAACTGAACTACGTAGGGGTTCAAACCAGACCGAACCGTCCAGTCCAGTTTGATTTTCAGTTTGAATTGAATTCTGAATAGTTCTACTCCCAATAATTTTTTTTTAAAGGACAAAACTTTGAATATGATGACAATATCTTTTAGGAGGTACATTTAAATCATGTCTCTTCACATGTATAAAAACATGTATAACAGACCAAGACTAACAACGTAGAAATGTGCTTTTAGGATAGGCTCATTTTTATTTGCCAATAATGTTGCTTTATAAAAAAGATATAATTTTATTTTCATTTTAAAATGAATACTTCAACAAAATATCATGCGCCACATCTGGATGGCTATGTAGTCCATATTAAATATAAATAATACCAATATTTTTGTTAGTTGTGGGGAGAGGGAGGAATGTGAAAGTAGAGAAAGAAAACATCAAAAAAATGTGGTTGGGAATGATTAGTTGGTGGAATGGGACCTGAGATCTATATTTGAAGAGAAAATATTTTTATACGTTTTATAGATAAATGAATATTATCTATCTCAAATATATATATATAGATATATTTTAGTCTCATATTGAAAGATAGTAAGAATAAATATGTGTTTATCAGTAAGAGTCTCACTTCTTCTCTCAAGAAAACTTTTTTATAGGACAAAATCTCAAACATGAAGACAATATATCTTGAGAGGCATATTTAAATCACGTCTCTTCATTGACGTCGTCTGTGGGAATGAACGAAAGATCATGCATCCTACCCGAGCATCTCATCTTCATGAGACCCGCACACTCTTATCTTCACTGGAGACTGTGTAGAAATATACTTTAGTCCAATATTAAAAGATAGTGAAAATAAGTATGTACTTATCAGCAAGAGTCTTACATCTTCTCTCAAGAATATCTTTTTAAAAGATAAAATCTCAAACATAAGGACAATATCTCTTAGAAGATATATTTAAATCACGTCTCTTCAATATATATATAAAATAAAATTCATTCATATAGCAAATAATATTCGTTCATCTGAAAATATATAGAAAATATTTTTCAAATATGAATCCTTCAAATTCCGCGCACTAGTTGACGACTGATGAGTGGTGTTTAGGATGTTATCAAAGGACCACCCATTCCGCACCTCAGGCCAAGCCCAGATTTGAGGTCAGTTACGAAATGTATAATCGAAAGGTCCTGAAAAATTGAAAGGATTTCCAACACATTGTGTTAAGTCAGGTCGCGGGGTTTATTCGACCGAACCAAGCGTAGAACTAGAAGGAAAAAATAAAATAAAATAAAATCCCCAAGTAGACTCCGAAAAAAGAAATGGAAAAAAATGTCCTAATTTAACATAGCTCGTTGGTGGAGCCTATTACCATTCGATTTATTGCAAATTCCAAAGATATCTCGCCAAAGTCCAGGGAATTTACTAATGATAATGGTTACAAGTGGTATTCAGTTCTCTTTTAGGAAGGCTTGGTGGTGGTGTCTACCAAGTACACAGAAAAAGAGGGAAACAAAACACTAGACAAGTGTTTCAATGCAGTTTTTTTATTTATTTCCATTGGACGGTCTATTCCTAAAGTTGTATGTACGGTTGGAATGTTTTGGTGCATTACCGCCACCAAAACCATAGACATGATAATTCGAAACGAAGAGCGTCGCCAGCCCAGCTGCGCATATTGACTGAGCCAAGTGCCCTCCGAGCTTTCCTCCCAACCATTTGGGCTTTAATTTTCCTAGACCACTGCATCACATGCCGACCTGTCCCACACAACATGTGGTTCGGACCCCAAAACTTGTGGCATGAAAGCACGAGCCGGGCTCGACCAGAATCACACCCCCGCGCCCCGGTTCCCTCCGAGGCCCGCCGCGGGCCCAGATCCACGTGAGGTGTCGAAACGCGGTCCGATTGAGCCCAAGTCGCGCGACAGGGACAGCTGGTGGCTGCGGACACGCCCCCTCCCTCCCGCCCCCCGGGACGTCGGAGAAATAGACGGCCAGAAATGTCGGATCAGGGGACCCGCACGAGTCCCATGTTTCGAATTGTTTGGTTCGCAACAGCCCGGCTGTCGTCTTGTGACCGACGCGTCTTCGGTTCCACGCCGCTGACGTGGCAAAGGCAACGGTGCTGCTTCGCCCGGGGACTGCTCCCACGGCTCCTCAGGTATTCCCTTCCATTTATGCCCTCGGGCATCTCTGCGCATCCCGTGATCCCCCGCCTCGAGGGCAAAGGGTCCTTTGGTCCGGGAACCGCTGCATGGGCGCCATGTGGCGACGGCTTTCCCGCTGGCCGCCTCGGCTACAAATAACGCCGCCCCCACTTTGCCTGTTCAGCACCGCAGTGCGCTGGAGCTTGGAGCCGGGCGAGAGCGCTCTTCCCCCTGCCTGCCTCCGGAGTCTCGCGCGATCTCCCCTGCCTGCGGTGAAAGGTAACTCGGGCGTCCCCGCTGAAACCCCGAAGCGATCGCGGAGCTTGTTGATTCCATCGGTGTCTGCTTTGGATTTCTTGGTTCCGATGGTCGTGATCGTCCCGCTTTATGCGTGCGCTTTGCGAATGCTGATTCTTGTGCGATCCGTGTTGCTTGTAGTGGTTTTTGATCCTTTTGGTTGCTGTGGAGGGAAACCGTCTGCTTTCCGCTTCAGATGTTAGTGTTCTTTATTTTTCTCTTCTGCTAGGCGACTTGGATAAGTGCGAAGGTGGGATTAGGGCTGCCGTCTGTTTCCTATGGTTGCCGTTGTTTAGAGTTAGGTTAAATGCTCGTCCCCGCGGGGGCATGCGGTGTCGGCAGTGTTGTTCAGGTTTCTGTTGCGGTTATAGGGGTAGATCATCGGTAAAACTGGTGTTTTTCGACTTTATTTGAGGTACGCTGCTTTGGGCTAGAAACAGAACGCGCTGTGTGCCTGCTTTTTATAGTGTGTACTTGCAAATAGGGGTTCTTACTGTTGGCTGATTCCGTTTTGTAAGACTATTACCGCTCCAGTGCTTCAATCTTGCGGGAAACTATACTATTTTTTGGTCTTCTTTTTGGCTGTTGTTTTCAGATCAGAATAAAAGTCCTGCAAAATGGCAACTGTGACTGCTTCAACCATCATCTCAAGGAGTGCTCATGGTGGAGTGTCTGACGTGGAACCAAGAGCATCAGGAAGCAGAAAGGCTGCTTGCTTGAGAAACCAAGGCACTACTTGTCATGGGCTGAGGTCTCTGAACAAAGTGGATTTTGCTACCGGGAAAGTGAGATCCACAAAAGCCCTAAGGACTGGCACCCCGGCTGGGAAAGCTAGATCCTCTGGGGTGGTTGTTTGCGAAAAAAGTTTGGTCCCTGTTGAAGCTGTTCCTTGTGAAGATCCCATGAACATAATCTTTGTATCAACAGAAGTCGCCCCATGGAGCAAAACTGGGGGTCTGGGTGATGTTGTTGGGGGTTTGCCTCCTGCCTTGGCGGTAAGCAGTAATTCTCAGCCGAATTTGCTAGCTATGGTCAAGTGCGTTGGATGAAAAATGGCTGTTTTTCCGGATTTCGTTCTTCAGTCTTTTGTATCCTGTAACCTGCGCTTGAAATACCAGTAGATGCTTTACATTACAGTCTACGTTACTGAGTCGTATGTTGCGAATTATTCTGTAGGCACTTGGACACCGTGTCATGACGGTATCACCTCGCTATGATCAATATAAGGACGCATGGGATACCGGTGTTCTTCTTGAGGTACAAACAGCTTATTGATCATGTCTTTCAGTACTCTATGTAAATAGTTGCTAACTTATTTGGTTCTCTGTAGTCTGTAGGTCACTCATTCTTTTATTATGGTGATCGCTCATAGAACTTCTATGGTTTTTTTTCCAACGTTGTAAACTTGAAAATTTATTTGCAGATTAAAGTTGCAGACACTGTGTACACTGTACGTTTCTTCCACTGCTATAAAAAAGGTGTTGATCGTGTCTTTATCGACCATCCTTTATTCCTGGCAAAGGTGGGGGCTTTTTTCTTTATCGGTCTTCACTTGGTTGATATGGTGCAGAGTGGATACCCTTTTTCATATTTTCTACTGATTAGATGTTGGTATTAAATCTGAATCTTTAAGGTATGGGGGAAGACTGGAGGAAAATTGTATGGCCCTGTCGCTGGGGAAGATTACACAGACAACCAGATAAGATTCAGTCTGCTATGTCTTGTGAGCATCCTATCTTACTACCACTTCTCTTTTGAACTTCTGTCTGTCTTTCATTGCTCATTCTGTAGACCTTCCTATTTTTCCCTGCAAGCAATTATGTGAAATCTCTTTTAGCATAAATTGGTCAATCAATCAAGTGAGAGTTTCCCATCAGTCAGATAGGGTTTTGGACTCGCAGTTGGAGTTCTTCACAGACTCAGTTTGGACAAGAGTAGTGACTGGCCACCAATATGGCATTATCATTCAAAGTATAAATTTGATGACAGTTTCTCTGCAATCAGTGTCCTACAATGAGCCATATGCCAAAAACCTAGCTGATCGGGTTCTCATAGAATGAATTACCAGATGATATTCTCTAGTTGACTGTAGATTTTACAAAGAAAATTTCCTCTCCCATGTGCCTGTGTAGAAAGATTTATTGTTTGTTTAGGTCCATTGGATCTCAAAATCCACGATTTCTCTCTTTTCTGCTTTTGCTGCAAGCACCAAATGGTTATTAAGAGTTTTTTGAACATTATTGCAGTCTGTTATACCTAACTGTGTTTTTGTAATTGTGGTCTTCAGGCTGCTTTGGAAGCACCTCGCATACTTAGTCTGAATAACAACAAATCTTTTTCTGGGCCTTATGGTATGAAGTTCTCTTGTTATTGATGTGATAATCAATGTCACCAGTGTTCAAGCTTTGTAACATTTGTTTCTTCATACTTCCCAAACACAGGAGAAGATTCTGTGTTTGTTTGTAATGATTGGCACACTGGAGTTCTCCCATGCTACTTGAAGAGCATGTACAAACCGCATGGGCTCTACAAGAATGCAAGAGTATGCCTTGTTTATAAGTCATTCCAGCTCTTTCATCCAGCATTACTTCCAAGTGGTCATACATATGTTGATTAGATCTGATCTTATTGGCAGGTGGCCTTTTGCATTCACAATATTGCATATCAGGGCAGATTTGCCTTCTCAGACTTTTCGTTTCTTAATCTCCCAGACACATTTAAGAGCTCGTTTGATTTTATTGATGGGTATGAATGCTCAAATTCTGCCATGACTCGATAACTTGCAATCCATGTGTATTTTCCTTGTAATGCTTGAAATATTTGTCATCTAGATATCTCAAGCCAGTGAAAGGGAGGAAAATTAACTGGATGAAAGCTGGAATCCTCGAATCGGACAAAGTCTTCACAGTGAGTCCATATTATGCTGAAGAGGTTGTCTCAGGTGTTTCTAGAGGTGTTGAGCTGGATAATATCATCCGCAAGACTGGTATTACTGGAATTGTGAACGGCATGGATGTTGATATATGGAATCCAGTGACAGACAAATATATCTGTGCAAATTATGATTCTACAACGGTGGGTTCTTCACTGTCACTTTTGCTCAAGGTTCTCTTTTGGAATCCTTTTACCATCATTCGTAGGCCTGTATAAATCTGTGTTTACAAATTGGCATTGTCAGGTCCTTGATGCAAAGCGTCTTAACAAGGAAGATGTCCAAGCGACAGTTGGGTTGCCAGTGGATCCAAACATCCCTCTCATAGCTTTTATTGGTAGACTAGAGGAACAGAAAGGTTCAGATATCTTAGTTGCCGCCATTCCCAAGTTCATTCATGAAAACATTCAGATAGTGGTCCTTGTAAGTACTGGAAATGATTATAATTTCCAATAACGATGGTGTTACCTATGGTTTTTGACCCTTACATTCCTTGCAGGGAACTGGAAAGAAAACCATGGAGAAGCAAATTACGAAGCTCGAGGAAGATTATCCAGAAAAAGCAAGAGGAGTAGCGAAATTTGATGCTGTCTTGGCTCACAAGCTTTTTGCTGGAGCTGACCTTATGATAATTACCAGTCGATTTGAGCCATGTGGGCTTATTCAGCTGCAGGCAATGCAGTATGGGACGGTGCGTTTTCTTGACTAGCCACAATTAGTTGGTTGGAATATGCATGATATATATACAAATATATAATAAAGGTGTTTTTGCAAGCTGTCATGACCCTAGAATGCTTGGGGATGGCCATCAGCATTTCGGTTTCCGTAGCCGGCACTGCATGTGACCCTTTGAATATCGATTTAAGGTAACAAAATTGATCGTGTTATTGTGCAGCCATCTATGTGTACCAGCACGGGTGGGCTAATTAACACTGTCGTTGATGGCGTCACGGGTTTTCATATGGGAGCCTTTAATATCGATGTAATGCTTGCCTTAGCTCTTTCCAATTGAATTTATTTTGTTTTCTTCTACAAGACCCAGCATGACACCGAACATCTCTGTTTTGGTCTTCCACAGTGTGAAGC
Organism: Colocasia esculenta; assembly: GCA_014218235.1. Classification (NCBI taxonomy): domain Eukaryota; kingdom Viridiplantae; phylum Streptophyta; class Magnoliopsida; order Alismatales; family Araceae; genus Colocasia; species Colocasia esculenta. The sequence continues at coordinate 87,728,589 of CM024765.1, read as the reverse complement.
TGTAGACCCAGAGGATGTGGAGGCAGTTGCCACAACTGTGCATAGAGCAATTGGAGTTTATGGGACAGATCAATTCTCTCTGATGATCCAAAACTGCATGGCTCAAGATCTTTCCTGGGAGGTAGATACCACATTATATTTTAGCCCCTTTCCATTCGAATACATCCAAGAAACTTTTGAACCAAATTCTCATACCTCTGTGCAATTTCTGTGCCCCAGGAGCCTTCCAAGAAGTGGGAAACGGAGCTACGAGGCCTCCTTCGTGCCCCAAGCGAAGTCCAGGCGCCTGAGATTGAGGTAGAGGAGTCTCTTATTGCTGAGAAAGTCGCTGTCTGAAGGGATAAAGAAGAGCCACCTTTCTAGAGCTTTTCATGTACATTGCCACTTGGAGGGAATCCGCAAGCTGAAAGTTGTTGCCTGCTCCCTTGTTTTGTAATTTCTAGTTCCTATTCGACGCTGTCTACCCTTAGGATGAAGATAAAGGCAGAGGTGCCTCGAGGCTGCTTGTTCTTGAAAGCCTCCTCTTTGGACTTTGTAATAATGTAGGGTTTTTTTTACCTCAGATCGAGTTAAAGATATTACCTATGATTGCACCAAGTTGGTAGCCAGATCTTGCAATGACTTGACTTGCCAACGGACCTGTTCAAGAACGTTTGTTATTACGAACCCTTGGTTATGATACTTGCATATACTATCAATGGGGACATCAATGGCAAACAAGACAGATGTGTGGGAAGGAAGCCTGATACGTACGGTACTCTTATGAGAACTGTTGAGCAATATGCCGGCATTATAAGGTTGTACTTTTTGGGAACGCGAGATAAAAACAAATGATATTAAAGAAAATTTCACCCATTTTTATTATCTAAAAGGTTTCTTTGTTTTATGACGTTATTTCGTAATCTTGTAATTTATTGATCTAAATCAAATCTGGAAACATGGCCTTCAATATAGGAAATTTATCATGGCCTATGACGGCCCTTTTGTAGATAGCGTATTTATCATGCCTAGAGATTACAAGTACCTGCGGTCTAATCTTAGTTGATCATAATAATATTGTGAAAATAGTTTCATGTGGAAAGGGACAGATATTGTTGTGCTTATGATAATAGAGTATTTTCTACTTATCACCTTAAACTTTTGAGTTAGAATGCCTAATTCAATATAAAGTTTAAGTATGGTATCAGAGCCAGTCAGCCAGATTCTAGATAGAGGTTATCTTTAATATCTGGCATTTATCCTCCATTATCTATTCTTTGGCTTTCTATCTGGCTCTCTCATGGTTGCTTACTTGGTCTCTTCTGAATAACAGCTCTTTGATCTGAAGGCTTGTACGTTTACGTAGTTGCGCTTCTTGCTATGCAAACTTTATATGGTTCCTCACATACTATTTAAGTTTGAGGGGGATGTTAGTGTACAATAAGAGTAAGGGAAAATTATATATATACCTTTGAAAATTTTCATATTCAATGATATACTTCTAAAATCTAACTATTAAATTGTATATATCTCAAATCAAGAAAAAATATCGATTATATCCATGAAATTAATTGACTATGAGAATCTAAAGAATATTTCGCTATCAAGTAACATAATTGCTAAAATATATATACCATGACTAACACAACCCTATGTTCTCCGATGCCTCTGGCTTCCGGAGGAGAGGCTTCTGTTGGGGGCGCTCGATGACAGAGAAGAGTAGGAAGTTCACTACAACATCCCATAGGAACTTGCTAGAGTGGTCACAGTTGGTAGCAAATTGCGAGATTTGGTCCCCTTGCTCGTCTTCGGCGACCTACTATCCCCCTCCTCATCTCTGGCGACCCCGAACTTGGAGAATGTTGTCACGACTTCATGCTAAGGTCATGTTGTCACATCCATTAGCAACCCCTAATCAGGAGGACGTTGCTCGGCTCTGGTGACCCCCGAACTAGGAGAATGTTGTTGATGCCCTCGCTAACCTCCTCATCTAGGATGGACTCGGCGTCAAAGTCACCATCCAACCCGTCTGAAAGCAATTGGTCTCCCAGAATTCGACATTGATAGGGATTGGGCATGTTGAGGAGCACTTAGAGGAGCTCGTCGGCCCCGCCGTGCCATGGATATCTGTCCTGTTAGTAATGGATCTTTCTGGTGATGCATCTGAGACCTGTGGAGCTGTAGGCTGAGGGGATGTGATAGTCGCAACACGAGATATTGATTTGGCACCCTTGTTCAAAGTTGAGTAAGCTCAATAAATTATGAACGGTCTTGTGTAGGTCCATCATCTCTCTCTCTCTCTCTCTCTCTCTCTAACAACAGGAGGCAAACTTGCTTGGATCTGCTCTACATAGCAACAACTATGGCGCATACGACCATCGATGCCCACCGTGAGGGCGCAAAGGTCTACACAGAGTTGTGAGGTGGGGGGGGGGGGGGTTGGGGGCATCAATAATGGGTGCAATCCCTTCGGTCCTGATATATATATATATATATATATATATATATATATATATATAGAGAGAGAGAGAGAGAGAGAGAGAGAGAGAGAGAGAGAGAGAGAGAGAGAGAGAGAGAGAGACTACATGTGAAAAAAATTGATTAAAAAATATTTTTTATAAGGCAAGTTAGCATTTTCCCTCTGTTAACTCAACCTTAATTAGATGGAATGAAATGACAAACACATATATGCTTTTTTTTTTTTTCGATTTGAAGGGTATAGATTTTAATAGTTGAATTTCAGAGATACATCGCTGAATATGAAATATTTTAAGGATATATAGGTAGTTTTTTCTAAGAGTTATTATCATAAGTAATAGTAGTATATGGTAAGAATATGTGAAAACATTAGTAAACCCTCGTCGCCACTGCAGATCGTCTCGGGTGGTCACCCCACTCTGAGGACTTCATTGTTGGGTCTCCAAATTCGGCGGAACCTTCGTCGCACCCACGACGAACCTATTGGGCGAGGGTGGGGGGAGAGCTCCCCTCCCCCCTCCCTCGTCTGTGTTTTCTTCTTCAGTTCTCTCTCTATTTCCTCCTCTTCTGTCTCTCCTCCCCCCCCCCTCTATGCATCTTTGTTTGCTTTCCTCTATCTTGTCGTCGCCTCCTCCCCTCCTCCGTCTTGACCCACCCTTGATCTGCCTCTCTTCTGCCTTCTCTCTGTTTCTATTTTGACCGCCCCTTTCTTCCGCCTTCATCCCCCTTTCTACTCCATCCTCTCCTCTTCCTTTCCTTCTATTGTTACCCCTTCACCTCCTACCTCTTTATTTTGGTTGTCCTCTTTCCCCCACCATCTATCCGCCCTGCTGCCTTCCCCCCCCCCCTCTTGTCTCTCCCCAATTTTCCTTTTCTCTTTTCTTTTAGCAGAGCCTCCCAGTGTTATTTCCTCCGCCCTTTGTTTCAGATCCCCCGATCTCTGGTAACCGCACGACCCCCACTCCATCATCCACCACCACCGCCGCCCTAACCCATTCCCCCTTCGGCCATCTTGGTTTTTTTTGGGACTCTTCTATCGGTGGCAGAAGAGTTTGAAGTTGTTCGGCATAGTATTTGTGTGATGTTTCTTGTTTTAGTTTTTTGCTATTCTGTAGATCTATTGTTGTCTTTGAAGGTAGGACTGTAAACGAACCAATACACTCGACAAGTAGCTCGAATTAAGCTCGGATATTACTCGAGTTCGGTTCGTTTAACAAGGTAAACGAGTTAAGCTCAAACAAAAATTTAAACTCATTTCATAAATGAGCAGAGTATGAGCAAATTGTCTACTCGGCTCGTTTAAGCTCGTGAACAAGTTTGTTTAATTTTTTAATTATAAAAATTATAAATATAGTTGTTAAATATTTTAAACATTATACTAAAATGATTAAACAAGTAACTTATGAAGGATCTTGAGGTATGACCTTGAAATAAGATAGATTTGGGTCTTATAAATAATTAGTTTTTTACTTGTAGATTGGATTGAGCTTATATATATATATATATATATATATATATATATATATATATATATATATATATATATATATAACTCATAAATTTAATTAGGTTCGTTAAGATACTCGTTAAATGCTCGAACTCGAGAGTATTTAAACAAACCAAACTTGAACAACTATTTTCAATACTTGATAAAACTCGAGCTCGAACTCGATTAAAAATTAACGAACAGAGCTTGATTAGCATAATACTCGGCTCAGCTCGACTCGTTTATATCCCTATTTGGAGAGATATTGAAGTTCGATCTTCACCCAAGGCTGCATGCTTTGTCGTCATCAAAATTTCTTAATAGATTGATCGTGTTTGCCAGCCATTGAGGTCCAAATTAAGGTTTAATTCTCTGGATTTTCCAACTCTGGGACATGGAGTTGCAAGTATAGCTCGAGTTATGAGGCTTATTCGCAGACTCTTTCGACGTATGTGTCTTCCGAACTATTTATATATTGCTGCTTGATCAATGTGCAGCTAGTCTCCAATCGAGAAGACCTTTATCTGGAGTCATCTTTGGCAATTTTTTGACCTAATTTGTGTTGGAATGTTCTTGTTCTTTGGTGTGCCTATATGGCTCTATGCTCTATGCTTTGGACAACTTATGTGATCATATATAGGTTCTCTTGTTATCCCTTCTGTAGTAGCAGTTAATTTTTTTCTTCCATGTTCTGAAGGCTTGTTCATTCACTATGTACTATGCAATTGTCTTATGTTAGTAAAGTTGGAGCATTAGCTCCTTACTTGGTAGAAAAAAAAGAGAGGAATCTGTTAGAATCTGGAAGGTTACGAGGTTTTGTCATAATCTCGAAGGTCACTAGGACCTGTAGTACTATTGCTATAATGCTATTATTTCCTGCTTTCTTCATGCCCGAGTCTTTCTCTGTTTTAAGCCTTATACTCTTCATGTATTAGAACATGTTCCTCAATGGAAATATAATATATTTTTATCCCTTTCCATGCGAGACCATTAATCTTACAAACATATGCTGTTCTCGTCTCATTCTACAAAGTGTCAAATCAATTAGTGTTGCTCGTGGGAATGGGGGTGATCCAGTAACAACAAACGAGAATTACATTTATATGCTGGTCAACATGCTTGCCCTGATAATGGCGCGAGATGCGATACCCTCTTGTCCGCGCACATGTACAAACTGATGTTTTCCAAAAGCACAAGTGACGAGAAATGGTTGCATGGATCTGTAACTTTAAACCATCTATGCGCAAAGTTCGATGCACCGAGCTCCAAGTTCCGAAATAACTCCTCTCCCCATAACACTTCGAATCCACCCTCCCAAAGACGACGGTGGTTCTTCATGCCCGTTTGCTACCCGTGAGCCGAACAGGGAACTCGTGATTCGCGTTAAGAGTTGTTTCGTAAGTTGGAGGTGTCAACAGGATTGTTTGGTAGCTTTAAGCCTTTAATTAATTGATCCGGATCGAGTGCACCGGTGGCACAAAAAGATTTACTTCTAGCAGTATGAGCCGAAACCCCAGATGGATCATCCGAGAAGTTAAAGAGGTGATTCCAATGCAGAGATTATTTATTACAGTTACAGTTAGGAAAATTTGAATGCTATATATCTCAGTAATCTGTATGAATCCCATTTATTTTGATCTCTCGATCATGTATTTCTTTTCCCACTTGATTTAGTCCACTAAGCAGCATCATGCACTAGTATTCCACTCATCACCAGTACTCTTTCGCCATGGATAACCGAAGAATTGCAACTCGATCGACTAAAATTACTGGTTATATAATCTACTAATTAATTATAGTCGTACGTATGAAATTACTGGTTAATGTACTAATAGTCGTATATATGAAAAGACTAAAAGCCAGTCTTATTAAAGGTACTACTGAAATCACTCTTGTTCAAGTTTCTCGTTCTTGAATTAAATTTCAGTACTCCTCGTGCATTGGCCTTTCTATACTGATACATCTTATCTTTACACCTAGCTAGAGTGGCTTCTCGGGTGCTTGATGCAAAGCATCTGAACGAGGAGGATGTCCAGGCAGCAGTTGGGTTTGCCAGTGGACCCAAAAAAATCCCTCTCGTAGCCAGTAGGTGGCCTAGACGAAGAGAAACCCAGTTGCTGCCATAGAAATTGTTCAGAAAATAGTGCTCGTAAGTCGCAAGTGTTAGTAACAGTCTTACTCAAAGAGTGATTTACCGGTTAACCCTCCATATATATTAGCTGGACTTAACGAAGTCCCATGTTCAAACCTGTTGATACGAAATTTCTAAAATTAATATAATAAGTTAGTTTTCCGACCAAAAAGTACTAATAACAATCATACTTCGAAAGGAAGAACCACCACCATCTTGCGGCTGTTGACTCGAGGGAACTGGAACGGAAGAGATGGAAATTGCGAACCTCCAGATGAGCTATATATCCAGACAAGGTAGCTGGGAAGAGCAGCAAAATTCGTTGCCCCCTCGACTGACAAGCTTTGTTTTGCTGGAGCTGATGTTTTGTTCGAGCAGCAGCATCCTTAAGCCAGGTGATGTCATTCAGATGCCCCAGCAGAATTCATTGGTCGAGAATTGTGCTCTTAATTCTTCTCCTTTTTGGTTTCAATTTCACAGGAAGCGGGTTTCGAGGGTTTGATTCTCCAAGCTGTAACTAGCCAAGTATATATACTTACTTGGGAATGATCACATCAGAATTTACGTTTCAATACTACATAAGTTAAGACAGCAAATGCATAAGGTGTGTTCTTTTCTTCTATCGAAGCTGCGGCGGCCGCGGCGCCGCCACCGGCCACCTGTGCAGCAACAGCTACAGGGCTCATCACCTCCGCCTACACAACAACATTGGGAAACATAAAACCACCGCATCCACGAACATATATAATGTGAATTTTCAGTGTCCTCCAAAGAAATATTATCCTCTATTCGAGATTTTGTTATTTTACAAAAAAAAAAAATTGAGAGAAGAGATATATGTCTTCGGACAAATTAATTAGAGGTTCTTATCAGAAGATGTGACTTAATTTATAGTCTGAAGATCGAAAAACATATATTCTTTTTTTGTGTTGTTTAATTTCTAGTCTCTACTTTTAGTTTCTCAGCATTTATGAGTTTTGGGAGACAAATCACCCTTTTAATATCAACTTTATTTCTATTTTACTCTTCTTTCTTCTGGTCTTTCTCTATGTAGACTTACATTCATTACAGTAAGTGCAAATGATGTCAAAGACTTATCTGTGAGCGATATATAGATTTACTGTTAGTGATATCAAAGACTTACTATAAATGATATTAAAGACTTACTATAAGTGATATCAAATATTTACTGTAAGTGATATGAAGAATTACTGTAGTGATATCAAAAGCATCTTATAAATAATATGAAGATTTACTGTAAGTGATATCAAAACTTTCTGTAAGTGATATCTACACTTATTGTAATGAATGTAATGCTACATAGGGAAAGACCAGAAGAAGAAAGAGTAAAATAGAAGAAAAAAAAGTCGATGCTAAAAAGACGACTCGTCTCCCAAGACTCATAAAAATTGAGAAATTAAAGTATGGACCATAAATTAAACAACACAAAATAGAAAGGACTATGTGACTTCTGGTCGTCTGGCATGAACTATAAATTAAACCAAACCATCTATCAAGAACCTCTAATTAATTTACCCCATGTCTTACTTATAAATATGTATTTATTTTCATTTATCTCTGAAGTGAGACTAAACTATAGCCCTCTTGAGAGAAAAAATATGTCTTACTTATAAGTACATATTTATTTTCACTTATCTCCGATACGATACTACATTATACCTCTACATAACCCTTCTTTAGTGAGATAAAAGTGTGTGAATCTTGTTAAGACAAGACGCTCAGATAAGACACTTCATTTCTCATGAACGACGTTAGTGAAGATGTATGAAATTTCAATATATCCTTCCTAAGAAATATTATCCCCTATTTGAAGTTGTCATTTTTCTCCTCAGAAAGTGACCCTCTTAAAAAAAAAAGATATGTATCTTATAAGTAGAAACTTATTTTTATTTATCTCTGATATAAAACTAAATTATATATCTACATGTACATTTAAAGAGAAAAAATATATATATAAAAAACGAAATAAGAGGAAAAGAGACGCCGATGTGGGAAATAGACTAAAACAAACCGGATCCAACGTTCATGTTGAGATCCTCGACGCTGCTTTTCTCAAGTAACTTCACGAGCAGAGATGGCCAGTAGGAATCCACCTTCGCGTTCGCCGCCTTCTTCACCAAGGTGGCGATCCAACCTGCCAAGAACTCTCCAGATCAGCCAGACTCCAGAGCAGGTAGCACTGCTCTCCCCTTCCCCCTCTCCCCGGAGAAGAAAAGATCCCAGCCCCAAATGTGAAGAGAACAAATCAAAATACCGTGATGGAGATGCCGTCGTCATGGAGGACGGGGCGAGGGGGATAACAAAGGTGACGTAGATTGTATACACTTAACCATTTATCTACGGGCTTTTGAGTAACCTTCTTACGGTTTGCAAGATCCAAGGACCTTTTTACGGGCCCGTTATATTCGATCTAAAGAAAGGACTTTCATATATTACCTTAGTCTGCGCAATATAATCTAATTCTAAATATATTCTTGTAATCATTGGGGGTTGGGTTATCTTTGTAAAAAAAAAATTAATAATTTTATTTTAAATTATATACATATAGGAGCTGCGTTTTTGAAATTACATATCTAGAGGAGTTATTTTTTATTATCTCAAAATAAATTAATATATAAGGAGCATTTAGTATAACAAACAATGTATTTACATATGGGTAATCTACTCCATCTTAGAGACCCACGTTGATATCCTCACCTCCGTTATGTAAATCGTAAAACCTAACCTCCAAGATAGATAATAAGACAAGTAGGATATGAGGGGAATAGATTCAAATATGTAAGGAAATTTAGTAAAATAATAATAAACTATTAAATAGATAATCACATTTTAAAAATATTTGTAAAACTAGTGGTGACCCCAATTTATAACGCCAACATCAACCCGACATTATCTTGCCCACTTGAGCCAATCACGTGACAATTTTCCGATAGTTGTGCATATACTTTTAAAATGTGATTATTTATTTAATATTTATTATTTTAATATATTTCCCAAATATGTATGAGACTTCTTTATGGATAACCAATGTAGGAAACTAGACAAATTCTGTATGTGACTTTTTTGCACATTATAATCTGATGGTTATATGAGAAATTAAATTTTCTCAATGGAGGGAACTTGATATATGTGAAGTTCATCTATTATTGGCATGTTTATACCTTAAAATTGTAAATGTCTGCAGTAAGAAGCCTATAAAAAACCTACTTCACGGGGAGATTGAAAATATACTTACATAAGATTAACGAGGCATGTTTTACTAGTTGTTCGTCGTGTTAGTAGCTTCCTCATTTCTACGGTTAAAGTTGCAGTTAGACCATGATTTAGAGTAGTAATTACAGCTATCTGAAAGATAAAAACTTTCGTGCAACATACCATGCACAAATACCTGAAAGTGAGGGGCCCAACACGTTGCCCCTTCATCTTAACCCAAGTTATAAAAATATCGTCCAAGAGAGCAGGTAACAGAAAAATGCCTGGTATTAAACAACGTTCAATCACACTATTAATCTGTATCACAGGACAAGATGCCTAAAAGACTATTGGTATGCAAGTGTATTTTAATGTACAATGTCAAAGGCGTATCCTTGTTCCTCTCTAAAAATGGAATAGGAGAAAACGCGAAAAGATGAGGAGAGCTGGCTAGCATCAAACCTACCTCAATTCTTCTAGATCTCCACTATGAAAACTAATTTTTATTCCTCGCACATCAAAAATATTTTATACAAAAAAGGAACCCCCCACTCAAATTTACTCAGGTTCTTCTGCCCTAGCTATACTCAAATTCTTCTAGACCTCATCTTGAATGGAAGACAAGGTGGGTAAACAAGCAGGAAGCCCACCACCCATAGCCAGTGGCAATCTGATCTCAAAAAGTATAGGGAAAAGGTGACAAATATGTGAAACGTTGCACTACATCATGGAGATCCCTTGCTGGTTGAAGAATCAGAGGCACTCGCCTCCTGCATTTGGAGATCAACGTCCACTCTCCGGTAAAACAAGACATAAGCAGCAGATGTTCTTATGGAATCCTCGTTGGTAGGAGAAACGTGGCCATCATCGAAATGGTACCACTTGTTCTCTCTTATCAACTGCACAATTTAACAAAACACAGGGTAAAGAAAGAAAAATAAGTACTTGCCACTAAATTTGATCTTCAAACAAACAAGACAAAGTGAAATAAATCGTCTTTCATGAAGGTTTTATCTATTCGATCAACATTTTCTTATCCTTCTTGAAGGTGATGGTACCCCTTTGAATCACACGGATCTTATGAAAGTTCAGTAAAAATGGATGAAATATTAATATTAAACATAAATAAGGAAAACAGTCCATCTTCAGATTCATCCTTCAATAACCTAGATGAAATGAGACAAATGGTATGTTCATTTATCAGAGATCTTTACCTCACGGATGAACCATTATTCTGCAAAGTTTCTGGAAAGTATTAGTACAGGGATTCTTACCTAGCTGATCAACCGTATTCTTCCTCATGCATATAAAATAAAAAAGGAAAGTATAGATACTAACAATGATAGCCATTTTCTGGTTGAGTACTCTCGAAAATAAGGAAGACAAAGAATCCATATAGCCTAGGTAGACATTCAATACATGCTTAAAGAGCAATTTCCTAACCAATGTCCCTGAAACGATCATATGACTATGGATATGCATTTTAAAGTACAGCAATATATTTTCCCTAGCTCAATATCCACTGATCAGTGGGAAGGTAGTGCCTCAGGGAAAAGGAGGGGGGGGGGGGAAGCTTTCTAACAAATTCTGAATATTCATGAGCAGTGCCTACGGTTCAAATTTTGAAGATCATCATTGTTACGTTACCTTCGCATAGGCAGTGTAATGGCCACCTCCTAAGCCGCCATAATGGTTACTTATGGCGTAAAGCTCGTATACATGTGATCTTGTGGTAGCAGACTTGTGCTTTACGTACTTGCTTAAATCAAGATTGCGAACAGGAAAATGCACAAAGGTATCCAACTTGTTTTTCATGAACCTGTTGTATGAAAATCGTTTCAGATGAATGACCAGAACGTCTGGTAGTCTCCATAAGTCAAGCTTCTTTGTTGCTTGCCTGTGTTCTTTACAACCAGGACAATACCTGCAATAGTAAAAAGAAATGTGAAAAAAAAAACTAAAAAGGCAACTGGAAAAACAGCTTTTTCGCTTTGAGACACAAGCAGACAGCATACCACATATCATCAGGGCCTAAAGGCTCCTCCCTCAGGAATGCTTCCAAGCATGAAAACAAGTTGACTGCCTCTTGCCGAGTTTTCTTGGCCAAAAATCCAGTTTGTTTATAAACTCTGGAAGATCCTCAAGGAAGCTCACATCATACAAACTCTGTTCTCTCTCTGACCATTCAAGCACAATTTTTATGTGACTAGAGGAAGGATCTGAACCCTTGAGAAATGAATTTCTATTTGAATCATTATCATATGCAAATGTGAACTGGAAGGATGGGCTCTCACTCTCTTCCAGTTCCATATCAGATATGGGCAGACTCTTCTCATTGTGAAAAGAACAACCATTTTCTTTTGAAGCAGTAGTATCCGGACCAGGACCAAAGCCATTCTCCTTGCAGCTTGTAGAACAAGTTTCAGATGTTCTTGTGCGCAAGAGAGGTGCAAGAACAACACTTGCAGCAGCCTGAATATCAGAAGATTCAGAACTAGTTGGAAACTCCGGAAGGTAGGTGACAAGTGGTGTTCCAAACAATTTCTCATAAGATGTACTCTGATACCCTGACATTGACCTGTCAGAATTAACAGGTCAGCATAAGGATAAACCCCATATTTCTCCATACATTGACGGGAAGATACATTTATGATAAGGGAAAACAGCACCATATTACCAAAATAAAATGTATTCTTTTACTAAACAATATTCTCAATTAACATGCTATAATGTGGTGAAATAATTGCAAAATAACATTCTTATGTGAATAATAGCATACTTGTCACCCATATAGACATACTAACATGTGTTAGTGTGTGTGTGTATATACACACACTGCATAAACATGTCATATGTGCAAAAGATACCCTCCTGCTAAGCACCAAAGTCCACCATCAAATAAATGAAATTAACTTGAGTTTAAACTAAGTACAGTTAAAAAAATATATTTCTGATGTTTTTACCTGAGTAAATTAAAGGTAAAGTTAACCGTACTGAATGAAGACAAGTGCAAAAGTATCCTTCCATTAGTGCCATTATCTGCTTTTTTATGGAAGCTAACCACAAGGGTATTTCGGCACTTACATTCATGTAACAAGGTTATTGTAATTAATATGTATACAAGAGTGGTATTTCAAATAGACTAGGTTTGTTTAAAAACCAGTGAGGAGCCAAGCATCTCGAGATGGAAAGAAGATGGAATTTTTCTGTGGAGTACGTTATAAGAAACTTATGTGCAGGACTCAGGAGGCTCGATAGTTTAGTGGAAAGAAATGATTTGATGAAAGGATGTTGGACGCAGAAAATTTCTCTCTTTTTCTCTCTCTCTCTTTCTTTTCTTCTCTTTCTTTTCTCTTTTGCTTTAGCCGGCGTGCCAGTCTGTACAACAGACGATTTGAAATTCACTTCATGCAGATATTTTACATGTCCATTTACTAGACAACATTATTCCGCACATTTATTTTTTTATCAAGCAATTAGGGTTTCGTGTACTGGACTTTTCCCCACGACCGAAGTCGGTGTTAATTTACATCGAGTCAAACTCGAACACCTTTAATTCTCTGTCAAAGATAGTCTTTTGTCTCTGTTTGTTGTGACAACAATGACCTTAATGGTCGTCTTTTATGGGTACACACTCTTGCAAAGAAAATTGAAAACTTTAATATTTGTACGTATGTAATTAAATTATAATTGGCCTTTCAAGACCTATAAATCAGGTCTTCCACACTTTATTTGGTCACGATCTGATTCTTCTGAATTTGTTTCAACTATGATCATACCGTTGACTTGGATTTCATCACAACGAGACTGTTGGATCGCCAAGATGATCACTGCCAGTCCATTGTGTTTGCTTCATGGTCACCATCACCATTTGATTGTGACGGGACCTTTGAGCAATCTTGCCATGTTTCTGCAAGCTTGTGCCCTTTCTGGGTGTTTCTGCCATATTCTGATATCCCGAGATCTTTTCGGTCATTTGTTGACTTCTCGAGGTACACTTGCCATTTCTCGGCTCCCTGGGACTTTCCCGTCATTTGTTGACATCCCCGGGCTTTTCAACCATTTCTTGACATCTCCAGGCTTTTCAGCCATTTCTTGACCTTTAATGAGAATTCATGCCATTTCTTGGCGATCCCAAGATTGGGGGTGGCTAGCCATGAGCCGGCCCAGGAGAGCGCACGCTGCTTCAGAGAAGCGACGTGTGTACCGCTCCACTGAGCCGTGCAGACAGCATGAGTCGGGCAGTTTCCTGCCGTTGAAGGGACTTTTCTACAACTTCTTTCCTTTAAGGAGCTTTCAGTAGTTTCCTCGCCCTTCAAGGACTTTTCCGCAATTCTCCACCCTTTGAAAGATTTTGCTGTAATTCCCTACCCTTTTTGGGACTTCTGCAACTCTTCCTTATCATGGTATTTCTGCAAGCATCGACCGCCATGATCAGAGAATTGAAAACTTGCCAATGTTGTCTTTTGAGGAAGAAACTCAGAGGAGACTTGAACAACATTATATCCATAACTGTTCAAGAGCTCCTTGCCATTTTCTAACATTTTCCAGGCACCTCTGCCATTTCTTGGCCTTTTCTGATCTTCTGCCATTAGCTGACATCCTCAGGTTCTTTCCGTCATTTTTTGACTCCCCCGAACAGTTCCGGATATTTCCGTCATTGATTGACTCCCCCGGATGCTTCTGCCATTGATGGGCGTTCCTAAGTTTTCTATCATTTCTTGGCTCTTTTCGGACGTTCCTACCATTTCTTGGCTTTCTCAGACATCCTTGTCATTTCTTGACTTCTTCGGAGCAGTCCCGGGTATTTTCGCCATTGATTGACTTTTCCGGACATTCCTGTCATTCCTTGGTTTTCTCAGACATCCTCGCCATTTTCGGACTTTCTCGGACATCCCTGCCATTGATTGACATACTCGGACATTTCCGCCATTAGCTGACTTCTCTGAGCATCTTTAGCAAGTGGGATTAACCTAGGCCAAACTCAGAAGAGCGCACGCCGCTTTAGAGATGTGACGTGGGTACTGCTCCACCGAGTCATGCCAACGGCATTCTTGCTTCGAGCTCTATCGCCTTTAGAACTTGCCAGGGGCTTCGTGCCATTTTTTGGACCGACCAAGGGCTTCTATGCAATTCTCGAGCTCCGTGAGGGTTTACATGTAGTTTTCCCCTAAATCGAACTGTTTCTACCATTTTTCAATAGCGGGGGCATTTCTGCAATTTTCCCCACAACCGAAGTATTTCTATAATTTCTGCACCTTCCAAGGGTCTTTCTGCAACAGAGGGACCTTCTTGCACTTCTGCACCCTTCGGAACTTTTCTGCAATTTCCAACCCTTCAGGAGCATTTTTGGACTTTTCCCCACAAATTGGGGTATTTCTGCAATTTTCTGTTCTTCAACGGCTTTTCTGTAATTTCCCACAAATTGGAGGCTTCTGTGCAATTTTACGGACAGCAAGGGCATTTATGCCATTTTCTCCTACTTGGGGTATTTCTGCAATTTCTGGACAGCAGAGGGTCTTTTCTAAAATTTTCCCTGAAGAGGGGTTTTATGTAATTTTTGCACTTTCAGGGGTGTTTCTGCAAATTTCCCCCAAACAGGCACCTTTCTGAACTTTTCCCCAAAAAACCCCCAAGGGACTAAGGGCCAGCCGGCCCCCCTCCAAGAGGGGGAGAGAGGGTCCAAAGACCCCTTCCAAGCTAACACCCCCCTCCTTTTATAGAAGTGAGGGGGGTGAAGAGGAGGGGGACCGGAGGTACCCCCCCCGGTTGGAGAGGGGTGGACCGGAGGTGGGGGTACCTCCTGCTGGGGGTTTAACTGGAGGTACCCCCCCCCGGTAACTCATGGATGACAAAGTCGGCCGACTAGGGTCGGAATCGGCCTATGGCGACCCGATTTGGGGGGCAAAACGACGACCCACCCACTATGTAAGGTGGGATCGAGCAGAATCGGGCCGATCTAGTCCGACTCCATCCGATTCCACCTCAATTCCATCTGCTTTAGTCCGATTCCCTCATCTTACCTCAGCCACGTCTGATCCCGTCCACTTACCTTATTTACCTGAACATCATTTCATTTAAGTAAATGTTATATTTGTAGTTTCATTTACTTAAGATATTACATGTAAATAAGAAAGTACCACCATTTAAATACAATAAAAATATCAAAAAAATCATATCTCTTACAAATAAAAAGTCAACTCTCACATCTAAGAAGAAAAATGTGATTTGATGGTTCCATCAAAATAGCCACTTTATAATTTTTCATAATTTGACATATCTAAAAATTTCATAATTCAAATAAACCCAATAGAATACTAAAAATTTAAAATCCGGTAAAAAAAATCAAACGTGCATATGACTTCTCTGAGAGAGCCACTCTCCTACTGACAGCACATAGTCTGCTTGAGACATCTCAAGATTTGATCAAACTTAAGCTATCATCACCTAAACTCATGAGATTTTTCACTTTCTAATTGAAAAGAAACTAAAAAGTGACAATTCTCATGAGATTGAGTGATGATAGTTTAGGTTTGACCAAATCCTGAGAGGTCTCAAGCAGACTAAATACTATCAGTAGGAGAGTGGCTCCCTAGGAGAAGTCATATGCACGTTTGACTTTTTTTACCGGACTTTAGATTTTTAGTGTTCTATTAAGTTTATTTGAATTATCAAAATTTTTGTATATGTTAAATTATGAAAGATTAAAAAGTCGCTATTTTGATGGAACCACCGAAATCGCGATTTTCTTCTTGGATGAGAGAGTTGACTTTTATTTGTAAGAGAGATGATTTTTTTGATATTTTTATTGGATTCAAATGGAGGGTAGTTTCTTATTTATATGGAATATCTTCAGTAAATGAAACTACAAATATAACATTTACTTAAATGATGTTTAGATAAATAAGGTATCATAATTATTGTTGCTATGTATTGTAATATGAACATATGTGCAACTTGACTATAGATATACCCAAAATGTTGTATTATTATATGTTTTTAAAGAATTTTTTGCGATTTTTCCTCATTTTTTTACCATTTTTTAACATGGCCGATCCTGAATCGGCCAGACTCCAATGGAGTCGGGCGAATCCTCCGATCCGACCCGACTCGGGGTCGGCTGGGTCCGACCCAGCATCCCGACCCGACTATGCCATCCATGCTCCGGTTGGAGAATGGGGGGCAATCGGAGCCCCCCCCCCCCCCCCCCCCCCCCCCCCCCCCCAGTTGAAGAGTGGGAGAGGGGAACCGAAGGCACCCCCCCCCCCCCCCTCCAGTTGGGGGGGTTTGTAGAGGAGGACGAGACCCCCTCCGGTTGGGTGGCAACCATAGGCACCCACCTCCGGTTGGAGGGGGGGTACACCTCCGGTTTGGATGAGAGAGGGACCGGAGGGGGGGGCAGTAGGGGTAAACGAGCCGAGTCGAGCCGAGTAGTATGCTGTTCAAACTCTGTTCGTTAACTTTTAATCGAGTTCGAGCCGAGCTCGAGCTATATCGAGTATTGAAAATGCATGTTCAAACTCGGCTCGTTTAAATACTCTCGAGCTCGAGCTCTTAACGAGTATCTTAACGAGCTTAATTGAATTTACGAGTTCGTATATATAAGAGTAAGTCCAATCCAATCTATAAGTAAAAAATTGATCGTTTATAAGACTTAAATTTATCTTATTTCAAGCTCATATATATCTCAATAGTTTTGATAAGTTACTTAATTTAACTATTTTAATATAATGTTTGAAATATATTCATAATTTGTAACAAGTAATATGAGATTAATAGATAGACACTGCAAGGGAGAGGGTTGGTGCGCGACAAGGTAGGGGCGGTACTGCAACTCCCCTTCACACACTGCCCAGAGCTCCCTTTCTGCAGCGTCAGTGACGGTAAGGCGGCCACTAAGAGCACCTTCTGCACTGACGGATGGTCCATAGTGGTCGCCTGCCAGTGGCCGACAACGCGCCCATCAACCCACTGGGGGGCTCACCTACTGTGCAGGTCGGTCTCGGGAGGAAGAAGATGCTTGATATGCTAGGGGACCTTGCAACACTAAAATTTATGTTCATGCCTCTATTTACATGATTTGTGTATATACTCTCATTTGCATAATTTGTGTATATACACAGTGGATTTAGTTTATGACATTTAAGCCGTCATATTGTAATAATAACTGTATAAAAATAAATAAATATTTTTATATCAATATATACTTATTATATTTAAAGAAATATTTAAACGAAGTGTTAGCGAATACTTAGACAAGCTCTTAACGAGTATTTAATCGAGCTCTTAAACGAGCTGTTCACGAGTATAATCGAGTCGAGCTCACATGTGTTCAGACTCGGCTCGTTTATGAATCGAGCTTTTTTTTTGTTCAAGCTCGGCTCGTTAATTAAATAAACGAGCTGGATCGAGCTTTTATCGAGTCGAGCTTCGAACTACTCGTCGAACGTATCGGCTCGTTTACACCCCTAGGGGGGGTACCTCCAGTTTGGGCTACCGGTGGTACCCCCACCTCCGGTTGGACCGGAGGTGGGGCATTTGGGCCCATTTTGGGGGGTTTTGGTATTTTTGGGTTTTTTGTGAGATTTTTTAGAATTTTGGGATTTATGGGGATTTTGGGGGGATTTCTGGAATTTCAGGAAATTTTGGCGGTTTTTTGAATTTTGTGGAGTTTCTGGGAATTTTGGGTATTTTCTGGGATTTTAGGATATTTCTGGATTTTCAGAACTTTGGGGTTTTGTGGATTTGGTATTTCTGGGGTTTTGGGTTCTTTGGGAAATTGGGGATTTTCTGGGAGTTTGGGAATTTCTGATGTTTTTTGGGTTTGGGAATATTTGGTGTTTTGGGTGGATTTTTGGGGAATTTATGGGATTTTGGCTTTTTATGGAGGATTGGGTTTTGGGAAATGGAGGTTTTGGGATTTTTGGGGATTTTTGAGGTTTTGGCTCTTTCTGGAGGTTTGGATTTTGGGAAATGATATTTTTGGTTTGGAAATTTTTATGTACCAACAAAGGAAAACACCTCTCAAAATAAGGACATTCATGTGGAGGGTGGCATGAGGCAGATTACTACATTGGATGGGATAAAAAAAGATTTAAACCATAGAGCAGAATATATGTATGGTTTCCAATCCAGGAAAAAAATGGTCACTAACATTATTAATTCCTTATGAAAAAAGAAAGATGGATCTATGTCACTGAGGTTGTTTGGGCCAGCTATCACTGAAACACCAACAATCACTCTCATCCTTAAGTGGAGAAACTGAGACGGTGTTCCTTAGTGAGATAGATTGTTTTGTAAAAGATATACACAACTGAACTAATTTCTTTTAGCAGCACAGATTCTATAAAGCCTTCATTTGAAGTATCAAAAAGGGAAGAAAATTTAACAGGTAAAAAGGGACTAACCTATCCTTCTTTCTGTGCATTATCTCTAGTCTCACTGACTTTTCGCACTTTGCAGGTAGCCTATATGCCACAATATGATCTTCATCTTTTATGTTAGACAGCAGCTCAAATGGCTTGTCTAGGTATTGATATATTCGATGGTTGTAAACCTGTATGAGAGATTCAGCACATTGACAAGTATTTTTGAAACTATGATGGAAAGATCACACAATATCCTTTAAATTTCTCACCTCAACAAGCAGTAAAGTCTCATGTTTACTCAAGCAGCATGCAGTACTCAGAGCCTGAGTGAGATCTCTGCAACAACCATGCTTTGGCACTGTAACAGTTGAAGGAATGGGAAGACGACTTCCATCACCATAGAAAACAGTTACAGTCATTGTTCGGGTGACAGAAGAAGGCAACGGTAGTGACAAGTACATAAACGGGTCAAATGTCACTGAAACTTTGCTACAAACTGGGCACACTAGCGTCGACTTGTATTGACCCTGAAAATGTAGCAGGTATCAGGAATCAACGAACTGCATATTCTTCAAATCTTTTCAACTTATATCTGAAACAACTTAACATAGAAGTTCATACAAGCTTCCAATGGACTGTAAACAATATCCTTAGGCTATTTATGTTATAATTTTCAGGATGACTTTTGCTTGTAAACTATTCTGTCTACCTTACGGTTTCAAGAATTATTATACTGTTGAGTACAGTATACACAGAGAAGTCTTTCAGTTTCAGCAACTGTCGGTTGAAGCATCTAAAGTGTCAGAAGGCACCAGGAACACTAGAAGAAGTTTGTATTCTTATTTGAAAATGCTTCATTTGGTTGCAAGTTCAGGAAACCTTAGATTGGCAGGGACCAAGGAGAGATCTGTGACACCACCTCAAGCAGATCTGAATTCCTCTTTGTTTATAAATTTAGAGCAGCCTATAAATACTAATAAATGGAGGTAACATTTGTTAACAGAAAGTGTAAGCTAGGGAATGGCACTTTTGTGCCACCTATTTTGCCACCTACAAAAGACAAGTGCCATGTCACCTCCACCGAGGGATTCCCCAGCATGAGGACTATTAAAAAACCAATGTGGCACTTGTCTTGTGTGGTTGGCAAAAAAAATGTGGCACTATCGCATGCATCTAACAGAAATAGCTTATGAGGTACAGCACACACTGCACAATTTCTGCAGTTAAAGATGAATGACTAATATACAATTATACATATTGTCAACATAAAAAAAATCCCAAGATGCAAATTAGGAAGGAGGTTTAAATGCTTCAACATTCAGGACCTATGCCTATTGAGGTGAGGGACTTCACGATGTGGTGGACTTCCATTAAGCCCAGGGAGGCTAACAAGGAGGACTGATCTATTGTTATTGCAGCAGTCATATGGTCAATCTGGAAGCAGAGAAATTATAGAAAATAAAGAGGTCACTACAATTGATAGAAAAATGAGAGAAAATAGACTTAGGTGGTTTGGACACGTGTACCGTCGCCCTAACTCGGCACCGGTTAAAAGATGTGACCAAATTTTAGTGGATGCTAGTAAAAGAGCTAGGGGAAGGCCTAAAATGAGATGGTGCGATGTTATTAGGAAGGACTTGGACTTCTTGAGTTTAAACACAACTATAGCACTTGATAGAAATCTTTGGCGGAAAAGGATTCATGTAGCCGACCCCAAATAATGGGATAAGGCTCTGATGATGATGATGATGATGATGAGAGAGGTCACTACAAGTCAATCTTTGATACGTTAAGGCATAGTTGTCAAGGCGCCAAGGTACCCCAAGGTGAATATTCTTGGGGCCGTTGGGTGCTAAGTGCTTAGGCACCCTATGTTATCAAAGGCGATTGAGGTGATCGCCTAGGCCATGAGGAGAGGCGAGGCGATCTGAAAGGCGACCTCAGATCGCCCCGGCCCATTTCGCCTCGGCGATTTCAAGCCACTAATTCCACCTTTTTTGCCCTTGTCCAGCCCATATATTGGCCCATAAAGAGGCCCACTTGGCCTATTTATTTACTTGCAATTTAGTTTCATAAATTTTAGTTACTTTACATATAGAAATGAATAGAATTAGTAAGTCATTCAATAATTTGACATATATGAATAATTAATTTTATGAAATATACTAATTTCATGCACATATAGGTGATATTTATAGATATATTCATATTTTTTAATTATATATATTATTTTATAATATATCGCCTCAATTGCCTAGGACATCGCCTAGGCCTTTGAGGCTGAGGCGACCCCTTGATCGCCTCAGTCGCCTCTGACTACATAGATGGCACCTACACACCCAAGATGGTATCTCCCTCCTATGTGGAATTTTATGTATCTAAAGGTACATAATGAATCAATAATCAAAATACAATAAAAATGTCAATGTGACATTATAATTAAAATTATAAAATCACTAAAAATATTAAAAGCATAAGAAATTTAGATGATTCTTGAACAATTAGGATTTTTTTAATTAACGACTGTGGAATCTTCAGTGTGTCTGTGACAATGTTCACAATCAAATGATTGCAAACAGTGTTAGAATGTAGAGCTTGAGGCCCTGAACTCTTCAATCTGCAAGTACACACAAGCGGATCAGCCTGTGCAATCAGGTCACACAAAGCAAAGTGACAGGCCTCATTGGGTCCAGGCATCCCCAAGCACCCGGGTGGTCCAAGGTCCCCAGCTAGGCACTGTCTTGGGGGCCTGGGGCACCTTTTTGGGCCCCTAAAAGGTGGGCCAGCACCTAGCTGTTGGCTGGGAGCCTTCCCTCCTAAGCAGGCTAATTTTTATGCTTTTAATAACTAAATTTGTTATGCTTCTTGAACAAATAGGCTTTACAAAAGGATTTTTTACAACTAGAAGGGATTTTTTTCACCAGCCTGCCTCTACAAAAAATATAAAAGCTTAACAAATTTAGATGCTTTTGAACAATTAGGATATTTACCAACTTACAAGGTAAAAATATCCGACCCAATCCAATCCACCCCTCCATAAGATCAGACATCAAATAGTGGAACTTTATCAGCCATGTAGTATAGGGTTTATCTGACTTAGTCATCCCTATAATAAATTGCCAATTTACATCCTCTTTACCACAACATGCAATGCAGAGACTTAAACTTATCGAAGATGTCATGGGCCTTTCTGGATTCAAACTTATGAGGCATCCCCAAATGCACGGCCCCATACGAATTCTTGGCATGGGGTTGGCAACTTGGCAGCATATTTTGCTTCTCATTATAAGTAAAAGCATTCAGCAGATAAAAAACCATGCAGCAGTTGGCAGAATACCAAACAATTAACATATAAGTACATGCAGTTACTTGTACATAGAGGAACGCTAGTATGAGCTGCACAACAGCTCAAGCCAATGAGCCATCCAATCAATATCTGATGCCCTCAGACTGAAAGAAGAAAGTGAACCCATCTGAGGTACCCCAACCCGGGTGCTGTGTTGGCACCTGGGTCAAGGGTCAGCTTGTTCACACATCCAGCATGTCAGTTTCAGGTCAGGGCAAGTGTGCTGCATGTACCTGGTTTGGGCCCACAAATGCACATATTCATCCTATTGTCAATTTGTCATTCAACTTACAAAATCAAACAAGAGAAATGAGACTGTCCCACTATCCAGCTATCAGAATAATCCTCAGCCAAATTCAAGATAAGTCCTCCATCTAATTAGCTCAATTTATCTAGACTATTTGCTGGATAGATAGAACAACTATATTCCTTAGAATTGACATACCGGAAATCTTAGCAGATCCACTTTCATCCGAATCTTGAGACTATCTTAACATCCACTTATCGCAACAATCATTTTTGCCATATTTGAGAGCAGTGTTTCTTTCATTCATTCTGGACCATTTGCTGAATGGATAATCTAAACTATTCTTAAAGCATTGCAATTCTAAGCAGACTCATTTTTATCATAATCCTCAACAGTATACAGTAACTCAAGAAGGTCATTTTCTCCTGGCCATCCTGAAGCAAACCATCCAAGAGATGGAATGTAAACTTGGACTGCGATTCCAACATTCCCATACAGTGAATAAGCTTCTTGACAAATGGTGCGCAAGAGAATGAGCTAGAAAGAAGACCAAATACAAACAACAGTGATATTCTTCAAGGCTTAAAAATGAAAATTGCACTACAAAATGAATATGTACCTGGCAAACATCCACAATTACAGAGTCGTTTCGAGCCTTATGGTTTTGCCAACATTCATTGGCAAATTCCTCATCAGAACGACCATTTGCATCTTTTGCCTCAATATAAGGCTTGTTTTTTACACGGTTCAGATCTTCATGAAGGCCATCAAGTAGAAATGCAAGAAGTTCCTAAACAAAAAAGACTTCACCATTAAATATGGGCCTATGAAAAATAGCAAGACTTTTTTAAAAAAGGGTCAAGAAAATCCACAGTAGACCCTATCAAAAAATGTCACCAAAAAGCATTCAAAAAGGCCACTACATTTGCCCCATTGGTTAACTGTAGGTCCCATGTCTTCACATCATACATGAATGAAGATTTAGACTACACAAACCATATTATTTTGGTAAATAGGTAACAAAATTCTTCTTCTACATTCCTTCTCTCTTTTCATTAACATACTTTTGGTACTATCAATCCACATTTCAAAAAGAAAAATAGAGGTAACAAAAGGCATGTAATTAACATAGACTAGTATACCCTAGTTAGTGGATGCTAGTCTATGTTAATGGACTAGTAAAAGAGCACGGGGTAGGCCTAAAATGAGATGCTGCAATGTTATTAGGAAGGACATTAGCTTCTTGGATTTTAATACGAATATAGCATTTGATAGAAATCTTTGACGGAACAGGATTCATGTAGCCGACCCCAAATAATGGGATAAGGGTTTGATGATGAGTATACCACACTAACAACAAACGACAATGGCACAATGGAAAAACCCAGAATTAGGAAACGGGCATTCTACTCCAGATCAGGAACATCTAACACCACAGTTCATATCATAGTGCTTTGAGAAGATTACTGTTAAACTCCTTTATCCAGATCTAGATAGCTCTTCTTTCTCACCATAAAGCACATGCATAGTCTTCATGCTCATAATTTGTTCTAAAGTTTTTAAACTGGTTAATGTTGCCATGAATATGCCCTATAGTAGGACATACCACCAAGAAAACTTAGACAGCTCAGTGCATCAGACAGATTTCCTCTGTATCATAAATGGAAACAGAAGACAATGCTCATAAATCAAAATAATAAAAACTATGATGAGCCTGAGATCAGATAGCAGATGGTTCTGCACCACCTAGAGCATATACAGCTTGTTGTACAGGTCATCTTGAACCATATAAGGAGGCTACGGATTCCCAAGATGAAGAGCGTAGAAAGGAATAGGCACACCTTTTCTAAGAGAGAAGAATATAAACACTTGCATAAAACAAAAATATCATAAATGAACAAAGGACGTGAGTTTACATCAATAAGCCTGGTCCAAGACTCCAAATAAACACTAAAACATAAATGAATAAAGAAAACAAATTGTGGGAGAATCTATATTAAAAAGGGATTTCTATTTTCTCATGAAAACACTTGCATAAGTATATTCATGTTTTTTATGTTGAATTTTGCTCAAACATTTTTACATTAATATCATAACAAAAGAATAAAATAATAAATGCCAACCAATAAGATGAGATTCTGATCAGATAATGATTAAAAAATATCAAGTATCCATAGGGATTAGGGCTGCAACAGGGTTCGGTTTGGAACCGGAAACATCGGTTTCCGATTCCGATAACTGAAATATAGTTCCAATTCTGATAAAATCAGAATGGTCAATTCCGATTTCGTTCCGATTCGTTTCCGATTCCGATAACCAAAATATAGTTCTGATTCCAATAAAATCGGAATGGTTATTTCCAATTTCGTTCCGATTCCGATTACATTATCGGAACCGAAATTCCAATAAGCTAAGGTGCTTACCATGACTTTGTCTTTTGAGTTTATAGATAATTTATCAGAATAACCGATAATGGTTCCGATTATTTTTCAATTTCAATTCCGATTTCGATAAACTATTGGTATCATTGTTCAATTCCGAAACCGATATTTTTTATCGGAATAGTTCCGTTTGCAGCCCTAATTAGGATTAAATCACAGACTGAAACCATAAATGATAACACACATCTCAAATATGACTAAGTGAATGAAAATACTAACTTGGGAATCATGCTGGTTGTACCCACTAAACTGTGGAGCAAATCGAGCGAGTTTTCCTTTAAATAAACGAGGCGCAACTGACATCCCCCCCGAGGACCATAATTGTCTCAGTAGATCTCCAAATGCAACTGCAAGTTCACCCTGCACATCATTAAGGGAAAATATAAAAGAAGGTATCATTTGAATCCACAAAACATGAGGTTCCATCCTCCATGGTGTTCGACAGGTCATAGAACAAACTAACTGCAATTTGCAAACGACACTTACATGCATTCCCAAGGGATTGTGCTTGTTGATCTCATAGCTAAAATCTCCAAGAAAATAGTCAACAAGATGGGGTGTATGCACTAGGCATTGGATTGCACTATTCATAAAGCAAGTGTTACCCAGATTTAGTAACCCTGTCAGTCCACCATCTAATTTGATAGCAGTGTTTGGGAAATCTTTCCCATCCTCTGAATTCCACAGTCCTGAAGTTGTTCCCTGTACCAAACCAGGTAGAGGTCCAGTTGAATAACCATTTGAAATAGTGGGTCCCCCAGCAATTGTAATGGAAGATCTTGATGGTTCTAATGGAACCAAAGCTAGACTGTTGCCTGTTGAATCTGTTCGAGTAGAGGCACAAGCTCCATCACCTAGAACCTCCAAAAGAATCTGCCCAATACAAAGTTAGATTTCACA
Organism: Colocasia esculenta; assembly: GCA_014218235.1. Taxonomy (NCBI): domain Eukaryota; kingdom Viridiplantae; phylum Streptophyta; class Magnoliopsida; order Alismatales; family Araceae; genus Colocasia; species Colocasia esculenta. The sequence continues at coordinate 87,703,000 of CM024765.1, read as the reverse complement.
AAATTCATGGAGATACTTGCCATCCAGGTTATTCTAAAACATAAACAGATGTCATCCAATCTAATCTTCTATAACTTAGGCAGAGATGAACATGAAGGGAATAACAATAATGAAAAGGTTTCCTAACCAACATTTCATATTTGTAGAGTGGTATTCTTCAGACTAGGAATGCAATGCAAACATGTATAGGCGTTATCCTGGGTAAGGTCAACAATGCTCCTTTCTGGAGAGAGAGATGGTCTCATTTTGCTGACAGGTATCCAGCATCCTAGATTGTCGATGGATCTTAGGCCATTGTGGCACAGACAAATAATTGCACTTTTTAGGAGGAACCTAATGAATGAAGAACTTTCTCAGCTAGGAAACCCCATTTTCATCAGGCAGGACAGTGTTGACAAAAACAAGCTGGATAGTCACAGAGATTGAAAGGAAATAGGAGTTTCACTGTCATACAAGGTTTGCCATATCGGATCTCGTCTTCGTCTCGGAAGGGTCAAAGAGAAGAGATCTCGGAGAGATCTCGATACGATCTCGGGAGATCAGGATAACATAAAAGTGTGGATCACATAGATTCAAATAGATAATTCCTTAAGGAACATAGATAGTTGCATACTTGCATACATTCTCAAGTGACAAGTCTCAACCATGGATGACATAGGTTCACATATATCATACAAGAAGAGTGTGGGAATTGGGATTCAAGATGTGCATTTTCATTTTTCTCTCCGTAGGATTTTACTTTAAGCATAAAAATATTTAATTCATGACATGGGAACCTATGGCAAAAAATCTTATTTATTTGAATATCACAGTGGACCATGACTAAGACTTAGTTACTGTCAGTGGAAGAGTGGCTCGTTGGAGAAGTCATATGCTCGCTTGACTTTTTTCACTGGACTTTCGATTTTTAGTGTTTTATTAGGTTTATTTGAATTATTAAATTTTTAGATAGGTCAAATTATGAGGGATTAGAAAGACGCTATTTTGATGGAATCATCAAAATCATGATTTTCTTCTTGGATGAGAGAGTTGACTTTTTATTGGTAAGAGATATGATTTTTTTGATATTTTTAGTGGATTCAAATGAGGGGTACTTCCTTATTTACATGTAATATCTTAAGTAAATGAAACTACAAATACTAACATTTGCTTAAATGATATTCAGGTAAATAAAGGGATCTTGACAACCTTGTCTGAAGAGGATCCTGACAACCCTGCCTGAAGAGGATCCTGACCCTGACTACTCATCTCGGCCTTCTCATTTCTCGAGAAGGGGCCGAGACCGAGATTCTCGCGAGATTACTTACCATGTTGTCAGATAAGTAAGGGTTTCATAGCACATGGTGATAGAAGTGTTCATGAACTCCAAAAAGACCCATTGATAGTAGGGCAGGCAATGAGTCAAGCAGCTCAAGGAAGAAAGTTTAGCTCGACTCGGTTAAATAAATGGCACAAACCCAAGCTTGGGGTGCATATCATTTAATTAAATGAACCCAAGGCTAAGTTTCAGTATCTCCACTAGGTCAAATCATAATAGCTACAGCTGGCCTGAGAAAGATGCTAGCTAAATCACATTAAAGTAACCACAGTCTAGTAGTCATCATGAAAAGTAGGATCGAAATTGAATTGGGATCGGCCAGGGCTGATCCGATTTGGATCGGGATCGGATCGGTCGATCCCACCGATTCAAGGGAAGTCTTGCCAATCCTAGATTGGCTAGATTAAAAAAAGGTTTTCTTGTTGGATAAATTGAGGAAAGTTCAGGGGAAATCAGAAATAGAAAATTTCAGAAAAATCAAGAAATATCAGAAAAAATTGAAATTTGAAAGAATTAACATTTGCATTAAAAAGCAATTATACATACATTCATACTACACGAAATTAAAGACTTCGCCTACTATAATAACTACAAGAAATATGATGAAACACCTTATTTCCCTGAACATCATTCAAGTAAATGTTATAATTTGTAGTTTCATTTACTTAAGATATTACATGCAAGTAAGAAAGTACCCCCCATTTGTAATTTTGTATATATTATACATATGTACATTATCATCATATACACTGTTAAACACCAATACATATTACATATATATGTCAAATATCCACTTAAAAAAAACATATATATGTCAAATATGAGAATCGATGTAGGGTTTTGCATGGGTTCGTACGGTTTAGCATCTTATTTAGCATCATTTAAGTAAATATTTTATATTTATAATTTTATTTACTTAAGAATTAAGATATTACATATAAATAAGTGAATATCCCCCATTTGAATCCAATATAAAATAAAATAAAAAATCATATCTTACCAATAAAAAGTCAACTCTCCCATCCAAAAAGAAAACCGCGATTTTGGGGACTCCCATCAAAATAGCGACTTTCTAATCCCTCATAATTTGACCTATCTAAAAATTTTATAATTCAAATAAACCCAATAAAACACTAAAAATCTAAAGTACGGTGAAAAAAGTCAAATGTGTATGAGACTTCTCTAAGGGAGTCACTCTCCTACTGACTGAAACTTAATTGCTTTCAATAGGAGAGTGGCTTATGTCAGTAGGAGAGTGGCTCCCTTGGTGAAGTCACATACACATTTGACTTTTTCACCAAACTTTCAATTTTTAGTATTTTATTAAGTTTATTTGAATTATGAACTTTTAGATAAGCCAAATTGAGGGATTAGAAAGACGCTATTTTGATGGAATCACTAAAATCACAATTTTCCTCTTAGATGGGAGAGTTGACTTTTTATTGGTATGAGATGATTTTTTTGATATTTTTAAGTACTCCCTTATTTACATGTAATATCTTAAGTAAATGTAATAACATTTACTTAAATGAATAAGGGGATCCTAGAATCGGCCTAGAATCCTATATCCATGAAATCGGCCTGGATCGATGGAATCCAAAAGTTTTGGAGTCCAGAGGGCTCACCCCCAGAATCGGATCGCAAGCCACCGATCCGATCTAGAATCAGCCAATCTAGGGCCGATTCCAGCGATTCCGCATTCCATGGTAGTCCTAAATCACAAATTTGTACTTCAAATGGCAGAGACGTCTCAAGACTCTCAACATTGCTACCAAAGAACACCTAGGCAAACTGACCATGCAATGATCGTTCCTCATGGGCTACTAGTCTCCACAACCATTGATCAACCTCATCACAGAAGCTCCATCTGTTCTGCTACATGGTAAATGGATTCAAATAAAGTAACTAGACTGCATTGGCAAATAAAATTGAACGAAAATGCTTTTCTTGTCCAATAGGCACCATAAGTATGGATAAAAGAACATTCTCATTTTCCTTTAATATATATCAGTGGTACAACCCACTTCAAAAAAAAAGTATGGATAAAAGAACACAGGAAGATACATCCAACATATTTCCATGGGTGTAGTTTTCTTACAGCCTGCGAGCAACGAAAAGACTGGAGAATCGTGGAGTCCATAGACTCTACACAATTTAGAAAGAAAACGGTGCTGCGGTTTCAGGATGCAAGAGGACTAGCCGGAATAGACAAACTGAAACATTGCAACAAAACTGAGGATGATCATATGATTTGATGCATTTGATGAATTGAGATTATCACTTCAGTTTTTGAATTTATGAAGCCTTTGCATAAATTTTTTAAAAAATCTTAATTTCCGAGATCATCAGAAAAGAAAATAGAGAAGATGCTTAATCTGTCAGAAGCAAAAATTTGAAGATTTAAGGCATCAATTAACAGTGTCGTGTTGGAAGACGTGAGTTTGATATACCCATAAAAGGGTGTATCATACATGACATAAATATTTTCTGGGATTGGTAACAGTATCATTCTCCCAAGTAACATTCTAATTTGACAAATATTTTCTATCACGGATCATTATATATGCTCTATACTTTCAGAAGAACTATCAGGCAGTTAACATAGAGAAGTCTAACCTCTTGTCCCATCGACAATGGAACTTCTTCCAAAATCTGATCTAATTCAGTCAATAATTTCCCTTTGCTCTTGCTATAATAATCCCAGATATGGACCTGAAAACAAAGAGTGAGTGAGTGAGAGAGAGAGAGACTTAGTTGGTAATTAGCTAATGGATGATTTGATGTTTTAAGACCACAGAAGAAACCTTTGACTGCTCCAGCTGCAAAAGAGTGCATATCCTGTTGTACAGCTCGCCAACTGAAGCCTGAGTATGGCAAATTAGCATGTACACTGTTAAACATAAGAGAAGAACACATAAAAGTGAAATAGACTACTTTCTTCTTGCAAAGGTTGATCAAGGATGGTCACATTATCACCAAGGAGGGATTATTTAGCCAATTGATGAAGATTTCTGTAATGGTTGTTGCATCCAAACATAGTTGTCAAGGCGTCGAGGCGAACCAAAGCATTCGCAGGGTCCCTAAGCACTTAGGCGCATAGGCGTCCGCTTAGGCTTCGCCTAGGCAGCATTAAGCCACTAATTAAAAATTTTAAAATATATATGTCCTAATATAAAAAATATGAATAAATATATGAAAATTTTACTTATAAGTCAAATGTATATGTGACTTCTCCAGAAGACTAAATGTTGTCAGTAGGAGAGTGAGTCCCTTGGAGAAGTCACATGTACATTTGATTTATTTCATCGAACTTTGAATTTTTAGTGTTCTATGTGGTTTATTTAAATTATGGAGTTTTTTAGTTAGACCAAATTATGAGAGATTAAAAAGACAACATTTTGATGGAAACATCAAAATCATAATTTTCTTCAATCGGAGAGTTGCCTTTTTCTAGGTAAGAGAGATGATTTTTCTGATATTTTTATTGGATTCGAATAGGGGGTACTTCCTTATTTACATATAATATCTTAAGTACTTAAATGATATTCAGGAAAATAAGGTACTCAACCATGCATCATAGGACCTAGACCACCCAAAACATCATAGGGCCTAGGCACTGCCTGTGGATGCCTAGCCTTCAAATTGGCGCCTTTCCGCCTAGACGCCGCCTAACCAAACGCCTTGACAACTATGCATCTAAATGTGGAAGATGGTGTACAGTGAATAATTCCCCAAGGCCAAATGGTCACATTTAAAGAAGAAATTTATATGAATTCTGGAAGCAGCAGCAAATACAATATGGAATAAGATGAGAACTGGATTAAAAGGTAGAAAAAGAAGTAAAGAACCTTAGATGAAAATAATGGAAAGAGCTTTCCTAAAAGAGAGGCGGATAGTGGAACAAGGAAATTTTGAAGGCTGTTAAAAGGAACCGTAGTGTAAATCTTCATAAAAGAAGAAATCATAAACCTTATACTGCAGAAGGTTTACTACGACAACAGTCATTGAAGGTATTCTTTTGACAGACAGAAACTTAGAAGGAAGAAAAAACCATGTTGGAACATGCTAAATTACAGGCAAGAAAGAGCAGTGTCTAGAGAGCCCCACATCAAGGAAATGTGGTTGCATCATTTCACTGAAGATAGTGAAGAGAGACAGTAGAACCAACTGAGATGGAGAGAAGATTCCTCTCCCACTTGAGGGGAAAATCCTTGTATATATGACTCGGCGCTCTCTTCCACTTGTCAATCAGTAACATTAAGAATACATTTAATCTAGTTGTAATTAAATGAAGAAGCTCTGATGCTTCTCTCTCTGACCGCACAGTCATTGTGCTCTCTCCAGATGCTCAGGCTGATAGCATGATGTATCCAGAGTTCCAAGTTAAAGATTCCCTGATTAAAGAAGGTGCTATTCCTATTTTCACATGTTGTTAAATGAAAAGTATTATAGCGACCTGCCTTTGGCATAAACTGAGTCTATTAACTACGAAATTGTCAACATCTTTGCATACTAGGACTTCAGAGGTGGACTTCGGGCTCTCCCTCATAGACAACCAGAACAAGAGAGAAAGAGATGGGAGGAAGAAGAGGCAGGCAGTTTATCCCACACCTTTTGTCCGTTTTTTCTTTTTTAAATATTCCATTGTCATGACTCCAAAAACTCTCTTACAAGTTACAACCCATTTATAAAGGAGGGGGGTGATAGTGAGGCCACCTTAGTGGGCCAAACCATTTAGACTCACGGACTAGTTACATGCCACTTGATAAAAGTAAAATCCGGCCTGAAAATACATAGAAAATATAAAAGGATACCTAATAGGCCTAGACACATACGATTGGGCCCAAATAAAGCTTTGGTACATATTTGGCCCAAAAGACACCCAAAACCCAAAACTAGCATGAATCCAGACACACAAGAAGTCCCAAAATGCTCCCGCATCAACCAGGTGGCACCAATCAAAGCATGGGAAAGCCTAAGAGATCATGGAGGAGAGTTGTTAAGGTTTGAAAGAGGGAAAGAAAACCTTGAACAATTGGCAGAAAAGTTCTGGTACATTTATTAAAAGAAACAGAGTTGCAATAATTTCATAGAAATAGATAATGGCATACACTAGACACTTCATGAGATGGAAAATGAGAAGCACGATATGCTTATGTCTAGCATTTCAGAAATCAAAATGGCTTCAATCAAGAAAGGTAAGGTAGAAGCTAATTAGAACCCTCAAAATTTTCATTTTGATTGGAGTAAAAATTATAATTACATAAGTGATGGGAGGATATGGTGGCTTAACCTTCATGCTACCTCATGGGCCATCCCTGACAGAATGAAGAGAATTTTTGTAAGCAGCGGCAGGAGAGCTGAAACACTATCTTCTTTCATCAATAACAAAGTCAGAGAATCAGCTCAGTCCCAATATAGAGGAACCGTGGCCAGCAGCCACACAAATCAGAGACAGAGACTTAAAATCACCTTCCTTCCTTCTTTGGTGTAGTAAGAGGGGAATGGAAAGATATTTTTGGTACACAGTTACCACCTTCCTTCTCTGGTATAGTAAGAGGGGAATGGAAAGATGTTTTTGGTTCACAGTTACCACCTTCCTTCTTTGGTGTAGTAAGAGGGGAATGGAAAGATATTTTTTGTTCACAATTACACATTTTTGTTGTACATGCGGCCAGGGAGTGCTTCAGAAGCTTGCATTTTGGAGAAGATATGGGTGTCCTTGAACAATGCTCTGTCCTTTCCCTGACTGCAGAGCATACTACAAACGAGTGTCACAGTGTGGCAACAACGCATATAGCAGATATGATGGTGTTAAATCAAATGAATGGAAAGACTAGAAAGGATAAGATTTGGAATGAGATGCTTGGCTGTACCTTTGCCATTGATATTAAGCTTAGGAAAAAGGGCTTGGACTCTTCCATCATGAAACAATGGCCTCCAAGTTTAGCATTGATTAGGTGGTGTAATCAGATCCAGTTGGGACTAAACAAAGAAAATAACTCAAAAATTCCTAACCTAAGATGGCTGGGCATAGTAAATAGTTGGTATTCCATGATTTGACTACAAATATGATATTAGATAGACTAAAATGCCAACACAGGATTCTTAGAAGCTAAATGGTAAGGCTCTAATGATCATCATGAGGATGAGGATGATGGCACCACATATGTTCCCTTTTTTAATTAGTAATAAATCACGGCACTCACTGCCTTCTAAAAGATGCACTAAAGCTATTTTCCTATTGAAGCACTAGATGGAAAGGCACAAAGTGCCGAACCAAATATCCACATAGTTCTAATTTATTTAAAAAGAAGCTTGTGAACCTGTACTAAGAATGCTGTTTTGGTGGCAGCTGGGGGGAAAAATCAGTCTCCAAGGGACATGTACCCAAGGACGTACATAAGAGGACATCTAACAGAGCAAGAAATATTGCTGGAAACTCGTGGGAAAGATTTGCGATTGATGGATAAGACTAAAAACCCTAGGATTCAGAAATGAAGTCCTACATGGATTTAGGAGGAGAGGCATCCGATTAACGCTAAGTTGAATGAGAACATCAGCATCTATTGATCGTTTATGCATGTTAATATCATCCAGGTTCAGCGCCACTTAGAAGATGCAATGAACTTCAAGTTATGCATGGATTAAAGACTTGGAAAGTCTAAAATCAGATAGTTGAACATGGCAAGAAAGGGCTTCTTTGTGGATACAACTATGGATATTGCACACACAACATTGAAGCAGCCAAGCAGGAGGACAAGTTTTAAGCAGTCAATCCAGAATAAGTGGGACAAGTCCCATGTGAAGATGATAATATAAATGTACAATTATTGAAAAACAATATCTACATCTTTCTTGTTACTCACATTGTAAAATCAATTTATCTCACTGAAAAATGAATCCAATGAAGTACCAGGAATCGTGGAATTCTAACTCAGCTCGAGCTCATGATTGACCAATCCTGATCTATTCCAGATCATAGAATGCGGAATCTGCCGATCCGAATCGGGATCGGCCTAGGCTGATCAGATTCCAGGGGGTGGCCCCTCAAATCGTCTAAATTCCAGTCAAATCAGTCCGGATTGGCCAATCTGATCCGGCCAATTCTGCCACACAATTTTTTTCTTATATACAGTAATTAATACATGTATTAAACTATCATTTCACATATAAAACTAGTATGTATGTATATATATACACAAATTAATTTTGTCTAACATGATTGTGTACATTAATTTACATATCTATGCATACAAGTACACAAATGCATATAGACATGTTTATATGACATATATGCATATATAAATATATATGATTACATATTCAAATATATATATATATACATATATATCAATTATGTATATGTATACATTCATTGTCATAGATATATGCATTAACTACATATATGTACATATTGTTATTATATTTACATTAATGTATAATTGTACGTGCATTAACACACATGTACGTACAAAGTGTTCATATATATACTATAAAGATATACATATTAATTATGTCTATATATTAATATATATGTATATGTTCTATACATATATGAACGTGTAAATTAATATATATATATATATATATATATGATTACATATATCATAAACACATGATTAAACAAATGATGTATGTCATTTTGCTTTGCAAATTAAAATTTTCTTTTCGGGGGAAGTGCTACCCCCTTGACCCCTACGACCTAATCACTTAGGCCAATCCACGTGACCTGACCACACAAGTCGATTCGCATATGGGTATCCGCACATTGGAGAATTCAGGGCCTCAAGCTCCATATTCCAACACTATTCACAACATAATGATTGTGATATATGTATAATGTATATGTTTATAAGGCTATACAGATTAATTATGTTTATACATTAATATGATATGTATATAGTGTATGATGACATATATATTGTGTACATATATAAATATATATATTAATGGGTAAATTTACGAGTATGATTACATATATCATAAACATATATATATGTAAATATCAAAGACATATTTTCCTGATTTTTTATGATTCATCTGATTTTTCCCTTATTTTTTCTAAAAAATATTTTGTTAATCTGACTGATACTAGATTGGCCAGACTTCCAACGGATCAGCCGGATCTGGATTGGGATCGGCCTGGGCCAATCCGATCCTTTCTTCCATGTTCCAGATTGGATCAGTTGATTCAGCCATTTCAGAGAAAGTCAGTGATGCGGGACAGAACGGGGAGCCGGCCCACTAAGTGATGAAGATGACCCACTGCTGAACAGGGAGGAGCCGACTGAGATCCAAGTTAGGCGGAACAGAATGGACCTCAGCTGGGCCGAGTGGACTTTGCAGGCCGCCTGACAAATGAACCAGGCAGAACCTACCAGCAAGCAGGTGGCTGGACCGCCCACCAACCTGGGCTGTGTGGCTCGGTCAATGGTTCCTCGCTGTTGACTGCTGGCTTGGGATTCTGGAGGTTGCAGCAGGGTGTCCTGCACACTGGCAGCGGGCAGGGAAGAGAGCAAGCCAGGAGGCTTCTTCCTGAGGCCAAGCTCCCATGGGTAAAGCAGGAAGGAGTGGAAAGGGGTGAGCGCAGTGGATGTGCAGGGGTTGGGTGGATGGTGGCATGGCGAGGAGAAGATATAGAGGGGGAGACCCGGAGGAAGATCCGAGTGAGATAAGAGGGCTTGGGTGGGATCGGTGCAGAAAGAGAGGGGTTGAGAGAGAGAAGAGCTACCGGAAGAAGGGAGGGTGGCGCAATGGGAGGCAGATGGCGGGCGGGCGGGCGGGCGGGCGGGCGACAGCGGAGAACAGCCGCCAGGGCGAGGAAGAGAGGTGGAGGGCGGGGCAAGCAGCGGTGATGGAGATGCCGACACGTGCGACAGCGATCTTCTGGCGGAACGGCGGCGGCCGACCGGCCGGCTGGGGGAAGACCACCCCTCAGCCGGAGCAGAAGAGACTCCCCATCGCAGGGAGCCCGAAGGAGAGAGAGGAACGTCCGAGAGAGACTGAGAGGGAAGAAACACGAGAGGGAGAGAGGGAAACTGATGGGAATCGTAAAGCTACACCAAAAGAGCCATGGGCCATTTGTTTATTTTGTTTGGCCCATTAGAGGCCCACTTGATGTAATTTTTCTTTTAAAGTTTTATGTATTTAGAAAGGGGCATCTTGGTCTTTTGGGTTCTTGGTAGGTGAGAAAGGACCATGTGGGTTCCCATCCCCTTTAAATATCCATGTGTTCCCACCTTTTGAGGACATTGAATGCAAAGAAGATGAAAAAAGAGATGGCTTAGTTCCCGCTCAGAGAGGTGCGCCCCTGTCCCCCCTTCTCCCTCTCTCCCCCATCCTCCGGTGGATTCCGGCTGTCCTCCCCCTTTCTTCCCCCCTTCTCCGGTGACCCTCTCCCCTTCTCTCCCTCTCGGCCTTCTTCCCCCTTCCCGTCCCGCATCATCTTGGTATCAGAGCAGACAGAGATCCCCTCGCTGCCTTCTCCTCCCCTCCCGGTCGTCTCCCCACTGTCTGCTTCCTCTCCCCTCGTCTCCCTCTCTCTCCACCGCCGGAAAACCCCTGCGCAGGACCCCCATCACCGGACCCTCTGTCCTGCCAAATCCACATCCCACCCCGCCATCGCTGCCTCCCTCCATCGCAAGGCCCCGTCAGCAGCGCACCTCCGGAGCCCCTGTTCGCACAACCTATCCCGTGTTTCTCCTCCTCTGGAAACCCCGTGCGACCCCCCCCCTCCCCCGCACGCGCTGCTCCCTGTTCCCCGGAAACCACCTGCGCCGGCTTCCCCCGTTCCCGAGCTCCCTCCCACTCGCGCTCGCGGACCCCGTGCCGGTGAGCCGGGGTTTCCACCTCGCCCTTGCCCCGCGCCGAACTCTACCAAGCAGCGGGAATCTCCTCTAGCTCTCCACCGCGCCGGCCACCTAGGACGGAACACGTCCCCCTCCCGTCGTCGTCGCCTGGTTCCCTCGCCGCCGTCGCCGGTAGCCGCCGCGAGCGCCAGAGCTCCGACCGCCTTCGCTGGCTCCACCAGCGCCCGCGCCCGCCGCCACCGCCCGCAGCCAACCCGTCTGCGGCCCTCCCTCTCCCCTCCTTCCCGTCTTCTCTCTGCGCGACGCCGGGAGGGGGATAAAAGGAGAGGACAGCGAACAGGGCCAAGCCAGTTCGGCCCAGTCCGCACTGAAGCCGACCCGCTACAGTGTCGGCAGTGCACCAGGAGGCCTTATTGCACCGCCAGCGTGGAGGATTTGTCCGAGCTCGGTTTGACGAGCCGTTCACGTCGCCATGGTCGTCCCGACGGGCCCTATTCACCTGGGGCTCATTGATCCCACGCTGGTACCCCGACGCTGCCATCGTCCCGCATCAGATTTAAAGAATTGGTTTATTCTCACAAGCCGAGGTCCTTACCCTGTCCGCCAGTATTCTCACAGAGAGGATGGTTGCTCAATGTTCGAGTGTGCGTTGGAAGCTATCTGAAGACCCCATTTGGATCAGTATCAAGAATGATCTTTGCGAGTTACGTGATATGTTTGCTACTGCACTACAAAAGACGGTTTATGAGACAGATCTCGCCTTGGATGTCAAGTGTGAAGAGCAAGAGCAAGTAGTGATCTATGAGCCCGACGCAACATTAGCCGACGAGTATGAAGTAGAGATGCGGGTATGGCCTGAGTTGCAGGACTTGCATAATGGTCATGCGACGCCACATAAAATGTTGTCAGAGGCTTCGTCCCTAGTGTCAGATGGTTGTGTTTGCACTGAGTCTGAGATAGATGACACCTGGGATCCTGAGTTGTTCTCCCTATCGGGTCTTCAGTCGATATGGTATTGTGTGTTTGCGGAAGATCGTCTTGCTGGTTCACCTTCTACTGTCGTGGTTGACTTCGAGTTTACTCTCGAGGATTTTGATATGATATGGTGCGATCTTGACGCACACATTCTATGTAGATTGCAACTTTTCAGAAGGTATATTGGTTTGGATATCCCTACGGCGATTTTGCTAGTGCATGACTTTGTTATTCCCCTGCCTCTTGTATGGATATTGCGACATTTCAAAACTCGAGGACGAGTTTTCTCGAACTAAGGGAGAATTATGGGAATCGTAAAGCTACACCAAAGGCGCCATGGGCCATTTGTTTATTTTGTTTGGCCCATTAGAGGCCCACTTGATGTAATTTTTCTTTTAAAGTTTTATGTATTTAGAAAGGGGCATCTAGGTCTTTTGGGTTCTTGGTAGGTGAGAAAGGACCATGTGGGTTCCCATCCCCTTTAAATATTCGTGTTCCCACCTTTTGAGGGCATTGAATGCAAAGACGGAAAAAAAAAAAAGAGATGGCTTAGTTCCCGCTCAGAGGGGTGCGCCCCTATCCCCCCTTCTCCCTCTCTCCCCCCTCCTCCAGTGGATTCCGACTGTCCTCCCCCTTTCTTCCCCCCTTCTCCGGTAACCCTCTCCCCTTCTCTCCCTCTCGGCCTTCTTCCCCCTTCCCGTCCCACATCAGAAACAAGGGCGGCATCCCTAACTTCACTTTTCTTCTTCAAGTCATTTCATCTTTTCATCATTGCTCAAAGACAAACCTTAAGGCCCCGTTAATGGGCCAACCAAACTAAGGCCCAAAGGCCACAAAATAATAAAGACCCAAATAGCAAAATGCATAAAAATATATAAAAGACTCTTAAGACTCTAGACATACGCTATTAGGCCAACACAAAAATACATATCTCAAGCCCAAAAGACACCAGAAGCCCCAGTAACATGTGGACCGACCGAAATACTCGCCATTGATCCATGATGCTCCCGCATCAAACCCGCCCAGGTTTGAGAAAACTCAACCTCAAGCTTTGAAGTGAGGAAGCATCCAAAGGGTGACTGAGGGACAACGCATCGAAGTAACACTGGCGACGTCAACATGATGCATAAGTGCTGCCATGGAGATAACAAAGAAAGTGAAGTTTGATCGTCCAACCACATCAAATTAAAGTCACCAGACATCATCTGAAAGCCCGATAGGGGGAACAACTCAGGATCCCATACATCATCTATCTCGGACTCAGTGCAAACACGACCATCTAGCGACAGGGGCGGTGCCTTTGACAGTGTACTCTGTAGTGTCACCTGGCAAACTGGAAGCAAGCTAATAGTGACATGTGTCTCAAACAAGTCATCTGATATCAACTAGAGTCCTGATACACTGAATAGCTTTGAATCCCACATGTCCTGCAACTCAGACCATGCTCCTACCTCTTCTTCATACAGCCTCATAAATCACATCTTGCATTGTTGGTCTGGCATGGTCATCTACGACAAGAGTCATCCCCTGTGTCAGGGTGCCCTATCCTATCGTCCGCTCAGGAGATAACTACTGGGTACAAGTGAAGCCATGACGAGGCACAGGAACTACACATGCCTCGGGCAGTTGTAGAAGAACACATGAAGTCGTCACAAAACTCAAATCAGCACGTCGCTCGACTAGCCACTCAGTCTTAAGAGTGATGAAAAGGTCCTCGGATGGATAGATCTCAACTCAGGCGCCATCTAAATAAACAAACCACATAGGAACGTTGCAACACCAACAGCCAAAAGAAAATTCCACAAGAGTGACATCTGAATGGATGATAATCTCTCCTATCCGAGATAACAAGTCCACAACACCGTGAGAGATATGATTACCCGACTGATCAGGTTCGAGCAACATACACACAAACTGACCATTAGGCAGAGATACAATTGTGTTGGCGAAATACGGCATCATACCCATGGACACAGATGCGGACGACCATATGGACCAGAACCCTGGCTTGTGAGAACAAGTCGGTTCCCTATGCTCTGATACTAAATTTGATGCGGGACAGAACAAGAAGTCGGCCCACTAAGTCCTGAAGATGGCGCACTACTGAACTGGGAGAAGCCGACTGAGATCCAAGTTGGGCAGAACAGACTGGACCTCGGCTGGGCCAAGTGGACTCGACAGGCCGACTGCCAAATGGACCAGGCAGAACCTGCCAGCAAGCAGGTGGCTGGACCAGCCCACTAACCTGGGCCGTGTGGCCCGGTCAATGGTTCCTCGCTTTTGACTGCTGGCTTGGACTTTCGGAGGTTGAAGCAGGTTGTTCTGCACACTGGCAGCGGGGCAGGGGAGAGAGCAGGCCAGGTGGCTTCTTCCGGAGGCCAAGCTCTCACGGGCATGGCAGGAAGAAGTGGAAGGGGTGGGCACGGAGGCTGTACAGGGGTTTGAGTGGATGGCGGCATGGCGAGGAAAGGACACAGAGGGAGAGACCCAGAGGAAGATGAGGTTTGAGTGAGAGAAGAGGGCTGGGTGGAGTCGGTGCAGAAAGAGAGGGGTCGAGAGGGAGGAGAGCCACCAAAGGAAGGGAGGGCGGATCAACAGGAGGCGGATGGCGGGCGGGCGGGCGATGGCGGCAATGCGACGGCGGAAGACAGCCATCAGGGCGAGGAAGAGAGGTGGAGGGCGGCGTGAGCGGCGATGGCGGAGATGCCAGCACGTGCAGCGGCAAGGCGGTGATCTTCCGGCAGAACGGCGGAGTCCGACCAGCCGGCCGGGGAATCCCACCCCTCAGCCGGAGCAGAAAGGGCTACCCATCGCAGGGAGCCCAAAGGAGAGAGAGGAACGGCCGAGAGAGACTGAGGGGTGAAACACAAGAGGGAGAGAGGGAAACAAGGGTGGCTTCCTAACTTCACTTTTCTTTTTCAATTCATTTCATCTTTTCATCACTGCTCAAAGACTCCTTACAGCCCCCTTTTATAGAGAGAAACCCTAAGGCCTCGTTTAATGGGCCAACCAAATTAGGGCTCAAAGGCCACAAAATACTAAAGACCCAAATAGCAAAATGCATAAAAAGATATAAAGACTCTTAAGACTCTAGCATAGTTGTCAAGACGTCAAGGCAACCAAGGCCTAAGCGGTTAGGCGCTCGCCTAAGCGGTGCCTAGGCGTTTAGGATGGAACCAAGTATGAGTTGTTTTCAAGTGTCCCTCTTACATTATATTTATGTATCTATAAATATATATAATGATGAAAATTCAATAAAAAATATCATAATATGACATACATAAAGACAATGAAAGCAACAAAAATTAAACTCCAAGTAAACAAACTCACATTATATATCATAAAGTCATAAAAAATCTAAATTGACATCTTCAAATAAATAAGCACACTAAATAAGAACAAGAAATACAAATATCATTCTATCATCAGAAAACTAATTTTCAACTTTTAAAACAAGCAATACACATACATGTAAATATGTTAAATAAAAATAAGAAGTGCAATATCTTAACACACTTAAAACAAGTAAAAACTAAATGAGTCCATTACATAATCCCACAATATGCCTAAAAATTGAAAAGAAACTAAAAAATGACAAGTCTCATGTGTTTGGGTGATGATAGTTTAAGTTTGACCAAATCCTGAGAGATGTCAAACAGACTAAGTGCTGTCAGTAGAAGAGCGGCTCCCTTGGAGAAGTCATATGCACGTTTGACTTTTTTTACCGGACTTTGGATTGTTAGTGTTCCATATGGTTTATTTGAATTATCAAATTTTTAGATATGCCAAATTATGAGAGATTAGAAAGTTAGCATTTCGCTAAAATCATCGAAATCGTGATTTTCTTCTTCAATGGGAGAGTTGACTTTTTTTTTTGTAAGAGATATGATTTTTTTGATATTTTTATTGGATTCAAATGGGGGGTAATTCCTTATTTACATGTAATATCTTAAGTAAATGAAACAACAAATTATAACATTTACTTAAATGATATTCAGGTAAATAAGATGTTACCTGGAATCGGGCTGGACTCAACCTTGAAAACCAACCTGAATTTACTGTCTAAGTGGGATATTGCGGACCCCTAAAGGGTCTAGGCGCGGCCAAGCGCCCTTGGCGTGCGCCTTGGCCGCCTTAGCGGCGCCTTGGGGTGCCTTTTCTCCTCTTAGAAAGGCGAGGTGTTTTAAGGCGGCTGAGGAAGCGCCTTGGCGCTTAAGCGGCGCCTAGGCGTCCACCTTGACAACTATGGACTCTAGACATATGCTATTAGGCCCTCATAAAAATACATATCGCTATTAGGCCCTCATAAAAATACATATCTCAGGCCCAAAAGACACCAGAACCCTAGTAACATGTAGACCCAAATAGTCAGCACTGATCCATGACGCTCCCACATCTGCCAGGCTGATCTAGGATCGGCCTAGTTAAAAACTAATTTAATGGTTAAATTAAATAAATATCATAAAAATCAGGAAAATGATGGAAATCAGAAAAATCAGGAGAAAATCTACATATCTATAAAAGATTTAAATAATATCACTAAGATACATTGATGTAAGTTACAGTATGAAAAATAAATTATAAAATTTATAGGGTAAGGTAAAGACAAGTGTATATCATCATCGTCATCAGAGCCTGATTTGCCTGATAAGACAAAGTGTATATAAATATCAAAAATTCAATTACCAATAAAAAAATCTTATGACTAATTTATTTATCTAATAATGATTCTCACAATAATTTACACTTTCATAACATATTGAATTCCATATAGATGAGGTGGCATGTGTAAGAAATAAGGTTAATTGATCCTCCAAGCATTGATTTCAAATTTTGTTGCCCAATAATCCCAAGGCACACATGAAAAATGAATTAAATTCACAATGAAATTGTGAGAGGGCAGACAATTGGACAGAACAACCCAAAGTAATTCTGGATTGGCTGATCCAGGAGATTCTGAGCCGATTCCTACTGACTGCACTTGCATTTTTTAACTTAGGGTCTATCACCCCCCTAAAATCGGATAGCCACCCGGCGATTCCAGTCATCTGAATCAGCCAATTCTGCATCCCATGCATGGAAGGCAGACTCAGATCACCAGAAGACTCCGCCCTAATCCACAGGAAGTCAGAAAATCGATTGAATCAGCCCAGATCAGGTGGGGTCGGCCGATCGCAGCCAATCCCAGCCATTTCCAGTCCAATTCTTGCAAGATTGAGTCTATGTAGCCTAATAATTTGAACTTGAAATTTTGATTGGCTTGGCTAATTCCAGCTGAAATTTCACCAAGACCAACAGGTACCCCCTTCAAAATCGGAATGCATTGGATGATCCCATCAGGAACCAGCTGATCCCAACCCAGATCGATCCATTCTGCCTTCCAATGATATTTCCAATTTTCCACACCAGTAAGTTTCTGGACCTGCTGGTATTCTCAAGAGTAGTCAGAATCAGATGGAGATACTTTTGTTTTCATATCAAGTTGTGAGAAAGTAAGGATATGAACACAAGAAAAAAGGAGCCTTTTTTCCAAAGAGGTGACTTGTAGATAACCAGGAGATCATCTTTTGAGCTCTTACTAACCCCTCATGGGCCACATAGGCCACCAGTGTCTGAATGCAGTGAAGCTATGGCAGAGCTAAATAATTATTAAGAAATAAGAATATATTCATACCCTTTTCTGCCTGATAAAGATTAACCATCAAAGGTTCACAATCACAATACAATGCCTAAAGGATAGAAGGTTTACCCTTTTGCTTATCCAGATAGTTCTTTGGGAGTTATCCCTCGCATTTATTAATCTCAAGAACAACGGATAAACCTCCACGGATAATTCCCTCTCATTAATACCTTGGGGAACTAATCTCCTTATTATTGCTGGTCCTCCACCATACCTGCACAAGGAAAAAATTGAGAACAAGCAAGAAAACAACGTTAGCAACTTTTACACTGGTATGATGTCTCAGAAGTTCTCCCTAACATTGTAATCTCTGCTTAATTCACCTCTCTTAAGACAAAGGGTTTTCCCTAAGCACACAGTACAATATTATTTGGACAATATCCAACTATAAGACTATGGTATCATAGTTTTCTCATCAGTTTTTTCCACTTTATAAGCTTCTCCATTAATCTCAGATACTTGTCTCGCTTCAAAGTAACAATTAACTAAGAGATTTTCAGAAGATACCCAAGAAAATGATTGCCAATGTAAAAGTACTTTTTAAAAACATCATGTCATGAACATCATGGTCATCTTTTTTTTATGTAACTCAAGTGAGTATGTTACTACATTCTATAGATACCAAAGAGTTCAAAAAGGGAAATCCTGATTTTTTTCCCTGAGTAGGATATCCATGACTTATGATTTTGAGATGTATTTCTAAGAAAAGTGAAATTTTAACAGCAGTACACTTCCTAATAGTAATTTGGACCACAGCAATCTCCAAATGGTCAAATTTATAATGCCAAAGGGCTCAATTTACAAGTTTCCAGTTGCCAAAATTAATAGTACGTGATTACTGACATCAGACCTAAAAGAGTGAGATCCTTCACATTTGAGATTAATTTTGATGCATTCAACCGCTATGTAAGAAAGCTCCATGAATATCATTTTATGGCTATAGGAGAAGAGACCAAGGTTCGCAGAACCACAATCAGTTCAAAGGACCAGAAAAGCTGGTCCTGATTCCAGTGACCCAGTCTCAGATCCAAGGCTGGTTCCAGCCGGTTTCCTCCCTCTTTGAACCAGACCAATTCCAGCCGGTTCTCAGTAACATAGCAGAGACAACGATATCATATGGCTCAAAAGTCAAAACACATTGGTTCTTCACTTGTTTACATTAAAGATGACAATATAACCTAAATAACGTCAAAAGATCATGCTATAACAGACAAGATTTCCTTTGAAAAAATGTATTAAAAATAAGCAAAGATAAGGAATTTTAGTTCATTCCAATTGACACATTTGTTCTTAAGGTGATACCATAAATCCAGGGCATCATCATTCAAGAAACAGAAAAACAACTGTAATGCTCAAGAGGAAAGGTTCTTAAGGAAATATGGGGGATATGAAAGACATTACCATTCGTCAAGTTTCTTCCAGACTTCCTGAGGAACCAATTTGAAGTCTATTTCTTCCATCAACCCCTCTCGGAGAAGCAATTCATTATTCTCCTCATCCATTTCGCTTGACAATAGCTCTGAGTTGTCTATACGTCCAGGTCTTCTGGGTATATGAAAAGAGACGTCATTTGATATTTGAGGAGACTCCTGCAATCCTACGTAGTCCTCCCACTCATTCCACCACCTGAAGAAGACAGAGAAAGCAACTGTGGAAACAAAACCTGGTATAATTAACAGCTCTACTCTCGATCTCCTTATAAACAAAATATACTGGCCCAATATAACTGTCACTCCCTCTAAAGTGTGAAGAGAGACAGAAATATAAAATGATACGAGACCTCAGCCAGGTATGGTCAGTAGCTCTAGCTGTTAATTTCCTCATACAAGGATCCATGAAAAGGTCTGATCATGTTACTCATGTATACATATCAGAACATCCACTAAAGGACTCAGGAACCAAACTCAACACAGAAGCCCTGAAAATGGACCAGTTAATAAAAAGTATATGCCACCCACATCTAATCCCAACTTCTACGACGTGAAATTTCACGTTTTAGATTCTGGTTTGACCAATATCACGCCATATGCATGTGATCCTCCTTGCGAATTGAGAAAGGCAAATCCACACCAAAATATAGCTTTCAACACAACGATGCTTCCATGAATTGTTGACACTTGATAGCAACTTCAGCGGCGATACATGTAACAGGATAACAGACAACCAATGACGAATATCTTGCGTGCACTAAAGTTGTGCATGTAATGAATTGAACATGAATAGGCACCCGAGGCAGCCACCCCAAAAAACGATGGACTTTCAATCCCGCCCACCTAAGGAAGGCCACATTGGCACAAACAAGAACAAAGATAAGATTTTGGCCATGGGAAAAGAAGGACAACTCATAGAAGTATGCTATCTTCCTGGAATTTAAGCCGCACGAAGAAATTCATGTCACACCAACGCGCATCCAGCCACCCTACCCCGCGCGAGGTCCCACCCAAGCGACGGCTCCGGGAACTACAATAACATGGGATCAGGCTATTATGTACTCAAGGACGATCACCCATCGTGTCGGCGTATCGTCGGCAAGGCGTTCCTCTAGACACCCACCACTCCCAATCGGCAACCCAAGGAACCCAATGGCAGAAGAAAAAAGAGAGAGAGAAAGAGAGATTAAAGAAAAAAAATCCTTACCTGCTGGAGACGAGATAGTACGAGTCCCCCTTCTTCCGATTCGACCCGGCTTCCCTATCCAGACCCTGTATTATGCTTTTCTCCTCCTCCGGGGTGCAGGGAAGGCAGCTCTGCGCGTAGAGGAACCCGCTCGAATTGGGGATCGTCATGGTCTTCCTCACCCCGGGATCCAACAGAACCCGGGACTGCCCACCCCCACCCCAAGAAGCAAAAAATGCAACAACGTCAATGGAAAGCGAGGAACACAGATTCGAAACCCTAGATTGGGGACAACCACGTATGCAGATTGGAGCCCAAGGCGCTCGAACTTTGGAGAAGCAGAGATAGGAACTGTAAATTTTAGGACCGGAGTGGTTGTCCCCCCCGCCTCTTCTTCCCCTTTTGCCCCGTCCCCTACTTGACGGTCTTCCCCCCCGCCCTTTTTTCCCCCTATTTACTCCGCAAGACGGGGGGGGGGGGGTGAAGGGGGCTCGGACAGAAGAGGGTTGGGGAGAGGAAGGGGAAAAAAAACCCTTTTTGGGAAACCGGAGGAAAAAATAACACTTTTTTTTGGGGGGGTGGTGGCGGCGGGCAGAGAGGAAGAAGTAACACAGAGGCACGAAGCGGATGCGGATTTGATCTGGGTGGTTTTATTGGGTGTGGGGAGGAAGGCGGGGGGGGGGGGGGGGGGGGTGGTCTGCGAAGGTGCCCGGGTGCGTGCGGTGGCGTCTGATATATTAATATCGTGGGGAGGGGGTAGGGCCGTAGGGGGAGGTCGGAGGGGGCTGTGGGGCCCGCCGCGAAGCTTTTCAGGCCACAAATACACGGTGTTCCCACTCGGGGGAGAGGAAGAGGCGTCGATGCGGGGTTTTCTTTAAGAATAATATATTTTAAAAAAAATTAAGTTAAATAATATTGTGAAATTTTTAATTCACAATAAAATATAATTTTAACCGTCAATGCCCTACTTTTAAAAATATATGAAAAATAGAAGCCGGTCTTGCCAGGATCCCCAAAAAAAATTAAATTAATTTATTTAAGTTTTGTAGGTCTTTAATTTTATATATAAATAATATCTGATGAAATTTTAAACATAAATTAATTGAAAGGTAATATATTTTTATGGTGATTTTAATTTAATTTCTCAAAATAATATTTCATCGAATGAAAATTATCTCAAATTTTAATAAATTAAATTAATTTCGATATTCATACTTCGATAATTCTCGATATTCATATTTTTAGAAATCAACATATTTTTTAATAATTATGATAATTTTAAATTCAATTTTATTACCAAAATTCAATGATGTTTTATCGAGGTGCGCACGTTTAACGACAATATCAAAATTATGTTAACAATATAATAGTGTCTCTAAATTAAAAGTAATCATATTTATTTATTATTATTTATTTATTTAGAAACATTCTTATATTATTAACATAACCTTGGTACTATAGTAATCCAATTATTTATATGGGAGTTATTTTAATAAATTAATTAAATTAAAAAATTAAAAATATATAATTGACTTAATTAAATGGTTCGTAAAAGGGTTATTGGTCAAAATAGAAGGTAGAATAATAGAAAATTATTATTAAATTTGTATACCCATTATCCTCTCATTTAAAGGGGCAAAATAAACTTAAAATGATATAATTATCTAAATTGGAGTCCTAACACTATCTTAATATGTTAGCCACGAATTTTCAAGTCTATCCCAATTCAATTAGAGTTTGGAAGATTTAGATGTAGAGATTAATAAATAAATCTTGTAATTAAGATAGTTAGAGTAGTATTAAGAATAGAAAATTGCCATCCTTAAAAATAGTAAATATACATCAAATTTTCTCATGCCAACTTTATTGCTGCTTGGAGATTCTCCTAGATGTGAAGGGAAGGCCATAGGATCGGAGGAATTTGTGGAGAACAAGAGTTTTAAGTGTTCTTCGTCAAGTTCTTCATATTTCTGCCCTAAAGTTTCAAGTTCGTCCAATAATAGACATTCTCTCAAGTTAAACTCAAATAAATCTCTATGTAAATTGATCTTAATATCAAAAACATGATCTTCACATTTTTTCAATTTTTATCATGTATATTGCGAGTATTTTACCTTTCAAATGTATACATATTCATGTATCCGACCTCTTGTTCTGTATCTCAAAATATGTACAATGTGTATCATCTTGTCAAATTTCTTAGGTCTACACGTTCATGAGCATGTTAACTTTGTTTTAAAATAAGTTAAGCAATTTTTCGTACTTTCTACGAAGAGATTTAAGCATTTTATTACATGTGTATCATCATGGTTTCATTGTAAAATGAATGCGGCAATAGTATAACTCGCCACCTTAACGCGATCATGTGATCGCCTGCATCAAGATCGCATCCCACAGACACCCCGCGTTAACTTAAGGTTATCGCAGTGGTATCCTTTTGGCCATGGTTATGTTACTCTCATTTATGATTACTTTTGATTTAGAGACATTCATACATTATTAATATAATTTTGATATTATTTTTAGACGTACGCATTTCTACAGGACATTATCGAACTTCGGTAATAAAATTGAATCTAAAACTACCATAATCACTAAAAATATATATTGATTCTAAAAATATAAACATCGATAATTATTGAAATATGAATATCGAGATTAATTTGATTTATTAAATTTTGGAATAATTTTCACTCACACAAAAAATGTATCACTTTTCAATCAACTTGTGTTTAAAATTTCATATTGATTAGATATTATATAAATATAAAATTAAAGACCTAAAAAATTAAAGTAATTAATTTAATATTTTGGGGATTGTTGCTCCCAACAGCAAATGGGTCATCTTTTAACCGATTTGCTAATGGGTTATGGTATAGTTTTTTTTAAGTAGCGCGTTGATGGTTAAAATTATATTATATTGTGAATTAAATTTTTTACAATGTTATTCAACTTAAAAAAAATTCAAAATATACTATTTTTAAAGAAAACCCCGTCGATGCGCTTCCTGCCTGGCTTTTGTGGACCGTGTCACCGTGGTACGTGTGGGTCTCCTTCACACGGTCGGTAAGTTGTAGACGTCCACGGAACTATCCCAAGGAAAGCTCAGCTCCTTTGGTCCATTGGATGCTACCGTTGGACCTAGTATGCAAGTCACATTTCCTTCCGACTTCCGATTAATTCGTATTTTCTTGTTTGTACGGTGCAATTGATGACTGAACGTTTAGAAGAATTGTGATAACAGTAAAGATTATATAATTTTTTAGATGGCGGGTAGTATAGTGGTATTTAAATCCGCATGAAGTTTGTGAAAGGAAGGAACTTGGGTCAGGTCGACCCACAATAATATTTGCTCTTGTAAAAGACTTAAGATCCGTTTGAATTTTTTTTTAGAAAAAAATGTTTTAAAGAAAATTTTATTTTTAGATCATTTGATATCTTTGAAAAACAAAATATAAAAAATTATATCCTGAAAATTTTACATTTTGACATCACTTTACAATTCATGCTGCGCCATTTCAGTTTCTACCGTGACAATTTTTAGGCACTATTCATTCAAGTTGTTTTTTTTATTTTCTTTCCACTCTTTTAAATAGTCTTTGCCAAATTTAATTATTTTTTATTAGTTAAATTGATTTTTATTTTATTAAAATATTTGTAGAATATTATTCATTCAAATTGTATTTTTATTTTATTTCTCCTATTTAAATTATCTTTGTCAAAATTACTTATTTTTCATTAGTTATCTAATTTTTTAAAATTAAAAAAAAAATAAAAATAAAAAAATTTGATGAATACTGTTAGTACACAAGGAGTACCCGGCTCTTTCTCATTTGCGTGGATCATAAGATCCCATATCCTTCCATGCAACTTTGTAATAAAATCTTACATTTAATACTATTGACATTTCACTTTTTTTCTCTATTTACATAAATAGTCAATGAAAATATTTAACTAACAATTAAATAGATAATTACATTTTTTATTTTCATATAAAAATTATTTCATAAAAAATTATTTTCCTATTAAATTATTTTACATACAATTAAATGGACCCTTAATTTAAATCTCACATCCAACTCACAATTATCCTTTTTTTTACAAGACTATTAAACTCGATCGGACTCGCATCTTTTGATGATTAAGTGTGAGTCAAGTGAATCTCCCGAGGCTCAAGTCTAGGACCTCCCTATCATGAGATAAAAGTCCTTGGCAATTGACCCACTCAGGGTCGTCAAGATTATATATTTTTTCTCCTTTTTCTATAACTAAAAACATAATATAATAATACTCAAGTCTGTGGAGAAATTGAGAGATTTAGGTTTAAGATTGTACTTTGTTGAACGAGTTAAAAGAGACAAAATAAATAGTCTTATTTTTTTGAAAGTGGATATAAAAACCAAAACAAATAGCCTTATTGATTAGGATGAACGATCTATGATTTTTTTCCTTTTCGATATTTTTTAAAGAATGTTCTAGTACCACGGTATGTACATACACATCTCAAGATGGAATCTTCAACATGATAGATATAGTTTAAAAAGAGAATAGAATTTTTTATTCCAACCTCATGCTTGTTGCAGTGCGCGTATAAAACTTGATAGTTAGAGGTCAAGTATTCAAAATTAACTTTGATGCTCTTAATGTGAAAGCACCGAACTTAGCTTAAATCTCCTAAAAGATAAGTTAAAGATTAATTAGTCTTATTTTGATAAAAATCCGAGACTAAGCCCCTATAAAACAGGAGAGGACAGAAGAGCGATGCAGACCGTCCTGCACGACACAGTGTGGAGAAGGTAGGTTGGAGTTTGACGTGCTGTTGTGGAGCTCTACGTGAGAAAGATACGGAGCTTAACATTGTTTACATTTGCTTACAGAGGTATATATGTTGGTGCTTAACGTTCGAAACTGTTGGATCGCATCCAAAAGGAACTAATCACGCTTCATGCATGTGCCGTACTCTTGTTGTATTCTAAACGCTGTTGCGTAATTTATGTCTATATATGTGAGTGTACCACACAAAAAGGAGTACAAGCAACATTCGAATAGGCTGGGCCATAAGATCGCATCGAAAAACTAGCTAGTGCAATGTCTTGTCGTTACGTGATGCAAATTGAACTAGTCTAATGTTTGAAAAAGATTTATTGTACTTATATATTACACTTTAACTAGGTAAAAATTCATGTGGCACCCTCACATGAGGTCTGAGGGAGTGGCAATCTAATTGTTGAATGTCACATGGACTTGTTGCCTAATCACATTACACTTAAAGTGTAATAACATTTCTCCTAATATTTGGGTTGATAGTTTATTATTAACTCAAGTATCAACCATTGGCCCACAAATCAACACAACGGGTAAGGAATGAGTTGTGTGTCGGCCTGGCCGTCTAATGTACTAAAAACTGTAAGTTTAAATATGAATATTTCATCTAATCATGAATAGATTTTCCATTAGTAGATAGGGGTCGAAATCTTCAACCGCAATCCATATTCACATTTGTTACTTTTTATCGTCTGTCAAATCGACAACGTAAGTCCCCACAAAAATTTAAGATTCCAATTCTCCAACAATATTAGTACATTGTTGGACTTACAAAGAAAAATAAGTGTTTACAATGTATATGCAAGGATGTTTAGGGATTTTTATGGAGTTTAATCTAGGGTGTTAACATAATGTATCTAAATTTAATAATTTCACAATCAATTGTACCTAAAACCATATTTTTTTGTATCTTTGGACTAAAAATTAATTAGACCCTCCTAATTTATATCGGTAATTAATTTTTACAAAAATAACTCATCTTAAAAAGGAATCCAAAGTAAAACTTAGCCCAATATTCCATTGTTCACAATTGTGATTCCAATATGTTCTTGATACCATAAAAATTAGACATCTAAGTTCACCTTCTTCACATTAAGAGATTACCCGTATACAACTTCTCTGCCAGCAGGATTGTGGCATCTAACTGCCGATCACTCACCGAGTTCTACACCTTCGCACAGGTATTTCGCTACCTTATGAAAGTGCAAACTTTATCAAATACTCGTCTAAAAGCCGGTTTTTCTGGGCTAGTATTAAGTAGAGATAAACTCGTATTAATAGTGTAGTGGCCAATTTTGATACATATCATAAACAAAAATTAAGTTCATCACGATTCATTTGATATTATAAATTTAACAAAATAAATTAATTAACAATAAATTTTCATAAATACACTTGATTTATCATAAACTCATATTTTTCATAAATCTACTGAGCTAGAGTTGGTGTATGATGAAGATTCTTCCTTAAAGATAAAAGATTTTTCAAACATAGTTAATAACAATATATTTATAAAACATGTTTATCACAAATATTTTTCAGATAAATTAATTAAGAATTTCTCACTGTAAAAAGAAGATTCTTCCTGTAACGATTTAACATGTACTGTAATAAGTTACAGCTCTATCATGGGCTAGAAAATAAATCAAATATTTAATAAAACTCTTAATTAATTTACCCGATTTTATTATAAATCTATTAATATTTCTATAAATTACATCAAAACAAGGTCAGTCTACCCGTGTTCTCTACTCTGCGTCAACAAAAGCATCTGCTTCTGGTTGCTCTGTACAAGTCGCAGACACCAACGAGCTCCACACGAATGGCGCGGGTGTTCTGCCTTGGGAAACCATCTCCTCCAACCACAGCACGGCGTCGTATCTCCTACGCGTGGAGCATAGCCCTGTGATGAGGCGACTGTAGATGGCATCGCCAGGCAGATGCTTCCTGTTCAGCATCCTTTCCAGAACCCGGCATGCCTCCACGAATCTGCCTTCGCCGCACAGACCCTCCACCAATGTCTCGTACGTCTCCTTGCTGGGGGCGCACCGGCCACGCAGGTCCATCTTCTGCAGGTACTCGACCGCCCTCTGCGACTTCCTTTCCTCGCAGAGGCCCCGCATCACCAGGTGGTAGGTGCTCGCGGCGGGGGCGCAGCCCCTCTCCGCCATCTCCGTCTCCAGCACCGCCGCCGCGTCCCCCGCTCTCCCCGCGCTGCAGAGTGCGGATATCTTAGCTTCGTACGTGGAGAGTGAAGGCTTGAATCCTCGTTGAAGCATTTCGTCGAACAACCGGTCCGCGTCTCCGATCTTCCCTTCCGAGTACAGGTCGGCAATGATGGCGCCGTAGGTGGACAGGCTTCTAACGCCTCCGCTAGCCAACGCTTTGTCGATGAGATTCTTCATCTCCTCCAAGCTTCTGTTGCCAGCGCCGAGATCGTAGCCCTGGAAGCTCCTCCGGATCCTGGGAGATCGGAGTCCCTTCTTCAGGACCTTGGCCAGAATATCCTCGGCTTCCCTGACCCTCCCGGCCGCGCAGAGGGCCTCCAGGAGAGTCCGGTACACGACTACGTCTGTCTCACAACCCTTACTGGAGATCCTCCACAGCATGGAGTAGAGAAGGTGGGTGGCGTCATCCAGTCTTCCGTCCTCGCACAGCCCCTTCATGAGGATCCGGTACGTCTCGCTGTCCGGGTAGTGGCACTGCTCCCTGATCTCTTCGAATACCTCCAGCGCCAGATCCGAGCGTTTCATCCCGCAGAGGGCGCCGATGAGTAAGTTCAGACACCTGACCTCCACCTTCACACCCGGCCCTTGGCAGCCGTCCACGAATACCTGCAGGGCCTTCTCGAGCTCACCTCCCGACAGCAACATCCGCAGGATTTCGTGGAACGACTCCATCCAGGAGACGCAGTTGAACTGAGGAATCTGGCGGAAGAGGGCGACAGCCTCCTCAGGCCGGCCCAGCCTCGCGTACGTGCGGATGGCCCCGACGAAGAGCGAGTCGTTACACTGGCACGAATCGCGCTTCATCTGCTCGATCACGCCCATCATCTCGGCGAGCCGGCCGGCGGAGCCGAGAACGTCGACGATGGCGGCGTAGGCGGGTCCATTGTGGCGGTAGGACGGGTATCTGAAGGGGGCGGCGTCGAAGAGATGGAGGGCATCCAACGGGTTCTTCTGCTGCCTGATCAGCTGGCATAGCTGGGTAGGCGTGAGGAGCCTCGGCCACCTGACGACGCCCATCTGCCCGCCGTTCTGCTGTGCCGCTTCCCAGGAACGAGCGAGAAAGCGATAGCAGAAGAGCGGGTATATAGAGAGAAGGAAGGAGAGAGGAAGAGATTGGAGTCACTCGCGGTGAGAATAAGAAAGCAGAAAGAGAACATCTTCGGTTGCAAATTGCCGATGGAGAGCGAGGGCTAATTCCAAACTCGCGAACCCGAGTTCTATGCTGCACAACTGGAGGAACACGATCGCCAACGCCGGCACCAGCGCTTCTCGCCTCCACTTCGCCACCAGAATCCCCGGCTTCTCTCCTCCTCCGCTCCCGGAGTACCGCCCCACCGCCGCCGGCTGCGCGGTGTCGTCTTTCTTGCAGCCTCCATGCGGCTCCAAGCCCGACGAGTACGACCTCTCCAGAGCTCTCAAAACCGCAGTGACGGCCTGGGATTGTCCGGACCGGGGGAGGAAAGTAGTGCACAGCTTCGTCGTCAAACTGGGCTACTGCCGTTTCACCATCCTGATGACGGCGCTGGTGGACCTCACCATCAAGCGCGGGAGGGACTTGGGGGAGGCCAGGAAGTTGTTCGACGAATTGTCGGCCAGAGATGTCGTGTCGTGGACGTCGATGGTCTTGGGCTACGCGCAGCGTGGACATTACTGGGAATCCCTGGACCTATTCCGGAGAATGGTATTGGCGAACACGGTTCCCAATTCCTATTCTTATTCTGGAGCCCTGAACGCTTGCTCTGGTCTTCAGGGACTCAGACACGGCAGGGAGGTCCACGCGCATTTGCTTAAGGCGAGCGCCGAGGAGGGTATCGACCCGGTAGTCCAGAACAACCTGCTTAACATGTATTCGAGATGCCAAGACCTAAGCAGGGCGCAAAAGCTGTTCGGTGCGATGCCCAAGAAGGACATCATCACATGGAACGAGATGATCTCGGGCTACCTCGGGTGCGGGCTGGGGGGAGATGCGCTGAGGCTCTTTGCCGGCATGGTGTCCAGTGGCCTTAAGCCGGACCGCTTCACTTATGCTACATGCGTAGATGCCTGTGGTTATCTGGCTTCTCTCCGGCAGGGAATTCAGGTCCACGCCGGCATCCTCAAGGCTGGGTTTCACTCGGATATAGTTGTCAGCAATGCGCTAGTGAACATGTATGCCAGATGCGGCAGCATCGAATCAGCGAAGCTTGTTTTTGATGCGCTCTCTTCGACAGACACCATCGTTTGGACGACCATGATTGCCGCATATGCGAAATGTGGCTTCGTCATGGAGGCAACTTCTACGTTTGAGCAAATGCTGGAGATGGGAATAAAGCCTGACGAGATCACCTTCCTCGCCGTGCTCTCCGCCTGCAGCCATGGCGGCCTGGCCGGTGAAGGCTGGCATTACTTCCGGTCCATGACAGAAGTACACAGCATCCCTGCGAAACTGGAGCATTACAACTGCATGGTCGACATGCTGTGCCGGAGTGGTCTTCTGGAGGATGCGTTACATTTCATCAAGCAGATGCCGTGCAATCCAAGCATCTCTATGCGGGAGACCTTCCTCAGCGCATGCAGGCTGCAGGGTAACATCGGGCTCGCCCAGGCTGCCCGGCAGTTTGTTGAGATGGATTCGAAGAACCACGGTAACCTCGTGGGTCTGTCGAATGCATATGCCGCGGTGAGTAACTGGGATGAGACATGGGAGATCAGGAGGAAGATGAAAGAGGAGAATGTGAAGAAAGAGCCGGGATGCAGCTGGGTGGAGATCTGAGACGAAATGCTCGCCCTCCTGGCAGAAGGCAGATTCATCCCAGGACGAACTGTTGCAGACCCAACATGGAGTGGAGTGGAACTACAACTTTAGGAAAATCCAACTGCATTTAAATTTTTCTCAGTTCTTGCTGCAGCGCGCTCCGTCTGATCAACAGCACAAAAAGGAGAAACCAAAAAGGGAAAATAAAAAGGAAAACCATTCTCTGCCCAGTTGTTGATTCCACTGAGACACCTTTGTCGTGAGTACACATTGCCTTTTTTCACTTGGCGTGAAATTTTCATCTGCTTGCTCTGTAATTAATGTCAATGATTGGCAAGTGAAAGTTGACATTGGAGATCTACGTGTGGAAAATCCAAGCACGTGCCAGCCAGCAACTTGAGACGAGTAAGTCTAGGTTAATACAAAAAAGCAAGCATCACACTGCATGTTTCATACTTGAGGATATTCGTGAATCAAACCTGAATCGATATTTCTACAAACCAATTTACAGTTTATGTTACATCGGGGCCAGCGGACAGCTGCTGCCTTTCTTCAAGTTGGCAAATAAGTGACCCTCTGAGAAATCTAGGCGTTCTTTTCAACAATGTTGTGGCATGTGAAGAAAGGAGTAGCACATTCATCAGCGATCTAACAGCATAAGTTAGCAGAAGCATCGGCATCCGGGATGCCGAGGGAAATGGAAACGCTGGCTTGACAGATGGGATCCATGCATCACAGAGACAGAGGTCCTTAGCATGGTTCCATGGAGATGGTTTAGACGCCCACATCCAGAATCAGTCAGAGTCGTCGGAGCTTGAAGTGTATTCCCCTCCAGCAGCGTACGGTCCCGTACCCTGGCTCTCCTCGTCACTGAAACTGCTTTGAGCTCCGTCCACACTCGAAGGCGAGGAAGAGCGAGCCTCGTCATCGGAGAGTGCATCTTGCTTTTGACGCTTGCCAGCCCTCAGAGTCCTGCCTTGCAATGCCAATAGCCTGCGCTTCCGAGCCTTGCGCTTCCCCTTCGGAACATCCTCTAGATGCGACTCCCTATCCTTATCTTCTGCTTCCCCGGGCGTCATGCTGCCTTCTTCATTTTCAGATTCAACAAGAGTATCCACAGCAAACTTCCGTTTCTTCCTGCTAGAATTGGTCTGAGACATTTATCACATTACGTCGTGAATAAACAAAAAAAAAAGTCGTCTTCAAATGACAGTTTTTGACTTGAAAAGAAAATGAGGAAGGAACGGGCCGTATCTTAAAAATTAAGGTGCTTTTTTTTTTCTTCTTTTTTTGGAAAAGTGTTTGAAAATCAAGGTACTAGAACTCCATTCAACTAGAAACATGCAGGTTCTAATACATTGTACAAAGATCCCCTATATACTGATTTTAGTGGTTACCCACTTTGCGGCTGGCTGCCCTCTGCCAGTTGCCGCCCACCAGCCGCTATTGCCCACGGGTTCCGGCTACCATCACCGCTGCCGGCACGGTTAGCGGTGGATGTGGGCAGTCGGCAGGTGGCAGGCAGTGGCAAGGTTCTCCTGACCTGCTCAGGTCATCGCTCGTGGATGACTTGGACCAATTACATGAGATGGCATTGGAAAAATACATACTTATTTCTAAAATACATCGTATTTGGGTTATACCTCTGAAATCTTCATATTATATTTCACAACCCTATATCATATATTTTATCATGTTACATGTATACCCCTACCATTTAATTTTTTCCATTTAATCCAACCACAATTACGTTAAAAGAGTAAAAAGATTAACTTACCCATTATAACTCTAAAAAAAAAAATTCTAATAAAACTCTCACTCTCACAGACACAATTGATTTAAAAGGGTAAAAAGATTAACTTATCCTCTTTACACACACACAAACAAACAACCAAGGCCTCCCTGTTGACTGCCGGTTCCCGCCCTCCACCACTGGGCGGGCCTTCTCGTGGCGTTGCTGCGGTGGCTCATTCCCCTCGTCCTCCCCACCCTCTGCCCATAGGACATCACTCACCAGGGATTAAGCATGCTGCTTTGCTCTGCCCGCACCAGCTTCACCTCCGTCCCCACCCGGTGGGGCCAAGGATGGCATGCGCGTGCTGACGTCGTCCACCAGATAGTTATCTTGAAAGAACCATGTCCTCTCTGTTGATGACTGCCAGTCGCCGCCTCACCACTGGGCGGACCTTCTCATGGCGTTCCTGCGGTGGCTCATCCCCCTCGTACTACCCACCCTCTGCCCATGGGATGTCACTGGCTAGGGGTTAAGCACGCCGCCCTGCACCGCCCGCACCAGCTCCACATCTGTCTCCGCTCGGGGGGTCAAGGATGACCTGTGCGTGTTGACATCATCTACCCTCACCTCACCTTTGGGTGGGTAAGACCAGCAGCTACAAAGGGTGGCGGAGGCGAGCACCCCGACTAACAAGGTGTTGGGGCTGGGAGTGGGTGGGTCCGGTGTGATGACACAGCTGCGGGAACAGGGACTGACGCGGAGTGTGATGGGGAACTGCCCTGGCAGGAAAGGGCGGCGTGTTCCTCTTCTTCAGTGACGAGCCCATCCCCCCCCCCACCACAAGCGTCTCTTGGACCTCAATGTCCCCACCATGGCCCGCGGTGAACACTCCACCCTCTCTCTCTCTTTGCTCCCCAACCCCAACCACACCATCGCACCGGGTAGCGCCCTTCCCACTGGCCACCCCACTTCCCCTCCACAATCTCTTTTTCTTAATTCTGTGTCTAATTTCTCTCTCATCTACTTTCTCTCTCCCCCTCTTATTTCATGGTTATTTTAGTAATTTAACCTTTTATTTACCGATTCTGTTAAAGTAATAACGAAATATTCCTGCTGTTCTGACGGCTAACTAATATGAAGATTTCAGGGATATACTCTTGAATACGATGTATCTAAGGGTATGTCTGTATTTCTCCCAAGTTCATTTCATCTTTTGCTGCCCGCCAAAAGATAAACTACTATCCGAGCTAATCTAGACCTGTTAATTCATACAAATATATCAGGTAGGTAGGCCAGAAAGGCAAGCAATGTAAAAATGATATAAAAAAGCAGATTCACATTTCCATCATTTTTCCACAGCGTTCAATTCTCCACCACATTGTCATATATTAATGCTACACCAATCAATTTTCCGATAGCAATTCCACCTTAGTGGCATGCCACAATAGTCTCTACAGATGAGGAGCATGTCCTCGAGAAGATATTGCCCCCCTTTTAGACTCTACCCAGAACATAAAAAAAGAAAGAAACTACATAATCATATCTATAAACGAGAAGCCATTCTTAACTTATTCTTTTCAGCAATATCATTCTTAAATTATTCCTTTTTTGTGTGATGTTTCTAGATCTTTTTTGGGTGGCTTCTGAGCCTCAACTAGCTGTTTCTCAAGCTCCTGATTCCTCTTTGCCGGGCAGTGTGTGGTCACCTACTTTCAAGAGGAATTTGTCATGTCGGGAGACTATGCAGCTTCAGGACATGCTTTCCAGCCTTTCTTCCATAGCATTGTCGGATTCTGGGGACTAGTGGATTTGAAGATGGGATAAGACTGGTTGCTTATCCACCAAATCAGCTTACAACATCATCTCTGATTGTGGTCTTCGGCACGGGCTTTATTTATAGGTGTGGATGCCTAATAGCCCTTTAAAGGTGAAGGTCCTCATGGTTTCCCACGCATGATAGGCTTCATCGTTTCCTGCCGGACATCCAACCTTCTTGTGTCCTTTGTGGGACGGTGGGTGAATCTATTGATCACATTTTCACTGATTGTCCCTACACTTCTACCGTGTGGAGGGGATGGCAGCGAGAGCTCATTGCACCATCCCCTCCTAGTTGGAGACCAAGCTCAAGATGCTGAATTGGGAGAGTTTGTGGTCTATTAGGGTCGACTGGAAAGTGTGGTGGCTCATTTTGCATGCCACTTTTTGAATGATTTGAGGAGAAAGAAACAAATGTATTTTTTCTAAGGCGTCTCGGTCTGCTGAGTCTCTTGCTGAGGGGATTTGCGGCATAGTCAGAGAACGGGCGTCAATCTTATGTAATTTGGATCAGGCCAATCCCTCTCTTTTTGCCTTCACGAGGAGTTATGTCTCTTTTGCACATGCCATGATGGATGGAGCTATATAGGCAGGCTGTTCTGTTTTTGAGGGAGTCTTTTTATTGGTCTATACTTGTACATTTTCTCTTTTCATTTAATATACCAGTGGACTATCCATTTTTCAGGGGGAAAAAAACACTTAGGTATTCTGGAAAGTCCCAAACCAGAGGAGAAAACAAATAAAAGGATAGGACAATGAGTACATATTCTTGGGAGAAACCGTTTGCCTCCTACGAAGGAGAGTGAAGGCAACCCACAGAACGTAAAGTCTTCTAAGTCGAATTCTAAGAAATAATTAAACTATATAGTTTGATGTCAACAGAAGTAGGGCCCTTGAATATAGTTGTCATTAGCGTCCAAATTGTTCCTCCACACATTTCCTTTCTCATCCCTTTCCATTAAATACCACAATCTTAATTTTTTTCTTCAATTTTGTCATTCATATAACCCTCCCTCTCCCCATTCCCTTCAAAATCAAACCTCAAAAGCCATAGTTTCATTATTCATATAAATTCCTCAACTCACAGCTATGAAAACATCTGCAGACTCTCTCCCTCTTAAACACACATGCTAAACTCTAACATTCACAAATGCAAAACAGTAAAAGCAATCTAAACGATAGCTTCTTTTGCAACTAGTCGCAAACAGACAGAGAAGAGATGATAGTTGCATCATATAGTTAGAACAGGAAGATTGCGATCTTGTGCATGTCATTAATGTCGTCTCATATCTCTCTCTCATATGTTTTTTCTTTTGGGGGTGGGGGTGTTGCCGTGTTTGTTATGTTAAAGTTGGGGGGAGTTTTTTTTTTGGAGGGGGGGGTGAGCTGATGGGGGGGCCTTACTGCTACTTGTCAGCTTACCTTGGGTCCTCGATCAATAAGATGAGCCCACTCGCTCCTGTTCCTCAGACAGTCGAGGACAGCCTGTGAATGATTAGAGTAAGCATACCTCTCTCCATTCGGTTTCCTTAAGTTCCTCCAGTGCTGCCAAAAGATGTATATAAATTACTTGGACCCTATAAAGTGAATAAGAACATGAAAGAAACACAAAAAAGAATAAATAAATTAGCAGCCATCTGGCAGTTGAGAGGCCATACTGGAAGTACTTCGCTGCATAGCTCCTCATATGTTGAGCATTTGCCTTTACTCATTATCTCGTCAATCAGGCCTTAAAATGGAAGAAAACATAAGTTTAGATAAACAAGTTCACAAGCTGAATTTTTAGGGGATCAAGTTTCAACCAGATACCTGGTAAAGTAAGAACAAGAGTTGTAGCATCGTCTCCAAATACATTCTTTGGGGAGTTGCGCATAGACAAAGCATTATCGCCATCAGCCTCCACAGATGATGAAGAGCCATTGTTCGCACTTGTTGTGGAGCACGGCTGGATGCTTTTCTTGGAAGAAGAAAGAGAATCACAAGACTTGCTATGTCCATCCTTCTTGGCAGAAGCATCTGTTGAAATGTTTGCATCTTCCTTCTTTATCTCAGGGGATGGATATCTGTCTACCCTTTTAATCTCATCACAGCGAGAACCATCTTTGCTTACATCTTCCTTGTTCTTTCTCCTAGAAACCTATAAATTACACTGAAATCTGGATCAACTATGCCATCAATTCAGATAACCAAATGCTCCTAAAAGGTGGAATATATGGTGTTTACACATGAGCATATGCAGCGTTGTCCTACCAGAGTATGGTCCTTTCCCCCTGTGCTTGAAGAGCGTCTTGAAAGGATACTTGTGGCGGCACCAGAAGTTAACTGGTAGCCACCAGCCTGCCGTATACGTGGGACACGTGGAACTCTGGGAGAACTGTTAAGCTCTTGATGCAACAAAAGCGCAAGCTGCCAAAGGAAGATATAAGTAAAAAGAATCAAAATGAACACCATATCTTTTCTGAAAAAGAGGTGAATTGAATTGAAATTCTTTCATGTTCTCACCTCTTCATCACTCAACTGTGCAGAAGCATTGATACTTGGAGGAGGAGTTGTCATCGAATGGTTAACCTTGGAAGATGTTAGGCAAGCTTGATGCTTCGCATTTTCATTTTTTTGGCAAGAACTAGTAGCTGTTGGTTTCATTAGCGTAGGAGCACTGTGACCGTACTGGGAAGCAGTAGTCTCACCAAAGCTTGACAATTTCACTGTCTTCTCTGACCGAGAAGTTATCTTAGAGGATGGACAATGCAAATGCTCCTTTGAATCTGTTATGGAATGCCTAGAATTGGAATAAGATGTTTTAAATGTCTGAGATGACTTGGATCCAGAAGATGTTGAACCTGTTGGATGGCTTTTTGTTGTCTGTCTTGTTATTTCTCTCACGCGTTCTTCACCAGTGGTAGAAATTGTTGAGTTCTCCTTCCCAACAGCATGCATGTTCATCTTCACCCTCTGCTTCGTCACAACCTTTTCAGCAGTTGAGGATGCAGCAGATCCAGGAGATTTGTGGAGCCCCAAAAGAGATAACTTGGGGAAAACTGGGGTAGATGAACTTGAAGAGTACTTTTCAACACATGGATCAAATTTAACCTCAGTGGAGGCAAGAGAATTAGAACCAACAGTTCTTGATTTTGCTGTTTCTTCATATTTCAGATTATGTATAGATTCTGAAGAACCTTCTTCTCCTGTCCGAAGTGCTGGTGACTCTATCTCTTGCTCGTTCAGCTTAAGCTCCCCAGATCTTGATGCAGTTCTATCAGAAAATGTTTCCTGATTTAAATGCTTTATTTTGGGCTCCGTCTCAGCATCTAAAGATTTATCTTTGCAAGAAATCGGAATTTTAGCTGTATCATTGTTCTGAAGACCCTCAGGTGGCTGCCCTACTGGTCTCCCTTGGTGCTCAGTTGTGTGCTCTGTGCCATGCAACATTTTGTTGGTGATAGGGGGTGGTGGCAACACGGAGCCACCAGAACCTTGGCCATCCTGTGCTACAGGTTCTGCTTCAATTTTAACTTTAACTGTGGCCGGAGGTATCATAGTGTTTGAATTTTGCATTATAGGAACATTTGTCATATCTGAGGAAGTGCACCTAACATCTCCAAGACCAGACTTTGATTTGTCTGATTTTACTGAAATACTGGAGGAATCTTCATTTAGATCCCTTGGATCGTCGCTCTCCTTATTAGTGTGTCTCAGCACATCAACAAAAGCATTAAAATCCTAGCATAGCAGAGCCTAGTCATTAGTAAAATTATTTGAAAAATATCAAATAAAGGTTTAAGTCCAGCTTATGAATCAAAGAAAACAAAAAGGGGAGATGCACTGACCAGATAAAAGTTTATAGAGAGGTACTATGGAAACTAATAGAAACTGCTGTCAACAGATAAGAATTAAGCATACTTTGCATTGGCTCTCAGAAATAACTTTGCATGCACAATTGCACATTGAGACATTTTAGGTTCTAATCACAATACCCCTCTCTCTAACAACAGAATAATAATGGGTATAAGAAAGCAGAAGACAAGCAAAAAGCAAATAAGACAAGTTGGTACACTACACAAACAGAAGGAAAGCAAGAGCAAATAACAGAGACATCCTACAATAGTAGCTCTAAAATTTCAAATCTGTGGGAAAATGAGAAAGAAAAGAGTTGATTGGGACAGCATAGCAGATGGAATATTTATGGCCAATACCGACTAGGCAAGAGCAAATCCCATGCACTTTGAGGCTAAATAGCTTGTAATGGGTTGTATGGCTGGACTTGGATTGCCATTTGACAGAACTGAAATACACCAAAAATAGTATTTGAATAAGCCACAGCCAGGCTCAAGTTTATTAGTCATGGCCCTGCTTTACCCATTTATACCCAGCCTCTTAACAAACTCCCCACCATGAAGTTCACAGAAGCCACCTTCAATACAATTTGGAACAACATTGTGAGGATGCTCCTTTGAGTCTTTGTGAGGTGATGTCCTCATTAGAAGTGTTGGGTAGGATCCATTGGGGCGACAAGTGCCAGTCAGGTTCCCTTTTGGGTCCATTATTGACAAAGCATCTTAGACTCTCAAGGTAAATGAAGGACATTTTGAAGCCGGGTTTGAGAGAGATGTTCAGACTTTCATATGTCTGAAACAGAATGCTGGAAAAAATTGCAGTAGGAGACCAAATGCTTTCAATGTGGTCGGCAGGGACAAAGTGGCTCTTCCCTAGCAACATGGACTTTGACAGACTTGTTGAAGGTAGCAAGACCAAAACAAGAGGAAGCTGCCAACCACATGGAGGCATATGACCCTTCCATCCTCGGAAGGAGAGGCAAAGGGTAAAAGATGGCTACTGAGAAATGCAGAGTCCAAGATATTGGAGGGGCTATGGGATGAATCTCATACTAGGCAGTTGGTAACAATTGGGCCGGCAATGAGTCCAGCCACTGATTCAGCTTGTTAACCTAATGAGTTAAAAACTAAAACTGACCAAGGCACCAAGCTCAAGCCTGACCAGAACCTGATTGTTTGGCTTGCAGGGTGGCTCATAATATGACGTTGACTCCCAATTTTGTTTACTTATGATTTATTTATATATGTATATACTTATGCAACATGCAATGTGGGTCCAAACTGTTAGTCCCTTGTTGCCTCTTCAAACAGAAGTAAGGGAGCACAGGCTACGAATGAGAATCCCCCACCCCCCCCCCCCAGCAAAAAAACCA
Source organism: Colocasia esculenta (assembly GCA_014218235.1). NCBI lineage: Eukaryota > Viridiplantae > Streptophyta > Magnoliopsida > Alismatales > Araceae > Colocasia > Colocasia esculenta. Next base: position 87,664,057 of record CM024765.1, on the reverse strand, counting down.
TCCGGTTATTTGTATTCTAACAATTTGCATAATAACCCTTTACTATTTAGCCAGCCCACTCAAGCTTGAGTTCCCTCTTCTCTTTCTGCAGCTAAGCTTGAGCCTTTATGTTGGGGTCAAACCCTCAAATACAACTTGAGCACGGCTTGACCTTGCCAAAGCTCAGCTTGGCTCAGATCATTGCCAACCTCAAAAGTGATGTAAGTGGGAAAGAAGATGTGGGAGGCTAGACAGATTCTTGGGTGCAGTTTCCTAGTCACTTTTTCATCAAGGATGCAGGCAAAAGAAATGGTAGTACCAGCAGCATGGGGTCAAACCCTCAAATCAAGCTTGAGCAGGGCTTGACCTTGCCCAAGCACAGCTTGGTTCAGATCATTGCCAACCTTAAAAGTGATGTAAGTGGGACATAAGATGCGGGAGGCTAGACAGATTCTTGGGTGCAGTTTCCCAGTCACTTTTCCATCAAGGATGCAGGCAGAAGAAATGGTAGTACCGGCAGCATGCTCCATCGAAATGGCACCAGCTGGTCGTTCTTTTCAATAAGCTTTTGGAGGCATTCCCAGACTCACAATGCTAGAGGTTACCATAGTTCTAGTTGGAGCATTTTAGCCCTCCATAGCCATGATGAATCAAAGAGTAGAGATGTCTATATCAACAGTTTACTCTTGCCATTGCCAATGTGATGTGGAATCGGAAGAGGAAGGAGGGGAATGGAGAAGGGGATTTCCAGAAGGCGGGAAGGAGGGAGAGAGAGGAGAAACTTTGGGCGCAAGAATAGTTTGCTTCAATTTTTTTTTTAACTTTCATCATCCCCTCCCACGGAAGTACAAGGCTGTATAAATAAGAAATAGGACTTACAGTATTTACTAAAATGCCCTTTTCCTTAAAATATGCATGAAATAGCCCAAATTATAGAAAAACAGGAAAACAACACATGGGCCTTAAATGGACTATACAAAATATCTCGGCCCTCAAAAAAAATGTGTTGGTGTCTCAAAAGTCCTGTAGAGCGTCGCCAACCAAAATGACATCGGCTCTGAGACTTGACAACGTCAATAAACGTGTGTCGGGTCAAACCGGTCATGTGCACGGGTGTCTGTACCAATCCTCCCCGACTAGGAGGACCTCGACCATGTCGAGTGAGGGTCCTAGCCACTCTAATCTCTCTCCAACAGGTCCGGGTCAAGATGCCGCAACTCCTCTCGAGTGACCCAAGTGTCCTCGGTCGGTGGCCGCCCTCTCCAACGGATCAAATAGCGCTGAAAAGCTTCATCCCTGGATGTAACAACCTTCTCGTCTAATATATAATCAATGTGCTCGCGCCTTGCTGTACTCTAGGTCAGAGGTGGACGCTCAGGTGCGAGATCACTCACAAGAGGGGGAGAAAGCTCGAAAGACTCACCAGGTATCACTGTCGGGTCCCGATAGGCCACCAAATTTGAGACATTGAATGTGGAATTGATGCCATAATCTGGTGGTAAGTCAACAACATAAGCGTTCGACCCTATTTGCTTTAGCACTTCAAATGGCCCAACCCCTCAAACTTGCAATTTCTTCACAACTCCCGATGGGAGCCGTTCAAGTCTGACCTTGATCATAACGTATTCACCCTCATGAAACTCGTGTCCGCCTGTGTGCATCTACCGCTCTCTTGTAGTTCTCATTGCTGATTTCAATATGATGACGAATGCTATGCTATCATGCAGACCTCTAATGTGCTCGACCAAAGACTGTGCAGACCCTAACACTCGTGCATGAACATGCAAAGGAACAAGGTCTACGGGTCCCCTAGATCTATAGCCAGAGACTATCTCGAATGGACTCATGTCAGTAGACTTATTGGCTGAATTATTATATGTAAACTCAGCATGCAGTAAGATCTAATTCAATCGGTGATCGCTCTCACCTTCTCTGGGTCCGTAGAGACACCCTCACTAGAAACTATAAACCCCAAGAAGATAATTTGTTACGTCATAAAGACACACTTCTTGAGGTTGCCATACAAGTTCTCACAGCATAGGACAAGACACACCTGACGAAGGTGGTCCAAGTGATCATCCCTAGAACGGCTAAAGATGAGGATGCCATCGAAATACACAACCAAAAATATCCCAATGAAAGGCCTCAACACCAGGGTCATGAGTCACATAAATGTGCTAGGGGAGTAGGACAGCCAAAAGGGCATAACCAACCACTTGTAAAGTCCTTAGTCTTGAAGGCTGTCTTCATCTTTAGGTCCAATACAAATCTAGTGATAGCCACTTTTCAAGTCTATCTTCGAAAATATAGGGGCTCCCACCATCATGTCCAACATGTCATCCAAGTAGGGAATGGGAAAACAGTATTTCACTGTGATACGATTGATGGCCCTGCCATCAACGTACATCCTCCAAATGCCATCTTTCTTTGGAGCTAATAGTGCAGGGACAACACAAGGGCTCAAATTGTCTCAGATAAATCCTCTCCTCAGGAGCTCCTCAACCTGTCTCTGCAGCTCGACAAACTCTGCTGGACTCGTGTGAAAGTGGGGCAAGTTGGACAAAGTGGATCCCGAAACCAAATCAATGGCGTGCTAGATGTCAGGCATCGGTGGTAATCCGTCTGGGAGATCGTCAGGGAAGACATCCCGGAACTCCTCTAAGAGGGTGGCCACCTCCGGGGGGTGCTCACTCGAAATCTCTGTCAGTAGGCTTCACCATCAAAACATAGAGACACTCAAACTCCTCGAGCTCTTGACCAAGATCATGGGCACTAATCAACTGCAAGGTCACAGGAGGTGGTGCACTGAGAATAGAGACAGTGGCGGTGTTTGCACTCCCCATCGAGGTGGATTTCGCAGAAGGGGATCTATCTTGTGATCGAGTGGAGCTAGAGGCGACAGACAGAAGTGCTCCCAAGTCTCGTGCCACAGGTAGGAGGGAGACTAGCAGAATGAACTCGTTAAAGAAACAAGGGCAGTAGAAAAAAAAGGCTTCGAGCTGGACATAAGAGGGGTGGGGGCACAAGATCAGGCTGCTCTCTGAGAGGTCAAGGTTGCCGGTCGGGAAGGCTGTAAGGTGATGAGAGCGTCGACGTAGAAAAACTCACATGTATTGGACCGGCCATAGAGGACCACATCCACATCATATATCCACGATCTCCCCAAAATGATGCTCCCGACCTCCATAGGTAAAGACATCGCACCAAACCTTCTCAGAGTATGGGGGAAAAGAGATTGGGACGTGACACATCGTCCGGATCGGAATGGAAGTGGAATCCACCTAAGAGACACGATAAAGGCGGGGGTGGTCGACCACAATCAACCTGGGAAGAAATGACATTAATGCAACTTCCACTATCAACGATCACCTTGCACACCTTTCCATCCATGCGTATATAGGTGTGAAAAATGAAAGTGCAGCGCTAATCATCACTCGGTAGGCTGAGCTATAATGCACAAGACAATGGTTTGTCGAGAAGTGCTCGACCTGAATGTAGCCGACCCGCTCCCCCTCAGCCTGAAACTCAGCGGCCATGTCATCCCCAAACTTATAACTCATGTGCTACACCACAGGGGTGGTCTCCTCAAGATGAGTACCCTCCAAAACCAGGGCCCAAGAGGGACATTGTGAAGCAAAGTGACCGACCCCATGACACATTGACACTTGAAGTAGTGATCACGGGACCTAATGCCTTGAGAGGGTTCACCCACTGCTAGAGCCTTCCCCCTATACTCCCACCTACCAGGGGGTGCACCCAACAACGAACGGTCATGGGGTGCTAGCACAACGAGGATGGGGTCCCTCTGAGGTGGCTGTCGGGGACTAAGGGGTAGATCTTGCCACAAAAGGTCCACAGGTCGAAGAGTAGGACCCCTAGAGGGTGCCCCAAGAGCAACACGCTGATCCAAAGGGCGCTAGTAGGCAGGTCTAATTCGCGGGGGTGACCCAGGCCTCAACTCAAACTGCTCCATCCCACGTACAACTTGATAAGCATGCTCATGGTCGTCACATGCTGGCGGAACAGCTCATGTTGGTACACTGAACAGAGACCCTTCCTAAATCGGGATAGGGTTAGCGCGCTCTCCTCACAGGCTTCACATCTCAACATATACTCATCAAACTCAGCGATGTACTCAGAAACAAATCGATTTCCCTATGTGAAATTCTGCTAGCGATAAATTCGGCGATGTCGGTAAGTAGGGACAAGGTATTTCTGACGAAACTTGACTTTCATGTCTTCCCACGACTCAATAGACTCCAACCCTCGCTGCTCAAGAAGAACCTCAACAATCAGCCAATAGGTCTGAGCCTGACCATTCAACTTCACCATGGCAAAGCGTGCGCGCTGGGCATCAAACATTCCCATCCAATCAAAATAGCGGTTCATGCTGGCTTCCCAATCGAGATAAACCATCGGGTCCAAAGACCAGTCGAAGGTGGGAGCGTCAACACGAACTATAAGCTGATCATTTTGATCCTTCTGAAAACGATAGAGCCTCCACTCATCAAAGTCCTCACAATTCTCCCAACATCTATATCTCCTTTGACCAAACGCGGGATCTCCTCGATCCCTCAGGTGTTGTGCCCTACCCAGATCCATCTCCCCATCAACTCGGATGTCGTGATCAACTCGCTCACCTAGACCCAATGGGTAGTGGCAATGGCGACGATCCCCGTCGCACTCACGAACTAACTGCCTATCAAATCTCCCATGAATGCGGCCAGTAGGTCTATAGACACCCTCAACCTCACCAAAGGAATCATATCCAAGATCGTCCTCTTGCCGATCGACAACATGGTTCGACCTAGGGGGGTCCCTAGGGGCAGGGGGCTGAATAGGGACAAGGGGTGGGGCAGGCGGCCTTTCCAAAACAGCTAGATGATTAGCCATCCCCTGGATCGTACGGTCCAACTCGGTGAATCTCTCCTCAACCCTACACTCCATCTGATCCAAACGGAGCAGGAGCTGGTTGAGCCTCTCCAACACCCCAGACATCACATGAGGATCTGCTCGAGACTCTGACATTAGTGCCGAGATGTGGTAGTCAACACCGCTTTAGGTGGGCATGCAAGCAAGGCTCCAAACTAAGACATGACGCAAAAGATATGAAGTGGCCCAACTAGCAAATGACAGTATGTGCAAACTGATGCAGGATTAGACAGACTCAACAACTCTAACATGTACGCACAAGATCGAAATCAACAAATGAGCAACTACTTCACCAGGGTTTAGGCATTCACAATAATCTCATGAAAGCAAAAACGTTAAAATAACAAGAAACATAGCTCTAAGCCTCTAAAGAAATCATCCCTTGCCGTAACGAAGTGAAACAGATCGACGGTAGTGAGAATTACCATTAGTCTAGGGCAGCAACATCACGTTCAAATACCTCAAGTTGGGGCCATGGGAAAGGACCTCACAACTCTCAGACAATAGTGATTATTAATGATTTAGTAACGGGCTATATAGTCCTAAACTATCCATGCACGGGAGCAAATTTAACCATTTACTAGAAAGCCATAACAGAAAAGAGTTTGTAGCACTCATTGACCTGCTGAAGAGCGGGGATCTGCACCAAAGACGTTGGGTGGCGAAGTGAGAGGGCGTTCACCAGCATCCGTCGACGTCAACGTCAAGGCGGCAAATTTGGCGAGCACTTGCGACCAACTATGTTCGCAGCGGGGCGAGACGGCGGGCCGTCTCGGGCATTGACGAGGCTTGGTCCGTGGGCGTCGAGGTTAGCCGAACTCTTGCGGGAACACTGGTATGTACAGGTACACGTAAGTGAACTCTCCATCGACTTTAGTCCTATGCAGATTCATTAGGGAACCAACTAAACAGTCTGGGTGGCTCGAGAATGGCCGACGGTGGAGATGGGGGGCGTGGGGACAATGGGGCACCTACGCTGGTAAGGGGCCGCGCAGGGCCGAGGTCATTGGGAGTCCTGGGTTGGCGGGCCAAGAGAGAGAGAGAGAGAGAGATGGGGGAGCGGGGGGGTCTCATGGCGCACAAGAGGGAGGGACGGGGGAGGGGGTTCGCGGCGTGCAAGAGAGACGGGGAGAGGCGTAAGAGAGAGAGAGTCGCGAGAGTGGGAGAGAGTGCGGGCGCAAGAGAAGGCTATAGGAGAGAGAGGGATGCGCGAGAAAGGGAGGAGATGGCTGGGGCTTCGCGAGATGGCTCGCACAGGGGCACGGTGACACCGCGGTCTCGCACGAGGGTGAAGGCTAGAGAGAAGCCACGACTGTGTTGCGGCTGTGGCGATGGCCTCCGAGTGATGCACATAACGGAAATAGAGAGAGAGAAGACAAACGGAAAAACGACGAGAATTGAGGATTGCTCTAATACCAAATTGATGCGGAACTGAAAGAGGAAGGAGGGGGATGGAGAAGGGGATTTCCAGAAGGCATGAAGGAAGGAGGGAGAGAGGAGAAACTTGGGACGCAAGAATAGTTTGGTTCAATTTTTTTTTTTTACTTTCACCATCCCCTCCCACGGAGGTATAAGGCTGTATAAATAGAAAATGGGACGTATAGTATTTACCAAAATGTCTTTTTCCTTAAAATATGCAAAAAATCCTAAAATACAGAAAAATAGAAAAACACCACATGGGCCCTAAATGGGCTATACAAAATATCTCGGCCCTCAAAAAAAAAAAAAAGTGTTGGTGCCTCAGAAGTCTTGTAGAGCATCGTCCAACCAAAATGACGTCGGCTCCGAGGCTCGAGGACGTGGGTAAAACACGTGACGAGTCAAACCGGTCATGTGCACGGGTGTCCACACCACAATGCTGGTGAGGTTCAAGGGTGAGGGCTGATCAGATGGCAATTCATCATTGAACCTCATGCCACCTTTTGAGAGGGGGTACATATGAACCTTCATTGTTGGACATGGAACAAGAGATGGAGGGAAACAGAGTTGCCAATGTAGACAGCAGGTTGTACTCAGGCACGAAGACACCAAATCAAACTCCCACCTTCTTTGTCTGCACAAATGTATAACATAATATCGGAGAGGCAAAAAGGACACCTAATAAACTCAGTTTAGACATCTTCTTCATCTTCCTTTTTCTGTGAGGGGGAGGGGATGGGGAGAGGGGGTTGTGTGCAGCAGCATCTCTGCCTGCCTTCTGCCATTCTTCCGTGAACACTTCAAGGATGGATGACATGGGTCTGGTAGATGGCTCACTTGAACCTCTTTTTTCCTTTTCGGTTCAGTTTAGGTTGTTTATGCCAGCAGTTTTGGGACCATGCTCAGGTCAAATAGGGAGTACTGATCTTTAGTCATGATGATTGTGATCAAGTCATCTGCAGAGTTGAGAAACTCAAAACTTTACTCATAACATTTCACTTATTCTCACATTGCACCCTTTTGAGAGCTTGGACAATTCAAAGATTGAGAAAAATCTGCTCCTCTGAAGTTCAGATAGTGTAAGTTGTTCAAATTCCCAAAGGGGAAGAAGTCAAATAATAAGACATTGAGAAAGAGAGAATTAAATGGGCTGCTTAATTCTGACTCAAGCTTTTACTCTGAATGCTCTAGTAGGCTACTCAATGCGAGGCTGTTGGCCACTTGAATGATTAAGCAGCTTTGGGTCTTCTAAGCAGTCCTTTGTGTTAACTTTTGTTTCAGAGGGTTAAAGAATGAGAAACCTTTCTGGCGAGATAGGAGCCACAGTGACCTATGGTTAGTGTACCTGTTACCAACTCAGGATTGGATTTTGGCTCCCTACTACATAAGGTTTCTCTTGGGGGAAGACGGATAGAGGGTTTCCTTTTGAGAGCTTATCGAGTTCTGGACATGCATATTCCATTTTTTTTACTATATTGTTAGAATTATATGGTTAGTGTACCCTTTCCCAACTCAGCATTGGATTTTTGGCTTCCTACTACATGGAGTTTCTCTTGGGGGAAGGGGGATACAGGGTTTCCTTATGAGGGCCTGACAGAGTTCTGGAGATGCATATGCCATTTTTTACTATATTATTAGAATTATATGGTTAGTGTACCCTTTACCAACTCAGGATTGAAATTTTGGCTTCCTACTACATAGAGTTTCTCTTGGGGGCAGGAGGATACAGGGTTTCCTTTTCAGAGCTTGATTATATTGTTAGAATTATGGTACCATTCACCATAAAGAAATACATCAAAATCTTGGGATTTTCCATGGTACTTCAACCTACCCAGTGAAACATTTCTTAAGCGAAAAAAAAAGAAGACTTTTTCCTTTCATTGCTTGCAATAAGTGGTATAGGGTCCATACGAAGTAGCACTGATCCATGCACTGATCCATTGAAGGAGCAAAGGAAACACAAATCCAAACAAGAGACACAATTAAATGGAAAACCATATTGTACCTCCTCTTTGACGGGATAACTTGTTTTAGCACGAGACACACTGGAAACATCAACCTTGGGTTGAGCCCTTGAACCATCTTGCTCTTCAGAAGTTGCTGCCTTTGCTTCCACCGGAAAACTACTTTGTGATGGCTCGGTGGACGGAGCCCCAGAAGGTGCCTTAATCACCAAAACATGTTTGGGCTTCAAATCAGATTCTGTTGCTCCACGCTGATCACTGAACCTAGCCTCCATTGAGATGTTGTTCTTTGTATCCTCGTTCGACATATGTTCAGAACCTAATTTTGGAAGATGAGAGGCACTATCTTCGCAGGTATTAGATTTGAATGTTTTGCCAAGAGGACTGGAACCTGCTAAAGAGAAGTAAAAAAGCGATTAGAAGGCAGAATTGGACGTTTCGCTACTCTATCAAAGGCAAAACGATAAACTTTTCAGGCGTGGAAGAAAATGATATACCTCTCATTCTGTTTTCTGATACAGCTTTCTCACCACTTGTCCTAGCCTTCTTCTTGCTACTCTGATCCTTCACTCCTGCATGCTCCTCCTTCCGCTTACCCGGCTGAACCCCAATAACACGGAGTTTATTCCTCTCCTTCTTTACAGAGGTGTGGAATCGGCCACCAACGTCATTGCCCCCCCTGAACCTTTTCCTTCCCCTCTGCTCACAGTTTTTGGAGATGACCTCTGTCCATAACTCTCCACCTGACCACGCGGTGTGATCTCCTTCGAGAGGGAGAACAGCAGGTCGGCCCCTCTGTTTGCCGGATTCTCACTCTCCTCCTCGTCATCCCAGCAAGGAAACTCCTTATACTTGAAATTGAACTGCTTGGGAACATATCCTGTGCACTTCCACAACTCGGAGGTGAAAACTGTCGATAGACCCTGAAAAAGCGACGGATCACCGCCAGGGACCCCTTGGACATGAACGCGCTCCTCGATGGGGGCGCGGGTCCAAAGCCTCACGGCCGGGGGCAGCTGGGACGCCAACGGTGGGCAGGGATCCGTCTTGGTGGGCAACTCCACGAGAAGCTGCGCGACCTCCGTCTCCTCCGTGTTGGTGCCGCCGGAGCCGCTGCCGTTAGAATTGCAACGGTTGCCGTTGTGCTCAGCGCCCCCGCCGGGCGAGGAAGAGAAGAGTCGGGGATTCCTACCCTTGCACTTGTCGCAGGCGAAGGATGCCTCCCCCTTGACGAACCGAGAGCAACGAGTGTGAACCCACACCCCGCACACATCGCAGTCCACCATCTCCTCCCCGTCGTCGAAGGTGACGCCGCATGGGCAGTCCACGGTCCAGGAGCCGTCTCCCCAATCCTCGGACGGGGCGGATGACACCGGGAGCCGGTTGGACCGCCCCTTCATTGCCTCCCGCCCGTCTCCCCCCAGCAGACCTCGCCTCTCCCAAGACAACACAAACACGATCCCTTACGATAGCACTCCCATGGCGCCCTTCCCAACCAATCTGCAAGTCTCCGGTGCAGAGCCGCCGGAGAAGGCAAGGATTTCCTCCTCTCCTTCGCTTCACCCTCTTCTGTTAACCCTAGTTCTGGCAGGATGAGGAGAGGGGGCTTACCGGGGGCTCGCACTCCTGTGAGGGGTTCCGACGGGCGGTGGTGATCTGAGAGCAGGGGAATTCCTCAGGTCGCCACGGCCGCTGCCAGCACCCGAACTCCTTGCCGCCTCCCTCAGCAGGGTCCGTCTCCGTTCTTTCGTTCTGCCCGCGTGCCTCAAGCTCGTCGCATCAACCGCTCCGATCCGATAACACAGGGAACGGGCGGAACCGAAACTGGAACTTTCAGATCCAGTTTTGGGGAGTCAATTTGGCGTCCGGAAGGCTTAGCCGGCTTCGGGAGCAGCCGATTATGGGCGGCGGGCGCACCGTGACGAACGGCGGCTTGTGCATATCCGCGTAGCCTTCATTTGTTCTTAGTTTTCGAGTTTACGATTTACATGCATTTCTCTCTCTCTCTCTTTGATTTTTATCGAAAATATTTTAACATACCTAAATTATTATAATGTTATTTTTGATACTATTAAAGTCGAGATTTTTTTATCAACAAAGATAAAAAAAAATAACTTTAAAATTATCTAAAAAAAATTTCATCAAATATTTATAAAATGGTGGAAGAAGAAATCATCACTTAATCAAATATGCACAAAAGTGAAACCTAAGAATTGGTTTTCAAAATTGATTCTATAAAGATCAAGTCAAGATTTACGGTGGCAAAAGAGAATACAATATCAAAAAGTGAATACGAGGTAGATGAGTTAAGAGATGTTGAGAGTTGACTTTCACCTCCTCATTTTTACCATTATTTCTTGTTTTATTGGCGCCATTATGCTCTATGAATTATAGGTAGTGGACTTTTATCCGATCAATACGCTAAAGAGACGAGGGAGTTATGGATGAGTCCATATGTGTCCTTCGTGTCACAAAATTATTGACACTTATTCGATCATATCATAGCCTTAAATCTTAATGGATACCTATTTTTTATCTTTGCCTTTAATTTGAGGAGGCACCATCTCGATCTGACATATAAAAAGTGGCTGCTACCATATCACTAACCTTAGGAACCGGCCATGTGCATGTAAAGTTTGGTTATCTTGATTTTTAAAATATGATCGGTCTGACCATAGAATGTTAACATATAATTTTGAATTCACAAATTGTTCTTCAATTTAAACTTTTACGGAGGCCTAATGAGATCACACCTTCTATAAATATGTCAATTTTGAAAGTGCATAAACATTAACCATTTAGAATTGTCAAAGATACTCTTGTGACTTATAAAACATCATAAATATACATATAAATAATATTTTACAAGATTTGTGTAAAAATAAGAGAGAATTAACTGTTGGTTCCTGACATGGATCTGACATTATTTTCAAGTCTCTGTCAAATTTTTCACGCCGTTCAGTTCCTACTTTATGCAGGATTTATTTTTAAGTCCCTGTTATTAACATCTGTTATCCCAAAATATGTAACTACGTAAGTACGTACTTACAAGTAAGTAAATTATGTAACTGTGTAAGTATGTAATTACTTACGTATGTACATATATAACTTTGTAAATACTTAATAATTTATAGAAATAAATATTTACTTATTTATTAGGAGAATTACCAATCAATCTTTAATTTTGAGGGACTTATTTTTAGGTTCTTGAGTTACATAGTTATAGAAGAAGGGACTTACATAGTTTCAGAATGGCTTACCTAGTTACTAGGGACTTACCTAGTTACAGAGTTGCATGTGTAATTACACACTTACGTAGGTAAGCCCTTCTGTAACTCTGTAATTACCTAGTTACCAGGGACTAACCTAATTATAGAGTCCCTGAGTTACATACTATGTAACTCTGTAATTACATGTATAGTTACAGAGTATGTAATTACAGAATTACATGTGTAGTTACATAGTATGTACATGTGTAATTACATATTTACATGCTTACGCAGTTACAAGAACTACATACTTACGCAATTATAAGAATTACACATGTAACTCTGTAATTAGATAAATCCTAGGTAACCTTTGGTAATTAGGTAAGCGGCATGATAACTAGATAAGTTCTTCTGAAACTATGTAATTCTGTAATTAGGTAAACTCTAATTACAGAGTTACAAACTTGTAAAATCTCTATGTAATTACAGAGTTACATGTACATGTAACTGCATAACTATGTAATTATATACTTACGTAGTTATAGGAATTACATACTTTTGCAGTTATACATATAACTCTGTAAATATATACTTACGCAGTTATATATTTAACTGTGTAACTACTTCATACATTGTTACACAGTTACAGTAAGAAATAATTACAAACTTAAGGTGTAAAAAACTATGTACTTACAGAGTTACATGTGTAACTGCATAAGTGTGTAATTACATACTTACACAGTTACAAAATTTATATACTTACGCAGTTACACATGTAATTGTGTAAGTACGTACTTAAGTAATTACATATTTTTTGGATAACGGGGGGGGGGAGATAACGAGAGTTAACATTAGTGACTTAAAAATAAATCATGCATAAAATAGGGATTAGACGGCACGAAAAAACCTGATATGAACATGAAAATAATGTCAGATCTTTACCATAGACCAATAATTAATTCTCCCTAAAAATAATTAATTTTTCTCTCTTAACATATAGAAAAAATACTTACTACTTATGTGAGGTGTCCGCCCCTACTCGTCATCCATAGATACAAGCATACAAGCGAGTTGAGTCATGCAACTTTCATTGCACTTACCTACCTCTTTGTATTTGCAAATGTGCATAGGGCGAGAGCGGGTGTGTGATTAACAAATCAAGCCTAGCATATAAAGTTGGCTTAGAGCGCTAATAGTAATGGTTGGGGGTTCGTAAATTTGAACTACAACTTGTTTAATATTCTTTTAGAACATATGAATACGCAAATATTTTTGGCACCTCTCCCTCTGAGAAATCAAGAAGAGATAATATCATATGCGAACGTAGAGAAGTTTTGAGGTGGTGGGGGGGGGGGGGTTGCTGGGCTATTAGTCTGGTGTATTTTACATAAACATTATATGCAGTGGCGGAGCCAAAAATATTTAGAAGGGGGGACAATTAATAAGATAATTATTCATAAGTACTCAACGTAAGGGGGGGCAATTAATAAAGTTAAAAAAATTCTTCACATATCCATCATAAGGAGAAATTTTATGCAAAGAAATTAATAAAAGAAAATTTTATGCAAAAAAATAAGAGGGGTAATTAATAAAGTTAAAAAAATTCTTCACATGAGGAGAAAATTTATGCAAAGAATTTAATAAAAGAATATTTTATGCAAAAAATAAGAGGGGGGGGGGGCAATTGCCCCCCTTGACCCCCCTGGCTCCGCCACTGATTATATGGTATAAAATGATGGTAAATTGGGCAGGCCGATAAGTAATAATAATCAATAATAAGATGAGGCCACGATAGATATTGTTGGGTAGAAGAAAAGTGACATAAAGTTTTAAGAAAAACTCAAGGTTTTATAGGAGAGTGTGTCCTGTGTGTTTATGAATTTTGTCCCACATTGAAAAACACAAGTAAGAAAGTGGCATTTATAAGTTATTGTGATTCTAAAGACTTATTCCTATAAAACTAGAAGAATGTATGTCCAAGACCACACATACGCGCCCGCCCGCCCACCCGCCACACCGGGTCGAGTGGGCGCGTGTGTGAGGTGGTTGCGAGTCTTATTGGGTTGTCATAGTGGGGTGTGGGTGATGTCATATAAGGAGAGAGAGAGAGAAATCGAATATGATAAATTTTTCCCCAAAAAGAAAAAAAGCTCTCAGCGGTCTCTCTCTTGGTCTTCGTCTACGATGTCGTAATCACCACCGGGAAATCGCCCTCTACTGGTCGCCTCTTGCTCTCGACGTGGACGTCGCCGCCGCCACCGCCGATTGCCATCGACGTGTCGCGCCTTCCCCTTTCCTACAGACTGCCTTGTTCTCTACGTCATCGGTGTTCGATGCATGTTTCTTTTGTCCTACATCGAGTAGAGATTCTTTCATACATATTACATAGCTTTCGTTTTACGAGATTAATTGTCATCTCGTTAGATGTGGTTGTACTCTGGGAGAAGATCGATGTTTTCTTGCGATATCTTCTTTAAGACAAGTTCCTTTTGGAACGCCTCCACTGCTTACACACACACACACACACACACACACACATATATATATATATATATATATTCATGTTTTCATCATGTCTATTTTACTATCTGTTATTATTCTCTCGAAACGATGTCTCTGTTGATTTATGTAAATTTGCTTAATGTCGCTATATTTGCATTGTATGGATTATTGATGTTTTATCGCCATTCAAAACATGTTATACCCACTATTTTCACAACAGATATGTCACATTATGTCATGTATATTTGAAATAGAACATAACCTCACTACAACAAAATTGGACTGTACTTACGATAAAAAACCGTAAGTGTTACGTGGAATTTCGTAAGTAAAGACTTATACTTACGAAATTACTTACCTTAATAAAGCGATAGCGTAGCAACTGATGCTATAGGTCTAGCTACGGTTTGTCACTTATAAGTGTTACCATCGATTTTAAACCGTAAGTGTAAAATTTTATACTTATGCAAAATAACCGTAAGTAAATGTAATATAAAATTGTAGTCATTCATCCTTTTTTTTATTTACAATTGTTACACTTTTGAAATGTAAGAATTTAACCATAGTAATTTTTTATTGCAATAACAATATCTATAAATATTTCATAGCTATAGTGATAAATCTATTCTCTTTTACTATCAATTTTCATCCATCTCACAAAATAGATTTTAAGATACTACATAATTTTATGTGTTTCGCCTACATTATATCTAATCATACATCCATCATTGATCCACTTATACATGCATCACTTATCAACCACAAGAAAAGACAATACATGATAATCATGATTCGATCTATTGTATAAGAAAAATTCACAAATATTTTGTCGTATGTACAAAAAATATTGTTCATCAATCATTTGGTCAAGTTGATATATTGCCAACAAAAATGAGTTGATATCAAAATGAGTTTCAAAAAGCTGGCAGTGCAGCAGCTGAACAGGTTGATTTCCTTCTCGAAAGGTGTGCAGCGACTGAGCCCTTGATGATCCTTCACTGCGGTGTCCAAAGCATGCTCTCACAACCCTTGATGATCCTTCACTCTGTTCACCATTTTTTTTCAAAAATTGGGTGATTGCAGATTTGCAGGTATCACAAGTAAGAAATGTATAGTATAAAGAATTTTTAGAAACTATGCAACTTGGTTTGTTGTTTGTGGCCAATTATGAGCTCCATCTATTTTGCCGAAAAGGAGGATGGCAAGAAGAAACATGTTCCTCCACATGATGAACCAATCTACCCAAAAAAATAAAAAACATACTAAATTCAGAGCAAAACATGCATGCCCTGTCACCAAAAACGTTTCCAAGAGTATATATTCACAAGGAAGGAACACATAGTATCTGACATATACTGAAACTCTAATACCATTAGAAATAATGTGTGATCATAACATTAAAAAGACATATTACTTCTACTGCATCCATATGTAATTAAATACAAAAAGAAGAATGCTATTGGTAAGAACAGAGATGGGAAATAATACAAATTCTTTCATTGTAGAAATTACAATATAGATGCCCAGTTCTTTTCCAATGTTCATTGCTTCTGCATCCTTGCTTTTGCTATGTGGGTGTTTTCTTCTCATCGTGGAAAGTTTGCATTATTTTCTGCTCCATGTCTTGTCTGCTGCAAATCCGAGTCATTTTCAATCAATTGAGCATGCAAACTCAAATGCCTACACTACAGGCAAACTCGTGTCTTGTTTTTGCTATGTAGGTGTTTTCGAAATTCTTGATCTTGCAACAACAAGGCAACCAGATGGTTAGTCGTCATACATAATGATACTTGTAACACACATGTCACATTTGATAACTTCATATATTGACTATTTGCAGGCAAGTGAAACTCTTCTGTACATCTATGAACAAATGTATATGAACACAACTGCATAAATGATTTCTTGTCGACAAATTCGCCTATTTGTATGGCCAAAATCCTAAAAAGAACGAACTAACATTAGGAGGCGGCCTATGGAAGGCTTCATATTTCTACGGATGCTGATTGGCCAAAAGTGATGAATAACAAAATATATAAATGCATGTAAAAGCTCTAGAAAAACGAACGAAGAATATAGTTAGCAAGGAAAATCATCAAAAGCAAGAGTCATTTGATCATCATATTGTGCAAATTGCATCCGCTTCACCGTCATCAAGGAAAATGTAATTATGTAATATGTACACGCATCACCAATTTACCTACCGCACCTCGACGCAATTTCCTTCCAAAATGAACCCGAACAGACCACTCCAAATAATCTGTTCCATGGGATTTCACCAGAACAGTTCACTCCATGTTTCCGGAAAAACACCAAAGAAACTAAAGCAAACTCTGCGATGGATAGTCGAATAAAAGATGAACTCAGCAGTTTAAATCAGAATATGTTGGAATTTCATTTCGCTTGACAACAATATGTCACTCAGCCGCAAGCGTTGCTGGCATAATTAAGAGAGAGAACAGTTCAACAACAATATGTTGGATAAAAGATAGTTGGTCCCATACAACACAAAAATGTCTTAAAATGCAAATGGGAAAAAACAAAGCTTAAATACTCCTACTGCAATAGAATATCATGATCACACAAATTCAATATTGTAAAGATTATTCGCAACTGCCTTTGTGTCACTGGACATACATCAAGGACTTTTAGAGTGTAAAATTAACACGCAAGAATGTAATGAAGAGAAATACTTAGAGAGGGCACTAAGCATTTATCTATAATGAATAGCCCAAAAATCTCATATGAACTTTACATAATATGAGGAGGAGACAAACATTCTCGTAACAGAAAGTTATTGTAGAAACATAGTCATTTTTAGGGTCCTAAAAATTATAATAAACACAATTCTACTCTCAAAATAATTTTAAATAAATGAAAATCTTCCAAAAATTGGTTACTGGCAATTGATCTTACAAAAGAATATTATGACACATAGGCATCATGAAAGTTGTGAGTACAGAAAAAATAGACAGACAAATTCAATGATCAGTTAAAGAGGATTATTGACATTTATACAAAAAATACCAACACATGATCATAACAAAGCAATGGTGTTCATCTATGTATCATTTTAAGAAGCAAGTAATCTCGTTGAAATAAAAGGGTGTACTTTTTGCTCATGTAATGCCAGCAAGGTATAAGAAGAAACAAAACATACATTCTCCACAAGTTCCATGGCAAGGTCTTTTGTAGTATCATCATCAAGGTAATTAACAAACCCAATCAAGTTGCTGAATTTGTCCACACCTTCTAGTACAATTTGGACTTGAAAATTCCACACATTACAAAAATAATGTAATTTTCAGATGCGGAAAATATTATATCATCAATGAAGAAGGGGATGTTCTTTGTAACCAGACAAACATTATCAGTGAGCTATCAAGTCATTCCTAGAGCAGATGGGAGGAAGAGTATAGAGACATAATTAGACAGGAAGATGTTGGCTAACTAAAGAAGATCAGCAACCTAGATGCAAATTGGTTGGAGAATCTCTTCTCCTGGCAAGAAGTGGAAAGAGTTATTAATGAAATTTGATATGTGTTGGACAGTTTCTCTGCCTCAGGAGCTGCATCAAATTTGTCTGGAGGATAGAACTTGGAAACCTCCTTAAGCAAGCTTGGGTGGTAGTTCTTTATTTTTAGTATTAGTTTCTGCTTTTTTGTTTTAATTTTTCATCTGTAGTTGTCCTTTGATGTTCCTTTCTTTTGCAGCTCTATTTTGATTCTGTGTTTGTCCTTTTTTACTACTCCATGTTGGAGCCATTTTTTCTTGTTCTGATCTCTAGTATTAATGAAAGTTTCCCAAATTACAAAAAAAAATTATATCATCTCTTGAAAGCACACACATCTCTATTTAAATTATATATAATCTAAAATATATTTTCCATTTAAAAAAAATTAATGCAGTTGAAAAACATATTCTTTCTTAAATTAACTTAATTTAACTATCATTCAGATACTAAATTTCTATGTTGAAATGGTACATAACATAATCATGTTTTCTGTTTGTCTAGTCTCTATACCAAAATGCACAGATAAAAATACCAAGTAGCCATATTCTTCTCCCTGATGCTATGTGGGTACTTAATTTACTTTTCTTAGAAATCCTATTGCATGCATTCAATGAGAAATACTCTCCCTTTCTTTAAAAGTAATTCTAGTGACCATGTAAAAGAAGTAGAATGTGATATTCAAAATGCAACTGATCATTGAAAATGCCACTTCATGAAGTATACTATTTGAACATTTGCAAAATCACTTCATGGAAGTATACCATTTGAATAAACAATCAATTCTAAATTTGTAAACATCTAGACAGAAGAATCACATTTCCATAATGTCCATGCAAAAGAAGCAATGAACTATGTAGTCCTGAGTCATATCGAATGATTGAGATTACAGAAGTGACCGCTGCCATCTGGAAGAGACTTTGACTTTAGAAGCTTACGGATCTTGCTTTCTTCACTGGAACCAGAGCAATTTCCATTTAATTTCCAAAAGATGCAAAGAAGAACCAAAACTTCGTGTACACTAAGCAATCAAAAAGACATTTAACATAATGTGATAACACCTGTTTATCTTACGGATCTTGCGTCCTCAACGACACGACGACGGTTGCTCAACTCATGGCGGCGACGATGAACAACAAGCAACGACAGGTGCAACATGCCCGATGGTGGCGGTGGGAGGGCGACACGACGGCGGACAGGCGGCGGTGCGGTGGCACGAGCGGCGACACTCTCCCCTCCTCCTTGGTGCAGCATAGGCAGGGGGGAGGAGAGGAGAGAGGCAGCAGCGGATGACGGCTCGATGACGACAGCGACGTTGCAGCGGCGACAACACAGCGACGGCTACGGCGGCAGCAGTGTGGCGGCTCACGACAGATCCCTCCCCTCCGACGCAACCAGGCAAGGAGGAGGAAGAGGACGTCGACGATGGCGCAGGGGAAGGGGCAGAAGTGACGGCGGTGCGAGGGCGAGGCGGCAGCTGTGAGCTCCCTACCTAGCGGCGGCAAGCTCCTCCCACGACAATTGCGGCATGTAGTTATACAGAGAGGGGGGGGGGGAGGAACCAGAGGGAACGAGAGAGAGAGAGGGGCGGCTCGGGCTTTCTTGGGGAAGAAGAAAAGAAAAGACAGAGGAAAGGAGGGGGCTCGGGGTTGCGTGGAAGGAAGGGGGAAAAAGTGGAGAGAGAGAGAAGGTCTCCCCCCACAACTCCTTCATCTTGGGGTCCAAGGGTCCCACATGTTTATTCTTACAAAATGTAAAATTATAAGTATAAACTGTTACAATAAATCAATTTTGTTGTAGTGCCTAATAAAATGAGAGGATAGATTTTAAAATGCCATTTGGTATTAAAGTAGATTGAGAATAAATTGAAATATTCTTTAAAATTTGAAAATATCTTCACCCCAGTTTCAATCTATTTCGATACCAAACATGATCTAAAAAATGTGAGGATTTGTTAGTCACATATTTAGTAGATGGAGTATAGATGTGAAGATTAGGAAATAAGTTTTATCAAACATCACAAGAACAACGTAATGTAAGCGGAAGCACAATATCGTGCAGCTAGCATGGAAAAATAAGACCTCAAGATATGATGAGAGTGACAATTCATCCGTAAAATTGAGAACGACAAAAATTAATCAATCCGAAAATTGAGACATAAAATTTGAACGTCATATTTGCCCATGTATGTACGTAGGGTATCAAATGCCCCCAGAGAAATATATTTTTAGTATTAATAAAATCCAAGAATAGCTGAGTGCATGAACTAGGGATCGAACTCAAATCATCAGATGTACCGAAAATCTCTGTGGTTAGTTTCAAATATTTCGGGATAATTATCAGTGGTGTTTAATTAGTTGGATTTTTGCTTATGGTGTTGTAAATAAAAATCACTAAAATTATGAAGAAGAAAAGCAAAGCTATTCGTTAGGTGGGAAGTTTTTTTTTTTTTTCCCATTTGACTGCTTATTCTGAAACAATTTTTTTAACTTACCTCATGATTTTAGTAATACATAAATGATCACACATTGCAACAGTGATCAATTCCAATAATACCAGGTTGTCTGTTGGGAACTTTACAAAAGATAAAAACATGCTGCAAAATGCTCTGAAGCAATTTGCATAGTAACCAAATCCTTAAAAGAAAAGGCATGAAGAAGGTTAATTTAATTCTGTTTCCCAACATGTTTATAAATCATAAGATTTATTTATAATTTTGAACAACATTACTATGCTCTTCATCATATGTAAGGTGTCATATCTGGTCCATTCAGACATTTGAGTTTGATCTTTTTCTATGCAAGTTCAATTTATGATGCACCACACCGACTAATTTTCAAAAGATGATTAAGTTAGAATGTTGCTTCAGAAACATTTGCAAATATCTTCTTTTTTTACTTCTGACTCAAGCAAATATTTGAAATCTTGAACAAGGATAAAATATCATATGTGTCTTCTTCATCATTTTATGTTAATAAACCATCGAAAAATCTCTTGAGTGATGTGGAAGAAGAAAAATATTCTATGAATATTTTGATAAAAATCACAAGGAGAATCGTGTTACATTCACATACGGAGGATATTAAGTAAATAAAAAACAACAACCATAATTATCTCTCTAATCCATTGAAATCGCATTGGGCCCTTAGTAGACTCATGAACGTAAGTGGGAGCTCGAATCCCAATCCACTGCACAGGTAGCTTAATTTGATAGAGCACCTACCGTTAATTTGAAATTTAGGGGTTATTTTGATGCACACCATAAACACATTTGAAGAGGTTTGATCTCACGCTCAGTTGCAGAGATGTTAGAGGAAATTGATGATGATGATACGTCTAATCTTATTGATAATAGATTTATAAGAGTGATAGAAGATCAGAGATCTCAAGATGGGAGTCTCAGAAAAAAAAAACTTCCGATAATTAAGTTAAGGATGGGCAAAGGCAAAGAGCAAGGGAAGTTTAGAAGATATAAGATTGCCCTTCACTAGTTGAAGGTCTAAGGTGTACTTATTTTTTCGGAGGATGATTTCTGAAAATATATAGTTGCATGTTCACTTATCAACTCGACAAAAGTTGGACAGAGAAGGAGATAGATCAAGAGACATACTCCTAGGATAAGAATAAAAATCCATTATGGTCCTATCTTAATCTCTCTATGTCCTTAGATTTAACTGAGAGTCTACTAGTTTAGTGCTCTTCCAAAAGAATTATCTCCATAGCTATCTAGTCGCTTGAGTTATCTTATTATGGAGTTTTTTTTTGAATTTAGAGATCTTTCCATGTGGACGGCGATCTAAGATATGATAGTGTTTCGTAGGCTTTACTCTATTTAACTTTCGGAGAATGGGTTATCTATTAGCTTGTCATCTACTAAGCTGAATAAGCTTTTATAGGCCTTTTGATGTAAGATTTGATGAGCCACGATTTTCCCCTCACCAAAGTTATGTTTATTTTAAAATAATTTTATAGTGTAACTTTAGTTTGAATAATTAAAATTGAGATTATATTGCAAACTCAAATTTTTTTTCATAAACATGTTTTCCAGGCGTACTCTAATATGGTGAAGACTCTTTCTATAAATAGGACTTGATGTAAATTCATTCTTCAACATCATCATGAGAGCCTTATCCTGATATTTAAGGTCGGCTAAATGAGTATTGTTCTGTCAATTTTTTTATTATCAAATATTATATTTTCGTTTAAACTCAAAAAATCAATGTCGTTCCTAATAACATCAAACACTATTTTATTTTAGACCTATCATGAGCTCTTTTATTAATATCTATTAAAATTTGATCGTATCTTTTAATCGATGTCGAATTGAGAAGACGGTGCATATGTCCAAATTGTCTAAATCTATTTCCTCTCATTTTACTAACAATTAGAACAACTTTCAAATTCTCACAAAAACATTCATTCATAATCTTATTATTTTTTTAATTTTATCATATATCTATCTCAACATCTTCATTTCTACTACATATTTTGTTGTTATATTCTTTTCATACTGTTCAACATTTGGTATCGTGTAACAAAACATGCCTTACAACAGTTATATAAGGCTTGATGTAAATTCATTTGAGTTAAAAAAATTCAAATATGAGTTAATACAAAATATATTTACGATAAACATATTAATTATAAATATATTTGTGATAAATTTATTAGTGTTTTTATAAGTTGTACTTCCCAATCTTATAAATTTAAAGAATTTCGAGGTGTAAGTAAGAACAACGAGAATCAAGTAGCCTCTCACTCTCATCTGTCAAATCTCTCTCTAACATTTTTGACCTTCAAAACTACTTTGTCAGTCGATTTTCTCTCAATAAACTAATATAATATTAGGTAGATAATTATAACACTACTTATACTATTGTGTTTGTCGGCTTGATTAGTTATTAAAGAAAAACAAAACTATATCTCATAGAAACTTCTGGAAGGAGGTAATAGGGCATTTGGCAGCCGAAGCCGTGAAGGTTGAAGGAGTCTCGTCCTTATCTGCGGTGACGTCCATGGGTTTTTTAGCTCTTAGTTTATGTAATCTTTAGTAATTGGCTATTATCCCATCGGAACTTGATTATTTAGCCTTAGACCCATGAAATTTAATTCTTCCTAGAAGAAGGTTCTTTTAGGAACTTTTTGATAAAAAAAATTTATTTAATTTTCAGTCTCTAGAAAAGACCTACTTTCAAGAAAAGTTTAGTTTATTCCAGAGTAAGTAGTGAAGTTAAGGAGACTAAAAAAAAATGTAAAAGATTATGAAAACTAGAAAACAAAAAATATATTTCTTATCTACATATACAAACGAAAATTTAAGGATTTTGGAGTCCCGATTCAAATCGAGGAACCGATTTTTCCAGTGTGAAGCGGCCACCAATCGAGCTGCTAGGATCGATAAAAGTGAAGAAGGTTTCTCCGAAGAAGGATATCGTGAAAAGCTAGGATCGATAAAAGGTAACTCTTAATAACTTTACCGACAAAGTTTATTGGCAGTAGCAGAGAAAGGTGGTCGAATGCTGTGGTGGTTTCTTCCCGGGGAAGTGCCCTCCGTGAAGAAGCTTTTATCAAGGTTCTAGAGGAAATTTGGGCAAGGTGGAGTCCAACACTAACCGCCCCTACCTCAAGGTTTCATCTTGGCAGAGCTCAAGGAGGCAAAGCATATGTTAGGGAGGTGTTGGCAGGGAGCCCTTGTTATGTAAAAGGTGTACTCATAGGAGTCCAAAGATGGGTTTCATTCCGACACCACAACAAGCATTTAAATCGACAACAGTTTGGAGAAGGCTTTCATAACCTGCTATATATATAGACTCCTTATCCAATAACGTAGGGGGCCAATTATCTCCTATGTGAAAAGAGCCCAGCAAACTCTTCGTGAATTGGGCCTCAATTAGCAACTTTTCAAGACCATGCGTAAGTTTTGTATAATTAACTTGGCCCAAACCCCAATGGGTCTTTGTAAGATCTGGGTCATTCAGGCTTGAGCCCATTTACAGCCCAACTACCTTCTAACCCTCCTCTTTTGGAAACTTCACACTGCCTGCCAGCAAGGCTGCAACATCGGCAATGTCGCTGCCCTTCCCAGGTGGAAGGCTCCAGCTACAAGTGTGCCTCTTCAGGGTTTCCAATCTTTTGATATCCAACACAGCACCTGCCTCTCCATCCTCCTGGTTCGGTTGCATTGAAGTTTAACTTTAGGAAAATAGTTTAATAACATCATTTGATAACACATTAAAGTAACATACCAATTAAAGTGCACCACAACTTCATCATTTATGATGTGTTTTTAATTTTTTTTTATTTTAATTACTGATGTGGCATAATTTTAATGATAATGTTATCAAATGATGTTAACAAATGGTGTTACAAAACTGTTTCTCTTAATTTTATTGGAGGTCATTAGGGGCCAGCAATGGGCGTGTGAACCATGTTAATTTCTAAGTGCAATTGATAGAGAAAGGGAATCCCCATTTTCAACACTAGCGTTGCTCTCTCTATCTGCCATTAAACATAGCACAAACTGTGTTTTGAAGACGAGAGAAGTAGGAGCGATGCTTATAAGAGGATTGATGGAGATCAAACGAGATATATATTGTTTGGATGTCTTTATTCGCACATTCGAGCACTTGACTTAAAGCTCTTTTATCTACCGTTCTCGTTCTTCCACTTTTTACTGATTTAAGCATTAGAATATTTTTCTTTGGGATAACACCTAGGACCCCTTCAATCTTTTGTTCCCTTTTGCAAGTTCTTCATGGCGTTTTTCTCATTGCAAATATAAAAAATATATAGCTCGACGATCCAACTCACAAGATCACTTTTTGACCGTTACAAGACTTTGATAGTTTTATTATCTCTAGTTGGATATGGAAGAAAGTATGTCTAAATTATTTTGTGTTGAAACTAATTACCTTTAGCCTTAACTGTTATTTCATGTCATATCTAATGACTATATTATATGGGGCCGTTTGGATGCACTAACACCTCTATCAATTCGAATTTTGATATTGATATAAATATATAGAGGCTGTTATGTTATCGATTTAATACTAGTACACTAGAATTCCAACACCACAATGAAAATGATACAATCTGAAATGTTTTAAGAGTCCATATAACATCTCCTCCTCATGATCCCTATTCTAAAAGTTTTTTTTTATGACATAAACATCTTTAACTGCTGAACTTTCCATAAGATCTTGAAGACGTTGGCAATCTATACTATAATAATATAATTCAGTTTTAGTGCTGTCACACGACCGCACCAGGACAATTTTATTCTCTCCATAACATCTCCCTCCCTAAAAATAAAAATACAGGTAATTTAAATGAATGATTATTTTTGTATTACCAAAAAATAACTAAGAAATTCTATTCCCGCCATAACATCTGTGGTGGTGTAATCCTGTTTGGGCCTGAGCCAAACGGGCCTCCACTGGAAAGATGGGGAAGACGATCGCCAGTGTGGACGAGAACCTGCAAGACCATAAATGGATCAGGGGGCCCGGTGAAGACCGGGGAAACCCTCCGATGCCTAAGTCAGTGGAGAGCTTGCAAGGCAGAGGGTTTTGGAATGTGGAAGCGTGTTCGCGTGAGAGAGAACGTACCTTGCATGGCACTGTACCTATGCTTTTATAGGCGTTGGTGCCAAGGCCAACGTGCGTAACGTTGGTAGATCGTGCCTGAAAAGGCGCCTTGATGGGCGCGCATAACGGGAGGAGTTATGCGCTCAGGTGCCCGTTGGGATGCCAGGCAGTTAGTGCCTCTTGATAATGGAGCGCGTAGCCTAGGGCGGTTATAACCGCGGCGCAAGCCAGAGAACCTGCTCGGCACCCTCTGGACACACCTTCCGAGCAGGTGACCCACATGGGAGCCTGAACGTGCTGTTCGGTGATATCCAGGGTTGTACCGCGCATCAGGATTGACGCTCCTGTTCGGAAGCTGCCCGCTGATGAGCTCGGCAACGCTTCGCTTGGAATGACTGGCGCGTGGGCCCCCTTGCACCCGATCCGCACGAAGACGTGGGACCGTACGGGGAGGTCGCGTCACAAAGAGAAGGCACTGATGGGCCTTGACGCATTTGGGCTTAGGTGGCAGGAAATAGCCACCACACTTGCCCCCCACGCTCTCAAGTGGCTCAGAAGCCGGGGCGCTTGAGGGCGGCGCCCTGCTCGAGTGTCATCTCCGCCATTAATGCGGTATCATCCACGGAGATCCGAACAGACTCGTAGTGATGCTTTTGCAGGGGGGTTCGCCTCGAAGACGAGGCTTTCATGATGACCACGTGGGTCGTGTCAAACCCGGAACGTCACACGCCAGACCCGAACGGTCACCCGCGGGTCATTCGAGAGGAGACTTGGAGTGGAGGGAAACGCCGTTTCCAGCCCCGCTTCGAATTTCGCGCCTCGCCTTCCTTATAAGGAAGGGGATGGGGTGAGAGCGGGGTCTTCGTCTTCGAAAGGTTTTCCAGAGTCCACTGCTTCCCAAGCCGCTCGCCATCTTCTCCTTCGAGCTTTCCTCCGCTCCTGTTCTTCTTTCTCTTCTTCGTGTGTTGTGCTCTCTGCCTTCCGGTGATGGCCCAGAAGGGAAAGGAGGTTGTTGAAGCCAGCGGGATGCCGCCGGTGGCAGCGAAAGCGGCGAAGTAACGGAGCTTCGAGGGTCTCCGAGAGCGCTTCCAGATAGGTGAGGAGTACGAGATCGTCCTGATGCGCGAGGACGAGTCGCACCTAACCCTGAATCCGAGGTGCTTCGTGCTTTCATTGGACCTGCTAGAGGCTGGTCTCCGGCTACCGATGCCGGAGATTGCAAAGGAGCTGCTCCGGAGCTGGAAGGTGGTGCCTATTCAGCTGACGCCCAACTCGTGGAGGACCATATTCGTCTTCTGCATCATATGCAGGAAGAGGAAGATCGAAGCGACTGCGGAGATCTTTCGAAATCACTTCAGTTTGGTGTGCTCTCCGCAGTCCGGGATGGGAATCGTGTACGTGAAACACCGTACGAATCGGATGCGGATCAACTTCTCGCCCCGACTGTCCAACAACAAGGGGTGGACAGGGCGCCTTTTCTTCGTGGGGCGAAGAAAGGGAGCGAACATCCCCGAGTGGGACTTCCCCGTAAGGGTGGTGGAGCCCCTGAGGAAGGCGGACATGCCCCCTTTCTTGATTAGGGAGGCAGCCGCGGCCTCCCAGTCGCTGAATACGGTCGGGGTGAACCACGCCGAGGGGTACCTGACCGAGTACAAGCTTGTGAAATGCAAGCTTAGCCGCGCCTGGGGTAAGTCTTCTGCTGCTCTGCTCGTTTTCTTTTCCCACATACATGGGTTCTAACCCTTCTTCTGCTTCTTCTAGACGATGAAGAAATAGCTGCTGGTCGGGACCAGAAGGAGATGGCGAACTACACCGAGATGATCCCTGTTAGCCTTTGCTCAATAAGGCTGGACGAGGGAGGCTCCGCGAAGGGGTCCGCGCAGAAAGCGAAGGCCGTAGCGAGAGGAGGTGCCGTGAAAGAGACACTTGAGACGGCGACGACCGCAGGGGCGACTTCTCTCCCTCAAACGAAGAGGAAGGAGAAGCGCAAGGCAGCCGTGGTGGAGTCGCAGGCCGGGGGCCGCACCTCCGAAGAGGAGGTGTCCTACGAGCCCCGGGCTCGCAAGAAGAAGAAGGCGACGAAGCCGATGCCGCGCGTTGCTGAGGGCGCCGCGGCAGTGGAGGAAGAAGAAGAGGATCTTGAGCCTCTGCTGGCTAGAAGCTCTCGCCAGCGTACGGGGACGTCCGAGGAGAGGGCGTCCGCAACTCCAGCTGTGGACCGTTCGGAGGCGGTCGTGAGGATGTCCGCCGAGCTGGGCCTTATTATAGTCAGCGATGAATCGGACCGCTCCGGAGGGCGGGCGAAGTCGCCGGTGTGCGAGACCCAAGAGGTCCTGCCCGGTGAAGGGAGCGCCGAGCAGGGTGGCGTGCCAGACGAGAGCGCGCAACTCGGTGCCGAGGATGGGGCGGTCGCCTCGGACTTCACTCCTGCGCTAGCAGCTGTTTGCGGTTCTGGCGAGACAGTTCTTCCGAGGGGGGATATTCCGCAAGGAAGTGGAGACATCCTGCCCCCCATGCCCCCCACCTCGGTGATCACCGAAGGCCGTGTAGTCGGCGAGGATGCAGCCGAGGTGATTGTTGAGGATCTTGTAGTCGGCGAGAGTGTAGCCGTCCTCGGGGAGAAGAGCAATCAAGCTCCTGAAGATGCCGAGGAGGGCCGTGTAGCAGCCCTTGCAGCCTCCGCTACCGAGGACGGTGGGGAGGTGCGGCCGGCGACAAGGCTGGAGGCCGTCGGGGCGGGTCGAGCTTCGGCTTCGACGAGCGTTATTGCCATGACCTCCGGGTCGGGTCGGCCGGAAGACCTTGTGATTGATGACGCCCCGATCTCGTCTGCCGCTGCTGCGGCTGGGGACGAGAGCTCCAGGGACGATGATAGGCCTCTGAGGGAGGTGCTACACCGAAGACTCTCCGAGGTGCCCTTGGTGGCGGCGCTGGAGGCGACGCTTCGTCGCGTCGAAGTGTCGCCAAGGAAGCTGCCCCCTAGCCCGACTGCCTCTTACCTTGATCGCCTAGCAAGGTGCCAGGACCTTCCCGCCGAGAGGACTCCGGAGGTGCAAACGGAAGAGTACCATCCCGAGAACCCAGATGATGACGTGGCAAGCGACGTCGATCTGGAGGCTCTTGTGGAGGGGATATTCACATCGCTAGGTGTTCTGAAGGCTATGGCTGCTCGGTCCCGGAAGCAGAAATACCTATACGAAGCACAGTCGGCTTTCTGCATGACCTCAAGACTGCCCTTCAAGCCTGCCCTTCAAGCCTCAAGGCTCGCGAGGCGGATTTGGAGGAGGAGGTGAAGAACCTCAAGACTGCCCTTCAAGCCTCGGAGCTGAATGTCGTCATGGCCCGGGCCGAGAAGGAAGCTCTGGCCAAGGTGGTCTCAGATGTCGGGGTCCGTGCCGTGGCGGACTACAAAACTGGGTCTGATTATAGGGAGGAATTGGAGCAGTATGGAGCCCGTTGCTACAGAGTAGGTCTCAACGCTGGGAGAGAGTTCGGAGAGAGCTTATCCTAGGTTGAGCGCGCCTGAGAAGCTTTCGAGGCCGCTGTTCGGGAGTGCAAGTGCCGGACCAATGATGCCCGCTTGGATGATGTGCAGTTCGCGCAATTCCAATCTGGGCGAATGCCTTCTTCAGATGAAGGTGCCGGCCCCTCCGAACAGGCTCCTTAGCTTTCTCCTGTTCCATGTCCTTCCTATACTTTCTTTTTGTAACCGCGGCCAAGAAGGGCCCGTATGTAAAAAAAAACTTTTTGTGAATGAAATCTTCTGTTCATGAGATTGTCTTATAGCTTCACTTTCTCTATCTTCCCCCTTTTTGTTGGCTGTTCCTACTCGGATCGGAGTCCGTTAGCTTCATAAGCGTTGCATGTAAGACGCAGATCGTTGGGAACCGTAAAGAAGATTCCGATCAGGTGTATATGCCAAATGCTTATGAAATAATAGGAACAGGGAGGAGAGAGGTAGGATGCTGAAAGAAGGCTTTTATAAATAATAAGCCTTAAGATTAGAGACATGCCAAGTCCTTGGTATGGCTTCGCCACTAGGGATAGTTAGCTTATATGAGCCTTTTCCGAGGACATGGGTGACCTGATAAGGTCCTTCCCATTTGATGGCAAGTTTGCCGACTGCTCTTCAGGGATCCGAAGCCGAACAACGGCGCAAAACCAAATCTCCCATGTTGAACCGCCTTTGCTGAACTCGCGCATTATAGTACTGTGCGAGTCGTTGCTGATAAGAAACGAGGCGAATGCTGGCGTCGCTTTGTCGTTCGCCCAGCACGTCCAAGTTTTCTCGAAGAGCATGATTATTGGCGGCTTCGTCGAAGTGGGTTGTTCGGATGGTTGGAAGGGCTACTTCCAGAGGTACAACTGCTTCCGAGCCGTAGGCTAAGTGGAAAGGTGTTTCCCCTGTGGCTACCCGAGCAGTCGTTCAGTGACACCAAAGGACATTTGGGAGCTCGTCGATCCACGATCCACCTGCAGCCTCCACTCTCGTGCGAATCCCGTGCATCAGTGTTCGGTTGGCGTTTTCGACCAAACCGTTTGCCTGAGGATGAGCCACGGAGGTGAAGTGGTTGTAAATCCCGAGCTCAGAGCACTTCTGCTTGAAGAAGGTGCTGTCGAACTGCTTCCCGTTGTCAGAGGTGATCACCCTTGGGACGCCAAACCTGCAGAGAAGGTTCTTCCATACGAACTTCCATGCGGCTTGTTCAGTGATTGTGGTGACAGGTTCGGCCTCGATCCACTTGATGAAGTAATCAATGGCCACGAACAGAAATTTCTTCCGCCCTTGGGCCTCTGGGAAGGGACCCAAGATATCAATGCCCCATCTGGCGAAAGGGCGCGGCTCGAACATGCTGTGAAGCTGTTTGGCAGGCTGCTTGATGAGTTCTCCGAACTTTTGGCATTCTGGTCACTTCCTGACAAAGGACATGCAATCCTTCTGAAAAGAAGGCCACCAGAACCCTGCTCGGATAATGCTGTGCGCTAGCGTTCTGCCCCCCAGGTGGCTTCCGCACAGCCCCTCGTGAACTTCTTCTGTGGCCGCAAGGGCCTCCTCAGGGTTGAGGCAACGCAGAAGAGGTCTTGCAAGGGATCGTCGATACAATTTGCCTTCTACGAGGGTGAAATGCTGAGAGCGCATTCTGACTTTCCGAGCCTCGCCCTGTTCGGGCGGAAGCTCACCCCGGAGAAAGTACGCCAAGAGAGGGTCCACCCAACTTGGGGTTGGTGGGCCCATTTCTATGGCGGCTACATCAACCTCCGTGCTCGGTAAGGCGAGCTCTTCAATAAAAACGGAGCGGGAAGGGGCGATGTCACCTGAAGATGCCAATTTGGCCAGTGCATCAGCTCGCGCATTCTGCTCCTGTGGAACATGTATAACTTCAAAGTATACGAGGCCCTCTGTCTGGCTCTTGACCTGTTGGAGGTATTGAGCCATGCGGGGTTCCCTCGCTCCGAACTGTCCGCTCACCTGGCTGGCAACCAGTTGAGAGTCACTAAAGACTCTAAGCCGAATGGCTCCAAGGTGCCTAGCCATGCGAATATCGGACATCAAAGCTTCGTACTCGGCCACGTTGTTGGAGGCCGGAAAGCGGAAACGGATGGCGTATTGGAACTCTAACCCCTCCGGGGAGGTGAGGACCAAACCCGCTCCACTCCCTGTGACACAAGAGGATCCGTCGACGTAGAGCTCCCATGGGGGTTCGTCTGCCAACGGTGGATCCTGCTCGGCCGGAAGGGTACATTCCGCCACGAAGTCTGCTAGCGCCTGCGCTTTGACCGCCGTCCTCGGTCGAAAGCTGATGTCGAACTCACCAAGCTCTATCGCCCACTTAACCAACCTGTCGGAAGCCTCGGGCCGCTGAAGGATGGATTTCAGCGGCTGATCGGTTAGAACTGTAACGGAATGGGCCTGAAAATAGGGCCTAAGCTTCCGAGCAGCCGTGACGAGAGCAAGGGCGAGTTTTTCTGCTCTGGGGTACCTCCTTTCGGCTTCTTGGAGGACCCTACTGATGTAGTAAACTGGATGCTGCGCCACTCCCACTTCTCTGATCAAGACTGCACTGATGGAGTGTTCGGTGACCGAAAGGTACACGAACAGAGGTTCTCCGAGCACAGACTTTGAGAGAACAGGAGGGGCTGCCAAATATGCCTTCAGCTCGGTGAAGGCAGCCTCACATTCTTTAGTCCAACGTACTTGCCCCCCTTGCTTCGAGGCGCTTTTAGGGCCTCGGAGCAACTTGAAGAAGTTAAAACTTCTTTCCGCTGCTCGGGACATGAACCGGTTCAGTGCAGCAAGACGTCCTGTCAGACGTTGGACGTCGCGCACTGTCTTTGGACTGCTCATCTCAAGCACGGCTTGGATTTTCTCCGGGTTTGCCTCTATTCCTCTGTTTGACACGAGGAAGCCGAGGAACTTACCCGACCGGACACCAAACGCGCACTTGGCAGGATTGAGCTTCATATTGTACTTTCGCAGAGTTGCGAAAGTTTCCTGGAGGTCGGAAATGTGGTCAATGCTCGGAAGCGTTTTGACCAGCATGTCATCCACATAGACTTCCATGTTGCGCCCGATCTGCTGCTCGAACATCTTGTTGACCAGCCGCTGGTAAGTTGCACCCGCGTTCTTTAGACCGAAAGGCATTCTGGTAAAATAGTATAGGCCTAGGTCTGTGACGAACGTCGTGGCGTCTTGATCTGGGGGATGCATACTGATTTGGTGGTAACCAGAGTAGGCATCCAGAAAGCTGAGAAGCTCGTGTTCGGAAGTAGCATCCACCAGCTGGTCGATGCGCGGCAGAGGGAAGTTGTCCTTGGGCGTTGCTTTATTGAGATCTTTGTAATCCACGCACACACGCCATTTACCACTGGCCTTGCATACGAGGACCACATTGGAGATCCATCTGGGATATTGGGCTTCTCGGAGGAGCCCAACAGTTCGGCTCTTGACTACGTGATCCTGAATCACGGTCTGCCATTCACGGTTCACAGGTCGACTCCTTTGCTGGACTGGTGGGATCCGTGGATCCAGGCGGAGGCGATGGACCATTACCTCCGGGGGGATGCCCGGAAGCTCATCATCAGACCAGGCGAACACGTCCAAATTGGCCAGCAGGAAGGCTGTGTAGCGCTGCTGCTCGGCCTCGTTTAGCAAGGCGCCAATGTATAGGACATGTTCGGGGTCTTCATCTACCTGGATGGGGATTAAATCTTTAGCAGGAGTTCCTCGGCTGGTAGAAGGTTGATCGGTCGCTGGAGGGGCTGGATCAGCGAGTGGTTGCTTGTCCCTTAAGGAGAGGACATAGTAATGGCGAGACTCGCGCTGACACCCGAGCACTTCGCCGACTCCACTCGGAGTAGGAAACTTCATCTTCTGATGGAGTGACGAAGGTACTGCTTTGATCCGCCCGATCAGACCCCTGCCGAGGATGGCGTTGTATCCAGGCATGTTGTTGATGACCAAGAAATCAACAACCTTGGTCACAACCCTTGGAGCCGTGCCTAAGGTGACTGGGAGGCGAACCCTTCCCATGGGCTGGACCGAAACTCCCGAAAAGCCGAACAAAGGCGAGTTTACAGGGGTGAGTTGGTCGGTTCCCAGGCCCATGAGGACAAAATAGTCGTAAGCCAAGACATCGGAGGCGCTTCCATTATCCACCAGAATCCGGCGCACATTACAGTGGTTGATGGTGGCCGAAATGACCAACACATCAGTGTGTGGGGTCGTAACCCCTACAAGATCTTTGTCCGAGAAGGTTATAGCCTCCTCGGGCTGTGCGCGTGCAGGACTGGCGGGATATGGAGCCGGCTGAGGTGCAGAGGGTCTATCTACGACATGCACTCGCCTTGCGTAGTCGCGTCGGCTTCGAGTGCTTTCGCCGCCCGCGTCGAAGCCTCCCGCGATGACGTTGATCTCCTGCCCATTGGGCTCATTGTTGATCGGCTGCTCGGGAGTACGCTCTCGGCGTCTGGGGCGTTCTTCATTCCGGCGCACGAACCGCCCAAGATAGCCGCGTTTGATAAGGTCTTCGATTTCGTCTTTAAGCTGGCGGCACTCGGAGGTGTCGTGGCCGTGGTCGCGATGAAAGCGACAGTACTTGTTCTGATCGCGCTTTCGGGGGTCGGAGCGCATCCTTTGTGGCCACCGAACAAATGCTTCGTTCCTGATCTCTACCAGGATCTGTTCGGGTGCCACGGTGAGGGGGGTGTAGTCGGTGAAGGGGCGCGGACGACGCGGAGAATCACCATTGCGTCGTCCCTTCTTCCGATCTCGGTCGGAACCGTTGTCGGAAGGCCGCTTCTTATCCGAGAGCTCCCCCTGCTCGGCCCTGCTCGCTGCCAGGATTTCCTCGCAAGCCGCGTGGCGCTGTGCGATGGAGAGCAGTTCGGCGAGGGTAGCGGGCTGCTGGACGCCGAGGGTCCTCTGCAAAAAGCCGTCGCGAGTGCCGTGGATAAGGGCACTGGTTGCCAGCGGGACATCCAGGCACGAGATGCGAAGCGCCTTTGTTCGGAACCTCTTCATGAAGTCCCAGAGTGCCTCGCCTTTCTTCTGGCGCACGGCCAGGAGAGAAGCCGCCGTTCGCGGCTGCGACCTTCCGCCAAGGAAGTTGTCCCAGAAGGACTTCTTTAGTTGGCGGAAGGAGGTGATGGAGCCCGCCGGGAGGGTTTCAAACCAGGCCCTGGCGGTCTCCTTGAGAGTTGCAGGGAAGGCCCTGCACTTCCGCATCTGATGCTCCATGGAACACCATGTGCGACTCGAAGCCGTGGATGTGGTCGGCCGGGTCGGTAGTGCCGTCGTAGGGTGCGATGGTGGGCAGAGGGAGCTTGGAGGAGACCTGAGCTTCCAGGATCTCCCTGCTGAAAGGGGAGCGGAAGTCCAAGTCATCCTTCGCCGGAGCTTTCCCCTCAGCACGCTGAACCATCGCGTCCATGCGGCGCTCGAGGTCAACCACACGCCTTAAGTGCCTGGCGAGCTCCTGCTCGGAGTTGGCGGGGCCCCCTCGTCTGGACGCGTGGGAGTTGCCCCCCACGACCGATCGTGGCGGACGGGGGAGGCGACAGGGCGAACGCCCGCGGCGCTCCGGTGCCCGCTCTTCCGACGGAGCTCGGTGGGAACGGCGTGGCGAATCAACCTGCTGCTCTTGAGGCGTCGGGGGGGGGGGGGGGGGCGCGAGAGCGTCGATGCGACGATTCCGCCTGCCGCTCGCGCTGCAAGGAAACCACCGAGGCCGCCGCTCCTGCCAGCTGAACCTGCAGGGCGAGGCAGACGCCCGTCAACTGCTGCATCTGCCCCCGAAGTTCTGCTACTTCAAGGGCAGTTGCTGGTGCGGCGGCCACTGGTGCAGGGACGTCGTGATTAGCGCCGGCAGGGGCGATAGCAACGTCAACAGGGGGGGATCGCCGGCGAGAGTCCCCTCGCGACTGACGGGACCTCGTCGCCCGGCTCCCTACATTCTGGTATGAGGATCGTTCGCGAGCCATGGCTGCGTCGTTTCCCACAAATGGCGCCAAATGTGGTGGTGTAATCCTGTTTGAGCCTGAGCCAAACGGGCCTCCACTGGAAAGATGGGGAAGTTGATCGCCGGTGTGGACGAGAGCCTGCAAGACCAAAAATGGATCAGGGGGCCCGGTGAAGACCGGGGAAACCCTCCGATGCCTAAGTCAGTGGAGAGCTTGCAAGGCAGAGGGTTTTGGAATGTGGAAGCGTGTTCGCGTGAGAGAGAACGTACCTTGCATGGCACTGTACCTATGCTTTTATAGGCGTTGGTGCCAAGGCCAACGTGCGTAACGTTGGTAGATCGTGCCTGAAAAGGCGCCTTGATGGGCGCGCATAACGGGAGGAGTTATGCGCTCAGGTGCCCGTTGGGATGCCAGGCAGTTAGTGCCTCTTGATAATGGAGCGCGTGGCCTGGGGCGGTTATAACCGCGGCGCAAGCCAGAGAACCTGCTTGGCACCCTCTGGACACACCTTCCGAGCATGTGACCCACATGGGAGCCCGAACGTGCTGTTCGGTGATATCCAGGGTTGTACTGCGCATCAGGATTGACGCTCCTGTTCGGAAGCCGCCCGCTGATGAGCTCGGCAACGCTTCGCTTGGAGTGACTGGCGCGTGGGCCCCCTTGCACCCGATCCGCACGGAGACGTGGGACCGTACGGGGAGGTCGCGTCACAAAGAGAAGGCACTGATGGGCCTTGACGCATTTGGGCTTAGGTGGCAAGAAATAGCCACCACAACATCCATCTCCCAAAAAATAGAAATGCAGGTAGTTTAAATGAACTAAATAATATGACTATTTCTGTACTATTAAAAAATAATTTGGATATGAAATATACTTAATTAGCCTAACCACTAATCTTATTATAGTACATGAACATGCATATTGCAAAATGAGCACATTGGAAGCAAATCATTCTATGGTTTCACATATTTGAGGACATATATATCTATATTATTATTATAATAAAACACAATTATAAATATTACCACATTGACAACACCATGATAATTTTTTTCTTGCCAAAAAAATTATCTTCCTACTCCCTCTCTCTAACTTTCTCTCCTATTAAACTTTTCCAAAATATATCTAAATATTCAAAAAACCCTCAACCTCACTTTCACCCTTCTTAAATTAATAAAACTTGTTAATATAATTTCCCTCTCTTTTCTTTCCCATTACACATCTCTCCATTCTTAAAAACTCACATTTTTATTCAAAATCTACTTTCATAAATAATAAGAAATATTAACCTCATGTATACTACTTATAAAATTTATTAATTCAAGCTTATAATTTTCCGTGCAATGCACGGGCATAGAATTAGTGATCATCTATACTAATATAATATAACTCAGTCTTGTTACTGCCACGTGACTGCACTAGGATAATCATATTCTCTCCATAACATCTCCCTCCCTAAAAATAGAATACAGGTAGTTTAAATAAACTAAATAATTATCTTCTTACTTTCTCTCTCCAACTTTCTCTCTTATTAAACTTTCCCAAAATATATCTAAACATTCAAAAAACTCTCAATCTCACTCTCACACTTCTTAAACTAACAACACTTCTTAAACTAATAAAAACTTGTTAATATAATTTTTCTCTTTTTTCTTTCCTATTAAATATTTCTCCATTCTTAAAAACTCACGTCTTTATTTAAAATTTATTTTCATGAATAATAAAAATTATTACCCCCATGTATACTACTTATAAAATTTATTAATTCAAATCTAACAATTTCCGTGCAATACACGGACATAGAACTAGTTATTCTAAAAGGACAGTTTGCAGATTTCTTCTAAAGTCCAACTTGGCGTTGCAACTTTAGTAATCGCCAGATGTACCTAGCTAGATTCGCATCATCAAACTATGCAAGATACGACATGAGGAAATGAGAGAGTTTAATATGGAGGTGGCGGTGCAGGTTCTCACACGTAGAACATGGCATGGCCTCAGCACAACCTGGACAGCTACTGCTGCTCTCACTACAGGTGCAAACTTAATGCTTGATTGGGCACACGGCTCTTAGTTCTCGGTTGAAACAGACCATATTATATGGAAGATGGTAAGATGATGTTATGAGCTTACGTACACTTCAGCGGTAAGAAGCATTACCTTTCTCTTCATATATATATAAAAGAGATGATCTGTCATGTATCCAATAGATGGTCAGCTCTTCGGGCCATTGACTTCTTGTAAAGAATTTAAGGCGACCGTTTCAGTTGACATGTGAGATGTCGATCCTGCCGTTAACCAGTGGAACACATATGGGTCATATCTCAGAGGAGAAACCTAGAAGATGCAATTAATTAGGCACATCAGTTAATAGAGAGTTGGCCTTGGGGGTGTTTATTATTCGGTTCAAATCGAAAAATCAAATCGAATTTGATTTGGTTCGATTTGAACATGAAATTTTTTTTTAATTTAGTTCCAAATCAAATCAAAAAAAAAATTCAATTTGGTTCGATTTCCAATCTTTAAAAACCAAATTAAATTGATTAAATCGAATTATAATAATAAATTTTAATTTATATATATCTATAAAAAAATTTCAATATATTTACGTAAAAATACATATTATGGAAGTTAATATGGTTATCAATATTTAATACTTCATTTCAAATATAATTATTTGATAGTGATTTGTTAGAGAAATAAGTGATTAAAAATTTAAAATCTTATTTAAGATTAAGAGAATGTAAAGACTCATTTATTTTCAAGTTAAACCGAACCAAATCGAATCAAACCGAATTTTAATTCGGTTTGGTTTGATTTGGTTTAAAAAGACTTCGATTTGATTTGGTTCGATTCGGGTTGAATCTGAATTTAGTTTGGTTTGGTTTCCTAAAAATTTCTTATAAATCAAACCAAACTAAACCATGAACACCCCTAATTGATCTCATGGCGGCATGAATCGCACCCTGTTTGTCCCATTTGCTTAGGCAACGTCATGGAGATATAAAGAACACCCCTTAAAAGAATTAATTAGTAAGAAGATTAATATTTATCTAGGTCTAGTGTGATCTGCACTCTCTCTTTCTTTATGCTACCCTTGATCGCACCCGGTTTGTCCCATATATCTAAGAAGTTGATCAAAAGCTAGAGAGATTGGATAGTCTTTCTATTGGCCTCACCTTTTTTTTTAAAGCAACCTTATGAGCTTGATGATATGGCTCTCGTACACATCAAATCAAAATGTAGTCTCTAGAGATCAATAACAAATCACTACAAGAAAAGGGACTATTAGGGACGGAGTATTGGTGACGGCTTTAAAAAACCGTCGCTAAAAAGAGTATTTGCGACGGTTATAAAAAAGCCGTCTCCAAAAGTATAGTATTGACGACGGCTCTAAAAACTCGTCGCTATAAAGAGTATTTGCGACGGCTATAAAAAAGCCGTTCCAAAAAATATAGAATTGGAGACGGCTGTAAAAAAGTCGTCCCCAAAAGTATAGTATTGGCGACGACTGTAATAAAGTCGACCTCGAAAATGTAGTATTGGAGACGGTTCTAAAAAGCCGTCGCTAAAAATAGGATTTGCGACGGTTATAAAAAGCCGTCTTCAATAGTATAGTATTGAAGACGGCTGTAAGAATAGCCGTCCTCAAAAGTGTAGTATTGGAGACGGCTGAACAGAAGTCGTCTTCAAAAATATAGTATTGGGGACGGCTCTAAAAAGCCGTCGCTAAAAATGTACATCATGTTAATTTATATATTTTGATGAACATAACAATTCGTGTATGCAAGTGTCAATAGATTTTGTTTGCATGTTGATATAAATTTTTTTTTTATATCAAAAAGTGTATTTCATTTCATATTTTAACTTATTTCGTATTTTAAGTTCTTATTGTCGACTACTTAATTAACTATTCTTATATATTATAAAATATTTATTTTTATTAATCATATAAATCATTAAATATTTTAAATTTTTTATTTTAAGTATAAGCGACGGTCGCCCCCGGCCCAACAGTTGCTAATAATTATTCCTTTCTTGAAAAAAATTACTTAAAATTACTTATTGTCCTATTTCATGTGTAATTTGTTGGATCGAAATGGCAATTAAATACGTACACAGTCCTAGAGGGGGGGCGGTGAATAGGACTTTTCTAGCTTTTAGAAAATTCTTCTGAAGATCACAACACTAAATAAATATATGTTAGTGTGTGGTGTGTGTGATTCAAGTGAAAGAGCTTGGCGGAAACAATCACACAGAAGATTGCACAAGAGATTTATCCTGGTTCGGCCCTTCCTACGTGGAAGTCCTAGTACAGCATCCAGTCCTCAAGCCAACCACTTGAGTTTTTCACTAAACTGCCAAAGGATTAAACCTTCTCTCACCCTTGAGAGGTAATTACAACACCCACTTGCTCCACAGCAAGTCTTCCCTAAACAGGGGTAAAACACAATTGACTTATACCAAAGGCCTTCCCTTCACAAGAGGGGTAAAACAGAAAAAACTTCTGCGCAATAACAGAAAAAGAAACCTTGTGTGTTTGCCTCAAAGATGAGCCAAAAACATATACACTTTCCAGCAGGATTGAATGAAGAGAAGTGAAGTACAACACATAGTATGGAACCTATAGTATATTCTTAGTCCTTTCGGAAAATAAGGAAGACAGACAAAAGTTGAGGTATGGGTCTGTCAGTGGTAGGTGAGATGGTCAGATACCATGCGTCTGTTTTTTACATAAATGCTTTGAGTCTTTTTAGAAAGAATAGATTGAGGCAACGGACATCAAAACCAGAAGTATATTTCAAAGAAATAATTTTTACATGAATGTAAATATGTGAATGAACTGAATTTGTTGTCAGAAAATATATTAAAATAATAGTCTTGTACGATCTTAGGAGTATATGATAAGCAACAAGCTAATATGTCAGAGATTTTATATTTTACGAACAAGAATGACAATTTAAGGTACTAGCTGATAGTGTAGTCGAATTCAGTAGAACAGGTAATTCGACTCAGAAAGTGAACATGATTCGATTTAGAAAAGTGTAATTCGAATCAAGAAGGAAATCGTTAGTCGAATGAGGTGTAAAGTTGAGTCGAATACAGTATAAAAACGTTCGACTGTATGATTCGAAGTCATGAATCGAATACAGTGAAGACGTTCGACTGTATGAGTCGAAGACATGAGTCGAATACAGTGTAAAGACGTTCGACTGTATGAGTCGAAGACATGAGTCGAATACAGTGTAAAGACGTTCGACTGTATGAGTCGAAGTCATGAGTCGAATACAGTGTAGAGTTGTGTACTTAGAAAAACTTTGGTCTTTCAGGATATTGAAGCTGTCTAGAAATTTTTGTAGTATATCTATATATTTTGTGAAATAAATATATAACTGAGAATTTATCATGGTACACGCAAAATATTCATTTAAAGATTTGTCTTATCAAAAATACTTAATTTCCTGAAGTCTTGGAGGAAGTTGCTTCAACAATTCTCCCCCTTTTTGTTAATGACAAAAAAAATCTTTAAATGGTAGCTAGCTGATAGCCTGAATAAAAATTTGATAAATTTTTGATACAAGAAACTGAGTAGCTGCCTTGTCTGTCTTTTCTCCCCCTTTGTGACATTAACATAAAGGATATGAATGTAGGGAATGCAAGAGACAGGAGAAGATAGTAAATGTGTGGACCAAAAAGATAAGTGTTGGAGTTACAACTTAAAAAAAAAAATACAATGTTTTCAGTTGATGCCAGAGCTAGGAAGATAGAGAGCTGGGGGAATTTTAGCCAAGAATGGCTCTATAAGATTCCACAGCTTTAGCTCATTGGATGGGAAAACGTGGTCAAACTTTGAAGAATCTATATTGTATGTAGGGCTGGTGAATGGTAATTTCTTCAGAGATTTGATGTGGCGTTTTCTGTAAAAGGCGCGCTTGAGGAAGGCCTTGTCTGGATCCGTTACATATCGGACTTGAAGGGGAGTGAACTTCTTAGAGACTGCCAGTGATAAGAACTCATGCAGAGTGATGTTCCAGAGGAGACCAGAGGAGAGGGCTGCATCCTTGGCCTGATAATAGTATGAGTATCTGTGTGCCCATTTAAGGCCTAGTTGCTTTCCTAGGTCAAGGAGGCTCTTGGAGTGATACTCATTCAGAGTGAGTTTCATTTTCTGGCACTTAAGATGATGATCTGGATAAGCTTTCTCCCATTGATCAGCAGTGAACCGTTCGGATTCAGCAAAGCTTAGTTGGAGGTCAAGAAGGTTCTTCTGAAATTTGTGTAAGTGAAGAAAGATGAACCTCTGAAAGCTGAGCTTAGACTTGTACTTGATCTTGAACCTTGTGGAGATCCGAAGGAATCTGTTGTAGAGGGTAGTAGCAAATGCACCTCTATAGAGAACTGCTCCTACAAGGGGTGGATGGAGATCAGGTAACAAAGCTGCTGTCATTGATGGAACCACTGGCCTTTGACCTCTGATGAGCATGTCATATTGACCTTGAGAGACATCATGCAGACCAAGTTTGAACCTCTCAAAATTAAAGGCTTTCATGGCAGTGAATTTGGCCTGAGATTCTCTGAGAAGAGTGGCAAAGAGATCATGAAACCGGAGAGAGATGTGAGTATAGATTTTGAGATGGTGGTTTCGTGATTGGGCTTCTTGAAATCTCATGGCTTCTTCAGGGTATAGATCAACAAACTCTTGAGGAGTCAGACAGTGGCTCTTCTGAGAAACCACTTGAAGTTCAGAGATTGAGACCTGGGAGGTGTTGATCAAAGATGGAAGCCAGTGTTCAAAAGTAAATCCTGGCATGTTGTGGATTTCAAGAAAGGCTCTAATTTGAAGATATTCTCTGAATAGAGCCATGAACTGAGAAGAATGGTAGACAAAGGCATACCAAAAAGGAGGAAGGAGTAAAGCTGCTTTGTCTCCCAAATTGGGACCACGGGAAGCTGGTAATTGGAGACTGGGAACTATTTCAATGATTTGTAAATGGGTTTGCTGAGAGCCAGGTTTGGGAATAGTGGGCAGAGATGAATAAAACTGAGGAGGTTGGGTAGACAGGGTTATTGCTACCTCCTTGAGTGGCTTCGGTTGGTATTGCAAGGGGTAGATAGAAAAATTGATATCTTTGAAGTGTGGATCTACTGGGATGCTTGGCGAAGGCATATCGAGAGCAGAGGATGAGGGTGTTGTAGGAGTGATTTCTGGAGGGTTATCAACAGGAGGGGCCGGAGAGGTAGGTCTGGAAGAAGGAGAGGGACGGATAGGATGGCCATCTTTCACTAGCCTTCTCTTAACCTTTCTCTTAAAAGTGAGAGATTCAGAATCCTGAAGAGGTCTTTTTCCTAGGGGTCCCTTTTTCTCAACTGCTGCCATACCAGGCTGCTGATCAGCCACTGACTCCTGTTGCTGCTCCTGATGCTGCTCTTGGGTAGGTTGATAAACAACTAATTCTAGAGGAGGCTTGGGAGCTTGCTCATCCTTCTGCTGGGTTTCATCGGATTGCTGCTCTGGCTGCTCCTGCTGCTGAGATTCTAATTGCTGCTCTGGCTGCTCCTGCTGCTGCTGCTCTTGTTGCTGCTGCTCTTGTTGCTGTTCTACTGATAGGGGCTGCTGGTCAGCCTGGATCTCCTGATCCTTTTCTGCTACATGCTCAAGCTCTTGATCTTCAAGGACATGATCTTTAGGTTGATCTTGTTGGAGGGGCTCTTGAGCAGAGGTTGTTGTTTCTGGTTGCTGGTGCTGTGAGGGAGCAGGCCCTGATGGCATAGAAATGCCCTGCTGGCACACAAACTGAAGCATGAGATCCTTTATTTGCTTCACCTCATTAGCAAGACTGTCAAACTTGACATCTAACAACTCTACTTGCATGTGAATGATTGAGAGATTTTCTTGTTGAGACTTAACTATCTCAAGAATGGAGCTCAGACTGTTGCTACTCTCCCCCTGAGACCTTGGCCGGGTCTCAAACTGAGAAGGGGAGTAAGGAATCTCTCTCTCTTCGGAAATGTGTTCCATGGGTGTGACAGGAACATCTTCAGATAGAGGTCCTTTGCCTCTGAGATCTCTTAAAACTTCATTCACAGTCTCAGAAGGGGCAACTTGCTCATTGGGAGAGGAGGAGACTGGAATCTGAACTTCTTCTTGTTGAATTGATGGAGGAATAGATAGTTCAGGGGGTTGAACAGAGATCTCTGGAACAAGTGGGGCTGCCGATGCTTCAATGTGAATACTTGAAGAAGGAATGTCTTGAGTGAGCAGAGAGACCAAAGGTTCATCTGGATATACATCATGCTCACATTCTGGAACTGACTCCTTATACCATAAATTTTCCTTTTTGCTTATCAAGGAGTAGTGGCTTCTTCTAAGAGTGATGACCCCAATCCTTTCTTTAGTGCTCACAGGCACATCTCCAGATAGATCCACGGAAAACTTTTTGAAAATAAGGGTCAATAGAGAACCATATGGGAGAGAGTCTTGTAGGTCTTTTGCTGTTATCATTCTGTCCAAAATAACTGATGGGAGATTAACTTGATGCCTCTGAATAGCCCAAAAGAGTAGGTTTCCATCTCTAGCTGAGACTGAGGAGTGAGAACCTGCTCTAGGGGTTATGATGTTGGTGATGATGGAATGAATTAATCTCTTCTCAGCCGAAAGCTCATTTACTTGCAAGCCTCTCTTGCTCAGAGTTCCCAAACTCCCAATGATTCCTAATTTCTGTTTCTCCAGAGGAACAAACTCGCTGAGACAATGTCCTGAATTTGGACAGTTCAAAAGCTCCATAAGAAGTTCTTCGGAGATGGTTATCTTGACTCCTTTAACAAATCCCACAACAGTATTTCCGGATGAAATTTTCAAAGAAGCATAAAAAGATCGGAGTGCGCTGGCAACAAACGGTTCCGAAAGCTGACAAAGCCTGGTCCATCCCATAGCTGAGAGGGTCTCCTCTACCCAAGACAGACTTCCATTTAAATGAGAGAAATCAACGGACTTGCCGGGACAAATTGAAATCTTGGTAAGTCTTTGAAGTTGGTCAGGGGTGAGTTGGACAGAGTCCTGAGCCCTAGATGATGCCATCTAGACACAAAGACGAAAACGAAACTTAGAAAAACTACAGAGGAGAGGAAGATGAACTTGAAAAGAGGTAAAGATCCTACCTTTTCTTCAAAGGGATGAGGTTTGGCAGAGAGCTTCTGAGGTTCCTTCGCCGGAGAGCAAGAAGGCGCGAAGGGAGGAAGAAGACAGAGCAGTCGAGAAGAGGGAATTCAAACGGGTGTTTCCTTTTGGAAAAAGAATTGTTTATATAAGGGTTGGACAAGAGCCGTCCCCTCATCTCTGGGTGAACGGTCACGATTCAGGGATGTGACGATTGAGATGTGAAGAGACACGCCTTAATTGGGTGTCAGTTACGGGAATTTGAATATTTGCGCCGTTTCAGGGTTTAAGTGAATC
The DNA here is from genome assembly GCA_014218235.1 of Colocasia esculenta. Classification (NCBI taxonomy): domain Eukaryota; kingdom Viridiplantae; phylum Streptophyta; class Magnoliopsida; order Alismatales; family Araceae; genus Colocasia; species Colocasia esculenta. The sequence continues at coordinate 87,620,045 of CM024765.1, read as the reverse complement.
GATTTAGAGATTCGACTACATTAGTCGAATACCATACTTTTAACAGGAGTCGACTACCTTGACTCTTCGTGAGTCGAATACATTAGTCGAACTAAGACGATTTTCAGGATATTTTTCTTCAGACAATACAAACAACAGAAAGTTTAAGCAGTCATCAATCAGGATTGCACATACCTATTTCTCTTCTAATAGATGTATATCTTTCTTCAGGAAAGGGCTTAGTAAAAATGTCTGCTAATTGATTTTCAGTTGAAACAAATTTCCTTTCAGATGTATATCCTTGTACAATTCATAAGGAGTTTTCTTCAAGATGGGTCTGATCATGCATCTGTTGATGATGTAGCAAGCTGTATTCACTGCTTCTGCCCAGAAGTACTTTGGTAGATTATATTCGTTTAGGATGGTTCTGGCCATATCTAGCAGTGTTCTGTTCTTCCTTTCTGCTACACCATTTTGTTGCGGTGTTCTGGGAGCTGAAAAATTGTGTTCTATCCCATTTTCGACTCAAGTAGTAGGCATGATTCGACTACATGAACAAAGTGAATCGACTACAAAAGAGCGTTAGTCGAATGTAGTGACTTGGGAGTCAGGTTGAGTCGAAGTCATGAGCTGAATATAGTGGACATTCGACTGTATGAGTCGAAGACATGAGTCGAATACAGTGAATTTCTTGACTTTGAAAGAATCGAACTTGTTAGTCGAAAGCATTAGTCGATTTCAGTAGGCTATAGAGTGTGTGCCTTAAAAAAATTGAGCATTGAATCTATCTAGAAATTTTTTGTGATATATCTATTATTATTTTTTTTTTGTTTTTTGGAAAATACTTGGTTAGGGAAAGTTGCTTTTAAAATATATATATATATATAAAGTTTTGTCATAGCAAAATCAATATTATTAGGGATAGTTGCTCAACAATACTTAATTTCCTGAAGTCTTGGAGGAAGTTGCTTCAACATAATTATCTCTAAAATATGATAATATCATTTAAATGTTGAAGAAAAAAATAAAAGTTTTTATAAATTTTTTTTTTCACGCACATCATGTTATTCTTGATATCTTTTAAGTGATAACCGTAATGACCATTAATTATGTATATGTGTCACGTCCCTTCATTTAATATTTTCATAAATGACCACTAATTAATTTTTACATTGTGACGCCCCGAGTGCAGCGGAAAAACCCAGGTTGATTAAGAGGAACAACTTGCAGCTGGAAGGAAAAGGGACTATTAGGGACGGAGTAATTGCGACGGCTCAAGAAGTCGTCCCAAAAAAACCTTCTTGCGAGGTAGGCTGTGAGGGTGAATGCCCTGTTTACGTATATATTTTGTAAAGTATGGTAATGTATGTTTTTAAAAGGAGAAAAATAAAAGTAAAAAATACTTTGAGAGGTATATATATATATATATCTTAATTTCCCCGAGGTAGGCTGGTAGCTACTACGAGGTTCCTAGGGTACGTAACCCATGGTGGTAAGTCTACCCCACCTATTTAGGTGGGGGACCAGACCTATTTAGGTGGGTTAGAGGGGGGTAACTTTTTTCTTAATTTGAAAAAAATTATCATAAAAATTTAAATATTATTTCATTATATTTTCCTCAATTTTTTTTTTTTTCACATGAAAATAAGTGGAGTCAAATTAAGATGATAGTTGACCCAAAAAAGTGGGTACCCATCTCCATCTCAAAATTAAGTAGCGGAATAAATGGAGTTTAACCCTGAGTGAAGGGTCTAACAACCAAAGTACGACAGTAGTCGCCGTGAGTTTGACGTATTGCCGCCGCTCCATCTTCGGATTGGACAACACACTGTCTCGCCGTGCCGCGTTGTTTTAAGGATCGGATCAGCGCTTGTCGATCTATTGCAGGTTTCTTCCACGCAGATCGCCATTCTTCATGAAGCGTGGATTGTTGCCGGAGCCATCTTCCCATTCCCTGTCATCTTCCAGTTCTTCCAATCTGCCCCACTACAGGTAGGTGCATATATATATATATATCAACATCTTCTTATAGATGGCTGATGAAATTTGATGTCCGTTTTGCTATTCCCCCTTCTTCCACCTGATGTGTCTGCTCGTCATCTATTTTTTGGGTTTATAGGGTTCATCCACAGAAAGTTGCTTGCTACTGGGAAGTAAATATTTGTGTTTCATTTACATGAAAAAAATGACATGAACATAACAAATGGGCCAGCATCTTTTTCCTAGCTTCTCTATTTCTTCCCTCAACAACTCTGGATCGAAGAAAATGGAATTGATGTTACAAAAGATAGATTTTTTAATGTTTCTTACTATTTCCTTTCTTCCCTGCACACCACTGTTTGTTCCTCAAAACTGGTGAATTCGCAGCAATGTCCTTTCGCAACGTTGGCATACAAAACTATTCACTCCTCATAAACACTGTCATGCATTTTTGAGTATCCTTCTCATTACAAAGACCCAATGTCCAATGAGGCTCGGCAACATTGGTGATGCAGATTATGTTAACATGCATGGGTCTACCTGCAGCTTGACTGATTCATTCCATATACAAACGAATGCAGTAGTGTAGCATTTTTTGTTATGAATTAGATTTCCAATGTTAAGGTCTCATTGAGTATGTAGTCTTTAGAGTAAATGCCATTCATCTGCTGTGATAACAAATTGAAAAGTGTGCAGTAGGAGGCAATATTGTTTCGTCAGTACAATCTATACTTTCCTGGAACAAGTTACTCTATATGGTCCCTCACTCATGTGGTTCACTGCTTTGAATAAAAAAGATTTGTAGAAAGATGTATCATGTATAGCAGCGAGAATTTTTTTTTCAGAAGATTACTTTTACTAGTTTGTCCATTGCAGTTAGACCGATATATTTTTGTAGGCATAAAATTGATCAAAAGCCTTTTTTTTGTAGCTTGCCCAAACCAGATCGTAAGAAGCGACGTCTTATGGACGACATGTCAGCAGCAGGTTATTGTCCTAGAACTCTTGCCCTTATAAATAGTCATCCTAAGCATTTCGTCTTCATTGATTATGTAAATGTGTAAGCATGAATTCATAAAAATATAGGATGGTCCTCTACTATTTATTATGGTTATTGCATCCTACACAAGTCCATTTCCTCACTATATTCCCTTCCTTTTGGAACCAAAAACTCTAGAGAAAGTGCAACGTGCAGGGGCTTCAGAAGGGCATGGGAGGAAACCCCGCTCTCCGAACTGGGATGCCCGAATGGATGAAATCCTGATTGATTTAATGTTGAAAGAAATGCAACGAATCAATTCCCCACCAGTAAATTTCCACTCACACAGTTGGACTTTATTGTCCTCTGCATTCAATTCGGCATCGGGTTACTCCTTAACTGAAAATCAACTGAAGGATCACTGGAGAGTCATGAAGACAAAATACAAGTTGTACATGCAGTTGTTGAAGTTAAGTGGTTGGGGGTGGGATCCAATTAACAACATGCCAATACCCGGATATGATGGCGCATGGGAAGAGCTAATTAAGGTAACAATATTTTAAATCCTGTTTAGTACTATCTATTTTATTATAGTGGTTTAATCAGACCGCACTAACTTATGTCAACTGTTTTAACTTATGTCAACTGTTTTCTTATTAGGTTAATCCCAAATTCTCACAAATTTGTCGAAGATCTTTCCCTTTGTATAATGACATGCACATTCTTTGTGAAAAAATATTGCCACTGGAGAGCATGCCGAACACATCAGCCGTAGATGTACACGGCCAAAAAGTAATGTCAATGCAACACCTAGCACCAACAACAACGTCAATGAGTACTCTAATGAACCTGTCATGCCCATGTCTGTTGGCCAAGAAACTCAACCGACTGCAGGCCATTTCACTCCAACATCAATGAACAACACTCCCAGATCATTGAATAACATGCACTTCCGCTCTCCGAAGAGAAAGTCCACATCAATTGGCAATGAAGGACGTGGCAAAAGGATAGTTGTTGATGCTTTAAATAATCTAGTTGACGTAACCCGCGAAAGGAATGCGCTGATAATCAACTTGGTCGGTGATCGTGGGTCACTGAAAGAAAGTGATAGTTCCTCCCAGCGGAGGCCGGACGCGGAGGTTGTTCCTAGCATTGCGGATTGCTTAAGGGATTTAGAAAGCATTCCCGATCTCCCTCCAGATGTTTTCATCAAGTCCATGAACATCTTCACCGAGCCAAAGTTCAGATCCCTTTTCTCTGCAATGGCCGACAAACACAAGGTTGAATGGCTGACATGGATGACCAAAGATAAGCCATGACAAAGTGACACATGTTCCTCGTCGTTGTGGCATACTTCAGAGTTTAACTTTTTTTCGTTAACCACATTTATGTGTAATCTTCAGTTTACAATCAATGGACTTGCTGGTTACTAAAACAAGATAATGGGTAAGTACATGTGCTACGTTGTGTTGGGTGGATGTCATCCGGGAACTGATTATTCTTGGGATGAGTGTTTGGTTGAAGTCAATGGATTTGCATGGGCACGGTATAAGGGCTTCTACTCAATTGAGGAAGCGGAAGCTGCATTCCATGTTTACTTTAGGGTTCACCCATGTCATGTTAATCAAAAGTATATAGCATCTGCATCCACCAGCTACCCCTCCCACAGTGTCGGAAATGCAACCCAAACGCATGTGCCGAAGCTGCCATTCATCAACTTCCTAATGTTACGCTTATTGATGGCTGAAATTATGGAATAACATTAAGACCTTCATCATTGACGTGTAATCGTACTACTTATCAATGTTTCTTTGTTTGCATGTGTACAGACCGGAACCTGATCTTGAATATATTGCAAGAAGATGAAGAAATATTCACTGAAGTGCTGAATGTAGTGGTAGAGGAAGTGGTAGAAGAAGTACAGCCAACCATACCAAGGCGAAGGATGAATTCATCAACACACACAGGGGAAATTTGGGTGCAAGAGGTTCTGAACGACCAAGGGAAGATGTATGAATGTCTTTAGATTGCATCCTAATATGTTCATTAGTTTAGTTGACATTTTGGTGAGTAGGAGCCTAATAAAAGACTCCCAACATGTGAGTGCCAATGAACAACTGGCAATGTTCCTCTATGCTGTTGGCCATGGTGCTAGTTCTTCTGCATTGGTAGAACATTTTCAGCATAGCTCCCAAACTATTAGCCACTACGTGAACAAAGTGGCTTTTGCTTTAGCTTCGTTAAAGGAGGAATATATTTTACAGCCTACTCAAGTCGCCAAATGCCATCCACATATTTCGGAAGATGATAGATTTTTTCCCTATTTCAAGGTGATGTCAATGCACATCTTGTTTCACATTTTATCTGTACATGATCTAACTTCAATTGTATATTTTCTAGGATGCATTAGGTGCTATTGATGGCACTCACATTCCCGCAAATGTGCCAATTGAAGACCAACCACGTTTTCGGAATCGCAAACAGGCTGTAACACAAAATGTGATGGCCTGTGTGGGTTTTGATGGCTTATTTCAATATGCATGTGTCGGGTGGGAAGGCTCTGCGACAGATATGCAGGTGTTAAGATGGGCCTTAACACGAGGAGAGTTCGTTGTGCCAGCGGGTAAGTATTTCCTAGTTGATGGCGGATACGCTAACACTAGCTCTTTCCTTGCCCCCTATCGTGGCCACAGGTCCAATATTACAAGCTTTGAAGGGGAAGGAAATAGGCATTATGCTAACAAGCAAGAAAAATTCAACCACAGACATGCACAACTTCGAAACATTGTTGAACGGACTTTCGGTGTATTGAAGATGAGGTTCCAAACCCTCCGTGGGGGAAATATGTACCCCTTTGACACACAGAAGAAGATAGTGTTTGCATGTCTTGTGGTACATAACTACATCCGCCGTCAACAGGGGTGCAAGGACTTCTTCAATGCATTCTCTGATGATAATGAGTCCAATGAGGGGTGTATGCTTGAAGATGCACCAACTGGCTTGTGCCTTAATGCAACAGCATGGGAAGCTGGGGAGGCACTGAGGGAGGGGATTGCGAATGAACTGTGGCGTGCAGGCAATGTCGCATAGATGTTACATGTTCTTTTCTTGTGTGGTTGACTAATCATTTTTTCCCATTCTTACGTAGACAGTTAGTATTCCGTAGTTGGTTACCCTGTGGCGGATTGTTGTACCAAACATTCATCGTCAATAATTTGAATTTTTAGTTATGTTGTTCATTCACAAGTATTTACCAAGGTTTATGTAGTATGTTATTGTACATTGCTCAATGTCTCATGGAGTATGAAAGTTGCATCATTCCTATGATCAGGTATGATTCCCATCCATACCTTCCATTCTCACGAATTTGTGGAAGTTGCAGTAGCCAGTAGGTAGTGTTCGATGCTGAGACACTCAGTATGTCCATTCTCGGCGGGTACATATTCGAATAGACCAATTCACCTGGGTTTGGAAGATCCACTCTTGATGGGTATAATCAAATATCTCTGCACACACAACAAAAGAGTTGGAGGGACATCTATAAATAGCCGTGTAATGTGCATTCATATGTAGTCACACAACTATGTAAAACACTTTTGTATATTATATTATTATTAGGTTATTTAGAATCATTTTTGTAAAATTTTCAATATATATTCTTTTTTTACTTTAATATATAAAAGTAGAAAATATAATGTCACTAATGAATTGAAAAGGTGAGGTCGACCCCAGAAGACCTGTGGGTCGACCCTATTTCGCAGTGCTAAAAAGCAACACGGAGGCGTCGACCCAAGAAGAAGTATGAGGTCGACCTCAAAACACAGGAGATTTGCTTTTCATTTGAGGTCGTCCTCAGTTGAAAGAAGTGGTCGACCTCATTTTCCAGTGTTGAAATGGGGTTATAATGGGTCGACCCAAGAAGAAGTATGAGGTCGACCCATGAAGAAATACGGGGTTGACTCCCCATATATACGAACCTTGATTTGAAGATACTCCACTCCATATAACACGATCATTTGCAGAGTGTTTTTCATGTACGCTTATCCCTTATTGTATTCGGAATCGAAAATGGCACTTTCCGCATCCATTTCCTATAAGAAAATCAGATACTTATCGAATCATTCTGAGAGGCGCAAGTCGATCAGATACTTATATATCGAATCGTTCTGAGAGGCAAGTCGATCAGATACTTATCGAATCATTACTGACAAAATCAATTGGTCTGAAATGATGGATGGATGCATTACCAGGAGGTCATGCTGATGGTGCTTCGATATTTTTTTTCCCGCTTTAGATATGTATGGATTAATGTTTGGTCAATTATTTTCAGACTACTGATGTTCTTCGTACGAAGAATGAACCGGGATAACATTGGTTGGTCAATTATTTGTTAATTTGATTATGGAAGGGTTCTGATGGCATGCAATTTTGGTTCCAAGAATGTCACAAATTTTTGTAAAGACTTATGAGGAGTTGCTCAACAATTCTCCCCTTTTTGTTAATGACAAAAATCTTAAATGGTAGCTGAAACAACTTTGCATTTTGTTTAACAAAATTTTGCATTTTGCATTTGGCAGAAACAACTTTGAAAAAGTAGCTACCCTATCTTTTCTCCCTTTTCTCCCCCTTTGTGGCATTAACATAAAGGAGAAACCAAGCACAAAGACAGGAGTTAAAAGAAAGCAGTAAATGCCATATATAAAAGGAATGTTTGAAGATTACACAACTTTAAAAAAAAATGTTTTTAAGTAGTGCTGGAGGAGGGAAGATAAAGAGTTTGTGGAATTTTAGCCAAGAAAGGCTCTATGAGTTGCCAAAGTTTCAACTCATTAGACTGGAAAGTGTGGTTAAACTTCGCAGCATCCACCTCATATTTGGGATTGTTGTAAGGTAATTTCCTGGCTGATTTGATGTGGCGCCTTCTGTAAAAAGATTGTTTGTTGGCGGCTTTGTCATGGTCCAAGTGACACCTGATGTGCAGAGGAGTGAACTTCTTGGTGGCTGCCAAAGTGAAGAACTCATGAAGAGTGATATTCCAATATAGCCCACTTGAGATCGCTGCATCCTTGGCCTGATAATAATGTACATACCTCTGTGCCCATTTGAGGCCAATGTGCTTTCTCAAATCTAGAAGACTCTTGGAGTGATAATCATTGAGGGGGAGTGCTAAAGTTCTACACTGAGCATGGTGTTCAGGGTAGGCTTTTTCCCATAGATGAGGAGGGAATCGTTCAGACTCAGCAAAGCTTATCTGAAGATCAAGAAGGTTATTCTGAAACTTGTGCATGTTCAAAAAAATGAACCTCTGAAAACTGAGCTTGGACTGATACTTTATCTTGAACCTTGTGGAGATTCTGATGAATCTGTTGAAGATGGTTTCACCAAAGGCACCTCTGTAGAAGATAGCTCCTACAAGGGGAGGATGAAGATTGGGCAAAAGATCTGCTTGCATAGAAGGGACCACTGGCCTTGGTCCGCTGAGGAGCAAATCATATTGGCCTTTGGAGACATCATGCAGACCGAGCTTGTACCTTTCAAAGTTGAAGGCTTTCATGGCAGTAAATTTGGCCTGAGAATCTCTAAGGAGAGCGCCAAAAATTACATGAAATTGAAGGGATAAATGAGTGTAGAGCTTGAGCTGGTGGTTCCTGGAATGAGCTTCCTGAAATCTCATGGCTTCCTCAGGATGGAGATGAACAAACTCTGGAGGAGTCAGATAATGACTCTTCTGAGAGACAGTTTGAAGATCAGAAATGGAAACCTGAGATGTTTTGATCAAAGATGGAAGCCAGTGTTCAAAAGTGAAACCTGGCATGTCATGAATCTCAAGAAAGGCCCTGATTTGAAGATATTCTCTAAATAGAGCCATGAATTCAGGGGAATGGTAGACAAAGGCATACCAGAAAGGAGGAAGAAGTAGAGCTGGTTTGTCTGCCATTTTAGGACCACGGGAAGCTGGAAGTCTGAGACTTGGAACCATATCAAGGATTTGTAAGTGAGGTTGTTGAGAACCTGGTTTGAGGGGCATAGCTGAATAAAAAGGTGGAGGTTGAGTGGACAGATTCATTGCAAAAGCCTTAAGAGGCTTGATTGGGTATTTTAAAGGATATGTGGAGAATTTGATATTTTTGAGAACTGGATCTACTGGGGGGCTAGATAGAGGTAGATCCTGGGAAATGAATGAACCAGAGGGAATACTTGAAGAGGTGGCTGGAGGAGTATCTTCTGGAGGATTGTCAGAAGGAGAGGCAGGTGAGGTAGGCCTGGAAGGAGAGGAAGAGATAGATCGGCCATCTTTGACTAGCCTTCTCTTAACCTTTCTCTTGAAGGTGTGAAGCTCGGAGGCCTGATGAGGTCTCTTTCCAAGAGATACACCTTCCTCAACTGCTGCTACTCCTGGCTGCTGATCAGCCTCTGATTCCTGCTGCTGTTCTTGATGCTGCTTTTGCTGGGGTTGATATTCAACCATTGCTAGGAGATCTTTGGGAGCATGCTCCTGCTCCTGTTGGAGGACATCTGATATGGGCTGCTGTTCAGCCGAAAACTCTTGATTCTGCTGTACTACTGGCTCAAGCTCTGGATCTTCAGGAATTTTCTCTTGGGTTGGTTCTTGGTGTTGTGGCTCTTGAGCAGTAGAAGCTGGTTCTTCTTGAGACTCAGAGGGAGCAGGCCCTGATGGCATGGAAGTGCCCTGATGGCACACTAACTGAAGTAAGAGTTCCTTCATCTTCTTGACCTCATCAGCAAAACTATCAAACTTGACATCTATGAGCTCGACTTGCATATGAAGAAGTGAGAGCTTCTCTTGATGTGATCTGACAAGCTCTAGAATGGTGCCAAGACTGCTGCTACTCTCCCCCTGAGACCTTGGCCGGGTCTCAAACTGAGAAGGGGAGAAAGAAGGCTCACTCTCTCTGAAAGTTTGTTCCATAGGTGGGACAGGAACATCTTCAGACATGATTCCCTTACCTCTGAGATTTCTTAAGTCTTCATGCATAGTTTCAGAGGGAGCATCTTGCTCATTGAGAGAGGAGGAGGCTGGAAGCTGTTCTTCAACTGGCTGAACTGGTGGAGGAGACTGTGCAAACACAACTGGATCTGCTGGGGCTTCAATCTGAATACCTGAGGTGGGAATATCTTGTGGAAGCACAGAGACTAGGGCCTCATCTGGATAAATTTCATGGTCACACTCCGGAACTGAATCTTTGTACCATAAGTTTTCTTTCTTGCTAACTAGGGAGTAGTGACCTCTTCTCAGAGTAATGAGTCCAATTTTCTCTTTGGTGCTGATAGGCACTTCTCCAGATAGATCCACAGCAAATTTCTTAAACATCAAAGTAAGCAGTTTAACAGAGAGCTCCTGAAGGTCCTTTGCCGGAGAGCAGAAAGGCGCGAAAAAGATAGAGCAGACTAGAGAGTTTTCGAACGGGTATTTTCTAACGGAGATGAGGGAGAGCTATATATAAGAGAGGGATAATGACCGTCGTTTCATGAAGGGATGTGATTTGAGTTACGAAGGGACACGCCTTTAATTTGATGTCAGTTACGAAGAAATTGAATATTTAGTCGTTTCAGAGTCATTAGGGGAGTTAATTTAGGAATTCAAATCCATTAGTCGAATACATAAGTTTTGACATGAATCGAATACCTTAACTTTTCATGAATCGATTACATGAATCGAATACCTTGATTTTTAACATGAATCGAATACATAAGTCGAACTTTGACGAAAATTTTTAGGGTATTGCTACACGGAATGTATAATTCAGTGAGATCATGGGCTTCCAACAGGAGTATTTTGGAGTCCATGACCATTATTTTGACTCCAAACCAGACTATTTTGGAGCTCAACATCTACAAAATTCAACAGCAATGGATATTGCCTGGTTTTAAGAACAGTACACACTTTTCAAGCATTGATCAATAAATCCTTTCATTGTAACACTGGGAAAGAATTACACTTGACACACGTTCCAAAACATGACAAGTTTTGTGGCCAACTGCTTCCATGTCTACTATTTTGACTCCCAACAGGAGTATTTTGGAGCCCATTGGGTGAGAGCACATCACCATTGCAGCTGGAAGTTGCTGTACTAACTGTTATTGGATTAAGCACCAATTGGAAGTTGCTGTACTAACTGGCGTTTAGATTATGGTCATTATAGTGTATTGAGGTTACAGTTCGAGCAGTACATCTTGAATATGGCTCGATGATTGCTGTCAACAAAAAAAGCAAACGGGGTTGTCCTCAAAATGGCCTAATATGGCAATCACGAAAGCCCATTTGATCTCTCTCCTTCACATAATTGTCCAAGGAGCAGATTCCTTTCAAAGCATTTTTAAATTCTGTAGGAAATTTCAAGATATTTGTTAGGTTCCATGTCAACAAAAAAATGTAAAGCATCTGATCATAGTTCCTAAAACATGGCCACAAAAAATGATTAACAAAAAAATATAAGCTCTAAAATGATCAGGTACATGGGCTTCAAAGTGCTCATAGTTCCTAAAACAATAGAAGAATTGCCAAGCACAAACGTTCCATAACATGACAAGCTTTGTGCCCGATTGCTTCTTTAAAAATACAAATTGTGCAATACATTGGTAAGGATAGTCACCCCCATATTCCATACATTGCTAAGGAGGAGTAGGGCGATGGACATTCTGATAATAATCATGAAGCCGCATGACATCATATTCCATGGTATCTAATTGCCTCTGCATGTGTCCTTGATTTTCTTCAATTGCATTCATTCTATTGTTCAAGTAATCAAATTCGTATCTGATATTTCTTTCAAGTTGAGTGAAATGTTCGGCAATGAATTCTTTCACATCTCCGGACGTTGGCACTTCAGATGTAGTAGGAATATGTGGATGAACTTCTTGACGAATGTCATCTTCTTCAGAGTCTGCTTGTCCTTTTAGAGTCCTATGGACTCTTCCATTGATTATTCTGTACCCCATCCTAGTTGCAGTGTTCATATCATATGCACTTCGCCTCTTCAGAGTTATGACCTTGTTGGGAGTTAGTGATACTCGCAGAAACTTCATCACAGATGTGATAGGGCAAGCATACGGGATGGACCTTTTTGGATCATGGAAGCACTCATGTATGACATCCACCATCAACTCTGGGAGATTAATTTGCTCTTTCCGAAGAATAAGGTAGAACAATGTCCTATGTGTCTCATTCACTAGCTCCCTGCTTCCATCCTTTGGAAAGATGATAGTTGTGAACATATGATGTATGATTCTGTTCAAAGGAGGGAAGGTGTTTGCATTCAGTTTGGCCTTACTTTTCTGTTCTTCAAAGGGTTCCTTAGTCATCATTGTATATGTGACTGCATGATCCACTTCGATTTCCAAGACGTCTACCCCATTATTTGGTATTTGTAGTGCTCTACTAAAAAGATTAGGAGTAATCATAAAGGAGATACCCTGGACAGTAGTGTAAAGGTCATCATCATGCATACCCAAATTGTTGTAAAACTCCAAAACTGCTGATGGAGAATAAGACTTCTGAGAACTCATAAATTCAATCCAGCCTTGTTCTTCAAATAGTGTACTCAACCCGGGAAACATTTCTTCCAAGGAAGGAAAAACCACATACCGAGGTTGTATGATCTTCTTGAAGATGCCATTGACCTTCAACAGATTGATGTCTGATGGAACATTCAACTCTGGGAGTCTGTCATTCCTGAACTTTGATCAGCGCTCAGCAGGGGCTCTTGAACTTTGACCTTCTCCTTCAGTTGAACTTTGATCGGTGCGTTTTCCCCGGCCCCTGGAACTCATTGTGGAAATGGAAGTCGAAATGCAGCAGATGAATGCGTGTGCAGACAAGTGTTATTCTTTCGCCCAGGAGGGAAGAAGCCGGAGTTCAGGGTAGAATACGGCGGCAGTTGCAGGAACAAGGGGAGGTGATAGGGTTTGTCGACAACTAGGGTTCCTTTATTGTGTTGGCTTCTTCGGAATAGAACCGCCACAGCCAAACCGGGATAGAACGTGAACCGCCGGTTCACATTGCAAGGCGGAACAGAGTTCTGGTTGTCATCAACTGACAGACATCTGTCGACCACCTGCTTTTGTCTGTCGACAACAATAAAAAACTGGTGAAGTCTTGGCGTCCAACTGGATATATTGGAATCCAGGACAAGTATTTTGGCTCCTAACAAAACTATTTTGGAGCCCAACTGCTCAGACTGCATCACCATTGGAGTTCATGATGAACTTTTTTTTTTGATCTAATGATCTTATGATGACCCTTCCTTTGGCAACACCCTTCCTTTGGCAACATCTTCGTACCAAGAATGTCACAAATATTTTTTAATATTTTATTTATTAAAAATAATTCATAATATTACAAAACTCGATGAAGTTAAAGAAGACTGGGTAGTTTGGACACCAACTGCTCAACTCTTGGCGTCCAACTGCATATATTGGATTCCAGGACAAGTATTTTAGCTCCTAACAAGACTATTTTGGAGCCCAACTGATCAGACTGCATCACCATTAGAGTTCATGATGAACTTTTTTTATTTTGGTCTAATGATCTTATGATGACCCTTCCTTTGGCAACATCTTCGTACCAAGAATGTCACAAATATTTTTTAACATTTCATTTATTAAAAATAATTCATAATATTACAAAAACCGATGAAGTTAAAGAAGACTGGGTAGTTTGTACACCAACTGCTCAAGTCTTGGCGTCCAACTGCATATATTGGAGTCCAGGACCAGTGTTGTAGCTCCTAACAAAACTATTTTGGAGCCCAACTGCTCAGACTGCATCACCATTGGAGTTCATGATGAACTTTTTTTTTTTGGGTCTAATGATCTTATGATGACCTTTCCTTTGGCAACATCTTCGTACCAAGAATGTCACAAATATTTTTTAACATTTCATTTATTAAAAATAATTCATAATATTACAAAAACCGATGAAGTTAAAGAAGACTGGGTAGTTTGTACACCAACTGCTCAAGTCTTGGCGTCCAACTGCATATATTGGAGTCCAGGACCAGTGTTGTAGCTCCTAACAAAACTATTTTGGAGCCCAACTGATCAGACTGCATCACCATTGGAGTTCATGATGAATTTTTTTTTTTGATCTAATGATCTTATGATGACCCTTCCTTTGGCAACATCTTCGTACCAAGAATGTCACAAATATTTTTTAATATTTTATTTATTAAAAATAATTCATAATATTACAAAACTCGATGAAGTTAAAGAAGACTGGGTAGTTTGGACACCAACTGCTCAACTCTTGGCGTCCAACTGCATATATTGGAGTCCAGGACCAGTATTTTAGCTCCTAACAAGACTATTTTTGAGCCTAACTGATAAGACTGCATCAACATTGGAGTTCATGATGAACTTTTTTTATTTTGGTCTAATGATCTTATGATGACCTTTCCTTTGGCAACATCTTCGTACCAAGAATGTCACAAATATTTTTTAACATTTTATTTATTAAAATTAATTCATAATATTACAAAAACCGATGAAGTTAAAGAAGACTGGGTAGTTTGTACACAAACTGCTCAAGTCTTGGCGTCCAACAACATATATTGGAGTCCAGGACCAGTATTTTAGCTCCTAACAAGACTATTTTTGAGCCCAACTGATAAGACTGCATCAACATTGGAGTTCATGATGAACTTTTTTTATTTTGGTCTAATGATCTTATGATGACCTTTCCTTTGGCAACATCTTCGTACCAAGAATGTCACAAATATTTTTTAACATTTTATTTATTAAAAATAATTCATAATATTACAAAAACCGATGAAGTTAAAGAAGACTGGGTAGTTTGTACACCAACTGCTCAAGTCTTGGCGTCCAACAGCATATATTGGAGTCCAGGACCAGTATTTTAGCTCCTAACAAAACTATTTTGGAGCCCAACTGATCAGACTGCATCACCATTGGAGTTCATGATGAACTTTTTTTTTTGATCTAATGGTCTTATGATGACCCTTTTTTTGGCAACATCTTCGTACCAAGAATGTCACAAATATTTTTTAATATTTTATTTATTAAAAATAATTCATAATATTACAAAACTCGATGAAGTTAAAGAAGACTGGGTAGTTTGGACACCAACTGCTCAACTCTTGGCGTCCAACTGCATATATTGGATTCCAGGACCAGTATTTTAGCTCCCAATAAGACTATTTTGGAGCCCAACTGATGGCTGACCAATTACATGGACTCAGCATATCCTGTCGACAACCACAAACCGGTTGTCGACAACTAATGGCCACCCTGAAGAATATGTTTGTGGGTGGAAGAGCACATGCCGACAGTCGACCACTGCTTGTCGACATCCTCTGAGTGTTTTTTGCATTTTGAAGTCTAAGTATGCCATTTTGACTCCATACTCTTGTATGTTGGAGTGCAACTTATTTACATACAACTACCTCGGATGGAGTTCAATTTTCCTGGAGCCCAATTTCTGCAACAATTACACCACTGCACATACAAACCATGAAGGTAAAATCAATGGACCTCAAGGCTGCACGGTTTGGTTCCAATTTCCTGGAGCCCATTTTCTAAACATACAGCACATATCACTGAACATACAGCCAAACCCAAAATTGGATACCACCTGTGGAACACTTCCTGGAGGGCCTTCACATATAATTGTCATATACATATGTGTGCATGTAATTTCAAAAGCATCCTTTTACAACCTCATTCCCACACAGACAAAGAAGGAAAATGTAACAACACCATTCATACATTGTTCATAAATTGTTCATACATTGTTTAAATACATTGACAGAAAATCACAAGCTAGTAGTAGCCGAAATTTTTTTACATCATTGTCAGAGAAATCCCAACATAATTCCCGCTTCCTTGTTAAGTGGTCTACATACATGAAAATGTACATAGCGCAATTCATGCTAGAGCTTGGTTGTTGAGGACATAGTTCATCAAATATTAACTGAAATTCATCAGCATTTGTGTAGCCTTCATATCCAAGATATGCTTTAAGAATTGGTTCCTGTGAACAATAAAACAAAGAATGTAAATTATTCCTGATGTTTATAACCGACTGCAAAGTGCAAAGTTAGTTGGGCATACCCAATTCCTAGCGCATGTGTCATAAGTTGCATGTCCTCTGCAGGAATTGTATACTACGATGAGACGTTGCTCCGGTTGTAGACTAAGAAGGAACCAATGGCTCGATACATGGACAACAAAGAAAAGGAATTGAAAATCTGATATTGGGCAACCTAGTTTTTCATGCCCGAAGCAAGTATGCAGTTTGTGGCCCCTGTCATCATTAGAGCCATCTGTAAGCATAATCCATGATCCCATAATGGTTCCAAGGAATTCCCATCGGTGATAGGAATTTGGGACAATGGTTTCCTGCTCTCTTTGTCTGTCTTTCATAGCATGTAAGACAATGTCAATAACCTGCAACCACCAAAAATAATATAAAAGAAGACATTAGGAAAATTAATGGACAATGTAATTGAAGGTACTGTTCGTGCAATGGGCAGTATTTACCTCATCATCCGTCATATTGCCCCATAGTATATCCCAAATATGTGACCACTTCAACGAACAATTATTAGTGAAGGTCAACACAGTGTGTCTGAAATGCATGACAATCAAGAAATGAAGTACATTTTATATTATGAAAGTAGAAGACAATAACAATAAATAAATTGTATTGTCCGAGAAGTTATTTACTTGTGGTCGACATATCCTTCCTGGGCAAGGAAGGCCTCGACTAATGCTGTCTGGCTCTCATTGGCTTCAGATTTCCATGTCCATTGCTTATAAAACCTCATAAGCTTGCTCATTGCCTCCAACGTAAATCGTGTAAAGATAAGTTAGAAAACAAAGAAATATAAATGTCTAATGCACAACATCAAAGAATATAGTTTGCAACTGTACCTTCTTCCCTTTCTTTTTTTTTGGAGCCTTATCCAGCCTTTTGAATGGTGATTGGTCATATATTCCAGGCTGTCGATCGTCCCGACACTTGATATTCTTTACTAGGGACGTCGGGCTAAGAAGTACGGTGGTAGAGACCGCACTTACTGGATCTGGTGCAATAATCTCCTGATCCACGATCAGAGCAAATGCATTTGCATCACCATATTTGGGGGATGCAAGGGCAGGGGCAGGAGTGATTGATTGTGGGGTGGAGATAAATTTCTCTGCATCTGTGCCAACTATAGGTTGGTCTTGTGGCATAGAGCTTGATCTTATCAACTTCTCCATTTTGTTGAACCCCATGGTGACAGCAGTTGTAAATGCTTCAATCTGGGCTTCATTAGACGACTTAGCCTGCTGAAGCCTTTCAGGGAGCAACTTGATTTCATCCCCAATACCTTGAAGAAGGGCCATAATCTCAGGATGGGGGGGGAGCAGCCACACCCTCAGTTTGTAGATGCATTTTTTCCTGGCTAACACATGTAGTGATTGTCTTCTCCTTTGTTCCTACCTTCAACCGCTTAATTATCTGTAAGCATCAATTTTCATAAATGTCAGGATCAGATTATTACATAAATTTAAAATAAAAACCTTCCATTTGTGGATTACCTGCTGCCCCTGTAGAGAATCAATGGAGAATGATAGCTTCTTGTCCAAAACAGATCCCCATCTAAATAGACGGGGAATTGCTTCTCGGTCAATCGGTTGCCGCAATCTTGTGTGCTCTAAGAACCACACCTGCATGGATCATTGGTTTATTTACATACATAGATCCCAGAATGATGGAAGAATGTATAAATGTTTTATAAAAACTTACAGCCAGAGCAGCCGAACAGCCAAAAATGTTGGCACTGCCATGCTCTCTCCCACCTATCCTTCTCTTGGGAGTTGTGGTCCGACCAGATCTCTTCTCACGGACTATAGTAACAAAGTGATCAAATTTGTGCAATGTCATTTCTGTGACTGCAGCCGCCCAATTATAACGGCCAATCTCGTCAATATTGTCCAAACAAATAAGCATTTGTGGTGGACAACATGGGGAAGACCGTGGGCATAGGAAAGTGGATAATAGCAAAACTATCCAAAGTCGTGCTGTGTCGTCAACATCACAAGCATCATCCGATTGTACCAGTTGTCGGATAAGTTTTGTAACCACCTTCCGATCAAAAGTTAGCTTCGCCCCAAATCGGTGGTGCAACTTTGACAACTTAATTGGTGAATAATAATGTGGGACCCTCTGCCCACAGCAAGGCAAACCCAAAATCAGGGCGACATCTTCAACAGTAAATGTCAGAGTTTTATCGCCTATCTGAAAATTACTTGCACCCTTATAGGTATGAGCAATCTCCTCTATAAGAGTCATCTTGAATATGGCTCGATGATTACTGTCAACAAAAGGAGCAAACGGGGTTGTCCTCAAAATGGCCCTATGGCAATCACGAAACCCCAATTGATCTCTCTCCTTGACATAGTTCTCCAAGGAGCAGATGCCTTTCAAAGCATTTTTAAACTCTGTAGGAAATTTCAAGAAATTTGTTAGGTTCCATGTTAACAATAAAATGTAAACCAGGCTATTGAAGTGATGAAGAAGAAAATATAAGCTCTAAACTGATCAGGTACATGGGCTTCAAAGTGCTCATACTTCCTAAAACATGGCACCAAGAAGTACAAAACCCCATACACATACCAAATTAACGGACCATCTTCTAAAATAAATTTCGAAATAAATCTTAATACGTGAACTGTCCATGAACTTGGGGCTGAAAATTAATTAACATAACATGCTTATGCCATGTCAAAAAGAAAAACAGGGGATCCAATCTTAATATTGAAATGATCTTCTAGAAAATTTGAGCTCCAGTCTATAGGCTGTAAAATTTACTATCAGGCTACGTAATAGGAAACATTCTCTTTAGTTAAAATTTATTACATGTCAAATTAACGGGCCATGCCAAATGAAATTAAAATTATTCTAGATATGTGAAGAGTGATGACGTCAAGTTTACCAAAGAGAAAGAGTGATGTAAGTAATCTTGTTGACATGAAAATGTGGTGCGAAATAATTTTTTGAAAATTTATAAATATGTGAAGAATGCACAAATAATAAGAATTTGAAACATGTACACACAAATTGTAGGAATGCAAACAATCCTCTAGAGGCTCTTTTTTATCAAACATGAGCCTGGAAACTTTCCCTAAAATGAAATGACGAACTGTAGGAAAACCGGTGAAACATCCCAATTTAACAAGCCATGCCAAATGAAATATGAAATAATTTTGTATATGTGAAGAATGCTCAAAATTGGGGAGTCCAAAATACTTAACATGCTTATGTCATGTAAAAAAAATGGATACATACAATCTACATTCAGTTTTTTTTTTTTAAAGATGAGATTTAGAAAACACAAATCTTGAGAGGCAAACGCAAAAATTAGGGTTCTTGAGAGCGCACCATTCTTCTTTCTCTGTGCCCCAGAAGCCTTTCTCTGCGTACTCTGGCACTTCGCCCCATCGTCTGATGAACTCGAAGTTGATGGCGCACTGTCATCGTCGTCCGTTCTTTTTTCCGGAAGCGCCTTCGACCGCATGCTGGAACTCTCCATTGCCGGACAGCACTGGTTCTCTGCTAATTCTCGATTTTGGATGTGCACACAGGATCGCTCTGGTTCCTCTCGTCCGTGAATGTTCGCGACCAAGCAAATTCGCGGTTTCGGAAGTGCAGAGGAAGCTGTGATGGTGAGGGGAGGGCGAACGCGGGAAAGAGGTGAGAGAGGGTAATTTGGGAACTGGCGTTTGAAGTGGGATTTGACTTTGGCATCATGACATTGGGTCATGTTACCGAAGCGGAGTGGGGTGGCGGTGACAGTGCGTCTTTTCGCGCTGGCGTGGCGGGCTCAGCAGCGGCGTGGAGAGCGATGTGCTGACATGGCGCGGACCATTGAAGCGGTAAGACGTGGACGAATGGCGCATCGGAAGTGCAGGAAGACGTGGCTTTGTGCACTTTCCGAAAGTGCACAAAGCCTTTCTCATGTCGCAAACCCTGGGACAGATTAAGAGCTTGTAGGAGGATGAATCTATGGAAGGATCAATAGATGCTTGATCTTTAACCTGGTGAGCAGCCACGTGGCAACAGCAGAGGAACTCAAATTCCCTCCAAAACTATCAAATACCTCTCCTTCACCTCTCCTTCCTCAATCCTTTATGGATCTATTAAGCAGACAACTGTTAATAAATAATCTTGGTAAATCTTGCAACTCCATTTTTCAAAAAAGTTGCAATTTTATGCGACCTGAAGTTTTAGTAACCATAATCTTGGTAAATCTTGCAACTCCATTTTTCAAAAAACTTGCAATTTTATGCGACCTGAAGTTTTAGTAACCATGATACGTATCCGGAATTAATTAGTAGTTTTTTTTAAACCATGCTACATAGCCAGAATTAATTAGTTGTTTTTTTTTAAAAAATAAAATGTCAAAATGTAACACAATAGTATGCCACCTGTTACTGGTTTTAAGGTAACTCTCACATGTAAATCTTGCTAAATGTTGCAGCTCCATTTTTTAAAAAACTTACAGTTTTATGCCACCTATTATCAATCTGTATACTTTTCTAATAATTCTGATTTACTAACCTTGCTATGTAGCCAGAATTTAATTTTAAAATTAAGATATATTAGTATAGACATAGATTATCACCATGTACACGTTAAAATGTCAAAATATAATAGTACATACTTTTTAAAATTTTAAAAAATCTGTTCACTCCAGTATCAACAATGGCGTGAACAGACTGGGTACTATACAAACAGAAATCGCCTGCAAAAGTTGACATAATTTTACTGCGCCAAAGTGAGGCAACAATAAATACACTTATTAATATAAAAAATATTTATATATTAAAACAACTAACTATGTTAACTATTTTAGATATTATTATTTATTAAAATTTAAATATTTAAAAACTTTCCGTGCATCGCACGGGCAAAGAACTAGTATAATATATTTGTGGGTATAATATAATTATTAGAATAATTTAAAAAAATAAATAAGGGAAGAAAGTCTGTTTAAATAAAAGAAAATATCTATCTTGACCACCTCCAGATGGCTGGAGAGTGATGTACGTCCACGGCCACAGCAGCTAATACTTCTTCTGCAAGAAAAACACACACATACAAAGACTAGGAGGAAGGGGCGCCCCAATCGAGACAGACAAGGGCAAAAGTGTCCTGCCTCTGAAACGCCTCAGAACTGCAAAGTCATGTCCTGGTAAGAGGGAGTCGCATGCTTCATATTTGACATTCAACTGCATGAGTCGAATCCTTCATGCTGACATTCGACTGCATGAGTCGAATCATTCACATCTGACATTCGACTGCATGAGTCGAATCATTCAATCGACTCCTTCATTCTGACTTCGGCTATGGCGGTCGAATGCTGAGTAGTTCAACAACTAGCTCTCTTCGCGTTTTCTACAGTTAATTGAATGAACAGAGTTTGCACATACAAGCCAATGACAACATGCACGAAAGGATAACTTATATTCTATCGGATAGCCAGATACAAGGCCAGTTACAAAAACTCCCCAAAGTCGCTAATCCGACCCTGGAGAGGCGGGAGGAGAGGAGGACTAGTTAAGGGGAGGAAGGGGAGGAACAGGGAAGTTCGGCTTTAGGGCCGATCTCAGGCTGGATGTTCATGAGGCCCTTGTGGTCGTAGAAGCGTTAGGCCTTCTGTAGAGCCATCGACCAGCCGAGGTAGTAGCCCTCCCAAAAGTCGGCGGTGAACTTGGATGGCGGTGGAGACGCTGGCGCCGGGGAAGAGGGCGACTCTGGCGGTGGTGCAGCAACTGCCTTGCCTTTACCCTGGGTAGACATCTCCAAATTTAGACGAAGTAGACGAGGAACAGAGAATGAAGAAGTCCAGAAGCTTGGTTAATTTGGAGGCCGGGGGGTTCCTTTTATAGTGCTAGTGATGTCTTGCGCCTCGAAGTCTTGCGCCTCGAAAGGATTAGAAGCAAAAGGCAAAAACAAAAGGCAGAATTCGAACGGACGGATGTCAGAATGTTTTTAATGGTGAAGCAGGGTTCGAAGAGACGCAAGTGTAATGACTGCTTCGAAACCGCTGCCGTTTGACCAAATATCTCTAGCGTTTGGGAACCGTCCATGAAAAAGTGGAAAATTTGAAAGTCGATTTCCACATGTTTCTGACATTTGTGGAGATTGTTTGATGTGTCATAGAAAAATAAGGTGAACTATTTGGCAACAGACTCCAGGCATCCCGTTTTGGGAATAAAAAAACTATTGTTTTAATATAAACATAAATTTATCCCATCTACCTGCCATGTTAAACTTTTAAAGAGAGACAATTAATTTTTAATCTCCAAAATCGGCTACAACCCTTCACTCTTGACATTTGATGGAACGGAGAGAGAGAAAAAATTGTCTATCTCTTTCCCCAACCTAAAAAGCGCTTTGCGCAAATGCCGATAGTTCCTTCATTTGGAAACCAGAACAGGATATGTCTGCTAATTGGAGGTAAAATCCGGCGTACGTACACAAGTGCAGGGGCGACGGCGGTTATGAATCTTGTGATGTGATCGGCGGATCAACCTTGCCTAATGTCCCGCGCGGCGCTGACTGCTTTGACAAAACATATCTATACAACCCACTGCCAGCTTCAGCTGGATCTTCGCGATTGGCCCAACTGAAAACCTGCTAGTACTCAAGGCTTGTGATTTCGTAAGTTCACAGTCGTTATGATGGGTCGACCCCATTATCCAGTGTTGAAATGGGGTTATGATAGGTCGACCCATCTATCTATCTATCTTATCTATCTATCTTATACTACTAAAACACAGTTTTAGCTGGACACGTGCCTGCACCAGAGGACTCTGCAGCAGTTTTTTTTTTTTTTTTTCAGAATAAGAGAACCTGGAAACCTATAATATATATATATTATTTTTGAAATGGGGGCGGCTACCCATAAGGCAGGTCGCCCGCCTGTTTTCAAACAGGCGGGCAGGAGGGAGGCCCACGCCCGCCCCCTTTAAAAAAATATTAAAATTTTTTAACTTTTAAACTTTTAAAAAAGTTTTATAAGTTCTTGATATTTTTAAATTTTTTATAATTATACCCCGTGCAATGCACGGGAGCAGAACTAGTTAAGATATTAATATGCACTTGAAAAATGTTTTGCTTGCTGCACATGTGCACTTCACCACTTCAACAAAGATGTCTGATGAAATTATATAGGATGATTTAAATTATCCTTAAACAATCATGTATTTACACTAACATATTAATATGCATGTGTAATCAAACCGAAATCTAATATTCAGAAATCATTGAATTGTTCTCCAACAATAAAACGTACATGTACGAAAACAATATATATATATATATATATATATATATATATATATATATACGATGAAGACTAGGGTGGTTGGCAAGCAGATAGAGAAGCCTGAAATTTCCAGCGCCGACCAAGACTTGCAATTCTTCCGCATCTCTTGATGATTGCCCCGTATAAAATCCTGTTCTTTGGCCATAGATTGAATCATTGATGAAGCATATCATTGCGGTCTTGCTGTCCCTTGAGAATAGAAACATCGGACTGAAGCTCTTCATAATGAGTTTGCAAGGATTGAACGCGATTGTCCAAAGTTACAAAGCGATTCTCCAAAGAGTCAAAACGAGCAGTCATATTGGTATTGAGGGTTTCAATCATCTGAGTCACCTGGTCTATGAGAGGAGCAGGAGGTCTGGAGGAGCCTGGACTAAACACATTTGCGTCATCACCATCTTCATCAGGTTGGAGGTCCTGCACTTTGTAAGGAGACCGAGTGCCCGTGCGGATGAAAGATCCATTTTCAATAGTCATCCTCATACGTGCTAGAGTATTCCCATCAATCACATCATACATTGTCAAATTTTGGTAATCTTCGCCAGCAAAATTGACTTTGAATTTCTTCAAGATGCGGGTAATAAGCATACCAAATAGAAGTATACGCTTAGCCGTGCCTACTACATCCCGCATGGTGTTCAATGTGATATTTGGTAGGTCCACAGGAGTGCCATTTATAAGTCCTAGAATTAAAAGGATATGGTCATCGGTGACTCCATCCATGCTACCAGTCCTTGGAATGAGAATAGAGCAAACAATCTTGTGAAGAAACCGATGGTAGGCCGGAAAAGAGTTGGCATTCACACGCTCAAATAGTTTGTTCCCAATCTCAGTTCCCAATACTCTTTCATAACCTTCCCGACGATTTTCTAATCGATCGGCATATTTAAACCCGCGCTTATATGGAATACGCATCACTTCCGAAAGCATTGAAACTCTGAGAGGGATATGGATCCCTTTCACGTAAGTACTAAGATTCTTGTCCTCATCTTCCTCCAAATTTGCATAAAAGAGACTAACTAAGTGAGGGTAAACCACTTGATTCATGGTGACATAATGTCCCCATCCCAATGTCTCAAACAGGCAAGCAAGATCTACCCCATTACTTTTAAAGAAGTCAAAGTCAATCCTTTTCCCAAAATGCACCTTCCTACGTGATATATCGGTGGTGAAGAGATCAAATGCCTTGACACTACGAAACTTATTACCGTCAAAGCTTCTATTTGGGGCGCCACTGCTGCCTCGAGATCTCTTGGGAGTTTGATCATCACCAGCCACTGCCACTGCCTTTCCCTTGTCACCACGCCGGGGAGGAGCCATCTGATGAAGTGAGAGTTTGGTCGATCGAAGAAGAAGAAATAGAGAGAGAGAATAGAGGAGTGCAAAGAGGAAGAAGGGTCGATCCAGTGCAAAGAGGAAGGAGAATAGTCTGCACTCGAGTCTCTGAACAGAAGGGGTCCACCGCCGCCAGGAAGAAGAATAGAGAGGAGAAGTGCGATCGCGGCGGCAGTTCCAGCGGGAACAAAAAGGGTGGGCCCAAGTTTAAATCGCCCTAGGGTTGAGGGGTCTAACACCAAAAAAGTGGTGTCGACACCGATTATAAGGAGGTCGACCTCAAGTCTTTTGGTGTCGACCTCAAGTCTTTTGGGGTCGACCTAAACTCAGTAAATTTGACTCTATTAATCTTAAAAAAAATTAAAAAGTTTTGCTTTTAAAAGATATACTTTAAAATATTATTTAAAATTTTAACCAGTTTGACACTACTATCTCTGGGTACACTGACTATCTCTGGGTACGTAGGGCTCTCAGGCCTCCCCACTTTGACATCATGTATTTCTATCTTACCCCACTAACCAAGGGTAGAGTAGCCACTTTTTATATTTTTTGTAGTCAACTATCTTCTAATAAAAAATATTTAAACCAGGGTTACCCGGGGAAAAACCTAATTAACCGACCCGGGCTGAGTATTTTTGATAAAGCATTTGTTTCCATGAACTTTAATTAAGTCTATTAAGTTTTGTCATCACAGGGGGGGTTGAGGAATCTCAGTCTGTCCCCATGAACTTTAATTAGTTACATAATGGTTTTGGTGATTAACAAAACCATGTCAAAGATTTCTAAGTTTTGAGCACAGGAAATAATATTCCTGGGAAATCAAGCCAATTTGGTATAAGTATAATTTCTCCCTGTAGCAACATTAATTCCATGTTTGAAATTTCTCTAAGGCCACATTGGCTTTTTCTTTATGCTACAACGATTTCACCATAACGATTTCAGCAGAATGTTCTACGATTTCACCATAACGATTCCTTTAGTCGTCGTAACGATATGCCTATATATCGCAACGATTCCTTTAGCTATCGTAAGAATTTAATCATCGCAACGATTTCTTTAGTCATCATAACGATTTTACCTATCGTAACGATTTGCTCATCGCAACGATTCCCTTAGCTATCGTAACGATTTGATCATCGCAATAATTTCTTTAGTCATCTTAACGAATTGCCTAACGCAACGATTTTTTCATCGTAACGATTTGCTTAACGCAATAATTTTCCTGAGGACATGATCAATAAAATTTAAATATTATTGGATTAAAAAACTATTAATATTATCTAAATTTTTTTCCCACAGTTATACAACTTAATATTATCTAATTATTTTGGGAAAATTAATTGGGGTCCCTGTCAGAGCCTGGTAAGTACTACACTGTAACAGTTTAACCACTACACTCTTACAGTATGATTACTACACTTACACTGTTACAGTGCGAGCACTAAAGTGTTACATCAACCCGTTACAGTTTGAGCACTACACTCTTACAGTTCGAGCACTACAGTCTAACATACAGTTTTACATTATACGTTATAATCTGTTACAGTCGTTGATTATAGTACCAGGCTTTGGCAGGGACCTAAACATCTTACAATGGTCTACGGAAGAAAATTATGATTTTATCTATCCCGAGGATAAAGGGGAAAGCAACCAATTAATTAAATCGATATTTGAACAATATGCGTTAATATATAGACATGTGCATGTGCACTGCTGATCACATTGATGTGACATCACCACCTGTCATGATTAAAAAATTGGCTGGGGATATCTCCAAAATGGATGGGACAACCCCCCCCCCCCCCAAACACCAGCGGGCGGGCCGGCATTTTTAACCCGGCATTTATATTTTAACCCATTTTTAACCGGCTTCCCTTCCCCCTTTGAAGATAAAACACCCGCCCTGTTTCTTTCCCCCGCCATCCCCTCCGACCCGTTGCTGAGCCCACACCGCCGGAGCGCCGCCGCTGGGAGTTCCACCGCCGACGACGTACGTATGTGATGCTGGTTTGGTTGAGTAGTGTGTAAAACTTTGGCATTTTTCTGTTGTTTGCAGAGTTGGCACAGGTGTTGAACAACTTCAAAGTAAACAAAAAATGGTGCACTGGCCCACCTGAACTTTCACCTACTTACACGACAGTTCCTCTCCATTTCTCCGAACCTGACTCCCCCCCAAATCTTTAATCAGCTACTGGTTGCCGTGTAAGTAGGTGAAAGTAAGGAACAGAGGCCAGTGCACCCTTTTTTTTTTCGTTTGAAGTTGTTCAACGCCTTGCAAGAAAATTTTATACTACGAAATTATTTTATCTTGATTAGTAGAAGATGCGAGACAGTCAGACAGAGAGAGCAAAGGGGTTCAGGAAGATAGAGAAAGGGGGGTCGCCGGAATCACACCGGAAAGAGGGATAAGAGGTGGGAGTGTAGGCTTCACACTCAAAATTTTCTTCTTCTCTCTCATCTTTGGTTACAGCCCGTGTTATATAGATTTAATAACAAAGAGAGACACTTCATGAAGATCTTACTTAACACTAGGATAGTCAAAGGTCTTAAACTTATTTTAATGAGCTAAGGAATTTGTAAAGCCAAACAAGATTACAACCATTGGGTCTTTTAATAGGCCATAATACTTGACTTTGATTTAATTCTCCTTCATTTCCCATCATTTATATAGATTTTGTTCAGGCAATATGAACCTGTAGACAGCTAGAATGCTAGTTGTCGACAGATTCTGTTGACAGAAAAGAGAGACTTAATGAAGAGTCTACCTGTCGACAGCGGAGAATATAGCTGTCGACAGATGCACATCTTGGAGTCCAACTATCTGTATTGGAGTCCATTTAAACTATTTTGACACCCAACGGAGTATTTTGGAGCCCAACTGGTCAGCGTTTTTGTTCAGGCAATACGAACCCGACAGCTGTAATGCTAGTTGTTTTGGAGCCCAACTGGTCAGCGTATCCCCACCGCCAACCCAGCTTCGCCCGGCGCCCCCCCCCCTATTGTTAGAATGTGGAGCCCGAACTCTGAAGCAGATCTCCATAAGGGGTCAGGTCACGGTTCGACCTGCGCGGTCAGTCGCGGGGGTCAAGGGGCAGCGCCCTTGCGGGGTCTCCGGGGGCAGCTCCCCCGGAAGCTAAATTGACTAAGTGTTGCAGGCGAACTCAGCATTCGACTGCCACAGCCGAAGTCAGAATTGAAGCAGTCGATTGAATGATTCGACTCATGGAATCGAATACCAGATTGAAGGATTCGACTCATGTAGTCGAATGTCGTATGAGATTCGACTCATACAGTCGAATGTCAAATTTGAAGTATTCGACTTCCTCTTCCCCGGAAAGGTTTTGGCAGTTCAGAGACAGGACACTTTGCCCTGTGTGTCTCGTTTGTGGCGCCCCTCTCCTTGTTGTCTATAGGGGGTTTGTCCCTTTTGTGTGTGTCCTTTTTCTTGGAGAAGAAGCATTGAAAGCTGCTGTGGCCGTGGACGTAGGAAGGCTTCTTGCCTCCGAACCACGTAAAAATCTAGTGTTCCTGTGTTCTTATTCCTACCTCCTTCTATCTCTCTCTGGTATCTACGAGTGGGTAGTGTGAGAGAGTTGTCGCTGGTCTGTGCAGCAGTGTTTGCCTCCCAACACTCCCCTCCCCCCCCGGCCACCGCCGTCCCCCACCCCCCTCCACCAGGCACCCCCCTGTTTGGCTTGTATATGCTCTTATAGGCCTAAATGTTGTGTGGTTATGTAAATGTTGCCGCTGCTCTTCAGTGACCATGTAGTTTGTACATGTATTGTCATTGTCTATGATTAGTCGGAATGATTGATATTTTGTTAATTGACAGTTTACTTTGTGTAGCAAAATTTGTTTGTGTCACAGAATGGCTGAATTGGATAAAGTTGGATGGATATTCCTAATAGGCTAGACCCTAGGTATGTCAATGGAGTAGAAGAATTTTTACAGTTTGCATATCATGATGACAGAATAGGATTTAGACATGGAGTAGACAAACAGTTGATTCAATGTCCTTGTCGAAGATGTTGCAATGGCTTCATATTTAGAAGGGACCGTGTGCATGAGCACCTAATATGTGACGGAATATGGTTAAGTTATCGGAGTTGGTTGTCACACGGTGAGCAAGTACACAATGATACGCCGACACAAGAGACACAACTTGTCGAACCTGAAAATGAGTTAGAATTGGATGAAGTCATGGACATGCTACATGATTTTCAAAGGGACAATGTACCTGAAGGAGAAGCTGAGGAAGAACCAAATCCAAAAGCACAGAAATTTTATAAGTTATTAGAAGACGCAGAAACTCCGTTGTATGCTGGGAGCAAAGATATGTCTAAGATGAAGTTTATTTTGAAGTTGATACACATGAAATCTGTGAATGGTCTTACAGCGAAATGTATGAATATGATACTTATGTTGTTTAGACAAGTTTTGCCTAGTGATGCATTTGTACCTGAAAATTGGTATGAAGCAAAGAAGATTGTCAAAGACTTGGGACTTACTTACAAAAAGATTGATGCATGTAAAAATGATTGTGTGTTATTTTGGAAAGAAAATGAAGATAAATTTCAATGTCCAGAGTGTGGTACTTCAAGATATAAGGAGAATACCTCAAAAAGTAGTAAGAAGGTGGCAAGAAAGGTGTTGCACTATTTTCCTGTAAAGGATAGATTGCAACGCCTATTTATGTCATCAAAGACTGCTCAATGGATGACATGGCATAATGGCAGTCGTTCTTACCAATCTGAGGGTGAGATGCGTCATCCTGCAGATTCTCCTGCATGGAAGGACTTTAATCAGTTGTATGCAGATTTTTTCCGAAAGCCGTAATGTTCGACTTGGCTTAGCCAGTGATGGGTTTAATCCCTTTGGGAACATGTCTTCAAAGTACAGTGTATGGCCAGTTGTACTGATGCCTTATAATTTGCCACCGTGGATGTGTATGAAGTCAGCTTACATGATAATGTCATTATTATTCCCGGTCCGAAAGCTCCAGGAAATGACATTGATGTGTATTTACAACCATTAGTAGAAGTTAAAGGTTGTGGGATAATGGGATCGAGACATATGATGCTGCAAAGAAGGAAAACTTTACTTTGCGAGCTGTCTTGCTGTGGACCATAAATGATTTTCAGGTTATGCAAACTTGTCTGGATGGAGTACTAAGGGAAGCTCGCATGTCCAATTTGCAATGATCAAACTTATTCTCTCCGTCTTCTTCACAGCAAAAAACAATGTTATTTAGGGCATCGTCGTTTTCTTCCAATAACACCCGATGGAGAAAGCATCAGTACAAAGATAATTTGATGGTCGGCGTTGTGACAAAGGAAAGTTAACAATGAAGACAGGTTATGAATTGTGGAGACAACAACAGAGATGGACCTAGTAAGGTTTGGAAAGCCTTTCCAAAAAGAGTTGGAGAAGTTAAGAAAAAATGTAGCAAAGAACAAAAACTGGAAGAAGAAGAGTATTTTCTTCACATTTCTGCCGTATTGGCAATCTCTGATCATTCGTCATCAGTTAGATGTCATGCATATTGAAAAAATGTTTGTGACAATATTCTTGACATGTTCAATCTGTCGGGGACAGATAAGACACCTCAACTCAAGAAGATTTACAAGTGTTGAAAATTCGTCCTGAACTACATCCTTATGAGCATTCAGTGCGCTATCCAGATGCTATTTATAAGTTGAACAATGAACAGAAGGCTCGTATATGTAACTTCATCACAGATTTAAAAGTTCCAGATGGCTATTCTTCAAACCTCTCCAGATGTTTGATATGGGTAGCAAAACAATCTCAGGACTGAAAGTCATGATTGTCATGTGTACATGCAAGTGTTGCTTCCTTTAGTACTTCGTGGCATCATTCCTAAACAAGTGGCAGATCCAATAATTCAGCTTAGTCAATATTTTAAAGCAATTTGTTCAAAAGTGTTGGACCAAGCAAGTTTGTTGAGATGGGAGGCCGATATTGTACTTATCTTATGCAAGCTCGAGCAGATTTTCCCACCGTCGTTCTTTGATGTTATGATACATCTTACTGTGCACTTGGCATATGAAGCAAGATGTGTGGTCCAGTTCAATATCGATGGATGTATCCAATTGAAAGATATTTGAAGAATTGAAAGATTATGTGGGTAATAAAGCTCGAGTGGAAGGTTCAATTGCACAAGGATATCTTGTGGAAGAATGCGGTATAATTATTTCGATGTACATGCAAGAAATGGATGATCACAATACTAAAGATAGAATTATGATGGTGGTCCATTTGGCACTCTTGATGGAGAAGTGTCTATGTTTACACCAGTTGGTCGTCCAATAAGTGCAGACGAGTACTCAGAACATTGTCAGAAGCCGAAAGAGATTTAGCACATACATATGTGTTAAATCAAGTTGACGATATTGTACATTTTCGGCGGGAACATGAAGATGCACTTGCAAGTGGAAGGAATGTAAATGATAATTTCCTCATGTGGTTTCCATCACGTGTCCAAGAACTGAAGATTTACATGACCCACGCTACACTGAGGAACTCGAGATTTTATCACTCAGTCCATCAAGAATGGCAACATCATTTTCTGGGTATATTACAAATGGCTTCAGATTCCGCACAAGCTTAACTGACTCTACCAAATGCACACAACTTTGTGGTGTTATTGTCAATGCTGAGCTGCAATCTGGATGCGATGGTTTTATGGGAAAATAATTGATATTATTGAATATCTTTTGAGAGAAACAAACAAATTGTTTTATTTCAATGTGAATGGTGGGATGTGTATCATAAGGACCGAGGTTTCAAAGTTGATGAACATGGACTAGTATCTTTAATACACATCGGAAATTAGGGACTAATGAACCATTTGCACTTGCAAGTCAAGTTGAGCAAGTCTTCTATGTAGATGACAACAATGCTGCAGGGTGGGTGATAGCTGTTAAGTCACCACCTAGAAGTTATTATAATATGTCTAGTGGTGCAAGTGTTGATGATGAAGAGCCCTATCAAGAAGGCCTTGTTGATGTGCCTGTGATGTTCAATGATGTAGATATCCATGTACAGCTTCAAAGTGAAGAATATATACTAGTAGACAGTTGATATTCTGTAAGTATTTAATTTTTTCATGTCTAGTGGAGTCAACCCCATGGCTCTTAATAAGTACTCTACCGTGCATTCCTGTATTTTGGTTCTGAGAAAATGGGGTCGACCTCATTTGCAACTG
This sequence comes from Colocasia esculenta, assembly GCA_014218235.1. Lineage (NCBI taxonomy): Eukaryota > Viridiplantae > Streptophyta > Magnoliopsida > Alismatales > Araceae > Colocasia > Colocasia esculenta. The sequence goes on along the minus strand of CM024765.1, from coordinate 87,588,190 downwards.
AGATCGACCTCAAAATAAAACATGGTGTAGTGAGGTCGACCCCATGGTTCCTCATGGGTCGAACCTCTAATCTTCAGTTTTGGTTCTGGCCCCTGGGAAATGGGGTCGACCTCAATTTCAACTGCGGTCGACCTCAATATGAAACATGGTGTGGTGGGGTCGACCCCAAGGTTCATCATGGGTCGACCCATCCATTCCTCATTTTGGTTTTGGGAAATGCGGTCGAGTTTTAACTGAGGTCGAGCTCAGAAGAAACATGGTCATGGCAAGGGGATTGTTCTTAAATGTTTGTCTATTTATCTCATTTCTTTTTTCACTGTTTCAAAGACCTCATTTCGTTTTTGCTTCTTCACTTTGCTAGTACGGTTTCATTTTTTGACATTAAAGATGATTTCACAAACCTCAGATACATTTATTATTAATTTTGTTAAATATCCTTCATTCAACAGATGCTTAATAAGTTCAGCAAGACCCGTCGGTGGCCCACCACCAGTCTAGGGGAGTCGTCCCATGCACAGGAGGGGCTGGCTTCCCATTCACAGGAAGTGGGGCTCCGGACACAGGCAGGGCTTCAGCCTCACAGTCTGCACATGTACATTCACAGGCATCAGCTTCACAGGCAGGAGCTTCAGTCTCACAGGCTGTACATTCAAACCAGGGGCCGCACAAGCAGGAGGGCTACACACACCTCGTTCCTTACCAGATGCCACAAACATCTCTGAGCATGCAACCATCACTCCTCGGACTCCTGGGAGTGCATCTTCAGTTGCTTCAGGTTTACAATGTTTTTTTCTTTCTTCAATTTTATTTGTATAATTGCATTCACTTCATCTTTTTATTTTCATTTAGTTGGTACCACTAGACGTGGGAGAGGTCCTTCTAGGGCGACCAGCGTCAGGATACTACCTCCTCAGGCCAGACCATTTCTATAGATCTACAAGGGGGATCTGCAGTTGGTCCATATGGTCAGCAATTTACTACATACCTTGGAGTTTGTAATAGAGTACATTGCAACCTATGGCAGCAGAGTACATGACCCTTCCTCCTGAAAAGAAGGAGGCTATTTTGAGAGACCTACAGGTAAAATTTATTTAATTATTTAGGTCATATAATTGTTCATTTCTATAGTTATAATGACATTGATCATATATGATGATTATGCAGCAACATTTCAATTTTCTGCGCTCTCCAGCCAAAGATGCCGACATTCTTCGACACATGGGAGAAATGCAAAGGAAGCAAAGGTCCCACTTGAAAAGAAAAGTAAGATTTTTTACTATTATGTAGTATTCTTGCACACACATTCTTATGTAACTTGTGCTTTTGTATGATAGTATTTTGCAGGACGATCATTTGAGGATGCATGTTTGAATTTGCCACCAACTTATGATTCTAGTCAATGGCGGCACATGTGTGAGATATGGGATCGAGAAGATAGTAAGGTATTATTTTGTCAATCCCTATTATTTCATGGATTCAATTATTTAGGATATCACTAATTAACTTTGTTCCATCATGAATGCAGCGAGTTAGTGAAAAATAATGTCTAATCGATGTCATTTATCAATGCCTTATCGAAGAGGGCGGATGATATTCATCAATTAAATAATGATTTTGTAAGTATTCATTTAAATTATTACTTTGATTGATTGATTGATTTAACACTATCATAGTCTAATTATAACTTTTAAATGTTAAATAGATGGAAAGGGAAGGCCGTCATCCTACGCGTCCGAAATGTTTCAAATGACGCAAGCTAGGACAGCACCGGATGGCAGTGTCATGTGGAGCAATGAACAAAGTCGTCAAATGATGGTAATGATGATTAAAAATCTTAATATTAATTCATATACATTCAGCTTATTTATGTACTAATTACCTTATATTAATTACAGGATCAAATGAACCAGTTGATGAATCCCACTCCCTCAGAGGAATCAGATGCCACAGCTAATCCTCCAGTACTTACTCCAGAGGAAGCCTTCCGTCAGGTGTTTGGGAGGGATAGACCTGGACGGATCCGATGCGGTGGTCGAGGACAGACTTTGAGGAGTTGGTACGGGCCATCTGAGTGTGGTAGCAGTAGCAACACTGTATATCAGCGTCTCCTAGAGGAGCAATCTCAGCAAAAGTCTGAGATATGTCAGCAAAAGTCTGAGATATCTCAGCAGAAGTCTGAGATTGAAAGAATGAAAAAATCATTGAAGATCAAGAGCGGAGAATAGCAGCACATAGCACAGATATAGATGTTCGAGTGGAAGCTCAAGTGGAGGCTCGACTTGCTGAGCTAAAGACACAGATGCTTCAAAGCATGGATGATCGAGTTCTTGAGTTAATTCGTATGTCTGGAAGTGGTGCACCAGTGCTACCTGAGGATGAGACAGATGAAGAGGTGGGAGATGGAGAGGATGAGGGAACTTTTGGTGAGGATGAGTGAGACTTGACTATATATATATTTATGATCATGGTTTTATGATGTAATACATTAACATTTGAAATAATCAAACAAGTCGTGTGATGTAATGGATTTCAATTTCAAGTACTATACTTCTTTTAGAAAGAGGATTATGAATCGTTTATGTAACTTTTCATGTAATACATTTAATTTAGAGTTTTATAGTTATTTTGGATTGTGTTTTGTTAATGTAATTTTTGTATAACAGGTTGTAACTTTGTGATAAAAATTTTTTTACTATTTTTTTAATTTTCTGATAGACTATGAGACGGCTTCAACCGTCTCCAATAAAACTATTGGCGACGGCTAAAACGCCGTCTCCAATCAAACTATTAAAGACGGTGGAGCCGTCCTCATAGCCTCATGCAGACGACTGCACTCCGTCTCCATAGTATCAATGAAGACTGGCAAAAAGCCGTCGCTAATAGATATTTTGGCGACGGCTAAACTGTTGTCGCCACTAATGGTATTCAAGACGGACCATTACCGTCACTAATAAGATTTTTAGCGACGTCTAAACAGCCGTCTTTCATATTGCAATTGGCGACGGCTAGCTCATTGTCGCCAATAATGTTATCCGGACAGCTAATAGCGGTCACTAATAAGGTTTTTAACGACGGCTTTTAAGCTGTCTCTAATAACTCTATTAGCGACGGCTAAACCATGTCGCCAAATTTTATTCAAGACGGCGCCATAGCTGTCACTAATAATATTTTTAAAGACGGCTTTAGATTCGTCTCTAATAATTCTATTAGCGACGGTTTTTTTGTCCGTCTTCAATAATGCTATTGGCGACGGTGTATTGTGTCTCTAATAATATTATCGAAGACGACTTATCTCCATCGCTAATATGTTTTTGAGACGGCTATAACGCCGTCGCTAATACATTAATTGAGACGGGTATTATCCGTCTCAATTAAAGTTATTGAAGACGGACATTTAGCCGTCCCACAATAACGTTATTGGGGATGGATGTTGCTTTGCCGTCTCCAATACTATTGCGACGGGCTTATTAGGGACGACCTAGCGACGGCCTTGTAGCCGTCTTCAATAATCATTGGGGACGGCGTTTTGAATATTAGCGACGACTTTCAGCCGTCCCCAATAACCTCTTTTCTTGTATGCCTGTTCATCTCCTCTTCAACTTTTTTTCAGCAGAAGTCTGAGATTGAAAGAATGAAAAAAATCATTGAAGATCAAGAGCGGAGAATAGCAGCACAGAGCACAGATATAGATGTTCGAGTGGAAGCTCAAGTGGAGGCTCGACTTGCTGAGCTAAAGACACAGATGCTTCAAAGCATGGATGATCGAGTTCTTGAGTTAATTCGTATGTCTGGAAGTGGTGCACCAGTGCTACCTGAGGATGAGACAGATGAAGAGGTGGGAGATGGAGAGGATGAGGGAACTTTTGGTGAGGATGAGTGAGACTTGACTATATATATATTTACGATCATGGTTTTATGATGTAATACATTAACATTTGAAATAATCAAACAAGTCATGTGATGTAATGGATTTCAATTTCAAGTACTATACTTCTTTTAGAAAGAGGATTCTGAATCGTTTATGTAACTTTTCATGTTGTGATAAAAAATTTTTTACTATTTTTTTTAATTTTGTGATAGACTATTGAGACGGCGCAACCGTCTCCAATAACTATTGGCGACGGCTAACACGCCGTCTCCAATAAAACTATTAAAGACGGTGGAGCCGTCCTCAATAGCCTCATTGCGACGACTGCACTCGTCTCCAATAGTATCAATGAAGACTGGCAAAAAGCCGTCGCTAATAGATATTTTGGCGACGGCTAAACTGTTGTCGCCACTAATGGTATTCAAGACGGATCCATTACCGTCACTAATAAGATTTTTAGCGACGTCTAAACAGCCGTCTTTCATATTGCAATTGGCGACGGCTAGCTCATTGTCGCCAATAATGTTATTCAGGACAGCTAATAGCGGTCACTAATAAGGTTTTTAACGACGGCTTTTAAGCTGTCTCTAATAACTCTATTAGCGACGGCTTAACCATGTCGCCAATAATTTTATTCAAGACGGCGCCATAGCTGTCACTAATAATATTTTAAAGACGGCTTTAAAGTCTCTCTAATAATTCTATTAGCGACGGTTTTTTGTCCGTCTTCAATAATACTATTGGCGACGGTGTAATTGTGTCTCTAATAATATTATCGAAGACGGCTTATCTCCATCGCTAATATATGTTTTTGAGACGGTTATAACGCCGTCGCTAATACATTAAATGAGACGGGGAATATTATCCGTCTCAATTAAAGTTATTGAAGACGGACATTTATCCGTCCCCAATAACGTTATTGGGGATGGATGTTGCTTAGCCGTCTCCAATACTATTGGCGACGGGTTTATTAGGGACGACCTAGCGACGGCCTTGTAGCCGTCTTCAATAATCATTGGGGACGGCGTTTTGAATATTAGCGACGACTGTCAGCCGTCCCCAATAACCTCTTTTCTTGTAGTGAATTAACTAGATCAGTCGATTTCGTTATTTTTCTTCACCCATTTAATGACCGGTCGGGATCAAGATTGGGTGGCCAATCTTAGTGAGTTGACTTGAATTAGAAAGATCCTGAACGGTGAATTTGTTGAGCAAGAGTTGCTGAAGTCAGAGAGATCCAGACAATTTTTGTGGCTCCATCGGTTCATTAGGAAGGATTAACAAATTAATACACATCTTAACATCGCGATCAGATTGGTTGATGTCAGGCCTTAGTATGAAAATTTAACGCCAGCAGCGCCTCTCGTTGGCAGAACATGCATGGAGCACCAATTCAACTCATCAAAGTGATATAAACTAGCTAGTTCTCTTGTGGCACTGATTAAGGTTCTATTTGATTTGTTTCGCTGCAAAATATCGTAATTCTTGGTAATTAAGTCGCCAACTTTAAATTTAATATTGGTCATAAGATTAAGATATCTGAAAATTGAAACATAAGATTTTGTCGCTTTGTTATTTTTGATTTTCTATGAGTACATTCCTAAGAAATTTAAAAAGATTAGTGCCATTTAGCTCCACATTTTTATAAAACTATGTTTTTACAAACATCAACTTTTCATGACGGACTCCAAGTTCATTGTGCTGAGAGCAGGGTCTTTGGTTTCATCCAAGAGGTAACCGAGATTACATAGTTAAATGAGAAATGTTTAATGCTTGGCCAAACTACTTGGCCAACTATTACATACTCTCACCAATATATAGATGTGAGGCTCATTGCCATGATAGTAGTGAGACGTACCCCCTCCCCACTATGAGGGGGACGGCTCGGCCGAATACTAGCTCGGCTGAATACTTGCTCGACCAAACATTAAGTCGTTCTCTAGTAAAAATATTGTACAAAATGAATTCTAAATTCATTCACCATCGCTTAAAACAAAATTTTTGATAACTATTGGAATATCCATAGTTATGTAATTGATGCGCAATGCTAACGAGTTGAAACCTACCAACTGTTGGTTTCAACTCAATTGAGGGACGCATCGATCGTCTTATCAAGATAGCTAGAGTGACCCTTTCACAATATGAGATAGGTGTGCTAATTTAGTCTAAAATGCCAAAAAAATAAAGTATAAGCGTGGTTTTCCAAACTATATACGACGTGATTACTTCCCTAAAGATGTGTTTGAAATTTAACGTCATTTTGGCAGCCAACTTTATTATATTGTACAGTACATAGAGCAACATCTAAGGAATAGACATGTGACTTCTAATAATGCCAACCAAAGTTACTGAGTCCGATTCAACCAATAGATTCAAGTGGCCGTGATCCTAATAAAATTGCAACCGATCTCGCAAAGCTAATGCTTCTGCCTCAAAACTCAATTTAGTGATATACGAGAATGCGGTGTCGAGGATCATTGTACCATGATAATCTCTAAGCAATTCTCCACCACAGATTGTACCGGAGGCTTTCTTGAAAGAGCCATCAACATTCGATTTGATAATAGTCTGAGGGAGGATGAATCATCTGACAATTGAGAATGGATAGAAATATTTTAAATTTATTTAATTTGATATTTAAATTTTTATTTATAAGATATTTGATATTTATTTAATTTTATTTATTTATTATTTATGTGCGTAGGCATACCCACCACGAAGTGACAATCTATTATGTCTTATGAAAGACTTGAGGTCTCATAAACATGTGCATCGTCGTCTGCCTATTCAAACAATGAAGGGTATTAAGTCGGGACAAAAAAATTTGTCAAATCATAAAATGTACGATATTAATTACATCTCCCCAATAGAAAAACAACTCTTGATTAATTGTCAAAAAGAAAGTCCTATGGCTTAAAAATTTATTTCTAAAAATACTTGTAAATTGTCAAGAAATCACTAAGATTTGGAATTTGAGAAGAAATAATCAAAGGTTGTGAATCTTTTGAGTTAATAGAGAGAATTTGTGTTATCTGGAGAGTTTGCATTATCTTTTATCAAATTTTTTGATTTTGTGATGCTTCCTGCTATTTGGTGTGTGCCAGCAAATTTGATTGTGCTCACATCATTGGGACATTATATATTTGTTCTTGGAGGCAAATGCGTTGGTACACGATGTCCATTCTGAAATGAACTCCCGTGCATAGTGCCGTCGTGCCGACGTCCGAGTTAATTTTGTTTTATTCATTCATTCAATTTCAGTCATTTCAAATGCGGTAAGATATGAGCGTCCAAATCCGTTCGATCGGAAGTCGTTTTAAATATGCAATTTTGACATAATTTTGGTAGTATCTCCCCTTAATCGATTCATGTTGGGAAATATGTAATGAGTGTTCATCTATGAAGATTTGAGATGATCTTATAATCGTACAAGTGTACACGAAACAATAGCATAAAAAAATATCTTAAGTGTTACATTTTTAAGAGTTGTTTGGTTTTAAAATAGATCGACGATAAATTGAAAATAATTTTAAAATTTTCTTTTAAAATTTGAAAATATTTTTTAACATTTTAAAAATATTTCACTTTAATATCGATCTATCTCGATACCAAATATAATTTTAAGATCTAATCTACTAAAAGATCTGCCTCGTTTGAGAGCTTCGCTTGGGAGTTCCGAATGAGGCTAAAATTATACGACTCGAGTGCAATTTGGGGTGCACCTTCGTTATTTGGCCCATCGAATTTACGATAGATTGTGTGTTGAAATCTAGGGATGGGCTGATCACGGCAATGTCAGAATTGTAAAGTAATGTGCAAATCCGAACAAAGGAAGCAAGCGGACTGTGTGCTACGCAGAACCAAACAATCAGTGGGAAGCATGTTTATAGCTTTATTTCAGGCCCAATTGGTACCAAGAATGTAGTGTTACCATCCACGACCCTCGGATGCGGATTTAATAAGAACTTGAACCCATTTGGCATCTTTAAAAACCCAATTTTTTGGGGGGATTTTTTAGGGTAGTGGCTACATACCATGGAATGTAGCGAAAATCAAGCGTGAGAATTGTAACATCTCAATTTCACAAAATCTGATCATATAAAAAAAGTTGATCTTTTTATAATTGATTTCAAGACCTGCTTTCATAAACAATCAGTTAATTAGTTTTTGAGTATTGTTACTAATTTACATCATCTTGTAGTGTAATTGAGACATGTTCCATAATATGTAAACCAACAATCATTTTTCTCTTGAAAGTCAGTTTTGTAAAGACATCAGTTGACCAATAATCACTATTCGGTCGACTAACTCGTCTTTCAATACTACGACTTTTTGTGAACCCATTAGTCAACCAATGTTTGCTATTTGGTTGCCAACCATTTTTTGGTTAACCAATTTAGATTGCTAGATCGTCCGATAATTTTTGGAGTTGATTTTTGTTTGAGAGTCAATTCTTGTCCTTAAGAGTTGATTTTTATTTGGGAGTTGATTCGCCTTTGAGAGTTGATTCTTATCTAGGAGTTGATTTTATGAGAGTTAATGCACTTGTCTAGGAGTCGATATTTTGAGAGTCAATTCATATATTTGAGAATCAATTTTCTGAGAGTTGATTCACTTGTTTGTGAGAGTTGATTTTTGTGTGGTGTTTGAGACTCTCATTTTTAGAATACATGGGGAGCCTATGATTAGCGCTATTATCCCCACCATTCTCGCGTTAAGGAGATTTAAATCATAAAGACCACCACCCAAGAGTTATTCCTATGACTAGAGTTTTAATTGCCTCCCACATCATATGGAACTGTTTAGGGAGGTGTGATCCATATCTTTTAAACCCAGAGATAACTTGTCGCCTAAGGTAAGAGATATACTGCACTTAAATAACTAGTGAATAATGGTCTCGAATCTTTTCACCCTTTTATTTGTGCTCTTTTATTTTTACTAACTTAAACATCGATCAAAGAGTTATTTCTAAGACCCCATACCCTGATCCTCTCTACATTTTTGCAGACCCCTCTATTGGTGAACAAATAGTGCCACCCAATTTTCCACGTCCCACAACCATCCTATGATCTGCATCAAGATATGAGAACGAGCAGGATCTTCAAAAACCATTTCTCATAAAATTTAACAAGGCATGGCTGTGTGGCTAGGGACCACAAGACAACAGATGCCGACAATTGCAATGGTCAGTGACTCCCCTACTACGCTAGCTCCGTAATCATCCTTTCTAAATGACGTGGACCAGTAAAATAACGGGCGACATAATTTTACGTATGAAATATTTAGTATATTTTTTTAGTTATTAGCCCAGTGACATCCGTCATTGAAAAAGTTCGGTGCCACTCGGATTCGATCCTGGATAAAAACGCCCCCACCCCACCCCAATATCTAAGACGAGCATATCCATTACGATTGTGTCAAGAGATTTAAAAAAAGTGAGATTAATGGAGATATTAAAAACCTCCTTAATTTACATGTGGCACAGTTTTAATAAACGTGTTTAATTTAGAGCACATCCAAATATTTCTCATCTAATGTACTTATTTTACGGGAGAGAGAGATACTTTTGTGTTTGTTTCAGGGGCAATACATGGGCTTTTGCGTGAATGTGCGGGAGACTCACGCACATAGTTGTGTGTGCAGGAAAAACACAAATAGTGCCGATCCACACGGGTATTTTTAATATCTTTTGTGAATGGTGTGCCTCCTATCGCTGTTCTTATGAAAAATTTTCATTGTACTTATCAATTAAATTTTTAAATATATTTTTAACTTTTTTTTATTGACCAATATATTGAGAGCATATTATACCTATCTAATAAATATGAGTGATAATTGGGTCCGGCTGACCCGATTTTAACCGAAATTAGGTTGAAAAAATTAGCCTGTTTAATTTTTTTGGTTCGACCAGACTTCACTCGAAAAAGAATAGGGCCGGATTTAGAGGATTTAGATTTTGTGTGATCCGACCCAAAATTTATAAATATGAATATAATTTTTATTAAATATAAAATTTATATTTAGAAAGTAAATTATATTTATTTTTTTCTATAATAAATCTACTAAAAATATTTTTTATAAATTGAATGTTAATATAGATATAACTAAAAATATATTATTTTTATAGATATATATAATAGATATACTAAAATTATATATAATATAGATAAAAAAAATACTTTTTATATATATATTTTTGAGCCGAGTTAAATTTAACTGAGTTTTTCTTGATCCCAAACGGAACCATCCATACCGGACTTATCCCCGGACTTGAGTCTAGCCCTAGTCGACTTTTAAAAAATCAGATCTAGGCCAAGTCTAGCAAGATCCGATTTAAATCCGATCTATTGACATTTCTACTAATAGCTAAGAAAAAAATATTAAAAAATATAATTAACAAGTATAATAAATGTTTGTCGCCCCTAATTATATATTTCTTACTAGTATTGACTATATTCTCCTCGAGTTGGGATCGTCTAGAGCCCCCGCAGGAGGGGGCTTGGTCGGTACCATTAGGTGGGATATATTTTTTTTTAACCCCTCATTTTAACTGCACTTTTGTATATATATATAGGGGTTAAAAAAAAAAACCCACCCCACTTCATGGTACTAACCGAGCCCCTACTAAGAGGGGGGAGGCATTCTCCTCTGGCTACGTTAAGATTCAGGCCTGGGGCCCTCGCACCAGCAATGTTTGTGGATGCAGAGCCACTTGTGCCGGCCGGGTAACCTGGAATCTGTGAAGAAGGTAGGCATCTGCGTGGTTCTTAATTTTGCTCTGTAATTGGTTTGTGGGCGTCCACCAGCTACCGCTGTCTCAACTAACTCCAATTTATGAAGCTCTGGTACCACCAGACCATGCATTAATTTGGAATCCAGAATGCATAGCGGATAACGGTCAGCTTTGGAGGAAGGGTGGGGGTGGGGTGTAAAGTATGTTAATGCGGTAGATCTGACCATGGTATTTTTATCAATTTCCCATGATGTGTGATAATGATAGAATAGAAAACCGGGAAAGTACATGATTCTCCGTATCCTCCTTGCTAAATGTTGTCAAATGCCATATGTTTATTGCTTCAGTTGGAGATACGCGCGCGTAAACAAGACTTCAATCCATCTACACGGACAAAGGTTAATGTTCATAGACGGAACAGTGGTCAATAGTATTAACAGTGGTAGGACAAGATATCCAAAATGAGCTCCACACAGCTCAATAGTATTAACATTGGTAAGGCAAGATATCCAAATCTATCCCACATGCATTCATTAATTATCGTACGTGACCCGCACGCCTGATGAAAAAAAGAAAAAAAATATAAAAATAGTTCTCTCTCTCTCTCTCTAAACTAGACTAGGATCTACATTGTAAATAATGGAATTTTAAACTTTTTAAAAGAAGTTGTGATCCCCTTATTAAACCCGAACGGCAGGTGGCTACATCCATAGTTAAATTTGGCCAAGCTCCCCCTCCACTAACTTCGGATTGGCGGTAGTAAGCCGTTTGTTATCACTTGTCAAAAGTAAGAATTAGAAAAAAAATTTGATTTTATAAAAAAAGCAGCGTGAAGCGCTTCAAATGACTCCTCGCTCGCATCTTTTGTGACGTGGGCGACGAGACCTCGACTCCCGTGTGCACGGATGAATGGGGGACGAAAATATTAAAAAAAATTTTCCGTCGCCAGTTTCTTCTCTTTGTCGTCTTTCGTCAAAATTTTTTCAAAAACGATTCAAGATCCGCTTTTCACCACCCAGATCAGAAGAGACAACTTCTCTTCATCTCTCTCCTCAGCCTAAAATTTCATCCGCACAAAAATCAAAACGGCGCAGTTGTCAAATATTTTGACATGGAAATCTGAGCTGCCGGTGTTGCCAAACGAAAGCCCCGTAAATCTCGAATCCTTCACGTGGTGAATCTTCCTATCTAGTATGTACTAATTGCACGCCACCCGGGGTGGGGGACTTTGCTGGGGCAGGAATCTTACCGCGACGTCTCCATCACAATCGATGTGCAGGGAAACATTGGAGTGGCGGTGTTCTATTTTTCTCCCTCCCCGCTTTCCCCACTTGCGTCCCCTTCACCGCGTCATCTTCCCTGTTCCTGTCGCTTGCCATGGGCCGGACAACACTGCATCGATTACCACTCTCCATCGATTGCCTCCCATTTATAATATCTAATATCCTTTTACTAAGGGAGACGTCTAGATACAGCGTTGCCGGAAGAAGGATGGAATACGAGTGGTCAAATGGGGTTCTCATCTGCGTCTTATAAAGCAGACAGCAGAGAGTCCCTGTGATGCACATCACAATCTCATCCTTTACGACCAAATTCTGAGAGAGAGAGAGAGAGAGAGAGAGAGAGAGATGGCAGGGGAGGGCTTAAATGGTGGAGCAACTAACGGCCTCCACGCCGGCGGTGGTCTACCCAGTGTTCCTACAAATGGCCTGCACGCAGGTGAGGGCTTCAATGCGAATAGATCCCACACCGCGAATGGCAACGGAAATGCCGACAGGAAGACAGCCGGGGAAATCATCACCTGCAAAGGTAAAGAAACAGATTGGAACTGGTGTTTTCTTACCCTTTTTTTGTCAGTTCCATCTCCGTTGCTGGATCTGGTTTCTAACCAGTTGGTTTCTGACGTGTAGCGGCGGTGGTATGGGGACCAGGAGAACCCTTTGTGATAGAAGATGTGCAGGTCGCTCCCCCGCAGAAGCTGGAGGTCCGGGTGCGGATCCTCTTCACTTCCATATGCCACACCGATCTCAGTGCCTGGGAGGGCCAGGTACATACAAATAAAGCATATATTATGCTATGCATATCCGTACGTTTTTTTTACCAGAGCATATTCGTGCGATCAATCTAACAATGATGAGTTCTGTAAGACTGTAATTACTTCTTCCAACCTCTAACTTTTTTCTTTCTATGCCAACAGAACGAATCCCAGCGGGTCTATCCTCGCATACTGGGTCATGAAGCCTCTGGGTATGTGGCTAATAAGTGCTAACACATCATCTCTCTACCTCCCCTTCCCGGTCATCTGGCTCGATCTCTGGTCCTCTCTATTCACTCTGATCAGAGACTTCTTATTCACACGGGCGCGCGTGCAGGGTTGTGGAGAGCGTGGGAGAAGGGGTGACGGACCTGAAAAAAGGAGATCACGTCGTTCCCATCTTCAACGGCGAGTGTGGCGAGTGCGCCCACTGCAAGTCCGACAAGACCAACCTCTGTGAGAGGTACCGTGTCAACCCATTTAAGACCACGATGACGGGGGACGGGAAACCCAGGTTCTTCTCCGTCGCCGGCCAGCAGCCTGTCTACCACTTCCTCAACACCTCCACCTTCAGCGAGTACACCGTGCTCGACGCGGGCTGCGTCGTCAAGATAGACACCGCCGCACCCCTGGAGAAGATGTGCCTCTTCAGCTGTGGCCTCTCCACTGGTACGTACATTTGCAACTTTTGTTTAGAAACATCTCCTCTTGGAAGACCCCATCATCTTCTCTATTAACGTTTTGAAATCACAGGAGTTGGAGCGGCCTGGAACACGGCGGACGTGCGGGAAGGGTCGACGGTGGCGATATTCGGGTTGGGCGCCGTGGGACTTGCGGTTGGACCCCTTTACTTGCCTTTTTCTACGGTGTCCTTTTCCTTGGCTTTGTCCATCGCCAAAGTCTTAGTTTGCCTAAGAAATAAGCTTCAAGGGCCGACCTGCATATATGCTCTAGGAGATGAAATATTGGCAACCTTGGAGCTCTGATCTGCTTAGCTTTCGAGCCTAACCATGACCATGTACAGGTTGCAGAAGGTGCACGGGTTAGAGGAGCTTCTCGAATCATAGGGGTTGACATCAACAATGAAAAGTTCATAAAAGGTCTATTTCTGTACATATGTTAATTTCTCCCAAGGAACTACGCACAAGATTTGTAGACACGTACGGCCTCAGTCTGTGCTTCCGTTCTACAGTAAGGTGAACAAAATTTGTTTTCCGAAAACGTGTGCAGGAAGGGAAATGGGTGTCACCGACGTCGTCAACCCTACGGAGTGCGGAAGGCCCGTGAGCGAGGTAAACGTCGTCCGCTTCTAGAATAATGTCGGCGTCTAGATTTTTGTTTCGGATATATATGTATATCCTTCAAGCTATATATACGTAATATTTTCGATGCATACTTTTTAGGGGTGGCAATGAGTCGGGTTTGGATCGGGTCTAAGTTGGCCCAGGTTCAGTCCAGTCTCTAATCAGCCGGTCCGGGTTTGACCCGACCCGGAGCAAGACCCGATTTTTAGAAACCCGATTTGGTTCGGGACGATTATGTAAGACTCGGCCCAAGTCAGGTCCGGTCCGGCCCGATTTTTTTTTTAAATATTACTATTATTATTTATTTATTTTTACAATAAAATTGATGTTAAGTGAATCGAAACAATATAAAATAAATATTAGACTAATTTAGATAAATTTATTTCTAGTTGTTACAAATATAAAATAAATATTAAGTCATTAAACATAGTTCCACAACATAATTTTCAATCCAAAATTTTATAATATTAGAATTATTATCGTATCGCTTATTTTTTCAAAAAAATTACCGGACCTCCGAGTCGCTCGGGCCAGGTCGAGTCAAGTCCGAGCCCAACCCAATCTTACACCGGGCCGGATCGGGTCGCGCTCAAAATAAAAAAAATAAAAAATACAACCCAAATCCGTATAAAATTGGGCCGAGCCATCGAATCTTGGAACGGCCCGACTCAATTGACATCCCTAATAATTCTTCGTTTGTCACTGAAATCGGGCAAAAGTGACACATATATGTATAGCCACAATATCCTCATAAACTATGAAGTGAAACAGCCTTCAAAAGTCAACGGTCACATTAATAGCCTCATAAACTATGAACTGCATCTGCCTCGATCAGAAGGCACACACCACAGTTGCCATCTCGTGACGGTGGATGTGCATGGACAGCGCAACGAGGAGATCCCACTTTCACTTGGGTGCTAGACGAGAGAGAAATATTTATTGTATTTGTATATTATATTTTAAGTGTAATATAATTAAATAATAATTTATGTGATATTTTTTACATAATTGGTGATAAAATAATAATTCAATTATTAGATGTCATATAAATTTGTTACCTAGTCATATTACACTTAAGTGTAATATAAAATTATAATAAATCTTTCTCTAGATGAGAAGAACCGGTTTGGCCTCAGGTTATAGATAATTTTTCCGAGCAATATTTGTTTTCACTCTAATTAGTTGGCGCTATCAAGGTGAGATGCCAGTCCGGCAATGACTGTTTGGTGTGCACGCAATTTAATTAATAACTGTTTAGTGCGTGTGAAAATCGCAACCTGACACTATTAGAATGAGGTGACAGTGATTACTTAATTTGCGCGTTCATTACTTATCAGCGATGTGCACCAAATACTGTTCATTTTTTCTTACCCACTTGTCGGTAAAACCCATTTTTGGAGTGCCGTCTGGAACACGAAGGGCTAGGTTGACTGTGATGAGTTTGACAACACTTCCAATAGTTTAGCAGATAGTTTTCAATGAGAATAATTTAATGTATTTGAGTTTTGTATTTTATATTTATACTTCTTTCTTTTTATGAGATAGATGTATTGTGTCTTCTTTCTATTAATCAATAAAAAAGAAAAAATATAAATACACAGTGTAAAAATCAAGTACACTAAATTCTTCTCGTCTTCAATATATGAGCGTTGGCTTTCAGATCAAATATTTTTATGTATATGTGAAAATAGATTTTTTTTATATAAATCCAACAAATTTAATTTAGAATTGGTTCATTTATCATGTTTTCTCATGGATGCATATTGCTAATCTCGTCGGACGCTAATCGAGCGATGGCGACGTGAGATGAATCGGCAATCCGCATAGCGCAGGCGTGTCAGTCACCGAAGTGACAACCAATTGTTCTGCCTCCGAGAGTCGAAGGGTTTTAGGTCTATTATGCGCGCCGTTTGACTTCGTCAAACGATTGTGAAGATCGGGTCGGGACCAAGATCCCGCCGTTGCCTGAGCGCAACGACGTTAATTACATCTCTCGGAGAGAGAAAACCCTTAATTAATCGCCAGATTAAAAAGTCTCATGGCCTTAAAACGAAAACATCCGATAAAGGGGCAAAGTGCGTGCTAAAATAAAGCTGGGATATGTTTATTGAAAAGTATTTGGCTCTTTGTGATCATTATCATCTTCTCATACAATTTCAGAGGTTTTTATCCGTTTATTCATTAGATATTTGTCAATTAATGCCAATTGTGTTGCTGTTTGTTTCATTTAAAACTCATTAGTTGTAGTTGTGCTGGTGAGTCGGCAGGCTACTGAGTTGGGCAGATGCTTGAGTTGGGCAGATGGTTGAGTTGGGCAGATGCTTGGGTCGGTCAGGTGGTTGAATCGGGCAGATGCCTGAGTTAGGCAGGTGGCTGCAACGCTGCCGAATCACCTAGCCAACATAACTTTCGTGGTCTTTTAATCATACAAAGTCTTTTGGTCTCATAAAGATGCGCGAGAAAAATTCGGCAGCACCTCCCCTTTTCTCATAGCGAAAGAGGAGGGCACGATACTCGCCCACCATGATGGAGACGGTACCAAAACGAGGTGTTAGCCGTACGCGGCCCCACCAAAATGGCACACGGTACCAATTCCCGAGGCATGGCTACAAAGGAACTGATGAGTACCGGGACCGAGAGCAAGTAATCTTCGTAAACCAAGACTTGTCGTCTCATCACGTATGAGGCTTGCCGACTCACCGGTTCAAATCTCTTCCCTGATTCGGTGAGTCGGGAACCTACTGATTCCTTGCCGACTCATCAGCCAGAAACACAGAACAATTTAAATTTCACGGGAAAAATTCGGCAGCACTTCCCCCGGACTCATGAGATGTGGGGGAGGTCGCGGTATCCATCCACCATAGTGGAGATGGTACCAAAATAGGGTATTGGCCGTGTACGGCACTACCCAAATGGCACACGGTACCGGTTCCCGAGACATGGCTACGGAGGAACCGATCGATGAGTACTGAGACCGAAAACAGTCCGATGGACAACCCGATGATGTACGAGTCTAGGAACTTGGGCATAGATATCATATTATCTAGCCCGAGGCCTCATAGAGTCTCATTTCTACGTGGGTTGGCAAGAAAACTGCTCATCATGCACGAGTCGGTAGTGAGCAGTTCTGCCTGAGTGAGTCGGGAGCCCTCGTTCGTGACGGAACGACGCCCAAATCACAGAGGAATGGCGTGAAACTTTTACGAGAGGAACTGAGGTATGTCCCGGTCAATTCCAAACTCTTACACGGGAGAAATCCCATACCAATCGGTCCCAGATCGCGGAAAATATGCATGCTGCCAGGTGAGTTGGCCAGCAGGCTAGTGAGTCGGCCGTGAGACAGAAACATCTATTTAACATCGGATGGCCGCCCAAATCACATTGAAATGGCTCGAAATTTTTATGGGGGGGACTGACATACGCCTCAGTCGATTTCAAACGTTCGCGGGAGCGAGAGGCCGCGCCAATCGGTCCCACGTAGCCGAAAACATGTCTCCTGTCGCGTGAGTCGGCCACGAGCCCATGAGTTGGCCAGGAGCACATGAGTTGGCCACGAGGCTGTGAGTGGGCCACGAGCCTATGAGTTAGCCAGAAGCACATGAGTTGGCCACGAGGCTGTGAGTCGGCCACGAGCCTATGAGTTGGCCAGAAGCACATGAGTTGGCCACGAGGCTGTGAGTCGGTCACGAGCCTTCAACTGGGATTCCTTTGTTTAATCAATCTTCTTAAATGCGGCACAGATGCAATTTTGGGGCCGAACACCTCTCGTTTGGGTCCTAAGCAGAGCATGAGTATTAAGTTACTCAACCCTTTCGTGCTTGGACCTGAAATTAGAGTAGTTCGGCCACGAAATTTCAAACTCGAGTTGAATAAAACAGAGAGGGCTGATCTTACTGCGCAAGGGTAGTTTAGCAGCATCCCGATGATGGGAAAGGGCTATTAGTTCCCATTTGAGGCTTTCACAAGGTGTGAGTATTGATTACTCACTCTTGACTGCCCAAGGATTCGCACGGCTGTGAATCGGAGGCCCTCGTTCCACAAGGATGGAGCAGAAACGCAGCACCAAGGAGGGGTTTTAAATGGCAGAGATGAGGTTAAAAGCAGGGCAGAGAGAAAAAAAAAGAGGGAAAGGGACTCCCATGATCAGGTGAAGGAGCTTTTCATCTCTTCCATGTATCAGGAGACTGGATATCCGAATGCATCCATCCCCCAAATGGAATGAAAGCTAACCGTCGACTAGGAATGAAACAGTAGAGAGAGAACTTAAAGAACACCGAGATTGGGGGCAATAAAAGAACTATTCAATGAAACACAAACATTCCATTGCACAGAAATAAGAGCTAGTATATTCTATTGCATAAGTGAGATTCACATGACACTTAAGAGGGTCTTAAAAGACCACCGAACATGAAAGGGGGAAGGGAGGACGAGATGATACAAATGGGACAGGTAGGAACTCTCTCTCTCTTTTCCTCTCTTGGCCCTCTCACCCTTGTCTTCTCTGTTGAGCTGCTGCAGACGTCCCTTCCAAGGAGAGAAACTCCTTTTTTTTTCTTCTTCTTCCTCTCCTTTGCGCAAGAACCCATACTCCAGTCGAAGGCCCAGCCGACCTCTTCTTCTTCCTCTTTCTTCCTCCTCACGCCAACCCTCTCTCTCTTTTCCCAGGTTGCAAAAAGGCCAAGTCTGGAAGTTTCTTTGGAAGGAGACCTTTTTGTTGTGGGGGGTGAGAAGTTCCTTAAAGTGACCCCTAACATGGGGCACTCTTGCGCCATTAGATAGTGGACCAATAAGTGGACTCACATCTCGTTTTATCTCTTTATTTTTTGATGTCCACAGTATAATAATCTCAAGATCCGGATTATCTGGTAGACATATACTTGATTCGGCCAATATTCTCTAGAAGTAGCAGTAATTATTGATTTTTCCTATACTGTGCGCATGTGTACATGCATGTTTGGATTTCAGAAGATGGACGCCACGCGTCAAATCAAGTGGTTGTGTGGCTCCGTGCAGGTCATAAAGGGGATGACGAAAGGAGGAGTCGACTACAGCTTCGAGTGTGCAGGGAACTTGGCTGTGCTGCGCGAGGCCTTCCTCTCCACTCACGATGTATGTTTACCTGTGTCTTTTCCCAATCTTTGCATTCTAATTTGTTGCCGCCACGCTGGGCTTAATCTTTTTACGGAATATATATTCTTGCACATAAGCTACAACCATTTAATTTTGTTGACCATTAATGTAGAATTTTAGATTTCTTTTCAGATCATGTTACATGCACACATGCATTCTTCTCGTTCTGCGGTTTGATTATACTCTGGAATTAAACTAAAAATCAAAGACCTCAATTAATTATTTCTCACTTGATACATACATAGATGCACTTTCTTTTTGTAGAAACCTACGTGCAAAACTTCAGCTTTGAGAGGCTCTAAGACCTAAGACGTGTGAGTGTAATCATAGGAGCTCCACTAAGATATCCGATATAGAATTAATGTACATCCATACGACTCTCTTCTGACACTCTCCCGTACGATTAAAACGGATCGTAAAATTGAACAACGAGGAGGTGAAAACATCAAAATGCATGGGTCTGACTCCTGATTCTGATATTATGTTTCTACACAAGCTGGACATCCGATGTGAGATTAATATATACCCATACTACTAGATCTCCTCTAAAACTTTTCCCTCTTCTTCTTGGTTACTATTTGCAGACAACAATTAATGTTATTGTTTAAAACGAACTGGGCCCCAGGATGGCGATGACTGGCCTATTCTTGCATATCTGCAACGTAGATACCTACTGTTATCTTAATTAGCCTCTTTTCTATGGCCTGTTCTGTGATTCCAACTGGCCGACATACAACTTGCGAGAAGGAAGTAGCTCTGTCCAGCGACAAGTGACTAATTATTGGCACTGCCCCATCTCCATTAGTGGGAGCTAGACATATATCAATCCCCGGCCCTTATAATGCATGTATATGGTTCATTGCTGTGAATTATTTCTAAAGCGTCGTCAGTACTTGCTTCGATCTTTTGGGTATGATCTACCATGCACGCACTCGGCTGTGAAAGGTCCACGTCGTCGATCGGTGCTAGGAGGTCTTGCTGCACCGGACCTGAATCCTCCTCCTCCCTTTCGGGGCCCCGTCCCTTTAACTTTGATCGTGATGTTTCTGATCAAATAAATGTTTGGATATGTGAGTAGGGTTGGGGGTTGTCCGTGGTGCTGGGGATCCACACCTCGCCAAGGTTGCTGCCTCTGCACCCGATGGAGCTCTTCGACGGCAGGAGGATCGTTGGATGCGTCTTCGGCGACGTCAAGGGGAAGACCCAGCTGCCCGAATTCGTCGACAAGTGCATGCATGGGGTCTGCACCACTGATCCCTTGCAACATATATATTAACACCATTTCCCCTAATATTATTCCTTTTCTGATATATTTCTCCCAGGAAATTACAAAGCTCACCTAGTCACCTTACAACTTTTGTCCTTCCTTTTGGTCTCTGTGTGTGTGTGTGTGTCGACAGGTGCTTAAGGTGGATGGATTTATAACGCACCAGCTGCCGTTCCACGAGATAAACCAGGCGATGCAGCTGCTTGTCGAGGGGAAGTCGTTGCGTTGCGTGCTTCGGCTGTGATGATATCGAGGGGCTCAGCGAGAGATTGTAGCTGCTATCTCGCCAGCACGCGGCCGGACGAGCGCCTTCATACGTGCGCATGTCAGGAACGAAACGACAAAGATATCTATGGTTTAATTTATATTTGTCCTTGGAGAATTATGATTGTGATGTTTAAGACTAAAATCCTACTTTCTACAATATCTGATGCATAAATAAACGGGTGATACTTGCTCACTACTCTCTTAACATACTCTGTTGATGAGGTACTCAACCTCCTTACGTGTTCCAAGGGTATATTAATATAGATAAATGTCCCGTGCATTAAATAAGTGCAGTTCAGTCACAAAGAGTACATCTTAAGGGAAGAGTAAAAACTAGTATTTTCCTATAAACCATATTTCTATTTGATTATTAAATATTAATTTTTTTATTAAGATAAGTAAAACTTATTTTTGACCTTTTTGGAATGTTTTATGTTAACGATGAATGCAAAAACTTATAGTATGTGGACAAGTCCAATGTTGAGAGGCAAAACAGAATCATATCTTTATGTGCACACAATTTTCTTCCCCACATAGCAACTGGCCGGTATTTGCGACGGACAAGTCTAGGGATGATTTGAAGAAGTCTCTAAACTTCCACAGTCCGCCTCCAGAACTTATTAAGAGATGGTCAAAGAGGCAGCCAAACCTTCCTCCAACACATCAAATTCCTTACTTTTCTTCAGCCCGTATCTTGCAGAGGACCTGCGACGGACAGCTCTCATTCTTCTTCGTGTTCTAATTTTGGGCCACAATATAAGTAGGCCGATGGACACAAATTTGGGCCCGCGGCTCGATCCTCACCGCCGTGTCAATTGAGATTCTTAATGTGAGGCCCCGATCCGCATCAAACTTAATTTATGATTATTTTAAAAATTCTCAACTAGTAGTACGTCTTGTCGAAAGAGGCATACTTGCCTTCACATTAAAAATATATAAGATGAGAGTCAAAACACACATAAATTAAACTCGTGGGTCTATGGCACGTGAGAAGAGCGCGTATCAACGCCGTTCTGCAGATAACGTATATTTGCCAGGCCGTGCATGAGCGCTGCTGGATCCATTAAAGTTGGTAGCTAATAACCACTTCACTGCTATGGCTTGTGGTATCACACTGTATATGATGTGGATCTTTTATCTGCCATCTGTCGTTAAATGATATATATATATATATATATATATATATAATGCTATGATACGGCGGAGCTTTTGAGTACGGCCCCGCCGTATCATTAGTGCGGACCGTTAGGATTTTATTCTAACGGTTTATCTATATTCACTGAACAACATCAAATATCGAGTAAAAATATTTCAAACACCCGAACATTGAGTACGGGTGTAGTGTAACGTTTCGCCGTTGAATTGAAATCCAACGATCCGTGTTATGTTACGGTGAAGCCGTATCAAAAAATTCTGCTGCACCATAGTATATATATATATATATATATATATATATATATATATATATATATATATATATATATATAATAACTTTACTTGTGGGGGCAGTAAAAATGGGATAACTAATAATTGGCCATATTTGGAGGCCCTTCGCCATTATTTTTTGTATACTTATTTAAGTCCACCTCCCCTTAGCAGAAGGATTAATGCGTTGCTATCCATCCTTTTGGAGGATGAACGACATTGATTCCATCACTTCCGATCCCATTAATAACTCCCTCCTTATCCTTATCTTCCCGGTCTTATCGTCTTCACTTTATATATCTTTCGGCGTTATCCACATCCTCTACGCATCATTAGATTTATTTAATCAAGAGTCAACGAGAGTTGCCACTAATCCTCATCTAATAACATGTACGCTCTCTCCTTACATGGAGACATTTACAAATATCATGCTCTGCCCTATCCTGAATTCGAGTACTTGGTTGAATCTGGGAGAATTTTTCTGTAATAAACCTTTAGAAATACATATTTGTTCTAGATAATATGTTGACTTTCGGTGGGAAACCATTTAAGCTATAATTAATTAAAGAGAAATATTAATTACACATCGAGTGTGTAACTACTCTTATGGATCAACCAACACATGAGCAAGTAGAGTGTATCATTGTACGTTGGCTAATGGGAGCAGCATGCTACTGCATGTCGTCGTGCAATAAATATTTTTAAATGTAACGAAGCATAAAGTGGGAGAAAGTGGCCCACTAGAGCCCAATACCTCATGGCAAACTATTAAGACCCTCGACAGACTAGTCCAGAGTAATTGGGTCGTTTCTCATATATACCCATTAAATATTGTGAGTTGTTCAACAACTGTTAAAGGGTGAATCTTTGGAAACCTTTATAACAGTGACGCCATTAAGACACAACCCATGTTGCGTCTCACAAACACCTGACTGACTTGGTCAGAACGAGTGGAGTCATCACTGATGCGTTTGGCCCACTCACACGAAGACCTCCAACTACCCATAGAACCAAATCACTTGGGAAATGGAGGGGATCTTGGAGATAAATAGGAAGTTTGACTAATTAGGGCTGTAAACGGATCCGGATAATATCCGGATCCGATTCGGATTCGTATCCGGTTAAGCGGATATTATCCGTTTAACATATATACGTCGGATCGGAATTCGGATACGGATAATATCCAGATAATAAATGGAGCGGATACGGAATTAAGTGATCCGCTCCGTTTAAGATCCGCTCCGAAATCAGATTAATCATGACCGTTAGATCTTAGATCAAAGGATCTATATATAATATATAAATATATTAAAAAAAACCCTAACTACCCCACTCACCCGTCAACTTGTGACCCCCTGACCCGTGACCCCCCCTGGGCCCTCGCCGCTGCGGCCTCATCCCTCTGATCGCCGATGCAGACGGACAGACGATGAGGCCGACAGATCGAGGCCATCTTCTGCTGCGGAGGGAGGGGGCGGCCCCGGTCGCGAGCATCGCCGGCGTAGGAGGGGCGGGTAGGGGCGGGGGAGGGAGCAGAAGACGAAGCCATCTTCTGCCGCGGAGGGAGGCGGGCAGTGGCAGCGGCGGTCATCTACGGCGAGCGAGGGGACTGGAGGAAGACGCCGACGACGACCATCTGTGGCGAGTGGTGACCATCTTCTGCCGCAGCTGAAGAAGACGGCCCGGCGCCGCCGCGACTACCTCACCCGGCGCCCTCTTTCTCTCTCTGATTCTCTCTCTATCCCCCTCCTGCGGCACCCCTCCCCCCACTTGGGCTTCCCTCTCTCTCTCTCTCCGGCACGACAGTGCAGCGATACCTCTCTCTCTCTCTCTCTCTCTCTCTCTCTCTCTCTCTCTCTCTTTCTCTCTCTCTCCGGCACGGCAGTGCCTCTCTCTCTATTCCCCCCCTCCGGCGACACCCCCATCTGCCCCCCCTCCGACGCGGCGACGGCATGTCTTTCCCAGTCCTCACTGGTCTCATGATTTCGAATCGGATAATATCCGGATCCGCTCCGAATCCGATCATTATCCGACTAAAATATCCGCTTCGTATCCGAATTTTAGTCGGAGCGGATACGGATTATCCGAATACTCTCTCTCTCTCTCTCTCCGGCACGGCAGTGCAGCGATACCCCACTGGCCTTCTCTCTCTCTCTGTCTTCCCTCTCCCTCTATTCCCCCCCTCCGACGACACCCCCCATCTACCCCCCCTCTGACGCGACGACGGCACATCTCCCCCAGTCCTCACTAGTCTCATGATTTCGAACCGGATAATATCCGGATCCGCTCTGAATCCGATCATTATCCGACTAAAATATCCGCTTCGTATCCGAATCTTAGTCGGAGCGGATACGGATTATTCGATTACATATTCGAAGTGGACACGGAAAATTCATATCCGCTCCGTATCCGCTCCGTTTACAGCCCTATGACTAATGCCTATAAGTAAATCCATTGAGATGGAGTGAGGTACTCATATTTTAAACACCCAAAAGTTATTAACCTGTGTACGTACTGCTCCTGACTTCCCAACTATTTGTTGACTTAGGTATCAACAATTTGTTCTCTGAGATTGGTGCGAGGTACTCATACTTAAGCACCCAAAAGCCCATTAGTCTCTCTACTGCTTTTCACCTCCCGACTATTTTTTGACTTCGGTAAAACTTGAGCGAGGTACTCACAATTAAACACCCAAAACTCCATTAGCCTCTCTATTACCTTTGATCTCCCAAATATTTTTTGACTTAAGTATCAGAGAGTTTTCCTCTAAAACTCTGAAGTGAGATACTCACACTTAAGCACCCAAAAGCCATTAGCCTCTCTGTTGCTCTTGACCTCCCAACCATTTCCTGGGTTAGGCATTAGAGAATTTTTCTCTGGGAGTAGACCCACGCACCCTCTGATTGCTTCTTTGCTCCCTTGTCAGATACTTCACGTTGTTTCTGCTCTCCAACAAACGGTAAAATGTATCAATCAGACGGTTCTACTTGGGGATTATTTTTCGACCTCTACAAATTTTTTTTGTATCATAGGCAGAGTATATGCAAAGAAATTCATTATACGTGGCAACTTTATATGTATATACATATATATATCTGTACTTGGACCCTATTGCATAATTCATTTCTTGACACCGAAGACGTTTCTTTTCAACTTCTCTGACGCGGGTGCATGCATCTGAGTGGCTATCTCCATCAATGCACTCGAATAACTAATTAGTCTGAACTCTGAAAGGATATATTGCAACACACACTAGCTTTGTTTTGCTATGTCACTGTAATCCACGTTATTCACAGAACTACTAGAATAAAAGTATATTGCAGCCTCGACCACAAACGATGGAAGCAAATATCACTGTTACTTATACAAGTGGCGCTAGGCCTTAAGGCCATGGAGACGATCCTCACCGTATGTTATGTGTGGAAATCTTTGGAGCTGTTCACAGAGAATTCGTAAGTTGCTTAAAGGATTTTAGGTCGCTCATCACCTTCGCAACAATACATCGTCCTAGTTTCATCATTTAATCTTATGTTGAGATCGAACGAAGTTATTCTTAGTTTATCTCAAAGATTAATGTTATGTTCTTCTCAATTTAAATTAGATTTTTAAGAGATTTAATTTGTATTTCAAATTTGTAAGTAGTATTATGATCGTTAACTGTCCAATAACCATATATCAACCACACTTAATCCAGGTATTAGAAAACAGTTTTGGATTCATCATCTTTTGAATTCTTAAAAAACAGTGAACAGGGCCCGTCCGTTAGCGGATATACATGGAAGACGTGTGTCTTGTTGGAGTTTCTCTGAATTTACGAAGAAATAAAAAAAAATAGAAGATAAAGTCATAGAAAGGAGTTCTCTAGGCAGTTGTGGAGGTGGCTAGAATCAATATAGATGAGAGCAGATATGGTGACTTTTTTAAAATTATATATTATAAAATATTTATAACTAGAGTGTTATAAGGATGGACATCATCGAGAATCGCCAGTGGCGCGGTAGTCACCCCCCTGCCAAATGGAGAGAGAGAGACGGAGGGTGCGGGTTCGATCCCTCGCCGTCTCCTCATTTCTCCACATCTCCAACCAACCCAGCTTACCCATCACAAAAAAAAAAAAAAGGATAGACATCATCTGCTTTTAGAATTATGCCATAAAAAATGGTCTAATTTTTTTTTGAGATAGCACTTTTTCCCTTGGTGCTTTGTTTTGATCATATGAGCTGGCAATACTAATATTGGACTAGGGGTGAGATAAAAAAAATGCAATGTCAGAACTAGAATAAAAGACAGGGCGAATTGATAGAGTTGTGTGTAAGGAGCCTTGCTGTGGAATGCATTGAGGACTGGATCATCACATACTGATGAGTTCGGATATTTGTATGGCCATGGTTCATGTGGAGTCTTTATCTAAAATTAAGAGAGGGAAAAGCTATCAATATCCGGATATTTCCATTCTTTTCTTTTCTTCTTTTTAGCAGAAATACGATCTTTTCTTGTCCCTAACCATACCCTAACCATACAGATCTATGTATTAGTACAGACATGTTGATATCTGACCCATTTCTTGTAGTAAGATATCCACATAAAGTATAAACAAAATAAAGTCGACGCTAGAAGTTCTACAAGATTACCCTAATAGGGGGTGTCGGCTCTCCTCGATCACCAGCGCCCATCATCGCAAACCCCTTTTTAATCCTCGTGTTCATGTATGGTCTCCAGAGCAGCAACACCCCTGGTGGCATTCCCACGGTCGCCGCCGCCGCCGCCTCCTTCCCCTGCTGCATCGCAAACGCCGACTGATTCCCACATCCCTCGGCGAACCCCTTCCAGGATCAAGATGCCGACGACGGCGCCGGTGTCGCACTTGGGAGACTCCGCCCGACGGACCAACTCCTCGAACTCCTTCGCCGACATCCGAACCTTGATCAGAGAAGTCCTTCCGGCCGGTGCTGTCCCCTCGGGTTGGAAGGGCTGCAGCGCTGGGTGCACCAGGCCCTTGTTATCGGCCAAGCAATTCCCCATCTTTCTCTCTGTGTGCGTGCGTTTGTGTTCTGGGGTTAGGGAAGGAAGGGGTGATACAACGTACTGAAGTGACGGTTCGTTGGTTATAATAAAGCTAACGAATGGGCGGCTTTTCTCTGCTTTGCATACATTACATGGCGAGTGTTTCTTTTTTTAGAAAGATTTTGTGCATTTTTAAAAGTACACAAAATATAATCTACTTAGGTAAATTGTCCATGTGACATCATGCACATGAGTAATTTATCCATGTGACACCAAAAAAGTAGTGCCACATAGGTAATTTATCTAAGTGGATTGCAATTTGTGCACTTTTGAAAGTGCACAGAGTCTTTCTCTAACATTTTGTGCATTTTCAAAAGTGCACAAAGTACAATCCACCTAGGCAAATTACTTATGTGGCACCACTTTGTGCCCATGTGACACCAAAAAAGTGGTGCCACATGGGTAATTTGCCTAGGAGGATTGCACTGTGTACTTTTGAAAGTGCACAAAGTGTAATCCACTTAGGCAAATTGCCCATGTGGCACCATGCACATAGATAATTTGCCCATATGACACCAAAAAAGTGGTGCCACATAAGTAATTTGCCTAGGTGGATTGTATTTTGTGCAATTTTGAAAGTGCACAAAGTCTTTCTCACTTTCTCATGTGCACTTTCAAAAATGCACAAAGTGTAATCCACTTAGGTAAATTATCCATGTGGCACCATGCACATAGGCAATTTACCCATGTGACACCAAAAAAATGGTGCCACATAGATAATTTGCCTAAGTGGATTGTACTTTATGCATTTTTGAAAGTGCATAAAGTCTTTCTCTTCTTTTTTACTTTTTGGTCCACTGCATACAATGCTCCCTGATTGGCCTTTCCTGACCATACTCCTCCCAAGCTAGTCGGAGCCATTTATTATATCATGTTTAACGGATATATATTCTTCAGCTATTTATTTGTCCGCAATTGTTATAAATGAGATTAGGTAGTCCCTTGTAACACTAAGTTCCCTTGTTTTGCTTCAGGATATCCATACCCAATAAATTCAGAGAAAAAACCAATTTGATCTTATTTTGACTTGAGATCACACCAATAGACTACTCCCAATTTTAAAATCGAAGAAAGACACTGACTCTAAAAATTGAAAGTCTTAAAAATTAGAGAATCACATCCCGACATCATGTAATTAAAAGCCACCAGAATGAATTAATGTTCAGTGACCAAACACAAACAATAGCAAGGATAAGCTGCACCTTGCAACTCAGAATTTATGTCTTCTGAACTGGCTCTTCCTAATTAACTTGATTCAATGTCTTACACTGACGGGTATCCGAGGGCATCTGCTGGACTCGGTCGCCTGGAATATATCTGGAAGCTCTTCTATTTTAAAGTGCTACTGACAATATTAAAGTGGGATGGCGAATGCTGGTGACTGGTGAGTCCACCCGCATGACTATAAGCTCCCCCCTTTGTCCAAAAAGACTAATGTCGTCCTCATCTCTCATCATGTACAGTGCTCGATGATATACCTGGCTCTTTTCGCTGCTGCCAATAACTGTGTTTGGACTGATCTGACTAGACTTGTTTTACTCTGGAATAACATGGTTGCAATTGGCGCAGTCCTCGCGCATCTGCTCACATATATCTACGAGACCGTTCCACTGCTGTCTCTCCCCGTGATTAGACGTGTAGCTACAGTCTTTGGAGTTGCATTGGAATTTAGCTAGTGATCCGACCCGGTCCAACCTTGGGTTTGGCAAATGGGCAAGTCACTTGTTAATTTGTCTCTCTCACCACTTACTACTTTTCCAGTTATGATCAGTCGTATCTTATTATATTGTTGTGGTACAATTGATTTGGTGGGTTTTAGAGTATTTGTGAATCACAACTAATTTATTGGGCTTAAAATTGATCGATATATTATATTTTATTGGTCGACCGATTCATCTAATGAGAGCTCTTAAATATTTAATAAATTAAAATCTAAAATCGATTGATCAATTTTTCTTGATCGATTGACCGATATCTATGATCAGGGTGATAACTTGACATCCAGATCGCATGATCTGTTTCATTTTCAAAGAGAGATAAAAAACAATCAATCGACGTAATATTTTCGATCGACTGATCAATATAATACCAATCTATTTAAATCGTACTAGAGAAAATCTGAATCGACTGATATGTACGATACGACCAACTTTAGATCTATCAAAGTTAATATTGAAGGTGACAAATCTCCTTGGTACTTGTGAGTTGAAATATTGTTAATCTCGATGTGGGTTAATTAGTAAATGTTATGGTATGTATGTATATAAACATACATACCAGGGGCAACTGCATCTATATATGTGTATGGAAAATCAGAGGCCGGATATATATGCTGGACCGAAAATTAGATCCTCTAGATACCCTATTGATATATATTTGAAACCCAATAATTAATCCTCCATTTTTTTTTTCTTCTGCTGGTCTATGTATGTATGTCTACTTTTCAACCTTGTCTCACCATCTTTTCCCCCCTTGATGATGTAGAAAGGATCCAAAATGCGAGTGGACCAAGAAAAGAGATTAATTTTTATGTACAAAGAATATTATGAGTTTATAGCTCCTACATCGATCTGTATTTAACTATACAGGTGAAAATTCAATACTGGGAAAAAAGATGACATGATGGGATCTTCTTACACATATGTTCGAGATGATCTTTCTACGTAAAAGATAGTGCAAGAGAAGAGAGTTTGTTGGCCCTTTGCATAGTATCAATAGTCTTAAGGACGTGAACAAATGCACATATAAAAGGAATAAACATTTGATTTTTATCTAAACGACCACCGGGCCATCCAATAATAAAAAACAGTTTTCAGGTAAAAACCCCTGTAGAAGAAGCAGAAGAATTCAAGTATATGGTTCCAAAAGTTTTCACTCTGCTGGGCCGAATTGCCAGTGGACTGAGTCAACTTTCGGTGATTTTATCACCATATTCCCCGATGGCAGCTATGTAATTTAAACTTGAGTTTGAGCAGGTCGTACTGTAGTTTTTGGATCTGTCCGCGTGGATGGAGTCGTTTGGGCCTCCGGCTTGTGCAATGTGGGCCAGTGGGTGGGCGGGGGCCTTCTCAATCAGACGCTGTCAAGTATGGGCCTGCACAAAGAGAGGTCGGATGCAGACGTACGCTACAATTAATGAGACACTGGCGGCATCTAGACCTCGAAAATGACTTCACTTGGTCCTTACTCTTTGCAGATTTAACCTCTTTATATATATATATATGTTGAATTTTATTGGATTGGGCGATTCTATTAAAATTTTTTGGATGAGACCTTCCAACTCAAAATTTTGAATTGATTTTAGACTCTTATCATATGGGACATATATAGATTTAGGGTGTGTGCCTTCTGTCATGTGGATCATAAATTCAGACTATGCGACTCGGATCAAATCATGGGCTTTGACATGAATATTAAATTTTGTTGGATTGAGTCTTCCAACTTAAGGTGATGAATGGATGATACTGTTATTATAAAGCACAAGAATATTCCTGTCTATTTTCATATGTGAGATGATTCTTACAGATTCAAAAGATATATGTGAAAATTAAAATTAGTACATGTTTGATTCTTGGACAGATTTGCTTGTCATGTCATGTAAAATTTTTACGTTAATTCCAAAAGATTCCGAAGAAAAGGAAGAGCATTATATATCTGTTGTCCACTGCACATATATATGATCAGCATATTGATGAGCATATCATACTTCTACAACCGATGTATTACATGATAAACATACCATGCATTGATATCATATTGCATAAGCATGCTAGACAAACATAAATTTCAGGGAATATGCCAATTAATGGATAGAAACATCCCAAACTTTAATTCAAACTTAATTAGCTAGCTACACACACAAAAGGAAGAGCATTATCTATTGTCCACTGCACACATATATGATCAGCATATTGATGAGCATATCATACTTCTACTACCGATATATCACATGTTAAACATATCATTAATTCGATCGGTCTTCGTTTGTTTCAACATGGCGGGGGTGATGAAAGTGACTTGTAAAAATTGACGGAGTTTAAATTAAACTTTCAGTTTAAATTGACAATGAGAGTGACTTGTAAAAATTGACGTAGTTTAAAAAATTTACCGAATTAGTTTAATTTAGAAATAAGTAAATTTATATGAAAAAGTAAATTCTAAAAAAGTTAATAATTTATTTCTTTTAGTATTTAATTTTAATTTATTATTCTTATATGTCTATTGTAGGTTCTTTCATCAAGTGGCGATGGAGGAGACGAGGAGGACGTGGACACTGAAGATCCATGATATTTATTTCTTTTTATTGTTGTGGATATTTTATGTTTATGTATTATTTTACTTTTGTGATTGTGTGGTTTTTATTTTTATTATGTTTGTAAAATAGGTTATTTTTATTATATATATATATTTTAAAAATAAATAAAAAATAGAGACTGATTTGTGACCAATTATTTCGATCACAAATTCTGTCTTAGTTTAATTTGTGACTGAAATAATCGGTTGCTAAACGTGCATTCAACGATTGAAAAATTTTCTATCACAAATTCAATAAAAAATTTGAGACTGAATTTGTGACCAAAATTTTCGATCGCTATATTATGTGGTCGTCGATTTTGAGACCAAATAATGACCAAATGTATTCGGTCTCAAAATAGAGACCGAATAGTGACAGAAAAATTCGATCGTAATATTGTGACCAACATATCATGTTAACCGACGATTTCGGAAACCGAATAAAGGCCAAAATTGTCAGTCGCTATCCATGTTTTTTCTTGTGGTGCATACATTGATATCATATTGCATGAGCATGCTAGACAAACATAAATGTCGGGGAATATGCCAATTAATGGATAGACTGCAAATATATATGATCAGCATATTGACGAGCATATCATACTTCTACTACCGATGTATTACATGATAAACATACCATGCATTGTTATCATATTGCATGAGCATGCATGCTAGACAAACATAAATTTCGGAATATGCCAATTATGGATAGAAACATCCTGAGCTTTCAATCAGAGTCCTACGTACACACCACACACACCCACACACACACACACCTACTAGTATACTCAAATCCTAAATTGCCAACCATGAGTCTAAGCTCAGAAGGGTAAAAGAAAATGTTTGAGGAAGCCATATAAGAGGACAACTTTATTATGTAACAATATTATATGCACAACTCAGATCCAATGTTCGGGAACACTTCCCCGTGCCGGAAGACACCGAAAAATGGTCAGAAAACAACAATCTAACTCTCGAATTGTTCGGTGCAACACCCTTTATCTTGGTATAAATTAATAAACCCCCCAAAATTTAATTTCAAGGCATGGAACACGCATACAATATTAAAGAATTAACAACGAGGGTATATGGGTTAGCCTCCCTACCTTAAACAACAGAAAAATGTGATAAAGTTAATGCCCATCCTACGAACTGCACCTCACGGGGAAAACTTTCTCATTCAATCCTGTTTCTTCACGGAACGCCACCCCCACGGACAGTAGTACCTCGCCCATGAATCTTTGTCGGCCGCCCAAAGTGGTAGGAGAAGTAAGGGATGAAGGGGGGGGGGGGGGGGGCAGGAGAGAATGAAAAATGGGGGGAGAGAGAGAAGTTCTCAAGTCCCCTATATAAAAATAGATTTACACAGGTTGACGTCAACATGATCCGTTGTCAATAAGAACTGTCATAATTAATTTGACGGCAACATATACCGCCATCAAGTGCATACAAGAAAATTCTAGAAGCTCTCAAACATGGTAATATCGGCCGTCGCAAACAGTATAAGTTGATGACACTCTATTCTGCCACCAACCGCAACTAGACACAGTCTAGTCTACTATCAACATTAATTAACGAAAGCTAATCCTGCCGTTAATTTCAAACGCGTTAATTTCAAATGCGACAAAAAGTCCAATAATGATTCAATAAAAACCCAAGGCCTCACAAACTCGTCTAATGAAATGAGCCCAAGTGTAATAAAAGAAAAGTAGAATCCAAGTCTGGAAAAAGTTTCGCAAAGAGAAGGAAGCCATATATTGACGAATAATATGAGATTGTTATCTTGACCTTTCTTTTCTTGGAGAGTTGGAAGAGTGTACGTCACACATTGTCTTTTTTTTATCGTTGGTTAAGAGTATGGTAAAATCTGACGAGTAATAGAAGATCATAAATATTGATGAAATAGACAATTAATAATTGTCTCCTTTTTAAGTTGACAAATTAACTAAGCCCCAGTGTGAAAGAGAGAGGGAAAATTGTCCCATGAATGATCTCGCGAGAAGCGAGCAAATTTAGGAACGAATGAGAACATAGATTTGACATTAGAATATGGTACCAAGCTAGGTTGCGTACCAAGCCGTGTCAAAATTTGACAGCACCCATAAGCTTTTTGGAGTACTCCATCATCTGCCTCACAAGTAAAAACATATAAAACATAAACGCCCGTTCATCATACTAATTAATTAAACATACAATACATACATAGTAACATAGTTATGCCATATAAGAAAGGATTGATATATGGTCAGAGTGCAAGAGTAATAAGAAAAAATAAGTAAGTCTTCTCCTTTCTTCATCAGAAATAAAAGGGTAAACTAATTGTAGTATCCTTATCCATAGAACAGGGAAAGCTGGCTGGGGGACTATTCAACTTCTCTGCTGATCATGCTCTATGATAGTGATATATATACATATAATTTATTGGCAAGAAGAAGAACATCCGGCAAAAATTGACACGTATATGCGCGTCTGGAGATGGGTTAACCACGTCTCGTCGTTCTAATTTACCATTAATCTGGTCGATTCGGGGGGCAAACAAGATGTGTGGTTCTTGGATTAGAATTGTCTCGCTAAGCAGGCATGTTAATTAAAACGCATGCACGAACCTGTTTCACATGTTAGCATAACCGAACAGAGAGGTAAAAAGTACGATTAATGAACCATGTTCTTGTGTGCAGAAGCCAGCGGTCTGCTCTCCGCTCGCGACGGGGCAACCGGCCGTGCACTACCGGGCTGGTTCGAGAATTCTTGGTCCGAATAGGACGCCTTTCGCCGTGTTCCGTCTACGACAAGACCGACCCGAAGCCGAGTGGGCCCGCATCTGTGTTCGCCCCACCAGATGAGCACTGCGGCACGCAGGTGGCGTCGACCTCACTCCATGTGGATCCACAGGGAATGTACACTGTTCACACGTATTTCTTATGTTTTTTTTTTGACAAGGTGGTATTTCTTATGTTTCAATCATCCACTTGTAGTTGTATCTGTTCTATTATAACATCTTCTGTCTTCGCTACTTTTGAAAGTTTCAACAGACAAGAATGCTATCAAGAGTATTTTTAAGGGAGTGTTTCACCGGAGTAAGAGTATTTTTTAATTTTTAATGAATTGATATGATAAATATTTTACCACTAGGGGTTTTCATTCCTCAAACACAGGAAACCTTTTCCAGGGAAATGAAGATTATGGGGAGTGTTTTGTCCGGATTTTTTTTTTCAACTGGAGAGATGGAAAAATAAAATTGAAAATATATAGAGAGAAATATTTTATTTAAAATTTGAGAAAAATGAAACTCCGACTATCATTTCTCCGCGTTTACAAATCATTCTAAAATTTCAACTAACCTTTCTCTAGTAGATATAAAAATTAGTTAAAGTAATGAATTCTCACATACGGATAGATGGGAGTGGAGATGGTTTACCTTATTAAGAAGGCAGATCACCGTCCTCAAAATTTGAGGGGGCATCTCGACTCTAGAGGGAGTGCATGAGAACAGCACCATCTATTTACAATACTAAGGACAATAATTTTTTAATAAATTTGTATGTGTGCAGTAGAAATCTCGACATGGCAAAACATACTAAATATGGCGGCATGAGTAAAAAAAAGGAAAATCGTTACTGGCTTACATAATATTCCTCGATCGATCTTGTTATATATATATATCTTGTGTCTGTCATCACGATGGTAACTGCATACAATTAAGTATATTTCGAAGCTATATGTCCAACCGAACACGCACACAGTTAGCTCATTGGGCTATATGACCGGCCGGGATCTCTAACACATCCATCTAAATTAAACACACGCAATTCACGTAAACTTGCAACTAATTAGTCAATGATGTAGCCGGTGGATTGATCGAAAGAACACGAAAGAAACCTACTGTACGTAGAACTATCGATCGTCAGAACATCGATCCGGAACTCCCATGGTGGATTATATGATGATGATTTCGTGTAGCTTCCACAGCCATGGACCCATGGTTGATTCGAACCCTGAACCCCTCTTTTAGGTGTCATTTGTTTTCCGTACGTGTAAAAGGTTTCGCTAGCTGCATCAGATTCTTCCCGATGCTCGAAAATTAATAATATAAGTATATTGAAGAAATCGATCAAGACTCAGAGGACCAAATGAAGAGGCAAGTTTTGTGGGGATATATGGCACGAACGCAGACCTAGCTACCATTTCGAAGATAATTATCTCATTAGTTTTTCTCAGATCTAAAAATTTGAGTATTACCTGTGCTGGGAGATGGATGCATCCTTAGCCAGTTGAGTGAGCGATGCCGGGCATGCACCTTGAAGATTGATATATATATATATATATATGTAATTACTTCATCTAACCATGCATTAATTCTGAATGCATGTGGGTTCCAACGGAATTCCCTTTTGCTCAAAACAACATTCTATTGGCTTTTGGTTTGAAAAATCAAAAGAGGATCCAGGAGAACTAGCTGGATCTGTGGTTGATTCTAATTAACACATTGACCAAAGGTCCAACTAACCAAGGAAATGCCAGAGAGAGAGAGAGAGAGAGAGAGAGAGAGAGAGAGAGAGAGAGAGAGAGAGAGAGAGAGAGAGAGAGAGAGAGAGAGAGAGAGAGAGTTATTACACTCATCAACTATATATGGACAAATTAAAAGAGGAGAAGATGTAAACATACACTCGCTAGGCTTTAAAACCTGGAACTTCGTTTCCTCCGCCGCAGCAAACATGACCCGGCAGCGCGCGTCACAGCCGACTCCAACGGCGCCATCCAATTAATCCTCGTGTATGGTCTCCAGAGCCGCCCTATCATTCCCGACGGGGCTTCTCCCTCCCTCTGCATCGCAAACGCGGACCGCCTCCCATTTCCCTCTCTGCACCCCTTCCATGATCAACACGCCCACCATGGCGCCGGTGTTGCACTTCATCGACTCCGCCCGGGACACCAACTCCTTGAACTCCCTCGCCGTCATCCGGACCTTGATCTGGGACGACCCTCCCGGCGCCACCCCCTCCGGCAGCAGCGGCTGGGCTGCCGGGTGCACCAGGCCATTGTTGTCGGCGAAGCAATTGCCCATCTCCCTCTCTCTCCTGTGTGTGTGTGTGTGTGTGTGTGTGTGTGTCTGTCTGTCTGTTTTGTAGGTTGTGTGTGGGGTCTTGGGATGGTGGGGAATTAAATGGGAGCTATGTTTTATGGGTGGTGAAGGGGGCTGCAGCAAAAGCTTCACGGATTGGCCTGGCCAACGCCCCGGGTTGACGCAACCTTGAAGCGTGAGGCGGGAAGACCAAGCATGGGGTCCACCCCTTGACCCCGGGACGGCATGCGTCAGCCCATCTCTTCCCATGTGTAGGCCTTTGCCGTCCGGGCACCGCATTTATAACCACATATACCCGTGCTGGGGTTCCCCCCTCCGCCCAACCCGAACGCCCCACGCGCGCTAGGGTAATGGACTCCATCCACGAGTCCGCCGCGAACGTTGAGCGGCGCCGTGTACGCTGCCGCGCGCGTATTCGCCCGGCGTGGGCTTGCCGCTTGGGAATTTGCCTTCGGCACCAGGGATGACCAAAAGTTGTGACTCGATTAGAAGATTTTTGGACAAAAGCGACACGAAGCTCATTAAATCTGTGTGCTTCCGATTTGATTCGGTCATCCTCGGCAGCTTTCGCCTGGTCCGGTGCGAGCGCCCGAGTTCTCCCTTAACGTCAGCTGCCTGCCTGAATCCGGCAGGCGAAAGAGGAGGAGTACTTTTTGCATGGACACTGTTTTGATAGCGCCTTTGGCAATATCTATACGCACCGGCATCACAACCTCTCTTAAAAATTGTTTTCCGAGTCATGACCTGGATCATCTTTGCGGACTTCAACTTTATATCTCATTTGACGCTCGGGTCTATGCGTAGGTGTGTACGTAAGCACATATATCATGTACGCGTGTATATATATATAGTTAGTTAATCTACATATGCGTTCATTTACCATTATTTTGCAAGCGTAACAAGTTACGGATCGGACAGTTTGGTGCCCTCCACGCACTGTTAGCTGTCGCAGTTATGCTACGCATATATGTTTATATAGAATGCACGATGCTCTCGATATAGAGGCTGCGGGGATTTCAGATTTGCACTACGTACTGTTAGCTGTCACATGTATATATGCAACAAAAGGAGCAAGAATTAATGCCTCTTTCCACATAGATCTACTTGCCTGAAAATTGAACTTGGAGCAATATATATCCTACGAGAACCCATTACGAGAATTCGAAATTTATATTAAAGTCTGATTAATGTTAAGATAGCTATATATATTGCGAAATATAGTTTATCAATATTGCTTAAAGAACCAAATATATATAAAATATTAACTAACCAGTATAAATTAAACTTAATTATTATGCTGATTAACTTATCACGTAAAGGGGCGAAATATATGAATCAAATAATCCAAATTGATACCGAAATCCATTGTTTTGTCCTGATATATAGTCATGTACAATTGATCATTCGTCATTGTTAATTTCATTGACTTTAATTTATAGCTATGTGCTGAAGATGCAAGGGAGTTTTGAGTCTTTCATGAGGCAGTCCCACCCACATTAGTTTACAAGGCAAATTCTCACCCCTGGCTCAAGGTCTATCTTTTAGAATACCAAGTTCTTCCAGGTGATGTGTACATGATTTGTCTTGGAGCTTGAGTCCTTCCCACAACAAAATAGTTTAACATTTGATGAAAAAGGAAAGAAAATATGATTAAATAATATGGTTATTCCACTCACCATATTCTTGGCCCCTTAAAGAACCATCAAGCTAGCATGCCTATTTTCTTTTGTCTTTGCTCTCTCCTGTCTCATGGGCTGTCAAAAATATCCGATTAGATCTCGGTAAAAATTATAGAATTCAGAAATACATTTCACTATTGATACCTTATCGGATTCGGATTCAGATATTTTCGATAAGCTATCGAAATCAGACACAAAAATTATTGTTTTCGTATCTGATTATTCGATTTTCGAATTCGATAATGTATATAATATATAATATATATTATATGATATTATTATATAATATTTATATCATATAATATAAATTATAAATTATAGATTATATAATATATATTATATATTATTTGAATGTCCAATTATTCGATTTCCAAATTCGATTTACCGAATACGTTCATATTCAACATTATACGATTTTCGAATCCGATTATCTAATAATTTGATGAAACAGATTCGAATACGAAAATTGTTATTTCAAATCTAATTATTTTCAATAATTCTTATTAGAGTCAGATTCGAAAACTATAGTTTTCGACTCCGACCCGTTTACACCCCTACTCATGACCCCTGGCTAGGGAAGTGCTAACTATAGTTCGTTCTTCCTCATTTAAGTCCCCTATACATGAATATGCATGCCTCCTCAGTGTAAAGTGTCTTTGATCTACGTTTGGGTTTTCAATCATTTGAAGGGTTCCGAACATTTTTATCTTATCTATAACTATATATCAGAAGAGACACTTTGATTTTTTCGTCTAGTTCATCCCTTCTCTAAACCGGGTCGGTCTTTAACTTTCCCTATTTAAGACTGCACATGAAACGCTCTTGTACAAGCATTGATTCAAGGAGTTATGTACATAATAGAAAAGAGACATTAACATTGCACATGAAACGCTCTTGTTAAATATTTCAGGAAGCATTTCAGGGAGTTTTACAGAGATTTGAATCCATAACGTAGTGTCTGAACCCACAACCCTACAGATTCTACTATGCGGTCATTTTGTCGTTGCAATCCCAAGTTCTCTGTTGAGATTTCATTGAGCACCTTGCAGTCCTTGCCGATGTTGAGGACGATGACCACCAGCACTTTTGTGTTCATGAGGACGCCGAGGACAAGGGCCACCTGGGAAGGGCCTTCCCGGAAGGCACACAGGCGAGCCATGCCACCGCAACGATGCCACCGATCTTCCCTAGGCAGGCAGTGGTGATGACCGGCGAATGGCCCATCCTTGGGGACGACGATGCTCACGATGAAGGTGCCGAACAACGCGTGGATGCCGATGGTGTCGGTGATGAATCTGGTGGTGAGGACGACCGCCAAAATGGCGCAGATGTAGGTCTCTTTCACAGGTTCTCCCTGTAGGGTGCGGCGGGACATCCAAGTGAGGAAGGGGCAGATCGCCAAGGCTGCGAAGGCGACAAAGGTGGCACCTGTGAGGAGAACCCAGAGGGAGACGAGTGGGGAGCCAGAGCCGGTGAGGGAGACGATGAGGGCCAGGAGGATCCAGGTAGCTACGTCGTTGACTGCGACGGCGGACATGGCCATGCGGCCAACGTCTATTGTGAGAAGCTTGAGCTCGGCGAGGATACGGGCGAGGATGAGGAATGTCATGATGGAGAGGGCGACGTCCATGAAAACGAGAAAAGGGCCCTGATGGACGTCGGCGGCGACGGTGGCTGGTAAAACAAAGGATGTGCCGACTCCAAGTAGGAAAGAAAGTGAGATGCCGACGAGGGCGATGGCCAGGGTTCCCCGGCCAGTGTGGAGGATAGCGTTGAGGTCGAGCTCCAAGTCCACCAGGAAGAGGAAGAAGAGGAGACCGATGTTGGCCAGGGTGTCCATCACCGTCAGGCTCCGCTTCGGGAAGACGGTGTCCAGGAACGCCTTGTTCTGCCCCAAAGCCGATGGCCCCAGAAGAACGCCTCCAATGATCTCATCGATGACTCGAGGCTGGAGGAGAGGTTGGAGGAGGAAGGCGAGGGCGCGGGTGACCGCCACCACCAAGCAGATCTGAAGGATGACGAGGGGCAGCGCGTAATCCAGTGGGTTTCGTTCTACCACACCCCATTAGATGTGGCCTTCATCGGTGCCGGGCACACCAGAGGCGCGCATGTCCCGTCCCCCCCCCCCCCCCCCCCCCCCCCACGAGCATAGCCATTTCTCTCTCTCTCTGTGTAAACCCACCACGATACGGCAACGGTCATTGGGCATCTGGTCAAGTCGCCCAGTAGTCACCAAACCTGGTAGAGAAGAGAAATGCTTAGTGTCCGTGCGTGCGGACAAATAATCTGTTCGTGCGCAGGACCAGGGCGCGCCCAATTAGGCGGCCGGCGCGCCGCATTGGGGCGGCCTCGCGGTGCCCAGGCGCGCCCTGGTCCGGGCGCACGGACAAATGATTTGTTTGTGCGCACGGATGCAAAGTGTTTCTCGGTAAAGAAAGACTTTGTGCACTTTCAAAAGTGCACAAAGTGCAATCCACATAGGCAACTAACCCATGTGGCACCATCCATATGGATTGGTAGTCCATGTGACACCAAAAAAAGTGGTGCAACATGGACTAGTTGTCCATGTGGATTGCACTTTGTGCACTTTTGAAAGTGCACAAAGTCTTTCTTAACCTGGTAATATCTGCAACCTCAAATGTATTTTAATTTGACGTGCTGTGAGGTGTGAACCCACCCCAATCCTCATGAACCCAACACCAAACTTAATTTGTTCCATATACGCACCATCTCTGCATTCCAAACTAGGTTATTCACATTTCTGACGGGGAAAAACTGCCATACATTTGTGAGTTATTTGTGCCATTTATACTCGGTGAGATTGCAATTTGAGTGCAGGAGAAATTTTTAGGGTGATATTTGCACTAAAATTTAATGCATCTTAATTAAATTTATAATTTTTACGGATTCCTGCATGCACACATATAATGTCTCCATTTGTACTACAGTTTAGAAACCTAGAATTGTAGAGCAGTAATTATTCACTCATTGATTCTAAGATAATTCATTCTAACTGCTATTATATTCTTTGTTTATTATTTATTATTTTAATACAAGTAGGAAAAATAGTTTAATGAAAGAAGAGATGCTGTAATGACCAATCCCTTGCGATTCTAATCATTTTTCTGCCCTTTTATACACATACCATATTTCTAATTCTCAATCTAAGGTAAAGCTAGATAGTTGTGTTTAGCCTTCCAGAGTAAATTGGGTCATTGCTTCCCTCATTTACCTATAGTCCGGCTACCCCCTTGCCATGCACTGGAAAAGAAATTGTAAGGCCTTGGGCTTTATTGGATTCTTAATGGGCCTTCTTCTAGAACAGTGTCTGTTGACATCAAGGGATGTTGATGTCAGCAGTTGGGTTGACGGCAAGAGTGCTGCCGTCAACTGGGTATTGGCGTCAATCGATGTTGACGTCTACCGAAGTTTCCAGAGTCTTCCCGTGCATGAACTTGATGGCAATTGATGTTGACGTCAAGGTTTGTCGGTGCAAGTTGATGGCAACAGATGTTGACGTCAACCTGCCCGGTCTGTGTTTTTAGGGGCGACCCGAGGCCCCTTCTTCCTCACTTCTCTCCATCTCCTTCCTGTGCGTGCCCCTTGTGGTGGTTACAAACCGATTTCCGTGGGGCCCCTTCTCCACCGTTCGAGTTCGGCGTAGGGAAAAACTGGTCGAGGACTAGACACGAGGGAGAGCGTCTGAGTGTGCACACGTGGCTAGGGTTGGAGGACTCTGTGGTGTCGAGGTGCGAAGCCATAGGTCCTAGCTGGTCCTACCTTGTGTGTGTGTGTGCTTGCCTGTGTGTGTGCTTGCTGTACTGTTGAGCCTACGAGGTTCCAGGTTCTTGGCGCACTCTTGCGAGGAGTTGAGCGCCACGTCACCGATTTCTGTGTGCTGTGCAGTGTTTACTTCAGTAGCTTTACCTTCTGCACTATACTTTTAATTCTGTTACCGGTTG
Organism: Colocasia esculenta; assembly: GCA_014218235.1. NCBI lineage: Eukaryota > Viridiplantae > Streptophyta > Magnoliopsida > Alismatales > Araceae > Colocasia > Colocasia esculenta. The sequence goes on along the minus strand of CM024765.1, from coordinate 87,546,080 downwards.
GGGTTAGTGTCTCTACTTGGTCTCTTCTTGAGACTCACTCCCTTTCTTTTTAAGTGGTTCATCGTCGGCTCTAGGTGCTGAGGAGCCTAGTCACTCCGGTGCTGCTCCTGCTTAGCTGCTGTGAGTTGTACTTAGTTTATGTACTTGCTGTACTCTTTTCTTTTGTTGGATCAGCTCTGAGTTGTACTTTTGATATATTATTATAGTGGAATGTTCAAATGTTTTGTGGCGTGTACATTTTCTTATATGTTCTCCTCAGACGTTCTCTTTTTTACCCTTCCGAGTTTCGGCTCGTGGGTGACGGGTCAGGGTTCAGGTTACTGATTGGTAATTGATAATTCGAATCCTGAGTCGTTACAGAAACTGTGGTCCTATAAGCACAGTTATATCATCTACCCCCATACCACGGTCACCATCCTCTCTTTCTTTTAAGCAGTATTTGTTGCACATTTGATTTTACAAGTTAAATATGCAGACCAAGACCTATCACAAATAATTAAGATGAGAACTTTTCATAAAGCTGGAAAGTGAAGAGTGAGACGAGATGGAGGCCGAATAAAAGAGCAGTTTTGAAACTTCGTGCCCACACCCTCCTCTTATAATCCACTTATGCAAGTTGCTCTAATACCCCTTCCAGGCGCAAGAATGGTAGCCTTTATTATTTACAGACCAAATAGATCTACACAAATACTTGGCATTGACCCACTCATTCCGTAAGCTTGATCTAGGTGAAATGATAACCTATGATTGCAAGAATGAGCAAGCATTATTCAAGTCCAAAAATCTGCTGAAACCCCAAACCTGTTTCAATCTTGGGCCTACACATTTGTTACCAACAGTGAAAGGGTTTATAATACCCAAATGCCTGTGAATAAAATTTCTCAACAACTATTAAACTTCTCCAATGAATTTCTTGAGTAAGCGAAAGGCCATATACCAAAAGTTGAATATGAATAAATTGTGTTAAATAACTAATAGTTAGTGAGAATGGTTAATTAATAATAGTTAACTAAAAGTAAAATATAATATACCTAAATTGAAAATGTAACTTGTAAATTTATTTGTTTTTTATTTTACATTTAAAATAATTATATGAACTACATATAATAAATATAGGTAACTGAACTATATGTGATAAACTATATAAACTATAAGTAAACTATAAACAATCTAACCATTAGCGTAGAAGGTGTTTAAGAAATAATTAGCGACAATAAATATTAATAATTAAACAAGTATATATATATATGTATATATATGTATTTCTAATTTGACATGATGTGCATAATAAAAAAAAACATGACTAAAAGAAAGAAATTTACAAAAAATCTGAATTTGGAAGAATTGAGGGTTTTTTAAAAAATGGGCAGAGTAACAGCAAGAATTAATAATTATAAATCAATAATTAATTTTGGCAGAGTGTCCCGTTAGTTAAGGGATTAATGGACAATTTTGACAGAGTATCCATACAATTAAGGAGTTAAGAAGTAATTTAACAAAAGATCTCTAGAATCATGGATTAAAAATTAACTTTGACAAAATATCCCCTATAATTAATAGCAAAATTGTAAATAAAAGAATAATAACATGAAAATTAAAATTTAATCTTGACAACATAACCCTCCTTTCTTAAGGATCAGCTAGAGCTAGAAAGATAACGCAAGTTTTAAAAGTAATTCAAATTTAAATTTAACAGATATTATTCCCTGAATAATTTAACAAAATTCGGCCTGAAAATGAGAACACCAACCTTTAGGAAATTATGAAAAATTTTGGGGTGAAGGGTATGGCCTCCTGTAGGTAGCAGGTCTCCCTCAGTTTAAAAATAGATGGATTCAAGACATAAATTCAATTTGATCAATTAAATAGGATAAAATAGGTAAAATGATCGATTATTTGACCTAATTCACTATATGATCGACTGTTTTATTAAATAATCGATTATTATGAGTCTAAGTTACAAAATTATCGATTATTTAATGAATTAATCGATTATTGACAATTTAGTTTACACAACAATCGATTATTGTGGGGTTTTAAGTAAAATTTGAGTGATTATTTGATCGATCTTTGTGGGTTAAGTTGCACAATGATCAATAATCAATCATTTTTTATAGCTTAGTTATCTTCTTTATTTTTCATAATTGCTTATTTTTTTATTGAGTAGAAATATATTTTATAATTTGTATTTTTAATATATTTTATTTTATATTATATTATATTTATAATAATTATATAAATTTTGGTTCACCGTACCGAACAGATCGACCATACCACATTCTCCGTGGCACGGTACAATACGATCCATACCGTATCGATCGATCGGTCGACCAATAAAAATAAATTAGTCAATCAATTTTAGACTTTGAAATGTTGGACATCTGGGGATGCTCACTAGAAGAATCGATCGACCGATTTTACTATATCGTATTAACCGTGTTAGAGATCACAAATTCTGTGACATAATACGATTTGCACGTACCTTTGTGATACGCTGCGGTACATCGAACCATGATATAAACTATATAAATCATATACTATAATATTTAAAATAATATAAATAACTATATCTGTAATATAATCAAAACTACTATAGTATAAATAATGTAACTAATAGTTAGCAGCAATGTTTAATTAAAATAACAGTTAAGTAAAAGCATAATATAATATATATATTCACTAAATTAAAAATGTAACTTATATACATTTACATTTTTTATATTTGTATTTATTTTATATTCTTTTATTTTTAAAATAACTATATAATTTATATATATGATAAACATAGATAGCTATATATAATCGATTATTTCAGTGAGAAACAATCCAAGGATTTAGCTCAATTGATTGGTTTTTCAAATTGATCAATTATTTAGGTGTTAAGTTGTAAAATGATCGATCAATCTACATTGAGATGAATGGATTTTAAGTGAAGAAATGATTTATAATTCCAATGGATTGATTATTTAAATATATATTTTTTTTTTCTTTTTCTTACCTCATGATTTATAGTTTTCATTTAAAATTAAACTATAGAACAATTTTGTTTTGTTTTTTTTTTGCAGGAGTCATATAGTAGAGGAATGGATGAGAGGTACGGAGATGACAGTCAGGGTCCAGAGTTGGATCCTGACATTTGGGTTGCAGCATCTGGGGCACCCAAGAAAGGACATGTCTATGATTTTGGACATAGCTTGGGCACGACCAGGGTGATATCATCATGCTCGAGTTCGGTCTCACATGCGACCTCTCCATTTACCACACCAGCAGCCCCAGGTGGTTCTTCCAGTGCCGCCCCGACCATGACTCCGGATATGTTTAGGGGGATCGTCAACGAGACCGTCTCTCAGAATATCTCAACCATCGTCTCTCAGATCGTCTCCTAGATGCTGGCAGAATTGAGAATTCCTAGTAATAGAGCACCTCCTGCATGTACAGCAGCCTCCGGTAAGTATTTTATTTGATTGATTTTCTATTTATTAACTCTAAGTATCATCTTACAAAATATAAGAATTTAGTTTGAGGATGGGAAAATATCATTTTCTTAACTCTATGAACTTGGGTTTGAGGGTCCAAAATTGAAAAGAAAGGTCTAATCAATCTATCGATTGTTCCAACACGACATGGGAGGTGAAAGTAACCGGTAAAAACTGACAGAGTTCAAATTGAACTCCAAATTTGAGCTCAATGCTCAAATTTACATTTCTTAAAAACAACTAACTTAATCGGGTTTAAGAGGGTCAAAAATAAAAAAATAGATCCGATTAATTTGTCAATGACTCCAACACGACCGGGAATGTGAGAGTGACTTGTAAAAACTGACGCGGAGTCCAAATTGGACTTCCGATATGGCTTGGGCAAACAATTTTGTATTTTCTTAACTAGTTTAGTTTCAAATCTATGAACTTGGGTTTGAGGGTTCGAAATTGAAAAGAGAGGTCCAATCAATCTATCGATTGTTCCAACACGACATGGGAGATGAAAGTAATCCGTAGAAACTGACGGAGTTCAAATTGGACTCCAAATTTGAGCTTGATGCTCAAATTTACATTTCTTAAGAAGAACTAACTTAATCGGGTTTAAGGGGGTCAAAAATATAAAAATAGGTCCGATTAACTTATCAATGACTCCAACACGACCGGAAAGGTGAGAATGACTTGTAGAAACTGACAGAGTCCAAATTGGACTCCCAATATGGCCTGGACAAACAATTTTGTATTTTCTTAACTACTTTAGTTTCAAATCTATGAACTTGGGTTTGAGAGTCCGAAATTGAAAAGAAAGGTCCAATCAATCTATCGATTGTTCCAACACGACATGGGGGGTGAAAGTAACACGTAGAAACTGACGGAGTTCAAATTGGACTCCAAATTTGAGCTCGATGCTCAAATTTATATTTCCTAAAAAAACCAACTTAATCGAGTTTAAGGGGGTCAAAAGTAAAAAAATATATGTCCGATTAATTTGTCAATAACTCCAACAATACCGGGAAGGTGAGAGTGACTTGTAGAAATTGATGGAGTCCAAATTGGACTACCGATTTGAGCAAAACGTTTAAAACTGTCATTCGTCAATTTCAGTTAAATGAAAAACATCTTGCTTTTAATTTTCAAGAAAAATTAATTTCTTTATTAAGTATTTGATTTTATTTTTTTTAAATGATATACATGATCATCCGTCGTGAGATGTTGGACGAGACGATAACCAGGATGACACATATACGGAGGATTTGTGATTTCATTTTAGTTGTGTGCATGTTGTCATTTTATTATGGATGTATGATTAGTTTGTGTGTTTATATTTCATGTGATGAATTTGAGGTTCGTGGAGATTGTGATTTGTGTAGTTGAAGTTGATTTATTGTAGTTTTATGGTATTGTTATTTATCAGGTGATTTATAGTCATTTATGTAAATTTATAAAAAAATATTGTAAAATTAGCGACCGATTAGCGACGGATATATTTCCGTCGCGGATCGGTCGCTGACATTGGTTGCTACACACATGGCGGCGGATCATGTTTGGTCGCTAGGTCTGTCTCTATATTAACGACCGATATAGCGACCAAAAGAATCAGTCACTGACAGCGACGGAAACAGCGACCAATTATCGGTCGCTGTGGGCGACTGTCCTGCGACCACGCTGGGTGGTCTCTATTTGAGACCGAACGTGCAACCGACCTATTTTAGTCGCTATCAGAGACAGATTCTGCGACCGCCAACAATCGGTCGCTGTCTAGCGACCAATATATAGCGACCGAAATATTCGGTCGCAAGGTGGTGGCTGTTCGGTCGCAGATGCTCACAGCGACCGAACAGAGACCGAATAGAGACCGAACTTGTCGGTCACTATTTCCACTTTTTCTTGTAGTGTCATTCTTTCTCTATTTATGTTTTTCATTTTTTTCTTCTCACTTTCCTACGGAATTTCTAGCTATTTAATTAAGATATAAATAGGAACATTTGAATACATTTTAAAAGGTAAATCTTAAAATTACTAATTAGAGCGTACGTTTATGAATATTTGTAAATTCTAAAATTATCAATTAAAACGTATATTTATAAATATTTCGGACTTTCTATAATTGTTTAAATTTAGTTTAAATTGAATTTGTATCTTTCTTTCTTTCTAAAAATTGTTTAGCATGCCTAATACATTTCTTAAATTATCTATTTCAGTTTATAATATCAAATAAATTCTAATTGGTCTATTTTTGATTTGAAAAAGTTATCTTTTCTTATTTATTTTCAAATATATAAAAATTTTTTCTTTATTTATTTATTTTTAAAATTATTCTAATAATTATACTACATCCACGTATGCGTGTAACGTGTTTGTTTGACTAGTTATTGCTTGTTGCATAAATCTTGTTGATCATATCTTTTCCATCAAAGATAACACAGTAATAGAGCACGCCGCTTAGTAGTGGACGGGTGAACGGAAGGGTGATTAATTTCTCGTGTTATTACCAGAAACTTCTCAAACTGAAGATAATTAACAGAGTTATTAATCTAGGGTTGTTAAACATGTGAGTTTCAGTGTAAAATTAGCGAGAGTAAATTTCTGAGATTTTAGAAAAGATTCTGGACGTAATTACACGATTCCAGATAAAAAAAACTTAAAAAATCCCTTTCTTTCTGCACATGCTTCTAAAATGACATCTCATCCAACCCTAGTGATCAGACTTTCAAACGGGAAGATCCACCAAGAATAATAAAACTCTTACTAGAGAGGCTGTGAGGAGAAAGAAAAAGAATTCTGCAACAAGCAGAAACTTACAAAGAGAAGAAAAACAAATTTCTATACATTAATATTGGCCTAATCATAATTAGTCTGGAACTAACTTTCATCAAAACCTCATGGTTCTATTTGTTGTGCATTACATCTCACAGAACGCGCTGAAAGTTTTAAATATATAATTAATTATAAATTTTATATATGCTCCAAATTTTTAAGAGTTGTCGAAAATATTCCTGATGTCTCTAAGTAGTTACATTTATGCACTTCTAATGTTTTTTGTACTATCAACACATGAAAAAGAAAAAGAAAATAAAAAAATATTCCTAGGACGTACGGGTCATTCGTCTTTATGAAGCTGAACTTGAGGGTGAATTATATATATGATTTCAAAATGGTAGGGATATGACAAGGAGAGGATATTCTTGATAATATGTAAAAGTTGGGACTGCACATATAAATATTGCGGCAGACTAAAAAGGTGGATTATATATATACAAGAAACTGTCTTCCAAGGGTAATTTGGGTAAGTTTAGACCGGAGACCCCTTGAACAAATAGAATTGACATCGGCTCACAGCATGTGTTTAGTTATGCCAACCAACATGCATGAGATTTCATGGAAAACGTGATTGCGGTAAACAAGGTTATTAATGCCAGTCATGTTCACTTATATGACAAATGCATCCATACGTTCATACGTTGTATCCAAACAGGACGGTACTGTCTTTTACAGCCTCTGGTAGACTGCTCTCGTTAGATTTATACTTGGTTTGGAGGGAACGGGAAGTCGTACGTCTCTCCTGTTTTGAGAACAGCCCCACATTTCTCATGCGAAACCCACCCACTAGAGAACTTCTAGTACACATTCCTTCGCTAATACCGCACGAACCTCTCCAGAGTTGTGGCTTGTTGAAGGAACTCTCGCTGGCAATGCCGGTTCGGCCGACGGAGCAGCGGGTGGGTCTTCGTAAACGATGAGGAGGTCAGATCAGTGTCGATATCTCTCGCTTTCTTCTGGTGCTTTTCGTCGGGGACAAATTATAAGTTCCATCCATGCTTGTGTGAAAACCCTTTGCCATCAGTACTACGTACTTCGCCGTTTGAGTGAGGTACACGTCTTTTCGGTGTTAGAAGTGATCTGCAGAAGAGAGAACGTACGTCATGCCAAACTCGTCTCATTAGTTGGCTGCGAGAAGTCTTCTACGTGTTCTAACGAAGGAGATTTGTCTTGTGGGGTGAAGAGAAGATTATTTAGACCACTCGAGCTGCGAAGAATTGAGAAGCTGGCACCTGGTGCGGGAGAAGAGGCCTCCCCGGGGGGGCAAAAGACATGTGATGCGTCCAAACTCCATGTTAGACCTAAAGAGGTGTCGTTAATGAGTGATGATGTTCGTAGTTCTCGTCCGCTAGAATTGCAGGCCGTCAAGGAACGGAATTAATTAGAAGCCTCTTCTAGAAGACTGGGACGTCTTTATTTCCTTATTCATCGCGTTCTTCGCAATATTCCAAAAGCTGCATTTGATTGTTTTATACTACACCCATCAGTCCGATAATTAACCCTTTTGTCTCTTTTTAGTCTAAAATTACTGATAACTACTGTTTTGGGTGATGCTGGTGTTCTTCTATGCTATGGCACGTCAAAATATCTAGTCCTGTCAATAGATCGGATCCGGGTCGAATCTTTGGTGATCCAAATTCGGATCCAAATTTAGAAGATCCAGATCCAATCCGGATCCGAATTTAAAACACATTTCGGATCCGGATTCAAATTAAGATCCGAATTCAATTGGTGATCTCTAACTCGTACCTCGTTGCGGTAGGCATCCCCAAAGATGAGGCTGATGAAATCGCCGGTGACCGGGGGGAGCAGAGAACAACGGCACCTGCAGCGGCGAGCTGTCAACTTTTCCCTCACCGTCTTCCTCTCCCTTTCTCCATTTCATGCTTCTGATTGGACGCCATGATGAGTCCTGTGAAGAGGCGCCTCGGCCGGACAGGGTGAGCCCACGGCTGGGAAGTGGAGTGGGCTGCTTCTTGCTCTCTGTTATGCGTAATCGCTGATGATGGTTGGCGAGGGGGTGGAGATGGGAAAGAGAGGGGAGGGGAGGAGTTGGGGGAAAAGGAGTTTCACCACCCAAGCACCGTCATCACCTTCTTGTTCTTTGCTGCCACCTCTGTCTTCTCTTCCTTTCCCCATTGTTCTCTGCTCCCCCTCTTGCTCACTGACGCCTTCTTTCTTTGACTGCTCTTACAGTTGCCTTGCATGGCTGCTGCTGTCTCGGCACCCGCTTGCCCAACAACAACAACAAGCATTGGGCAAACACAATACAGAAACAAAAGTTAGAGATCAAGATCCCTTTCCTTGCCGAACAAGTGAATGGTAATTAATCTTGGCTAGCGATTTCCCCCAACAAGGTACATATATACCAGTCATTGATTTTGTTGGTTGTGAAACAAAGAGATCGAGGCGGGCAACTGCCTGCAATTTCTAGCCTAAATGGTCGAAGCAACGCATATATTATACATAACAAGGCACATGCACATCTAGGGCTGAGAGGCACCTTACTTCAGCAGCTGTTCCTAATCGTCTATAGTGGTGGTTCAACTTCTGGTTGTCCAAGTGGGAGCTTGATGACGAAGCCGAACAGGCTGCCCTACATCTCTCGAACACACTTAGCAAGAGGGATGGCGACACTCTCGGAGGCTAAAAAAGTGACCAAATAGCAGTAGTAGCAATAGACTCATGATCAGATGCCGTTTTCGCCAACAACAATGATGACCACGGCGACAATGAGATGAGGAGGAAGAAAAGGAAAGAAGGGGCGGCCGAGAGGACGTATGGCAGGTGGAGAGAAGGAATAGTAGTAGGAGAGGAGGATCTCCTCACCATCGCCATGGGGGCATCTGCTCCCTTATCCTTGATGATGCTTTTCCTCTTTGCCACCGACACAAATAATCCGAGGACGGAAGGGGAGGAGTGAGGAGGGTCTGCACCCACCCTGATGTTATTGCAAGGGTGACTACCGATGGCCATGGCTGACAGATGAAGGGACGGCAAGGGCCATGGTGCCACGGTTGGGCAGCAGACCCCTTCTCTGCGCAGATCAGTAGGAGCCATGGCTGGGTGAAGGCTGGTTGGAGCCATGGTCGTCGGAATCATCTCCTCCACCTCCACCCCTTGTCGCCGCCGCATTCCGCAGAGCCACTTCCCATGGGGAAAAACTAGGGTTGAGAAGGGGACGGGATGGGACGGGGCGGGGGCGAAGGGGAAGAAGTCGGGATGGGGCTTTCCATCGGATCGGATTTTCGGATCAGGTGTTTGCCCCGAAACAAGAGAGTTCAGATAAAAAATATTTGCCCCGAAAGCGGACAAAAGTTGCACTTCGGGTCAAAACATGTGATCCGAATCCGATTTAGATCCGTTAGATCCATTGACAGGCCTAAAAATATCCGATGGTTTATGATATCTTAATGTACATTGAGGAAATCATTTTCAGTAGCTACTAGGTCCACAAGTTCAATATAGTCCATTTTGATCTTTTGTCTGCTTATGCATCCTCCACGTGTCTTCAGACATTCTAAGGATCTCCGAATAGACACTTGCCGACTGAGCAGATGTGCGCTAGCCTTGCTAATTGTCCCCGAACCTTTGAGCTCCTTTCATTGAACACCTGCCGATCATGTTCGCGAGTGTGGTAACCGCTCTCATCATGTCACAATCCGCATCCTCTGAAGTTGCATAACTCCTCATAACAGAAGTTTGGTGAGGTCACTCCCCACGATTCAGGTGGTTTCCACGCCACGATCTCTTCAATGCTTCTCTGTTGGAGTCTTAACTGCAGCCCATAATGAATTGTTATAGCCTGCTAACAGATAAACTATCCGAGCACCAACTATATAATGGGATTTGAACCTTCAACATGAGGTACGCAAACTCCGTTACTCAAAACCCCTCAAGACTTTCCTGTCAAACATACACTAATTTAAGCATCAGAGGGTTCTCCCCCGATTCTCCAAACTAGGGCCCTTTGATGTCCTCTTTCATTCTTGCATGTCCTTCACATCCACTGATCATGTTTCTTCCTGTTTCTCAAGTTGTAGATAGAAGTAGTCACTCTCGATCACTTTCTGACTACTACATTTTTTGGCGCCTTCTGTGGGAATCGAACCCAAGGTCACATGGTTAAACTCCGCTCTTCGGCGCCATCATCAACACTCATCTTGAGGACTAATCAACGACTATTCTTGTGCCTCTGGCGTCCTGTCTCTTAATGGCGCTATCTCATCAAGCGGCCTCCCCGGCTCCAAGAAGACCTCCTTGTTCACGTCACTACTCTCAAGTCCTCCTCGGTTTCTTTATAACTGACTTGAGAGTGGGGGGCAAGTGAGGAGGTGATTTTCAGTCAACTAGGCCCACAGGCCCAATACAACCCATTCTAACCTTCTGTCCGCTTATGCATCCTCCACGTGTCCTTGAACATTTCGAGGATCTCCGAGCAGACACCTTCCCGAGCACATGTGCGCGGTCTTGCCAGCTATCCTCGGGCCTCTGAGCTCCTCTCACCGAGCACCCATCGATCACGTTCGTAGGTACGGTAACTACTCTCATCATGCCAGTATTCGCACCCTTTGGAGGTGTGTAACTCCTTATAACGGAAGTTTGGTGAGGTCACTTCCCACAATACAGACAGTTTCCATGCAACGATATCTATAATGCCTCTATGTTGGTATCTTAAGTGTAGTCAATAATGGACAGTTACAGCCTACTGATAGATGAACTGTTCGAGCTCTAACTATATAATAGGATCTGAACCTTCAACACGAGATACATGAACTCTGCTACTCAAAACCCCAGAAGGCCTTCCTATCAAACATGCACTAAGGCATTGGAGGGTTCTCCCCCAATTCTCCTAATCGCGGCCCTTTGACGTCCTCTTTTATTCTTGCAGGTCCTTCATATCCACCAGCCAAGTTAATTTCTTCCTATTTCTCAAGTTGTAGATAGAAGTAGTCACTCTCGACCACTTTCTAACTGCTACATATATATATATATATATATATATATATATATATATATTCTTCTATTTTTTTTCCTTTTGAGTGTTGATATTAGTTATCTAATTTATGACGACCTTTTAAATTTGATTTACAATTTGTTGAATTCCTTTTTGGTGGAAAACATTAGGTTTTCTTGCTTATTATAAATCATTCTTACATCAAATATTAATGTAAAATTGCCATCTTACTGAAATATTGTTAACAATGTCAAAATCACTGCAAGCATGCCTGATGTAGTTAATTTCTGTCAAAAAAGTGAATATTCTTCATAGGCACTTGAAGGAAAACGGACCATGGGAAGCAAAAGCAATATGCTATGCTAGCTAGTTTTGGCTCCAACTGGTTTGGACTGAAAGTTTGAAACAGAACTCGGATTCTTCTGATTGGGTCGGTGCCGGTCATGGATCAGCACGGTCCACTGAAGAGTAAATTTTGAGAGTCGGATACGCTGTGGTAGTAATTATTGTGTTAAATTAATTACGGTGTACAAATTTGCATCTAATCGTCCTGCAAAGCATTATTTAACGATCAGTCTATAAGATAAGATAGAACTTGAAAGGCTAGGACGATTTCAGTAGTCAACACAGAGATGTGGCCTGTGGGTTCCTTATTTTCTAGATTAATGCTTTGCTAATTTTTTTTTCTATTTCTCAAATGTTATCATCTAAGTTCAACAAGGTCCAATTGTATACCATGATGATATGAAGCAGGTATTATTACTCTTAATGGGAGCAGTGGCTACGTTGGGTGTGAAGCGGCTTTTGCTAATGGATTTCGTTGAAGCATCCAGAAGGTCGCTCCTGTCCAGCTTAAAAAGCGCATAGATCGCGTAAGAGTCATGGATTGGCAAATGTGTCGAAAATGGATTGGATCTGCCCGAAAGCCCAGTGGGTCGATCCATCATGGACCGAGCTTGACCTCGAAAATGTGGGGTGAATGGTTCATCCCCTCAATCAGGCCTGGGTTCTGTTATTGGGCCTAGGCCTATTCATGCAGCACACTGAGCCCAGGATGTTCTAATTTCAGTGTTTCTTGGCAGATGATTCGAATTAGAGGTAAAATGCCAAATAAGTGGAACATTAATATTCCAAGATAATACTTTTCTTGAAATTTGTTTTTAATACAACTAGAATCGTAGTGTTGTAGTTTTCTTAACCCAAGCTTCTAATCTCAGTTTGGCAATGGGTTGGGGTTAGAGATAACTCTAACCCATGACTAAATTTATACAGAGTTAACTCATTTTTTAGTTTGTTTTCTTGTGTGTTAACTCAATTTAACTATAGTGAGTTAACCCACTTTCTCTTGATTGTTTTGGCAATATAAAGTGAGTTAACCCACTTTCATATCAAAAAGTGACTTGAAAAATAAAGTAGCAATTAATGTTGTGTTGAGAAAAGAGAAAGTAGCAATTAATATTTTGTACCGTCAAGAGAAAAAAGTAGTTAACCCACTTGAATTAACTCCAATCCACCTCTAGAGGTGGGTTGAAAAATTGTGAGTTAACTCACATCTGACTCACTTTTAATCTAACCCACTTGAGTTAACTTTTTTTTGTTACCAAATTACATTTTAAGTTAACTCTGAGTTAACTTTGAGTTAACTTCAAATTAACTCGTTACCAAACTGAGTCTAACATGCCTATCATAAAGTGGCTAAAACGGGCTTCGGATTGGATCATACTTTTCTGCAAATCTTGGTTGGCTGATTTTCTACAAATCTCATGGAATATATACATCATATATAAGAATAAAACTTGGATGCTAAAATAATATCTGTACATATGCTAATAAGGAAAAATATAGTATGGAAGTAAAGAATATTGTGGTAACATATTTTGCATTATAAGAATTATACAAAATTATGGCTTGCAGAATAACATGTATAAATTAATTTTTTTTGAAAGTTTCCCATATAAACTATCACTAGATATATAAAAAATGTAAAAGTATCATCCTAGAAATATGTTTGCACACATATCACCGTATATATCGAAAAATGTTACGGAAATATCATCAGCAAAGCTTTTGCATTGCATCCAACTTAACTTGCAATACTCTAATGCCAGTGATAGGCCAGGTGAAAGACTATATAGTTTCAAATATAATGGAAGAGGACATCCGTCACTCATCATGGAAGCAGAAGAGAGCAGCCACATCAACACATGACATCTGATCATCCGACCATGGGGACGCTTTCGAAAAGGTATTGGCCGTGTGTCACCTTTTCTCTTTCTTTATCAAGCTTTTCCCATCGAGGACAAGAAAAAGGTTTCAGAACCAATTTTCTTGGACGTGCTACCACAGCACCACTGCAGCGGCTTTAAGCATCACCCACTGTTCTACCACGCCCCTTCCAGGCATGGGGAGCTAACCGAAACTGACAAGTGAAAGGGCCAGTCTTGCGTCTGGCCATGGCCTGAGGGGAGTAATGCAGAAGCTTGTCCTTTTCCATCCTCCAACTGATCGGATTAGGTATTGGAAGCCCTTCTCCGTCGATGCATGAGTATATAGGAGGATCGGATTCGGTGAATATTAGAGGAAAAAATACGAGAAAGTTCAAATCAAAATGTGAAAATTTTCTGGTGAAATGATTTTTTTTTTTTTTACAAAAGTACTCTCTAATATATATATGTTGAGTCCATGCATGGGCCGGCTAGTTGAGGACTTTCAGATATGATAAATATTCCTCATTCGTCTGCAGTATATGTACTTGCTTCTCCCAGTCTTCTCCTTAATTTTACCATGTGGATGTAGTCATATGTTAATTGTTTGATCCAATTCTAGTTAACGAGGCAGCATAACGATAGCATGTTGATGAAACTTTAAAATTAACATGCATGGGGATGATCAAACTGAAGCAGAACAGGGTAATGTCTCCCCTTCAGCAAAAGGAATTGCGCCCTCTTCATCCCTCACAAACCCTACTGTACTTGCATGCGCGTCGCGAGAGAGGAAAATTAATTAAGTAATTAAGGTGACAGATCAACGAGAAGCTTTACCCTTCCACACGCTTCCTAATTAACTCGTGCATATTCATCCACTTCGTGTAGGTGAAACTTAATTACCAGAGATAAAGAATAGGGAAATCTTTGGCATATATGCGTGCCCACCCACACTCGATCGGATCACAAGAGAGTTTGCATGTTACTTTCAGCTGCAGGAGAAGATCTGGTTGGCTAACTTTGTTAAGTCCAATCAACATTGAGGGGAGTGCGGGTGGTGAGAAAGAAGACGAGGAACGTATGGCCGTGAGCCTCTCACTGATCAATGGTTGAAAGGGAAGGCATGCACAAGCCTAGCTAGCTAATTACCCGCGGTTGGGGAGACAAATTTTGAAGATTTTAGGCCACACAGATATATATATATATATATATATATATATATATATATATATATATATATATATATATATATGTTATAGTGGTTACAGATGAGGACACAAGATGAAGAAGAAATGCGAAGCTTTATATAGGACTCTTCCTTGACGCTATCTGCCATTACGATGATGGCACAGATACATATATGCCAACGACAGCGGTTTCTTCTGATATATGTTTCGGTCACATCTGAGGTTGGTCGAGAAATCGACCCACAAGGAGGTTTGTCGATCGAATCCGAGAGTTGTTGATCTCGTATCACAGGGGGAGACCATTCATAAAATTACCAAGGTACTATTGGGGCTTACTTCCAAACATTTGGCATTTATTTAGCTTGCGACATGAAACCTGATAGACGTAGCAATATTCGAGGAGGATTTAACCATAGCATGTCGCAAGGGAAGCGCGCCTTTCAAGGTGTCTGCAATTTTAATTTTCAGACGGTATGAAAAGTCTTTCTCTTTGGACAAGAGTTTTCTTTGAAGAAGAATATGTATGACTCAATTTTAGATGTTTATTGGAAACAACAGATAAAAGTATGTGGAGATTCCACATCATCTTATGATGAGAGTACCTCGATCTTGCAATAAATAATTTTAAAAAATGATAGATTTTATGAATATAGTATCTTAATTTTGAGTTAAATCTTTCACCAATTTGATACGGTCCCACATTCCATTTTTTTCTTTCACGCTTTTATTCTCCTTGAGATGTGAAAATATAATTCACTTTACTCTTATTTGCATATATATCTTGCCTTTCATGATTTGTGAAAATATTCTACTCATTCAGCAGCATGAATATTCCACTCCCAAGTTACTTTTTATTGAGTTTTGATGAGACCACATGAATCATGAGTGGTACATACATTAGAAGTGACTCGATTAGTTGGACGTTCCATCATACATCAAGTGGAAAAAGTGCAATATTTTTATTCTATCAGATTTATAATTTTTTTTCAAAATTTATAAATAATTAAAATTTAGACATATGTCTTAAGTCTTGAACTCAAAATATATCTATACAATTCAAAAGACTAGATCAACTAACTTAACGTACGCTAAAAAAAGAACATGAGTCATCAGAGTATATATTTTGGATCTTTTACACGTACTAACGCTTTCTTGGCATTGTGATATTCATCCAGTGTGATGGAATATGAATCAAAAGTACGAATTCATAATAAAATATTTCAGGTATTTCGGTATTAGTATACATATACACACATATTAATTATAGAACATATATATATAGAGTAATACTGCGGTACGGCGGTGTGGTCCCACCGTACCGCAGTCCACACCGTCAGATTGAGATCCAACGATGTATATTAAAAAAAAAAAAAACGGGACCTGCTGTTTCGCACGCCTACGACGCGCGAAATACAGGTCCCGTTTGGGGATTGTCGGCCCGCCGCACTGCAGTATTTTTGATATATATATATATATATATATATATATATATAGTGACATATATAGATGATATATATGCATGGCAGTACTGGATCCCCTTATTTTACTGTATTATCAGAAATTTGAGTTGGTTGGTTCACTATTTCAACAAGACAGAATGATGTCCCTTCAGGGGTTCACATCAGCAACATGTAAACCTATTCTTCCCCCCCCCCCCCTTTCTTTATCAATGAAAGATATATATGTTTGCTGACGAGTGTGAATTGCATATATACCTTCTCCATTGTCACGTTGTTTGATACTAGAATACTAATGCGTGCGTGTATCACGTGTACACAATCCTCCAGAGATGAGGGATGAAGACGTCAGCTCAGCTGATAATTAAATGGGGGTCGTTAGGTGTTTAAACGACCCGTGAAGAAAAGGGATGGCTGCAAAGAAAAGCCAACCGGTCGAACAAAAGGGACGATTTTTTTTTTTGGGAAAATTAATATCCGGTCTAAATTAATAAGATTAATTAATTTAAAGTTCAAAGATCAAAAAATATAATTTTAGATTCTTTGACCGTTAACTTTCTAATTTTAAATCCAACATCTTCACGCCGCCGTCGGGGAAGTTTTTTTAAAACCCAAAATATCATCTTAATTGGACCCTAAATCATTTGGCCCATTAGATCTTATGTAACTTTATTCAAATGGTGTCTATTTGTATTAAAATTTCAACCATAGGCTAATTTGATGGTTTTACAAATTATGGTGATTTTATTTTAATTTTTAGATTTTATTTTATATTAGGTGAAAAATCACTCGAAAATTAGCTGCGTCGGCTTAATTTCGAAATCCGTACGTCAACAAATTTAGATATTTATATTTCTGATATCACCATATTTTTCTAGAAATTATGATGTTCTCAAATTTTAATTTCGTTATAATTTTTCGGTGTCACCCTGTCGGAGCGCGCATCTCTGTGTAGTATACTGAGGTTACGTTTATTAACACTAATTAATTCTAAATTTTAATTATTTCAATCTAACGATAATATTAATATGTAATAACCACATTATTTATATTTTTCCAACAATTAAAATTTTCGAGACATTACATAAACATTAAAGATAAAGGATCAAAAATTTAAAACCAAGTTTTAGAATTAAGAGGAATGGCAAGCCAGGTAATATTTATTAATTAAGTAGGATATTTCTGATATTCTCGTAACCAAGTTTCACGGTTTTCATCTCTTTTGGACTGAAAATTAAAATTGGGTTAAAAAAGGACCGGACAATGATATTTCTAAACGCCTAGACTAAAAATTAACTCACCTATTCTAAAATGGACTGGGAATCAAATTCCCTTTTTTTTTTTGACGACGAACTAGCTAAAAGCTCCGATTTATTAGTTCAAGATACCAACAAAGTACATCACCATTGGCGAGCCACTTTGAGATTGGTGGGGTCCTGTGATCCCATTAATCAGAAGATTTTTATTAGTGAGGTAAATTTTCACCATTAATAACTCTACTTGATTAAAAAATACGTTTGAGAATACATCTACTGAATAAAAATTCTAGATCTGTCATTGTACATCACACGAACATAAGAGAAAACAGATCAGATTACATAACATCCGAGGTCAAAGGGAAAGTCTAAACAGACTTTGAACATGCACTACAGTAAGAACACAAGATCACAAACCTTCACATAAATAATAGATGATAAAATAAGCATGCACCAAAAATGCCAAGCTGTAATCAGGATCAAATGAGATAAGAAATTTGAGGTTGTCTTGATCCGATCTGAGAAGATCCGCTCCAAAAGGATAAGGCCGCATCGATCATTTGCGACAGAACAATATTTGTAGTTTGGAAGAAACACATCTTAAGAAGATGTGCGGATAGACACAAACTATCACACCAGTGACAAATCTCTAATTTTGGAGAGTCTTGGAGAGTTACGATCGAGAGAGGATCCATCACCTAAAACACGCTACGTAAAAGATCCATCATACAATTAAGTGAAGAAAAATATCGAAACCCCAACAACAACCTCACTGGAGACAAAATAAGGGTCAGACGGAAAACAAGAAGGGAAAATAATGGCTGGTTTCACAGGTACGTAGACTCATTATTCTCATTTTAAATTCTAGTATAATCTAAATTTTATCGTACTATATATATAAATTCTCTTAAAATATCGCCAATCAGTTATTGTTAAGAAATTTGTGTTGCTCGAGAACAAATTTTTGCAGGGTGGTGATATATTGTTGCATACTTCTTCTTTTTTTGGTTGATGTGGATGCATGATTTTGAGGCAATGAAAACAATTGCTACCTAGGCCGGTCGACCGATTTTGCTATTTCAGTCGACCGATTTTCTCACCTACACAAGGACCCAAGTCGACTTATATTGCAATTAAGTCACTTGCCAAAAAGGTGTGTCAACACACACTGAAGCAGAAACGACACACTATTCACTTGTGCCGTATCAAGAGAAACGGCACAATATTCATGTGTGCCGTATGAAGAGAAGCGAAACGACACACTGTCCATTTGTGCTCTATCAAGAGAAACGGCACACTATTCACTTGTGCCGTATCAACAGAAACGACACACTATTTTTTTTTTTTTTCAAAGAGAGGGCCTAGCAGTGTCTGCAACCGGTCGAGTGTATCCCACCCCAGCAGGGTGAAATGGAATCACTCCTCCAGGCGGACACATCAAGGGCAAATTTTTTATAAAAAAGAAAAGTAATAGTACAAGAGCAACGGGGCATACCCCTGAAAACCCAACAGAAATGACACAGAAACGACACACTATTCACTTGTGCCGTATCAAGAGAAACGACACGCCATTCACTTGTGCTGTATCAAGAGAAACGACATACTATTCATGTGTGCCGTATCAAGAGAAACGACACGCTATTCACTTGGGCCGTATCAAGAGAAACAACACACTATTCATGTGTGCCGCATAAAAAAGAAACAACACGCTATTCATTTGTGCCGTATCAAACTATGTTAACCAAGAGAAACGACACACCTCCCAAGCGTGCCGCATCACCTATTTCAACCAGAAGAAACGACACACCTCCCAAGCATGCCGTATCACCTATTTCAACTAGGAGAAACAGCACACCACCCAAGCGTGCCTTATCACCTATGCTAACCCCTGATGGATCAAGATACGACTGTGTCGACGCTTTCTCTCTGTCAGGTCGACGCATACTTCTCATCAGGTCGACGCATACTTCTCATGAGGTCGGCGCAAGTCCCACTTGCGTCAACACAAGCTCCTCATGAGGTTGACGCATACTTCTCATGAGGTCGACGCAAGTCCCACTTGCGTCAACACAAGCTCCTCATGAGGTCGACGCAAGTCCAACTCACGGATGGCCAAACCGCACCCCAAACCGCACCGTGCCCTGGCTCGGGTTGGGGTGATCCGGGCGTACTGCAGCGGCACGTCGCGATATGCCACAGACTGGTATGGTCCAGTTCGTGGCAGGTTTTTTTTTACCTTCCCTCTCACATCCGGTGCATCTAAGGAGTCTAAATGGTGTCTAATTGAGATGAAATTTTAAACATACACTAATTAAGATATGATACAAATTATAGTGATTATAGTTTAATTTTTTAAAATAAATTTTTATCGAATAAAATTATCTAAAAAATCATTAGATCGACTTAATCTCAACATATAAGGGATCTAATTGGTGTCTAATTGAGATAAAATTTTAAACATAAACTAATTAAGAGATGATACAAATTATAGTAATTTTGGTTTAATTTTTAAATTAATTTTTTGTCAAGTAAAAATTATCTCAAAAATCATTAGGTCGACTTAATCTCAACATCTATGCGTCCATAACTCCTGATATTTATATTTTAGAATCAGTATATTTTTCTAGTAATTATGATGACTTCATATTTAATTTTATTTTAGAAACTAAATGTTGTCTTGTTGAAGTGCACAGAGGCTTCGCCGTACTGCGACAATTAACCCTGTGTGCACTTAAGGGGTCTAAATGGTGTCTAATTAAGATGGAATTTCAAACATAGACTAAATAAGGGATGATACAAATTATAATAATTATAGTTTAATTTTTTAAATTAATTTCGGGGCCGATTAAGTCTTGTTATGCACTAAGCGAAGCGCCTAGTAGGCAACTATTCTAGGCAGTGGGAAGTAGAAAAATCATTAGGTCGACTTAATCTCAACATCTATGCATCAATAATTTCTGATATTTTATATTTTTCTAGTAATTATGTTGACTTCATGTTTGACTTTATTTTTGGAACTGAATGTCGTTCCGTTGAAGTGCACACAATCAAAGATAGTACCAGAACTATATTAATAATATAAAAATAATCTAAAATTAAAGATAATTATGTTTTATATAAGTGATCATGTCTTACGTATAATTTACTATCTCTTTTAATTTCTTAGTGTCATATTAATATTTTGTTATAAATTTTAAGGCGTTACAGTTTTGTTTCTATTTTCGGATTCTTAGTGTTGATCTAATAGAATACATTGGTCATATCATGAACAACTTTCATGAAGAGCCCAAAGACTGGATCACCCTCGTTCAGGCTGTAGAGAGGCCGCACTCACTGCTAATTTGGATCACGATATGAGAGAGAAGGTCAAGAATAATCCACTGTATCTTTAAGCACAGACCTTTATTTGATGTGATTCTAGTTGGAGCTCGTAGAGAAAGTCATGGGGAACAACTTTCATAAAGAAGTCTCGAAGAGATATGCCCTCGTTTGAGATGTGGAGGGCATGATAATCATGTATATGTAGATCATGATATGGGAGAGAATATGAAGAATAATCTGCTATAACTTTGGGCACAGACCACCAATTGAGGTGATTCCACTTTGAAGACGAAATTGAAGAAGAATAGAACAACTTTGATGAAGACCTCGTGGGCATATCAACCCTTTTTCAAACTGTAGAATGCGTGATATTCCTGATAGTTCTAGAGGATATGAGAGAGAAAGAGGAGAGAGAAAGGGTGCATGCATTAGAAGAGATAGAAAGTCTATCTTTGAGTTTGGATGGAGAGTCTTCTTTTGAAGTTTGCTCATTTTAAATATTCATCAAGTCACAAAACTAAAAAAAAAATCAAACAAATCATTTCCCCACCGTATCTCAACAGTACGGTACGGTACGGTACCGTACCGTACCACGGAGAATGCGGCACGATCGATCTAAATGGTACGGAGAACCTTGGTCCCACTTGCGTCTATGCAAGTTCTTCATGAGGTCAACACAAGTATGATGGGTGTCGACCCATGCAACATGAGACCTAAGAGAAACGGCGCAGGTACGCCCCACCTTATCAACATATGAGACCCAACAGAAACGACGCAGGTACGCCCCACCGTATCAACACATGAGACCCAAGAGAAACGACGTATGTATGCCCCGCCGTATCAACATATGAGACCCAAGAGAAATGACACAGGTACGCCCTGCCGTATCAACATGAGATACAAGAGAAACGGTGGCCAAGTACACCCCCGTCGTCAACAAATGAGGCCAAGAGAAACGACGTGGATATACCCTGCCGTTATCATATGAGAACCAATGGAAGGACACTCCTCCGGTTTAAAAAAAGGGCCCCCTCTCCCATCCACAACTATAAAAGGAGAGCCTTGGTCCAAGAGAAAAGGTGGTCGACTGGAAGAGAGCTCTAGAAGAAGAGGAGGGTTTTTAGAAGGCTGAAGCTTGCAGCGCAAGTTCTCTCAGGAGAAAGAGCTTCTTTTTTCTCTTTCTTGTCTTTCTTGTGTGTGGGAGACCATGAGAAGGAAGGAGAGGGTGAGTGCAGTCACAAGAGCTTTGTAGTAGAATCCCCTTTCCCCCATTTTTGAGTTTTCTTTCCTTTTTTGTTGTTTCTCTGTAGCATGGATGTTTATTTTACTCATTGGGATATGTGCCCATGAGGATATGCATATGAATATACGAAGTAACTTGTTGTCTAGTCTCTTTCTTTGGTCTCTCCCTCTCCCTTTCCTTTTTTATTTATGGATGTGTGTCGTTTCTAACTTCCTTCTGGGGGTTCATCTCCTTGCTCACTAGAAGAGCATTTCTGGGGGTTTCCATATACCCCTTGGTGTCATGAGCAGAGACCCTATCCTCTCCTCCCTCTCCTTCTTCTTTGTTGTTCATTAAAAAAAAAAAAGCTTTAGAATAATGAAGGAATGAGATGAGATGACAAGGCCTAGTGAGAGATCTTCCACCTCTCTACTGACATTGCTAGAACCTCTCACAACTATTCTCTTCTCTTGCCCCATTTATGTTTTCGGGTAATGTTTTGCACGAGATGTTCTGCCTTGTGGTTCTGGGTTCCATCAACTCCTTTGTAGGCATGCCTCAGGATTGGTGCTAGATACCATCCTTTCACGGTGCAGTGCACCCTAAAATTGGTGCTGTCTCCATTTTTGGTGGACAATGATCATGCCTCTCCTACATCCTTGTATAGAGGGGAGGTGCTGTCAAATTTTTGCCGTGGAAGTGAGTCAGCACACGAGAATGTTTTGATCTGATCTGGTAGTGTTTTACCCGTGTCGTTTCTAGTGGCTATGTGTGTTAACGGCAGGATCTCGTACCCATGCCATTTCTAGTGGCTGTGTGTGCTAACGATAGGGTCTCGTACCCGTACCGTTTTTAGTGACTTTGTGTGTTAATGGCAGGGTCTCGTACTTGTGCTGATAGCAATGGACATGTAATCATGATGAGGACACAATGTGTTAAAAAAAAAAGGGAAATAATAATAATAAAAGGAACGAACAAATGATCTTTACTTGTCCAAGTTGGCACTACTTGAACTGAGTCGGCGGGCCCCAAGATCCCCGCCGACTCACTTTTCCTGTCACATCGCGAGAATTACGCAGCGGATATTAGTTCGAAGAATTCGAGTCGATATCCCGAGACGTGGACAGTCGGCAAATAAGCCTCTAACTAGCACGCACTAATGTGTATCAACACAACATCATAATAGGGCCCAAATGTTGAACTAAAAATAAATTGTAATCAGATCTCAACTTATTGTATTCCAAATGGAACTGTTACAACTCTTAGACTATGGGATAACAGAACTAGACTCAATAAAAAGGAAAGTACATTTACTCCTCACTACCTACTACATGTTCTAACTCTCAAAATAAACTACTATAACTAGACTCATAATTGAATCGCTCATCACTCGGATGCATTCCCATCCTCGACTTGCTCTTCCTCTTGAACTTCATAGTCACCTAGATTGGGAAAAGGTAGGGGATGAGCAAACTAGCCCAGTAGGATTTATATCTCAATGTGCGGGCAATAGTATAAGTGATTAACATTTTAGAACTAGGCAAGTACGATGAATGATATGCAAGTACGAATAAAACTCATTAAAACATGATATATAAAACAAGCTGGATAGAGTGAACAAGATAGAATAAGATTTTTGAACAAGATGACAAGAAAGAACTAGCAATAGATCACTTTGTACAAGCACGCAAGATTTCACTTGATGTCAATAGTTTTCAAGAAAACAAGATATCACTAGTTGCAATAAATGCAGGATGGTCATATCACGCAAGCAAGCAAGCAAGATTGCACAAGCACGATCAAGTAATACTAATCAGGCACGTAGACACTAATGTACACCAAGGAAAGATCCACCAAGAATGCACACATGTCACGTGTATGTGGTTATGTATCTATCATTCAACAAGCAAGAAAGTACTCCCAGCGCAGATGCAACGCCAGTAATCATTATACCCCATGGTTAACAGTATATTTATGACTCGCCGTCATTGGGGCTAGACTGGAGCCCTTGGACACACGACGTGCCCTGTCAGCCATCTCATGTAAAATTTTAAATGTAGATACCCACAGTCATAAATAATGGCCAATGAGAGTTTCAAAATGTAGCATGTGTATTGTCATGTTCACGATGATGATGAGAAGAAATAAATAATTAAATTGAATATGATTCCATAAGGACAATGGTCAAGAGATAAATTCGGCAACTGAACGGTATGATTTATAATTTAGTTCAATCTTTACATTAATGGCTTTAGTCTAGATTGTAATTCATGCTCACGAGAACAAGAAGAGAAGGAAGTGCACGCCCTAGATGTATAAGTGTGTAGTGATGCACGCGTGTCAATTCACAATCCGTCGGTCTCAAACTCTCGAAAAAAAACACTTAACATGATGGCATGCAATGAACAATGCATTTAACTACATATGGGTTTACAAGATTTTAAGATAATATTCATCATTTAAATCAAGTTAGAATGGTAACAAGAGTGAATCACAAGTTTCATGTATGATCATTTCATTAAGAAAGCAATTAGAATAATATTTATGTAATTAAGGATTTTTCAATGGGTTAAACACTTTTAAGCCATTAAATAGACATTATGTAATGAACAGACCCAAGACAGACAATATTTTGCAAAGGTAGTGTCGACACAACCCATACTGGTGTCGACACCATGCTTCGAACACAAAGCAAAAACATGAAAAACTGGTCAAGTAGTGTCGACACTAGTTCAAGTAGTGTCGACACTAGAGACAGGTTCCAGAAAACCTTCTGGCCAACATGGGACAGTGTGTCGACACTAGATCAACTAGTGTCGACACTAGATCAGCTCCCAGAAACTTTCTAGGTCAAATTGGGACAGTGTGTCGACACTAGATCAGGTAGTGTCGACACTAGAGACCTTCCCAGAACACCTTCTGGGCTGTTTTGGGACAGTGTGTCGACACTAGATCAGGTAGTGTCGACACTAGTGCCCTTCCAGAAAAAAAAACTTACAGGTCAAGGGTAACCCGAAAATACGTCTCATGTAGGATTTACTTATACCTATTATAACTCACTAACGAATGACATTTAGACAAAATGTTCAACACAAAAGATGACGAGGACAACTATTAGAAGAACTTTGATGTTGGGGGTTTGATCTAATTCGGTTTTGAATCCCGAGAAAACATGTGAAGAACAAAAAGTCAAGTGTAGCCCGAAATCACAGTATCATGCAGTGACTCTCTTCCCATGCCTATAACTCTCTAACCAAAGACTTCTTTACAAAACATCCAACATAAAAGATGATCTTGACTTCAAGTAGAAAAACTTTCGTGAAGGAAGCTTAGACAAATTCAGTCTCGAATCATGTGCATAATAAGAAGAACGGAAGAAGCCCTAACAGAGCGCGACTTTGGAAGAACACTTATAACTCGAAATATACTCATTAGAATTTGATGAAACTAGTGGGAAACGAAAGTTAACTTGATACTCTACACATTGGTATAGGATATACTAAGGTTTGGCCCGAGAAAATCTACCTTATGGGTTGAAAAGTCTCATTTTTCCAGAAAACCCGTGTTCAGACCACTTGGAGGAGAACACTTACTGCTCCGTGTATACTGCATGGAATTTGGGCATTCCACTTGGGTTAGAACGTAGACTTGACCCTCTTTCCAGGGGTATAAGTCTTGCAAGGTTTGGTTTAGGTTTGACTCACCTTTGGTCGACTTCAAGATGATGGTCTGTGCAGGTCGCAGCAGACACAACGGGGAAAAAGAACGGCTTGGTGTGGATGATCTCCTGCTCCCCAGCCACCAAGAACTTCTCCACACGACCCCAGCAAGTTCTAAAACTCGTTCCTAGGGTTTGGTGAAGAGTATTTAAGCAACCATGGTGTTTTAGGAGTCCTACTATGACTAGGAAAGCTAAGTTGCGGTTTTGATAGGGTAGTTTCCTATCTTTTAAAGATTTCTTCCTCCCTTAGAGTGTGTGAGGCTTTATGAAACCTCCCACCATAGTTAGGCACGAATTTGGGTTGCCAAGAATGCATGATTGCATCCCAATTTAACTCAATTTGCCTCTTTCTAATTTTAGCCTATTTAGAGTTACGAATGTTTCCTGCATTTTCTAGCTTTATTTGATTATTGGGCCAAATGATGTCCATTGACCCAAATTATGATATTGGGTCATTAATATATAATGTTGGAAGTCCCTCCAACACTTTTATTTAAATTTTTGATTGCGTCGTATTTCCGTGTTAACGGTTTTCCGACTTGTTATAGCACGTACGATAATGATGCGTATGTTTTACATACTTGGAAATTATTTATTTCCTTTTCTTTGAATTCTTTATATAACTAAAATTTCCGGGGTGCTACATTTCCTCACAGCCATTCCAAATAGAAACGACACCCCTGCCGATCCACTTCTTTCCAAATAGAAAGGGAGCCCCCCTGCCGATCCACTTCTTTCCGAATAGAACGGGAGCCCCCCTGCTGATCCACTTCTTTCTGAATAGAAATGGCACGGGAGCCCCTATGCTGATCCACTTCTTTTCAAATCGAAACGGCACGGGAGCCTCCCTGCGTTCAAGAGAAACGACACACTCTATCCGTGCCGTTTCACCTCCTTTCATAGAAATGGCAGGGTCTCGTACCTGTGCCAATCCATTCTTTTTCAAGAGAAACGACACACTCCACCCATGCCGTTTCACCTCTCTTCATACCTGCCGACGGGAGAGGGGGTGAGGGTGCAGGGGGGTGGGGGGGGGGGGGGTTCGCAGGGCAGGGGGAGGGGGGTGGTTTCGCTGGGCAGGGTGGGGCTTCGGGTGGGGGTGGAGGTAGGGTTTCGCAGGGGGGTGGGGGGGGGGGGGGTGTTCCGGTGGGAGGGGGGGGGGTTCGCAGGGTGCAGGGTGGGGGGGGGGGTGGGTTCACAGGGAGGGCACAGGGGGGGGGGGGGGGGTTGGGAGAGAGCTATGTGTAATTTTTTAAAAAAACTGGTTGGTAGTTATTTTTATTTTGAGAGAGATTTGTATATGATTGATTTTTTTTATAAAAAAATTACTTACCAAACGTATTTATATGTCTGTCCTTTTTTTAATTTAAGAAAAAAAAAACTGTTAAAAAAATGTAACCAAACACCCTATAAATTATTAACTAAAAAATTGTACTATTATCCGCGTTTCTCCCTCTAATTAGAGCATGTATCTAATTGCATGCTCATGTTGCCAGTGACGAATCCTTCTTGGTCATGACTTCCTGTGAGGCAGGGAGCTACATATTTGTTTTTGTTCATCTCTATCCCATGCAGGATAGGTCGCTACTCTGCCAAAGTATATGTGTTACATAGGCCTCTTAGACCTTTTTTGTGGGTTAATAACCTAATGCATGGCTTTGACTATTGACAAACACTCCACTCACCTAAGTTCGAACTTGAAAACTCTCCTCCCCGCCCCACCACTACAGGAAATGAAGGATATGTAGATGGCTAAAATTTTTGGCCGTCTACAAAAACCACATTTGTAGACGGCTTTTTGTAGCCGTCTACGTATAAATGATACGTCGACGACTTCATTAAGTCGTCTACATATGTTACATAGACGACTTCATAAACCTTCTACATACAGAGGTTATATAGACGACTTAAAATAGCTGTCTACATATCATTTATACGTAGACGGCTTATTGTAGCCGTCTATGTACCACTTTTGTAGACGACTTGAAGCCATCTACACACATAGGGTATGTAGACGACGTACAAAGCCATCTACGTATCATTTATACGTAGATGACTTCTTGCAGCCATCTACGTATCTCTTTTGTATACCCGACGCCCTCTTCCTCTGCCCCATTTCGTCTGCCCGCGCCTTCTCACCCTTCCGCCGGAGATGCCGCCCCTCTCGCCCTTCCACTGGAGACACCGCCGCCACCGTCTGCCGCGGACGCCGCCGTCGTAGTACCGGGTAATCGTCCTCCCCCGCTCTCTTTCTCTACCTGTTTCGATCCGATCGAGTCGCAAGGGAGCCGGGTGGGGGGGGGGGGTAGTGGCGAGGGGAAGGAGGAGGGGGGCGCGAGTGGTGGGGGTGCCCGTGGGGGGCGCAGGGGGGCTCGGGGGGCCGGGGTGGGGGTTTCGGGGGGAGGGGGGTTCGTAGGGGCTTCCGACGGTGGGTGGGTGGGGCGGGGGGGTGGCGTCCCAGGGGCTAGGTGTGGGCGCAGGCGGGCTGGGGTGGGGAGGGCGCAAGGGGCTGAGGGGGAGGGGGCTACCGGCCGGCGGGAGGGTGGGGAGGGTGCAGGGGGCTGGGGGGGAGGGGGTTATCGGCCGGCGAGAGGGTGGGGAGGGCGCAGGGGGCTGGGGTGGGGGTGGGGCAGTGGGGAGGGGCCAGTGGGGGTGGGGCAGTGGGGAGGGGCCGGGGTGGGGGTTTTGGGGGTGGGGCAGTGGGGAGGGGCCAGTGGGGAGGGGCCGGTGGGGGTGGGGCAGTGGGGAGGGGCCGGGGTGAGGGTTTTGGGGGTGGGGTAGTGGGGAGGGGCCAGTGGGGGTGGGGGTGTTGGGGGTGGGGCAGTTAATGGATTTTAACAGTTAATGGATTTGAGTTTGAACACTATGTATGATTTTACTTCATCTTCTGTGTTTCCCTACATCTATTTGAATGAATGAATGATAAGCCACTAATTTTTTGTGTAAAAAAATAAAAATAGAGTTTACATTATTTCCTATCTCACTGACCACAACAAATTATAATGAACACTCCTAGGCGCTTGGGAAAGCCCAGGCGCATACATCTGAGAGCTTCGCATTTCCTATGTATTTGGTATGGGTTTTAACAGTTAATGGATTTGAGTGCTGATGGATGGGTGGAAAAACTCTCTCTCTGAAGAGTGAAGGGTACTTCATACGCACCTCCATGTACCACTTGACCCACAAGATATAGATTTGGCTTTTGGCAATGAGTTTATGAGTTGGCACTGTGAAGATTATACTCCTATCAGAAAGATCTTGGTGTTTAAGTTCCACTTCTAGCACTTGTGAGAAAGGAGGGATTTCATCTATGGGTTTTTTAAGAGTTTCATAAGCATTGGTGCTCTTTGTGGGTGGTTTACAGTTCCAAGTGGGATTTGATATGGAGATAGGTTAGGTTGTATCTGACTGTGATGAAAAAAGCCACAAACCAAAACCTGTTCAACCATGAAAAGGAATATGATATATATATTATTGTTATCTTATATAATAAAGTTGATGATAATTAAGCTACCTATAATCCTATCACATGTCCTAAAAATAGAGATATTAATGTAGACATGCTCCGAACCTATAATTCCATTACATCTTACTGTTTAGTTTTCTTGTAATTGTTGATATTCTTATCATGTTGAGTTATGTATTTAATACATTATGTTGGCTAATTACTCTTCTTTCTATTATCATGACAGGTTTTGTTTGGAACACGTGCGTTGATCGATCTACTTGCTTTCATCTTTTGAGGTAAGATCCAGCGAGCCTGGGTGGTGGCTCATCTTTATTTAATCTAGTGAGCCTGGGTGGTGGCTCAACTTTTTTATTATGTGTGGATGTGTGAATATATTTTTTGCAGGATGTGTGAATGTATTTTAATTACATATGTACCTATGATTTTTTTTCCATAGGTTGTGTACACATGTGGATAAGCTCCTAATATAGGGGAGATGCCGTTAAATTTTCTTTGTAAATTATATACGTTGCTTATTAATATCAATATTTTCAGATATGAGTTCGCGCAGTGGATCTCGTGTTCGGAGAGCACGAACTGTGGATGACGTGCCAACTCATTCACCTGAAGACTCTGTTGCAGGTCATCCTTCTCAAGCCGTAGTTCCTACCACTCAGGGGGCGTCTTCTGCTGCATCTGCATCTTCTTCTGTAGCAGGTATATTTTTACATTTAGTAGCATTACAATTTATATTTACTTTAGTTTCATAAAATCTAATCATTTTCTTTATGTATATGTTTTTACATAGAGACACCATCGTGGGGTTGAGGGAGTGGTCGTCGGGGTCCCTCTAGAGGTGCCACGGAGAGGAGGCTAGATCCTGGACAGAAATGGAATGTAAGAGTCATTGGTGGATACGGGGTAGGCGAGCAAGGGACAAATTTTGTAACTCGTATGGGCATTATCATCAGACTGCATTGCAAAATATGGCAGAAATTTTTTTCAAAACTGCCTGAAGAGACAAAGAATGGAATATTTTGAGATCTCGAGGTAAATAGATTAACATTTAAAGTGAATATTGTGTATTTGTGAGATATGCTAATTAGATTGGTAATATATGTGTAGATGTGGTTTTGTTGGGATCGGACTCCTCAGACGGATAAGGAGATGTTACAACACATGACAAGCATGCACAAAGGCTAGCGTGGGATGTTAAAGTCGAAAGTAAGTATTTTTTTTAGGAGTATATATTTGTTTTTTATGTTGATAATGAGTATTTGTTAACTTTGTAATTGTTATTTTGTAGCATTATAAGGGCAAGACCTTTGAGGATGCTGTTGCATCTGTTCCACCTGGTGTTGATCCATCTGATTGGCGGACAATGTGTCAAAAATGGAATTCAAGGGAGGAGCAAGTAAAATAATATGATTTAATTACATATGTACTTATGATTTTTCATTTCAGATTTTATCAAATATTCAAATATATGAATTGTCTTCTTCTTTATAGGATATTGCCAAGCGTAACAAGCAGAATCGTACGCATCAAAATATGACATATCGGCGGGGGCGTACCAGTATTTATCAATTAAAAGATGATTTTGTAAGTTTTTTATTTTATTGAATGTAATTTTAATAATCTCTATTGATTTTTTTTTTTCGTACTTGATGATTATACAATTAATTTTTACAGGTGAAGACTCACCAGCGTGAGCCCGATCGCATGGAGGTTTTTAAGATGTGGAGATGTAAAGACCTCCGTGACGGTACGCAGCGGTGGGTTGATGACGAAAGCAGGGATCGTTTTGTAAGTGTATCGGTCTTGGATAAATTATTTTTAATAAATTAGTTTATAATTTCTCATTTTTTGTTAATGAAATATATTTTTAATTGTAGGAGAAGATGACACAGATGACGACTCCTTCCCTCTATAGTGATGATGCCGCTCCTGTTCTAGCCGAGAATGCCTTCATAGCTGTCATGGGACGAGACAGGCCTGGCCGTGTTCGTTGTGCGGGTAAGGCTGAGACGCTCCGCACTTGGTACGGGAGGGGAGAGGGATCGAGCTCCTCAGGCGGCTATCACACTCAGGTGCAGCAGTTGCAGGATCAAAACAAAAAGATGGAGGAGTTGTGTGCAGAGAGGAGTAGGGATCGCCAGGAGTTACAGGACTTGTGTGCAGAGAGGAGCAGGGATCGCCAGGAGTTATAGGACTTGTGTGCAGAGAGGAGCAGGGATCGCCAGGAGTTACAGGACTTGCGCAGTCAGATGTCAGAGATGCGAGCCTTCATGCAGCAATATGCTGCTCAGCCATCACAACCGTCTCGTCCTGGGTGTGAGCTTGAGTGTGAGGAGAGTGACGAGTCTGCTGATGATTATGATGATGATGTTTAGATTATTATAGTGGGTGAGATATTGTATTTCTTTTGAATATGTTTATGATGTGTTTTTAGATAATTTGTGTGTGTATGGTATTAATAATGTATGTATATGATGTGTTTTTAAATAATTTGTGTGTGCATGGTAGTAATGATTTATGTATATGAATGTTTTGATTTTTGTACTAACAGGGAAAAACAATAAAAATAAATTAAAAATTAAAAAAAATTTGAAATGTGTAGACGGCTTAAGCCGTCTACAAAACTTTATTTGCACATTTTATTAAGCGTCTACATAAGTTTATGTAGACGGCTTATAAACCGTCTATATAAATATTTATAGACGGCTTAATAACTGTCTACTTACGTTTTTGTAGACGGTAAACAAACCGTCTACTTAAGTTTTTGTTAACGGCTTATTGTAGCCGTCTACCTATCTTCGTAGACGACTGAAGCCGTCTACATACAGAGCTTTAGTAGACGGCTTCTAAAACCGTCTACGTATGTTTTGTAGACGGAATTTTCGTTGACGGCTCTCTAGACGGCTGTGTAGCCGTCTACAAAATCTTTTGTAGACGGTTCTTTTAGTTTCGTAGCCGTCTACATATCTTTCATTTCCGGTAGTGCACCTATGTCCAACACGTATATAGGCGGGACCACATGTCTCATATATAGACTTAAGTCATCAAATATATCCTCGCTCAACAAGGCAAACCAAGCGCAGATGGGCGGTCGATCCGTTCGGGGCCCATCTTGGATAATAATCCAGCACGAAAAAAAAAGGCCGGATACAGCGAATGGTGTCACAGCGGAGCTGAGCTAGCAGAATCTGGAGCACAAGGGAGTAGGTGTTTCTCAGAGGCAGTGAGCAGCTAGGAGTCCCACGGTCATGGTGGTATTGTTCTGACGTTGTTCACCCCTCAGCACCCCAAACGGTGTAGGCCCCGCCCGTACCTCATCTCGCTCAGTTGCTAGAGTGAATCCGATACGTTTGGCATCATCCCGCTTCCCCTGACAACGCGGCACTGAGAGGTAGTAGCTCCCCGTGCAGCGGGTCGCGGCGCCATCGAGAGCTGCATCGGGACAGTACTGTTGGAGGATTCCCGCTCTATGTCGAAAGTGATGTGGGAGCTGCGGCTACAAGGCCGGTTGTGTGCGTGTGTGTGTGTGTGGGGGGGGGGGGGGGGGGGCAGCGGTGGGGGTGTAGTACGTGCACAAATTTGAACACTGCATGGAATGCAGGGGTTCCAGTTCTTCCACGGGAACAAGCTACGCCGCGGGCGGGGAGAGAAGCCACAGTTCCTAGGTGTACGCTCCGTGCTGCCGGCCCCCCAGCGGAGATGCTGTTGAGAAAAGCACTTGTTTGTGGATTATATATGCCAATGGCCTGCCGCAGTAGAGTCCGGATCCTCTCGCAACGCGGGAGGAGAGAACTCCATGAGTCACCAAATTTCACGGTGACGCGTGGCTCTCACTTCTGTCCCTCTTCCCCACTCCCCATTTGATTGGTCACCCGGTTCTCCCCCTCCCTTTCCCGCCGTCTCTCCACTCTTCCTGTTATCTGTTTGCATATAAAGTACCTAAATGCAATCATATACACCTGAATGCAACCATATACATCTGAATGCAACTATATGTACCTGAATGCGACCATACATAATAGCTATTGTCTGTTTGCATATAAAATACCTAAATACAACCATATGCATTTGAATGCAACCATATGCATCTGAATGCAACCATGTGCACCTGAATGCCACCATACACAACAGTTATTGTGTGTTTGGACAAAATGCACCTGAATGCAACCATATGCATCGTAATGCAACATATGCACCTAAATACAATCATATTCACCTAAAAGCAACCATACGCACCACAATGGCCAAACCAGCAGAAGCAAACATCGGAAAGGTTCGTACGATTGTATTGGGGGGTTTTATAACCCAGCAGAGCTCCCATGCGTGAAGACACAGAGGTCATTGATGTGTCATAGTAAAAACCTCTTGGTTTTTACTGTCACACGTAGCCCATGTAATCTCTCCAATGTTTACACGTAGGTAACTAACGTGTAACCCAGCCAAACCAAGTAGTTTAAGCCTTACGTAACCATGGTTATGTAAGCAAAGAATAATTGGTTAAAATGGTTACCGTAAATGGGCTAAAAATCAGCTGGCCCAAAGATCCTATTGAAAACACATTCAAATGATATCCATTTGTGTTAAAATTTCAGCCATAAGTTAATGTAATGGTTTTATAAATTATGGTGATTTTAGTTTAATTTTTAGAGTTTATTTTACACTGGATGAAAAATCGTCTGGAAAATAGTTGCGTCGACTTAATTTCGAAATTCGTAAGTCAACAAATCCGGATATTTACATTTATGATGTTACCATATTTTTTTAAAAATTATGGTGTTCTCAATTTTTATTTTCTTTACAGTTTTTTGGTGTCGTCATGTCGGAGAGCACATCTCTGTGTACGGCACTAAGGTAACGTTTATTAATATCAATTAATCTCATATATTAATTATTTCAATCTCATAATAATAATCAGGTCTAATAACCATATTATTCATATTTTTCAACTATTAAAATTTTTCAAGGCGTTACAGTCCCGAACCCGACAGACATTAATATGTATATTTTTTAAATGATATTTATTTTTATATTTTAAAAAACTATAAAATAAAAAATGACATCTTTCATAATTTAATTTTAAAATAAAAATTTAAAACTAAGGAAAAAAAAACTGATGTGTTATTGTTGTACATTTGGGAGAGGAAGAGTGGAGAGACGGCCGGAAAGGGAGGGGGAGAACCGGATGACCGGTCAAATGGGGAGTGGGGAGGAGGGACGGAAGTAAGAGCCACGCATCACTGAAAGATTGGTGACTCATGGAGTTCCCTCCTCCCACGTTGCGAGAGGATCCGGACTCGCCGCAGTGAAGTCGCCTTCCCCTGCGCAAGTATGGATGGTACGAGGGGATGCCAGAGTGGAGTGGACGGAGACTAGGTGGTGGAACCATGGACGCCCAAGGCCAAAGCAAGCTATATATCTTGGGCAGATGGGAATGTGGGGTTATTGAGGGCTTGGCCTTCTGTCTGTGCAGATTTTAAAAGCTGGCCGCCACGGAGAGCTGTCGGGGAAGTCGGACTTCCCCGACGTTTCCAAAAATCCGAGCAGTGAGTGTCATCTAGCTTTTCCTTTTTATACAGTATGGTGCATGCATATCCATGGGTGTGCCACCCGGATGGTAGGGAAGGCCCCATGCACATTGGTTGTTTGATGATTCATTTGAATAGGGAATGGAACAGCGGGTCGAGGGAAAGCTGCAGGTCGCCTCACCAGAGAGCATCCCGAGGGAATTTGGCCATCGAAGAGTATCCTTATCCAGTCACACTGCATCAAAAACTCGCCGTCTTGTTGTTCTTTATTGGTCAAAATTTCTTTTTTTTGGTAAATAATAATTTTATTAATGAAAAGTAGATAATATATAAAACTCCATGACCAAAAAAATGGTACATAGAAAGTGAACTCCTAATGAAGGACAGGAGAGTGTACTCCACCTCAGAGAGGTAAAATATATTCACTCCACCGTACTCAGCATTAGGATCACAAAATGAGACACTTCATGACCACACAAGTTATGGACTATATATGAATAAAGAAGACTAGAGGAACAACAATGTGAAAGTCAACTAGATAGAGATGTTGAAACGCCTAAAGATGTCCTTCACTCTCTCTAATTTGGTGTCGAATTGGTACCCTTCCATGCAGGTATTGATGTCTTGAAGAATGGAGATGAACACCTGCATTTTGCTGCGACTCATAGTATCAAAACTTCTCAAACATCTTTCCCTCCATATCCACCAAACCGAAGTCTTCAATGCAAGCTGGACAAGAGAGTGGATCACCTTGTGACCAGTAAAATTATTGTGAAGCTTGTCCATCTCTTTGTTCAAACCAGTAAAATTATTGATGTCTTGTGACCAGTAAAATTATTGGTCAAAATTTCGATAACATATGTGGATAGCTTTACCACTAGGAGAAAGTAAGCCGGTTAATTACGACGATGGAGTGGACGGAAGTCATTGAAAGGGATAGAAAACTAGCTGCATGGCTACTGTTAACAATACTGAGAGCGTGGTACGTGGCCCCTGTTCATCTACACCGGTAGTACTCCTCATCTACTGTGCACGTACGACACTACTGCTCTCCGACACTCGCAGGATTTCCTCCGTATTGCTCACAACCATATGAATTCAGAACGAATTTGGTCAAGATGGACAACTTGAAATTCGTTAATCATGGGACAGAAGGAACGAAGATCAAATATACACCAGCTGCCAAAAAAATAATAATCAAATAAGTGGTTTTGTTTATTATTGAGAGAATGGCGAGGGAAGAGCGTAAAAAATTTGTTCAGCAGGATCATTCGAAATATTTTTCAATATTTATATGATTAATATATTATATATTGTGGATAAGTTTTTCTGTTTGAGTTTGAGTCAAACGGGCCTCCACTACGAGAAGAGAGGGAAGACGGTCGCCGATGCTGACGATGTCCTGCAAAACTAAAAGAGGATCAGGGGGCCCGGTTGGAGAACCTGAAGAACCCTTCGATGTCTAAGTCAGTTGGGACTGTGGAAAGCAGGAGAGGAAGGTTTGCTGGTCTGTGCTTCGCGCATGGGGATTATCTGTGCCCTTTAGGTGGGGGAGGTGAAAGGTCTGGACGCTCATTCTCTCCAATGATGACTGGAGGGATGCATCGGTTCGAGTTCCCAGGCGAGGGACTGTCCGTGGAGTCACCTGTTGGGATCCTTTAGTTAATGCGTTTGGTCAGGGGGCGCGTGCCGTGCTATCGCAATAACTACCCCTAGGAGGCGAAGAGTTGTCCTGAATCTTCTGGTCTGAAGGTACGAGCAGGGGCCTGCTTGGCTATTGGGCAGGCTGCTGGGTGCCCTGTGCTCGGGAGCACAGTGCGGGGTACTTGGTGGCAGATGGTACCCTGCTCGAACAAGCTTTACGAGGTGTCTGGAGATCATCCTTGAGGCACTTAGGCTCCAGATGGCCAAGCGTCTTCGGAAGCCTTTTGACTGAGCTCGAGAACACGTGGCTTAATGACTGGAGCCCCGATGCCTTGATGGGTCATGATGGGCCGTAGTGGGCCATGACAGACCCGTAGGCATAGGAGGCTAAAAATGGTCTCCACATATATAATATAAATAAATATTTTTAAATATATATTCAGAATAAAAAATATTTTAATAAAAATAAAATAATTTATTACAATCAATTCTTTTTGTACAATTATACTTGATTAATTTTCATATCTAAAACTAAAAAAAATAAAAAATTTAGAGTCTTTAGTTGAGGCGAGAGTGGGTCACCATCGATCGTTCAATGGAGTCATCCCTTATATAAAAATTCTTTAAATCTCTAATTTAAATGGTAATTTCAGAAATTTTCTTTTCAGAGGGTCAAAGTATATCAAATTTACAGGCAGTCGATATGGGCAAGAATTAATACTTGTATTTGCTTTCCCTCCTTTTCATGGCCCAAATTTAGTGGCGGAAACTTGTCTTCTTTTGGATGCTCTTCAGTATTGTCAATCTCGGTTGGTCTCCATTAGTACAAATCTTTTTGAAAGTGACCCTTCTATTTGGTTGGTGGTGTACGTGTTACGTTTTCAAAGTGACCCACTATTTTTGTTGTTGTTGTAAGTGGTAGGTTTTCTTATATATATATATATATATATACTCTGCTCAATCAATCAAGTCTAGCTATCGTGAAGTTAACAGAATGTTATAGTACTCCGCCCACGTCGATGAATCTTTTACATACAATGATAAGATTATCCAGCTAATGTTATCAGTGTTGTGCAAAGATTACCATGGGTTGGCCAGTCCGATTCACGGGTCCGGCCAACCTTGGTAATTAAAGAGTATTTATGCACAGGGTAAAAGAGCTAGCTCGTAACTTGTGTATATATATACCAGGGAATTTTGGTAGGCCCTTGATGAGCTTATAAATGCACGACATCATGCATGAGCCATTCTATTTGGCACCATTAAACAGGAATCTTGCCAGAAGACAATCCCGTTCGACTGTGATCAGGAATGAAAACATTTCACTATATATATATGGTGACATAGAACATCACCGTATACGGATCATATGATCCCATTTATGACAGTACGACTCCGATTCGTTATTCACGGCTCAAGCCATCTTGGAGTCGATCACTTTCGACGGCAGACGTCACGTATACTGACCATCTGTTTGCGATACGATGGCTTTTATCTTTTCAGCTGGCGAATACTGGTCATGAGTGGGACTGGCTGAAGCAAATTAATGAACGAAATCTACAACAATAATAATTCAAACAGAAACAAAGAAATCTGGCATTTGCTCAAACGTCAACGCAACGTCATCAAGTTGGCTTCGATGCATATAGATAACAAATTTATGTGACATCTAACGATTATAAATTATGCAGCAATTGAGATTGATTAATAATATTTAATATTTTAAATTAAATATATATGATCAAGGAGTTAAGGGCTAATTAAGTATGGATTAGAACCGCGCGAGTTATTGTCAAGAAGAGAAAGGAAAAAGATTTTGGAAGTAAATTAATATTCTCACATTTATTGCTACTGCAGTACTATTTATTCTAGTTCCTATTGCTCTTTTACTTATCATCTATGTAAAAACGGTCAAATTGATATATATTTACTTCTTATTAATTAATGATTGAAGAAAAGGATTAAACTCCAAGTCTTACATAAAATAGTCGGACTCAAATCGATAATATCTGGGATAGTATGGTAGACTATGTAAATTTTGATATAGAGTATGTAAAAAGAATGTAGACTATGTATTATTATATAAAATTTGACATAGAAATAGGCTTGACAACATAGATCAATATCCAATGCATCTTTACAATTATTTACGTAAAGTAAATATGAATAAAATATGTAAAAAGAACTCTAATTCTATTATATTTTCTTTTCGTTGCAACAGCCATTTATATGATTGATCAATTCAAAATAAATAATAGTTTAAATGAAGGTCAGGTATCATCTTCTTCCTTTGAAGGAAAGTATAAGGATTAGAGTTTCCATCCTATGTGGTTGTCTAGAAGCTTGGATTCAACTCATGGGTTCTTGAGGGCCTACGTACTAGTGTTCCCTGCCAGTAGATATATAGAATAAGTGCCCGAATCTTGGAAGGATTGAATAGAAGAAATATCTTATTTAAAGAAAATGCTTCGGAGATTGCCCAGATCATACTCTTAACAAAATACATGAGCATACATCATTAACTATGATAGAAGGAACTTTGCTCAACTTCAGTGTATTTGCTGTGCTGATTGACTATATTTTTATGTGATTGATTTTAATTGAAATGACAAGACATGATACAATATATCATTAGATTAATTACATGAGAGTGTGATTTAATTGTCACCTTCATATTTCTTGCACAATTGTACAGCATGACTTACTCATAAATTTTTGATAGATGCTGCAATTTACAAAGTTGGCTACTATCTAGGCACGATGAAGCGTTATCTATTGCTTGACCACCCGCAGGAGCTCTACCTCTGAAGTCTTACCCTCACCATGTTATACTTAGAATCTTCTAACTAGAATAGCAAATAGATAAAATGTAACATCTATTCCTACTTTGTTTAGCCACCTTCTGCTGAAGGTAGCGACGTATTGGGCCGTTACCTTCTGAAGGCGACGGGATAGCTGTTGCGTTCTGTTGAGATTGAGACAGACATGTCATCGTGTTTCCCTTCTGTCCGTAACATGTAATTTTGTCATCTTACTGTCGAGACAGTTGTGACACGTGTTGAGGCACTGTCAGATGAAGGTGACATGTCAGATGTCGAGTTCATAGTGTCAGGTCTATGAGGGTGACACGTGACGGGTCCGATGGTTAGGTCTGACCAGGACTTTGGGATCTCGATAAGTAGCTTGTGGCATTCATTAGTGAATGCGACAAGTTGACTATCGTGTTCTCAAGTCCGTGGCCTATATAGGCAAGACCATCAGATCTCTTCCTTTCTTTTCCTTTCTTCCTTATTTTTTCCTTCCTCCGACCCTCCCCGTGCGATCTCTTCTATGAGAAGTGTGTGAGGGTGTTGGTGGTGAGAAGTGTGTTCTCCTCGGCATGGTGTTCTTCCCTCCGGAGTGGCGGCTTCCCCCTCGACGTGTGATATCTTCTTCGACGTGTAGGAGGTCGGTCGTTGCTCATGGACGGCATGAGCGTGGAGTTTGGAGCGAGGAGGAGGTGGCCACACATACGAGAAGACCCCAATAGGTTGACTCTTCTATTTTAGGTAGGGACTCTTATCCTTCCCCATAGTTTATCATGCTAGAGCCTCCATTACCCTTCTCTAAGCCCTATAGGTAGGCTCCATGCTAGGTGGTATATGCATGTTTGAGGTTCTTCTTGAGCTTGAATTGGGGGTGTGGGTTGAGTGATATCATGTGTGCATGTGAGGTTTCATGAGTGTAGATCCTTCACAACATGCATGGGTGTGGATGAGGGCGGTTTGTGTTTCTAACATGTGTTTTGATGGTTCTCTATGCTCCCTCATTCTGTGTACACCGGATTTGCCATTTATGGGTGTTTTGGGAGGCCGGGGTTGGCACCCAGGTCTCTGTCTATGGTCGCGATGACCCAGAACACGATGTATCGTCTCGTCACCTTCTGGTCAGATAGCGACGCACACCCTATCGCATTATGGTTGCGACTAGGTGGTCGTCACCTTATGACCTGATTTGCCTGTGGGGTTGTGGGAGGTCTCGGGTGGGCACCCGGACCTTTGTCTGTGGTTCTTGTTGCGACCCAGATCGCGACGGTTCCCTAGTCGCCTTCAGACCTAGGTCGCGACAGGCTGTGTGTCACCTTCAGGTGGCGACAGTCTTTGTGTCGCCTCCTCTGAGAAAGCGACAATGACCCTATCGCCTTCTCAGACAGAGAGTGACTAGCGACCTATTCGGAGTTTCATTCTGCTGTTTCTCTGGTTTCTTGACACCTGTGTTGTTCCTAGCACGGTCCTACACTAGTCGTTCGCCTGGTGCTAGGCACTTGTGGGCTTGTCCGTTGAGAGGTTGTTATCATTACTTGGACCCCCTGTCCCCGCGCACCGGTTGAGGGAGTTCTCTTGGTGGCAGGAGTGCTCGAGTTACGGACTCTGAAGCTAAGGGGAAAACGATGGGGACAACGGTGTAGAGTCGTTTGCAGAGCTCTCTTAACTGAGTTTGGGATGCCATGGTGGTTTTTGGTGTTCTTCCGACGCAGATTAGCTAGTCCTTCTCACTGCCTCACTCTACGTGGTTCCGGTACCATTTAGAGGGGTTAGGCGTGGGACCGTAGTCCGTCCAGACTACGACATTTGTGTTGTTACTTTTAGTTCAGCGTGTCACTCCGACAGGAGGTGGCAGACATGGACTGGTGGTCGAAGGTAAGGTGTGTGGCGCACCTGACTGGTTGACTAGTGGTAGTTGTTCTTCATGGTTAGTGTCTTTGTCTAAGAAGTTGTTCACTGTCTGTGTTTGCAATTTTGGGTTCGTCCCAGTGACTGATTTACATAGGTTTTTAGTCCCGACATGTTTTAGATTGATGGCCGTGTGGTTTACTTTCCGCTTCTGCACTTACTCTATTAGTAGGATAGATTTACTTGTTTAATTTCTGTTAAACTATATATCTATATATTCTGCTTGTTAGAACTAGTGGAAGATTGGTAGTCTCCTACTGAACTTCTTCGTGAAGCTCATTCCCTTCTTTACATGTGAGCCTTCACAGAAGTACCCTTTGCGGTGGGCAGAGGAGACTAGGTTGTAGTAGACGGCGCCCTTGTTGAGCAGTGTTCCCTTTGTACTTGTTTCATCACCCTCGGGATATACCCTTAAGAAATATGTTATTCCCTATTTTTTTACTTATACTCTATTACTTTGGGAGTGTACTAGACTCGTATTTTGTGTTGAATATTTGTCCTTCACATGTCAGTACATTTTTAATACTTATTATCGTTATTGAATTCTATTACATATGGTCTGTTAGCCCTTCCGATTCTTCGGATCCGTAAGTGGCCGTACCGAAAATCGAATTCTTGACTAGAGTTGGGGGTTCAGACGCCGGGGCCGATACATAAAACACACGCATACACAGTTTAGGAACCGCAAGTGATATTTTGCAGGGCGATCAATATTGATTGCGCCCTTAAATGTACAATAAATATTAACATAAAAAGTCACACTTATTTAATTAATCCACATGAAAATGAGAAAATACGAGACAAAAGGGAAAGATAAGTGATGAAACTCATATGTTTTGCCTTAAATCTTGTCACCTAGCCCTTATGTGGATGTATATATATGATATATCAACAATTACTGCATTACTGCGCATCTAA
Organism: Colocasia esculenta; assembly: GCA_014218235.1. Classification (NCBI taxonomy): domain Eukaryota; kingdom Viridiplantae; phylum Streptophyta; class Magnoliopsida; order Alismatales; family Araceae; genus Colocasia; species Colocasia esculenta. The sequence continues at coordinate 87,504,194 of CM024765.1, read as the reverse complement.
TTGAGTTGCAGCAAATATAGGTATTCTAAGTTGTTCAACCATTTTACTCTGGTCTCTAACTCTAAAACATTTGTTCCCAATTTTTTGATCATTGAGCATAGGTTATTTGAGGACAATCTAGAAGACAATTCCCACGAGAAAAAACGTTAGCATCTCAATCCTACCCAATAAGACGTTGCCATAGGAACCGGTCTCGAGCTTATTCATGGGGGCCGGATCTTTCCAATAACATCCGAGAATGATGCTTTAGATAACGGGAGACAGTACTGATATGATGGGCCTACCTTGTTGTCTCGTTCATGTGGCTTTGCGACAACTAAGTACTCGCCAGAAAGCAAACGTGGGCGGGAAACTAAGCTAATTACTTTAGAACGTCGTACATAGTATATGGAACGCGAACTCTTTAAAGAGTATATAACTAAAGAATGAGAATTTTTTTGTGTATATAATAAAAGATGTAACTACTAGTGTAGAGACGAGAGAGAGAGTTAACTACGCGATTTTTACATATCAAATCATTGTCTAGAAAATTTAAAAATTTTTCAAGTACCTTATAATGAGTCGCTCAGTGAGTGTGGTGTGCAAGAGACCGGAGTTCGATGTTTTGGACTTTTGCACGTCACGCATATCGAGACAACTGTACGCTCTACCTGCTCTTGCGAAAGATCATTTCCCATTGCGTTCTCTCTCTCTCGCGACGAAAAGCTACTCCGACCGAACCACTCAGAAGTTTCCGCGAACTGGTGCAATCATGCAATCCCACCCCGAAGAAGGAGAAGGACAAAGATGCAGACAAAGAAAGGGAAGCCATAACTAACAACCATATCAGAAAAAGAGAAAGCTTCCGATTCTCCATGACAGCATTGGTTAGAGACGAGATCAGCAGATCCACTATTAATAGATGATACATGGACCGTGTTGCACTCACTCTGCCCCTGCCGGCCCCATAGCTTAATTTGCCCAACCTTTCTCATATTATATTATTAATATATAGATAACTGCCTTCCCCTGCGATACTCACAGTAATGATTTTGAAAACGCAAGCTGTAGAAGTCCCCTACTTCGCGTCAACCAGCTTTAGAACGAGTCGTCTGCGTCGGGTTAGGCCGATGCCCGCGGCACGTGGCAGGGTCGGCCAGGCGAGGCCGATGAGGCTGACCGCACGAACGTCCAGAGATCTATGTCCCCGTGATGGCAGTCCCGAGTGCTGCTTGCTCCAGCGTTGGGCAGCGGGCCGGTGGCGACACCGAAGCCGAACTGATCCGCCGTGTCCTCGAAGCAGCTAGCCAGCTGCCTCGATACATCCGCCTGGCCGTTGAGGTGGGACGCGACGAATTTGTCGAGCGCCGCCCAGTCACTGACGGTGGGCTCGTTGTTGTACTCCCGCTGCATGCTCACGACAGCCTGGAGGCCGTCCGAAGGGTGGCTCAGCTGGCTAGTGCAGGAGTTGCCGCCTGGTGGCGTGCAGTCGCTGGGGAGCGGTGTCAGGCCTGGGTTCTCCAGGGCCGGGAGTTTCATGAAGCTTTCTTCGAGCTCGGTCACTGTTGTGGTCTCGTTCGCCCGGAGGTATCGCATGTGGCTGCTGCTGATGTTGTGCGTGCTGGTTGTGAGGGGGGTAGGGTTGATGGCGTCGACCGTGCTTGCTTTGTGGCTGGTTTCTTGTATATAGGATCTTCCCATGTACCGGAGGATCTGGTCCAGGCCCTCGTCGTTGCCAGACTGGATCATCTGCTCCTTGGCGTCGAGGTTTATCGATGAAGCGTTCTTGGTAGTATCCAATCCCTTGTGATGGTTCTTCTTCTTGAAAACACGGCAAACAACCCAACCTTCCTCCTGCGTCGCCGTCTCTCCAAATGAGCTGCGGCTAGACTATATGCCAAGGAAGGAAGAACATATGTCACGTCGACAGATGACGGGTATAATATTGCAGAAGATGGATTCTAGTGTAGGGTTGACACAAACACAGAAGTACACATCACAGATATACCCACGAGAGATTTTGAATCAGCATCTTGGCATTCATCGAGCCTGTACTCGTACATGATCCAATCAGATTTCTGACCGTGAGGTGCTCTGCCTTTATAAAAGACGAGGGTCTTCCTCATTCCAATCCGCTGGAAGCTGGCGTAGATGACCTTATCACGGCCTGTGGCCTTCCAAAACCCTGCTGCCGTTGCTCTGTTAGTTCGTGTGCCCGTCGGGTATTTCTTGTCCTTGTGGCTAAAGAAGTACCAGTCCATCTGGTGGGTAGAGCCGATCCTGCACATATCTGAGCGCGGGATATGAACAGAATCAGCTCAAACCAATGGAGTTATACATACACGAGCAGCCATTTCTCACAGTGAGCTAAATGCGTAGAGACAAGCTAACAGGATGAGTTAGTGTCTTCACCTTGTATGTCCCATGGTTCGAGCTTATTGAGATCAACATCCCTTATCACATCCAAGTCGATGTTCTCGCTTGCCACCTTCTTCCTCAAGTAATAGTCCAGGAGCTCTTCCTCCGTCGGGTGAAAGCGGAACCCTGGCGGAACCCTAGACTGCCCGTTGACGGAGATACTCATATTCTTTGCTGTCCTCACTACCAACAAGGAAACAGGTATCAGCTCCAATGTAGCAAAAACAAGAAGAGAAGAAAAACGGAAGTATGACAATAGATGCAGATGCTCACCAAGCATATCTAGGACTCGTCTCTGCCTCTTCGAGAGCAACTTAATTAAGCAGCTAGTCCGCTGGAGGAAAGTGGTAATTGGAAGGTGGTTATAACCCTCTGCCGAGAGAGGAGGGAGGGATGTGGGCTAGGGTATTTATAAAACGGAAACGGATGGTGCCCCAACACTGTCCCCGGTGATATTTCGTGGCGGGTTTAGTTTTGCTGTCCGGAAAGGGGAAGCCCCTCCTTTGGGCAGGAGTAGGGACGCAAGAGCACACGGTACCCGTGGGAAAGTTCATGTGCTTGAATACATCAGGAGCCATGACAGCTGACCTTAAAAATCGCCCGTAAAAGCTACCACCATCCGTGTAAGCATCTGCTTTTTTCGGCAGACCAGTCACCAGGGTTTCTTGTGTAACCACAGCAACAGCACCAACAGCGACAACTATTGCCCCGCCTGCTGGAAACCGCTGGCTAAGAGGGGCAGCCACCTAGACTGGCTTCCTGTGGAGGGCGGGTTGATGGGTCGGAGGAATTGCCCTTTCATGGCCCCCGCTTGCCGTAGAAAATTTTACACTAGGAGGTCGGTGGCCATCAAAAGCATTAACAGACAAACAAGACCCTCATTGCCTGTTAAGATAATTCATGGTTTAAATTATCACCTTTCCCACTCCAAGCTAGCTAGCTCCTTAACGTCAAGGTGTGGCATGAAGGTTTCTCAGGAACTGACGAGAAAACCTACTACCACCACGTTGAACATGCTCACTCACCAACCCGAGCAATGAGCGTTTGAGAATGAGATCGCACGAATGTCTTGTCGGCTGACCGTCCTTGAGAGAGAAAGAATCGATGGGTAAAGATCTTTTGTAGAGAGGAAAAATCAATCATAAGATTTCACCGTGAATGTCCTATAACATCTCTCCATTAATTATCACCTTCGAAGATTCCAAATTGAAATGACAAGTGCAGTTCGTCATGGGTACAGGATATCGCCGCAAACGGAGAACCATGCGTGTTACATTCAAGCACAAGTTTCTGTAGCGTTTGGAATTTTCAGATCCTTCGTTATCAGATTTACCTGGTGTTGTGGCCTTCGGAAGGCGTTGTGAAGGTGGTCCGGCCAATCTTGGGTCAAGTAAAATAAGATTTGTTAACGGTTATATGTCAGCGGTATATAAAAAGTTACTATCATTGTTACTTATGTCAACACGGATGAAAGATCCTTCACATATACTTAGTATTTATCAGCAACACCGTAAATCGTTGACAAATGTGTGATGCATTATTGACAAATACTTAACATTTGTTAGCAGCTATTTGTTGATAAATATTTAGTATTTGTCCATGGCTACAATTATAAACTGTCGACACATACTTAATATTTGTCAGTGATTATATTAAGCTGTTGATAAATGTCACGCATTTGTCAACGACTACAATAAGTGGTTGATAAATGTTAACCTTTGTCAGCGACTCTAAAAAGCGGTTGACATATACCTAAAAATTTTAAAAAATGGCATGTGATTTTCCGCCTTTGAACAACAAATTTTCACTATATATATATATATATATATATATATATATATATATTGTAACAACTTAAATTTTTAAATCCTAAATAAATAGGAATAATAAAAATAATAATAAATTTGTGAAGAGATTTGATTAAATGCACACTAAACAATAGAGCAATAGATAAAACAGTCAATAATCGTTATGGATTGGTCAACAATCGATGTTAGTTGACAATCGATATTGGTCCGCAATCGATGTTCAAGACAATCGATATGTCAATTCTGATTGTCAACTCCGACTATCAAAATATAACGTTATCAGCTGAAGTGGACTTCGTATATGATGAAGATGGACTTCGGATATAACGAAGTAGACTTTGTATATGACGAAGTTAAGTTTCAACTGATCACGACTAAAACGAAGTGGACTTTGAATATGATGAAGATAGCTTCGTATATGACGAAGTTAAGCTTCAACTGATCAAGACCAAAGCGAAGTGAACTTCGTATATGACGAAGTGGACTTCGGATATGACGAAGTTAGCTTCATATATGACGAAGTTAAGTTTCAACTGATCAAGAACAAATCGAAGTGGACTTCGTATATGACAAAGTTAGCTTCGACTGTCCATGACTAAATCGTGTATGACGTCGTATATGACGAAGATGCCGGTTATCTTCCAGACTATAAAACACGTATTAATTATATATCCAATAATAAAAAGGGAAAAGTACGGACCCTAAAAACGTGACTGAATCTAATAGCAGATTCCGAACCTGATCCTTAGGACTAAACCAAATATGAAGACCGTTACGGATACGATTCCTATGGAAGTTTTGGAACATAGGACTCCTACCAAGAGTTAGACAACTGCAAACTCGAAGATTTAACCATCATTAGATTTCCATATTAATCCAAATTCGTGCCCTATCGAGAGAGCGTTTCTAAAAGTTTCCACTCTAATTGGGATGAGAATCTTTCAGGCAAGGAAGGGATCAAGCTTAAACTGCAATACCACTTTCCAATTACAATAGGACTCCTGACAACTTAAATTTATAAATTGTCATGTCGCGAAATATCAGGATGTGAGGTAGTTAATATAATGCATGTATAGAATACAATTACATGAATGAATAACCATAAATGATTAAGGGGGGTTAATTATCTTTTTATCTCATATTGTATTATTATTTAGTGTAATTAGGGTGTAAACAGGAAGTAAATAACATATGTTTTTCATGCATGGTATTGTTTTCATGATATTAGTAAATTTCCAACCGATAATCTAAATGCACCATGGGGTACAAGCGTGTTTAGAATGTGGTTCTGACCCCTGATGTATTTTGGATAAGTGAATGCATAGGTCTCCTATGGCGTGTCTTAAACACACCTTTGTTAGGTAGGCGCATTTAAAAACACAGTCATGAAATTACTCACCACGTTTTCATTGTAGGGAGGGCTTTTCTGACATTTTACATTGCAAAACACAACATTTTACATTTCCAAACTCAAAATACACATTGTCGCCTGGGTTAAAAAGAGGAAAAATACATGGAAACTCTTTAAAACATGCTTCTCAACCTATATTGTTGATCAATCGAGACAAGATTAAGGGTTTGCATGATTTTCATGAATTACCTGGCACACATATAGATGAGAAATCGAGATTTGATCAAAGCAATATATACAATATTCATTATATAAATTAGGAAAAAATGATAAACATAATCTATCTATGGGAATAAATATATAGATGATGCTTAATAAAATTTGACCTGAGAGATTACTTATCTTTTGGAATGTTTTAAGAAGGTGGGGCAAGACATTGAAGAACGGTGAAGAATTCATGGTTTTCTGCATTCATCTCCTTTTAGTCGAGTCTACCCACGTCCAACAGCCTCCCATGGAGGTCTTAAGGACTCTATTTATAGACACTAGGGTTTAAGAGTCTCAATTGGACTCAAACTCTTAAAGTTATGATTTTTGGTTATTTCCTCCCCAAGTTAAAGCCTCCTGACCGTAGTTAGATTGGGGTTGTAATAGGAAATGAGTTTCTCTTATTGAGTTCGGGTTTAGGCTCATTATGACCAATTAAACAATAGGTTTAAGCCCTTTTATCCAATTTAATCTTGGGTAATTGGCCATTTTGAATTAAATATTATTTTCGCACTTTAGACCATAGTTATACCTTTTTCTTGGTTCATTTACACTTTGAAATTTTTGTCTAATTCTTTATTAACTTTTTATTCGTTGGTTCCCAATTGTATTCTCTTAAAAGTTTATTCGATTATTATTAAAAATCCAGGTTATTGCATACCCATTCCGATAAATACATGAGGAAATCTATAGCCACGATAGAACCGTTTTGCTTCGCTTGGTGGGGAATAGATCCTCTCTGATAGTTACCCCATCAAAGAGACAATAGAAGTTCTTGGTGGTCACTATGGATTACTCCATCAAGTGGGTGCAAGTTGAGCCACTCTCGTAGATGACAGAAAAAGTTGTTTGCGACTTCATCTACAAGTCCATCATCACCTGCTTCGAGTTGGCTCACATCCTCGTTACTAACAACAAGACTCAATTCACCAGAAAGTTCATCAAGTCAAAGTGTGTCGACCAAAGTGTAACTCAACATTTTACATCAGATGCCCACCCCTAGTGTAATACCCTGAATGTCCAGATTGTAGTTTACCGGGTTTGGGGGACCAGTGTGTGGCATGTTGGTTGAGTATGTGTGTCTACGTATGTGTTTACAAGTTTGTGTAGCAGAGTGTGAGGCTAGAGGGTTGGAAGTCCCAGCCCAAACAGACCTCTGGCGGGTTCATTAAAAACGCGACCAACATAGGCGTCGCGATTCTTACATGAACGCGACCACCTACTGCGTTGCGTTTCAGTCGCCGCCTTCCGAGTGCATGTCCGCATGCGCGCCGCGTGTTGTGTGCAGGGCATCAGGAGCTTAAATATTGCGACAGTGGGGTATGTCGTGTTTTTAAATGCGATGGCCCAATACGCCGCGATTCAACCTCTGTGTATTTTGGGCTTCTGCCCCTGGCCGAATAGTGCAGTTGCATTGTTCATCTGAAGGGGGAGGTTTGTTGAGAGTTGTTGTTCGTTCGGCGTGGTTCCGCCGCGAGGAGGTGTTTCGGTGCGCGGGTAACGTCTAGACAACGTCGGTTTAGCCTTTCTTCTGTTGGTAGGGGAACTTTCCCTCGTTTTAGTTTGTATGGCTTGTGTAGATTAGGGTTTGTGGAGTTTGGTTTTACATGAATGTTTACTTCCTGCTTTATCAACATGTATGGCAATTGGGTGTGATTTCTGAAATGAAGGTTTAAGGTAGGTTTCTTCTGTCTGAAAGGCGACGGAACCAGTCATCGCATTTTGTGAATGGGACGACCTGTCCGGTCGCATTTCAAACTTTAAGGCGACAGGTTGGTCCGTTGTGTTGAAGCATTGATTGGCGTCCACTGTGTTGGTCACGATTTAGATTGTGGCCACCCAAGCTCTGGGGTTCTGTGGCCAGTCTATTTGGTTCATGGGGTACACTGCTTGGGCAGTGATGGATAACCAATGTAGGGTTTGTATGGGGTGTATTGGCTTATACCGTGATTGGAAACGATTGGTTTTACTTGGTTATGTGTGCATAGCAAGTTGGGTTGTTAACGCCTTTCGTGGTTACCTCTCAAGTCGGTTACCCCAAGTTCTTTGTGAGCCAAGTACCGGGTGCTCGGGATTTGTCTCGGTACTGTGTGTACCGTCAAGGTTTGTGTCGTCTTCTTGGATACCCTCACTCCTGAGTTTGAGTTGTACGTCTAGCTGAGGGAAAGACGACAGTGGACATCGACCTATGTTTGTGGGTGTGCAGTCGCTTGTAGCGCGCTCGTGGTTGGAGGACGGACACCAGTAGACATACTGGTCCCAAGCTAGTCTAATTTTTAGTGCCTCACTTTAGGGAGCTCGGGCCAGTCCCTAAATGTGCCAGGCTTGGGCCTGCAGCTGTGTGGTCTATAGGAGTGGTGTTAGTTGATCTCCACAGTTTCTTGACCTTGTTGAGGTGGAGCGGCAGCTGGACCTTTCGTCCGAAGCTGCGAGACTGAGAGGTGGTCTTGTGTTGTTTGTCCGGGTCTGTGGCTGACGTCGCGAACCGGTTCTCGTGACTCGTGTGCGGCGTGCCCTTCTTTTGCTTGTGCACGTGTACGCGGTTTTCCATTTATTTAATTTACAGTTGTAGCATCATGCGTAGGCAATGTTTTATTTCAAATGCTTATCAGCCATGTTTACATTATTTGATATACATTGTTCTCTCGACTTTTTGGGGATTTGCCCTACTGAGCCAATCACTTGTGAGGCTCACCCCTTCTTCTTCCAAGTGAAGGAGAGTAGGAGGGTTCCCATCCCTCTTCTAGTTTGGGACCGCACCGTAGTGGAGTCGGGCCTACGCCACCAGCAAAGTAATTTTCTACTTGTTGTGCCTTGGAGGTTGTCCCAAGCTTTTGTACTCTGTACTTTGACTTTGGTTCAGAACTGAATATGTACATTTCATGTGGATATGTGTAAGATATGGAAACTTATATGTGTTTAGTGTGTTCTTTTATATTTTTCACGGACATTTGTGTGTTGATATCCCTTGCGAGGCTTCAGCCTATTCGCGGGAGGTGGAGTCGTGTCGGGCACAGGCCTAAAGTCCTACCTTGTCCAAGTCAAGAGGAGCTAGGTTGAGGAGCTGCCCTTGGTCTTCTTTTCATATTGCACCACCTTGAGATTAGCCGCGAGTGAGTTGCCCTTAAATTTGGCCTTTGGAGTTGAAGCAGTCATACTTATGGAAATTTTCGAGCCTTTGTCTGGAGTTGCATCCTACGACTCTAATGTCAACAACGAGTGTATGCTCTAAAATATTGAACTCGTCAACAAAGTGAGGGAGAAAGCCCTAATGCATGTGGCTGCACTACAACAATCTGTGGCTATGTTCCACAATTGACTAGTGAAAGGAAGATCATTCCTAGCCGAAGACATCGTTCTTAGAAAAGTGAAGGTCGTGTTGTTGGAAAGTTCTCTACCTCCAACATGGAATGGCCCAAACAAAGTCACTAAAGTCTTGGGACACAGTGCTTACAAACGTGATACTACCTAATTAGGCAAGCCCATCCTGAGGATGTGGAATGTAAATAATCTAGAGGCACTTTGTGTAATGCTCAATTCCCTTAAAAACACTTTTTCAATACAAATCATTATCAATTGATTGTGTTTTGAGCGGTTAACCCATTAATCAATTACACTTTCCTTCAATCGGTCATATTTCCAACGAATGAGGTCAAATGGACTCCCATGCCACGCCACCTCTCACACTTATCTTTCCAGGTTGGACATGCCCCAAGTTGCGGCCTCTTGACAATAAATCAATCAATTGTGATAACATAGTTTAGGCTCATAAGAAATATGATGAAAATAAATAAATATTTATAAATAAGATCTGTTTCGCTTCTTCCAAAAGAGTGTTTTTTTTCTAAGGCACCGTTTGGGAACGATCAGAAAAAAGTAAAAATCGGCAAAAGTCAATTTCCACTGCAATCGCCGCACGGACGCGATTTGCGTCGTTAGGCAGGCACCAAGGACGAGGCCCTCATCGCTCGTGCTTGAAGCCGCGAACGTGCCATGAAAAAATAAAAAAATGTGGGTTCCGTCACTTTTTCCCCTCAAACTATCGCCTAATCTCAAAATGTTTCCAAAAACGGGCCAACACCCATTTTTCGACAGGAGAGAGAGAAATAGGTGCTTCTCTCTATCGCTCTCCTCTCTGTAAAATTTGCTTTGCACGGAAGGCGGAGTGACAAGGGTTCATTTGGAAACCCTTAGGTCATGTTTGGTATCGGGACAGGGCGGGAATAGCGGGGTGATATCCTTATTATTGGTTTGTTATGGTTACTATTCACAGGGATAAGAGGGGATAAGGAGAATGGGATTAAAGAGGTAACCCGGGATAATACTGGGGATTAGCCATTCCATGGGGACCCCTGGAATGGCGTATCCCCATTTCCCAACCCCGAAATTGCCTTCCCGAGGCAATGTCATATCACCCCAGCCACTTTTGCCCTCGTGCCTTGGCTCTCTTGCGCCTTCTCCCATTTCCGGCCGACAGGCTTCTCGTCTTCCTTCCCGGGGCGATTCGTCTGCTGAACGACGGAGGCGGTGGATGATCCCCGGCTCTCCTCATCGTCGCAGCGGCTGCTCGTCAACGTCGGAAATACTGTGACGCCTCCGGTCGCTGTCGTGTACCACGGTGAGCGCCTCCGCAAGGTCGTTTCCAAAGGCACCATCATCGGACGGTGTGAACTCCTTCCCTCTTCCATCTGCTTGTTCGTTGCTCTGTTCAAAAACTCTTGGACGGATCGTGATCGTGAGCTCCTTCCCTCTTCCATCTGCTTGTTCCTTGCTCTGTTCAAAAACCCTTGGACGGATCGTGATCGTGAGCTCCTTCCCTCTTCCATCTGCTTCTTCCTTTCTATGTACAAAAACCCTTGTCATCGTGAGATGCTACTTTCACTCCTTCCCGGTGTTTCTGCTCCTGTACTAGGGCACACACAAGGTTTTTTTACTCTTCGGCTTTCTTCCCCTCTTGCATCGTCTTCTTCCTCTGTGTGTAGAAAAAGCGTTTAACGGCTCCTCATCGTCGGACGTTGCTTTAACTCCTTCCCCTTAACTGTCAGTGGTTTGGCCACTGTCTAAGTCCGCACGAACATGACTATGTATTCTTGGACGTGAAGGTATAGTTCCGTAATAAGGTCACATTCCAACCATGTATTTTCAGGCAGTTGGTTCTACGGTTTCATTCTTGAATGCAGTACCCTACTTGCAGTTCACATTTTCTTGTATTATTGAATTTGCTTCCGTAATAGGCTCACGATTCCTCTGTGTACCATACTTTTTATATTTCGACTATTGTGTGTATACACATTTAAATACATATAAACAGATGGTTGTTATAAAGTCATATGCAAACTAATGATGTCTTCTGTTATTGTCACTGTTGAACTTGTATATTACATTTTCCTTTTTTAGTTTAATCATACTGTGTTCACTCACTTATTTTTCTTGTAAAGTTAGATGTAAAATAAATAATTCTTTTCTTCTTTTCACTGTTGAACTAAGATATTACATATTCCTTTTTTAGTTTAATCATACTGAGTGGTGGCTCACTTATGTTTTTTGTAAAGTAAATTGCAAACTAATGATTTCTTGGCTTATTTTCCCTGTCAATTGTTAGATATTACATATACCTTTTTTAGTTTAATCAGACTAGATGTTGGCTCACTGATTATTGTTGTAAAGTCAAATGTAAACTATTTACTTCTTTGCTTATTTTCAGTGTCAAGTTTAAGATCTGACATATTCTTTTCTTAGTTTAATCATACAGGGTGTTGGCTCACTTATTTTTCTTGTAAAGTCAGATGTAAACTAATTACTTCTTTGCTTATTTTCATTGTTGAACTTGTATATTACATATTCCTTCTTTAGTTTAATCATGGTGGGTGTTGGCTCACTTACTTTTTCCTTACAAAAGAATGGCCACACAAACAAAGGGACGGGTGCCTAATTGGAGGGAGGATGGTGATCAAGTACTGGTGGATATCTTAGTTGAGCACAAAGTCCAGCATGATGGGTTTGTAAATGGGACATTTACAAAAGAGGCTTGGAGGATGGCATTGCGGCAGTTCAATGAGAAAACACAATTGTCTTACACACTGTCTAACTTGAAAAATAGGTTCAAGAATCTGAAGAAATGGTATGCTATGTACCTTAATCTTAAGAGCAGGTCTGGTTGGGGTTGGGATGATGAAAAAATATGCCAGTCCCACCTTCGGAAGATGCTTGGGAGGAAATGTTTGCGGTATGTGTATACAATAATAAGTAGTGTCATATTTCACATGGTTAACACATGACATGGGCTATGTGATTTTTTTCAGATTAATAAAGATTACAAGACTTTGAAAGGAAAGTCCTTTAATTTCATGGACCAAATGCACATTATTACTTCCACTTCAATGGCAAGGGGTGACCTAGGTGCAGGGGACTTTGGCAACTCTTACTTGGACCAACGCGATGAACCTAACATGGATGATGATGACCTATTATTTGACATGATGCAAAATGATGGTGATCATGATCCTGTTGACAATCAGCAGCCATCTTTAACTGAAGACATACCACCCCAGTCTACTGATCATACCCCCACCCCCAACAACACACCACACAACACAGCTACTGTTGCACAGACATCGGGTAGAAAAAAAAGACGTTTAACAGATTCTTGCAATGAGTCACTTGAAAAGATTGCGAAGTTAGGAGAGGAGAGGCTAGCTCTTCAAAAAGAGGCACTTGATCTCCAGAAAAGTGTTGCTCCCCCAGTTTCTTCTGCATTAGACCAATTAATGAAAGTGGATGGCATACCAGATCACCTATTATACAAGGCCATAGATGTAATGAAGGGGTTGGATGACCGTTGCATCTTCCTTGGCCTTCCAGTACATCTTCGGCTTGGTTGGATTCTAAGCCGCCTTGGTTACATGTGATACCCACCATATCCTTTTCTTGATAACCATTTTGTACAAATTACACTATGTCTGTGTAACTTAAATAATTTTTTTTAAATATGAAATGCTTAATTATCATGGTAGATGTTGTGATATGACATATGTCTGCAAGTTAATCCTGTGAAATTACTTATGTCTGCAACTGAGTTAATATTTTCTGAATATGTGAATTCACTTATTATCATGCTAAATGTTGTGATGTGATATGTGTGATGTGTACTGATATTGTGAAATTACATATGTCTACTGATATTATATATTACATATGTACTCATTCTTCATTATATGCATGTTGTCATAGTAGGTTTCCCTCGGTCTAATGGATCTTAATAATGCTCCCACTGGTCAATTTCTACACATATTCATGGACGAGGAAGACTACTGGGAGGAGGTGGATGAAACACTAATCCTTCTGCATACCACTCCGGTATGTAGTCCGGCACCAGGTAGGCCAATGCATACTAATGAGGGACAAGGTCATCGATGGGTTAAAGAGGTAATGTCTGGGCATTTAGGTAGATCATACTCTTCTTTTCGCATCCATCCAAGTATGTTTGTGAAATTGAGGGACAAACTAATAGACAAGGGTGTCTTACAAGACACAAAAATATGTCTGCCACCGAACAATTGGCAATCTTCCTGTTAGAGGTCGGGCATGGGATTGGTAATAGGCTGTTGAGAGAATGGTTTCAACATTCTAGTGAGACCATCAGTAGGCATTTTAATAATGTTCTCATGGGAGTGCTAGCAATACGACGTGATTACATAAAGATGCCCACCGAAGATAGCCTTGTGCATCAGAAGATTCGGCATGATCCAAAGTTCTACCCTTTCTTCAAGGTGATGGCATGATTCATTTCCCAGTTCTACACAATGCAATATCATACATGTATCGAATGACATTTGTTGTATGATTCGTAGAATGCTATTGGTGCAATTGATGGGACTCATATCTCCGCCAAAGTTCCTTTGGTTGACCAACCTCGATACCGAAATCGAAAAGGGGAAACATCACAAAATGTGATGGGATGTGTTGATTTTGATATGATATTCAGAAGTGTGGTCGTTGGATGGGAGGGCTCTACAGCTGATATGCGAGTGTTGAGATGGGCACTTGAGAGTGGAGGTTTCAAGGTACCCGAAGGTATTATCTTCATACTTAAATTGATGATATATGAAATGCATGATTCCAATTTTTTGCTACCCTAAAATATAAATTGGCTGAGTAGGTAAATATTTCTTGGTGGATGCTGGTTATGCAAACACTCCCCAATTTCTAGCACCGTATCGTGGCATCAGGTACCATCTATCTGAGTACAACTCCACTAGGCGCACCCGAATTCGATATAGGAGTAAAAAAGACCTATTCAACCACAGACATGCACAACTTCGTAATGTTGTTGAGCGTGCATTCGGTGTGCTGAAAGCACGGTTTACCATTTTGGTAAAACGTCGCAACTACCCAATTAAAACACAAGCCAGAATTGCTATGGCATGTTGTGTCCTCCATAATTTCATACGCATGGAAGGAGGTCTTGACTATATATTTCGTCGAGGACAATGCGATGACGAGGTGGAAGGAGATGAGGATGTCGAACAGGATGACCATGTGCCTCGAAGTGAAGCTGCCCGGGGGGACAGATTCCGGAATGAATTGGCCACCAGATTATGGATACAACACACTGCTAGAGGGTATTTGCTAAACACATACACTGGTAACAATATAATTCTACCCATACATGTGAATTTATCATAATGACATCCCACCATATGAGCAGGGCACCTGTACACGAAGATACTGGGGATTTACAAGACGATGCTTGCACGAACAATAGTTCTGTGTAATTTCATGTTTAAGTACAATACTACATAAGTACAATAGTACATGTTAACATGCACCTGTTATCAATACTTTTTGTGTTTTTGTCGTTTGAACAATTTTATTTTCTCAGTGGCATGTATTTTGTTACTTTGTTTCATTTCATACTTATCATGACTTATCTGTGCATTTCGTGGAGCATGTGATGTTCATTAGCATGTGAAGCATCCTCTGTACTTTTCACAGGTTTTAATATATTTTGTTACCTTAACTAATATGCAGATATGAGCAGGTGTTTTTGTGGCATGAGGGTCATGCCTGTATGATATATGTGGTATAAGCAGGTACTATTGTGGCATCAGGGTCATGCATGTCTAATTTCTGTGGTATAAGCAGGTAGTGTTGTGGCATGAGGGCCAGCACATGGTTCATGTATGTTTTTTGGTGCTGCAGGTAGTGACAGGTGTCTATGTCATGGTTGATACAATTATTACACTGTTGGTAGTTTATGTTTTGTACATGCTGTGATACAGTGATGGCAGCTGAAACTTTTGATTCGTGGACATGTTATTATAGATGTTTGTAATTAGATTGTATTTCTTGGTATGTCACTAACTTTTTATGCAGGTTACATGGGCAATGATGATGGGAAAGAGCATATATGAGAAGAATGTTTAATTGGGAGGTATGACACTTGTAACCCCAACCATGGTGTTACTCTCTACTATACGTAGGATGGCCAATTGTTTTGGCAACCACTATAGTACTTGAATAATCTTCCTTGGTTGGTTAGGATGCTTGTGTCTTCCTTGCAGACATTTCTTTCATGCCATACATCATACCCAACTGAGCCCATTTTCTTCATTATACAGCATTGGTAATGTTAATTAAGGTCTCCACCTTGTACCTTGTCATTTCATCTAGGAAATCTTCATCTATGGCTTCACCACTAGGAGTTGTGTATAGAAAAGACAATGGTATTATTTGCGAGTGCGGAGCAGGATGGCGTATTACTCGCGTGTCACATAGTAGTGCCAATCCAGAACGTCCATACTATTGTTGTCCATTGTTGGTGAGTTCAGTCATCATCGAATTTACTACTAGTCAGTTGTGGGCATACATAACTTATCACTTTATGTAGGCAAAATCTGGCAATGCTTGTAAATTTTTTATGTGGGTTGATGAGGTCTTACAATGTCCTTGTGGGAAGGGACACTGTCGAAAGCGCACTTCCAAGACTTCGAAGTCTTATGGTAGGAGTTTTTACGTTTGCCCTCAATCTACGGTAAGTATTTCATATGGCTAATCCTTTTCATATATGTTACTTTATTCTACACATTATTAACAATGAATAATTTTTTACTTGCTAGGCTGATGATCGTGGGTTAGGCTGTGGCTTCTTTCAATGGGTATCGGAGTCATGCAAGAATGGGCGTACTCAACTTGGGGAAGAAGAAAAAGGAAAGCATTCCGTCCATGCATTTCAGACTTTGCTTGAAAAAGAGAAGTTTGCAGCCGACAGCAAGAAGGAATTGTGTGAACGACTGTTAGACTCATTCAAAAAGTTAAAGTTGTAAACAGTAGACAATCCATGTTTCTACAGTTATCAGTTATCTTTTGTTGTAGTATGTGAAAGTCATTGTAATTATGTGTGACATTTGTCAAACTTTTTAGTTTGCTTTCTTGTATTATGTATATGTCATTGTAATTTTGTTATATGTGCAATGACAACAGCCGCCTTAGATGTTCATTATTGTCATTTCTGTGTTAAAAAAATATCACTTTCTGTTGTGCAAAAGGTCACAGTATTATTTTGTGATGTCCACTTATCAAATTTGCACATCAAACACTCCGAAATTGTTTTTACATGCATCACTAAGTAGTAGGTCAACATGTTTTAATTATGTAAGAAAAATGTATATACATACATATATGAGTATAGTTATGTTAGGAAAATATATACACAGATAAGAATGAGTCTTAGAAAAGATGCCCACCGAATAAAAAATATTTAAATTTTATAATTTTGTCTAAGTCCTAATGTTCAAAATGAAAGAATGATATGTCTTGACTTGAAACATAGTCAAAGTTCACAAATTTTTTGTTTACTATTCACAAACATTGTCAAACTTCAAAATATTTCCAACTCTACAAAATTTATATATAATTATCACCATCTTCATAAATGATCTTTTTCATTTGTATAATCCATCTGAAAGGACTAAATTTTTTTTTAAGTTCACAAACGTTATACTTAATTTTCACCATGTACACAAATAATCATTTTTTTCTTACTTTAATCCATGTAGGGGACTCATAAATTTCTTCAGTCCACAAATTTTTATTTTACTTTTCACCAAATACATAAATATTTATTTTTATGTTTGGATGATCTGCTCCAAAGATTTCAAAGAAATCTCAAATTTAAATAACTTTTAATTCATTCCCACCACATACACAAATATTTTTTTTTATGATAACTTCATCGGCTCCAGGGTCTCAGATATTTACTAAGTCCACAAAATCTTTATTTACATTTTTTTAATGTTAACTTCATCAGCCTAGAATTCTTTTTATGTTTCTTTAATATTTATTCTTATTATTAACTTGGCAGATACCAAACAGGGAATGGTAGATGCCCTTGCCAGTGGGGATAGGAAGGGTAACATGGTCCAAAAAAATGACAAATCTCAGTTGCCATCCATATTTCCACCAAATGGAGAATACAATCAAAATTCGAGTTAACCTAGCAAATACCAAACGACATAAGATTAGAGAATAAGCATAAGTTATCCTGGAATGATTTACACCTATTCCGCCCTCGCCCTGTCCCGATACCAAGCATAAGTTTTTCACTTTAAAATCTCTACCACCGACCTTTCCAAACGATGCCTAAGAAGAGGATAAAATCTCGAACGGAGGTAATATCTCGTAGGAGATATAATGAAATTTCACGCACCAAAAAAATTCTATCAATTAGAATTTTGTTACTAAAAACAAAAAAAAAATGCACCTCTAAATACGTCCTACAGCAGCTGCACCTGGTTTCTTCACCATGCACACACAGGGTAAAACGTACGGAACAGTTTGCGCGTACGTGGATTCAAATTTACTAAAATTAGGAGCAGAGCATGCATGATGTATTAATGTGGGAAAATACTTAATATTAGGTCGAATCCTCCGTTCTCACAAAGTGGTAGACCAAGCATTAAAGGTGGATATGACTTAATTATGATGGACCGGCCACTTGTTCAAAGATTATTCCGAAGTAATTAAGTTGAAAACTCGGATAGGGCATGTGTTGGCATCGGGCAATGTAATTAATATACCCGAGGATGGATGAAGGAACAATATACATAAGTTAGATTACGATTAATTTTGCAATACAAATCTACGTTTACTTAATTTCTCTGATATGCTGCAAATTGAATAACTAGGAGTTTCATTACTAGTATCAAAAGGAGCAGTATAATTATATACTTACTGCGAATCTCTGGTGTACAACTATGTTGCAGATTCTTCTTTCATTGATCGATCTTACGAACGGAGGGACTTTATGGTAAAAGCAGCATGGACCCACACAACTTTCAACCTAATTGGCTCCAAGGTGAATAATGAGAACAGTAGCTTCCATCCCCAGTGGTCCTTCTAGAACAATGCATATATAGTTACCACCTGCCATGTACAGGAAAAACGTGTACAGAAAAGAGGAAAGAGGAAAGAGATAGAGAAAGAGATGTCTTAATTAAAAGGCGTCGGATGAGGGGAGCAGTAAGTGATGACCCATCTAGATAGTGAGAAATACAGTGTCATGGAGTCTTCACTACAGCGAAATTAAGGGTCCACGTGGAAAACGGCTCACTCGGTAAAATATTTTCAAGAAAATTTTATGTTTTAAATTATTTAATTTTTCTGAAAAATAAAATGAGAAAATTTTTATCTTAAAAATTCTGAATTTTGACATCCACGGTAAAAATTTGTATGCATTTTCCGATTGGCATCTTGTGCGTTTATTAATATAGCTAGAGTGCCAACTTGTGAGGCACTATTCATTTAAGTTGTTTTTTTTTCCTCATTTAAGTTACATTTGTCAAATCTAATTAATTTTTATTAGTTGTTTTGATTTTTAATTTTTTATTAAAATATCCATAGAATACTATTCATTCAAGTTAGGTTTTTATTTTATTTCTCTTAATTTAAATTGTCTATGTCAAAGTTATTTATTTTCTACTATTTTTAATTTTTAAAAATATTAAAAAAAATAAAAATAAAGAAAAATAAAATTTGATGAATAATACATGAGGGGTATGTTGTCTCCTCTCATTGGAGTGGATCATAATATTCTATGTGCCACAATACAATTCTCTAATAAAAATTTACATTTAATGTTTTGACTTTCCTCTTTTTTTTTAATCTTCTATTTACACAAATAACTAATGAAAATATTTACTTAAGAATCAAACGAATAATTATAATTTTATTTTCATGTAAAAATTATTTATAAAAAAATAATTATTTAAAAAACATTTTAGACGCAACCAAATTGATCCTAAACTTTACATGCGAAAACAAACTCCCACGTTTGATTGCGTGCCCTTCACCTCTCTTAGTTCCTATATATCCCCAGCTTTACATCAGAATCCTTTCTTGGTAGATCTAGCATTTTAAGAGTGGGGCGCGCGCGCGCGCTGCTAGCTGGATCGACTCGTCCTCGCAACATAAATTTCTCGACTGTATAAGCATATGTCGATCGATATCAGACCATGTACGGAGGCCAAAGACCTGAGTACAAGTGTACTTAAATTCCCAGGACACACTAAACGCCCTTTTTTTTTTTTTGACCAAGCCACACTAAACGCCCTCGCTCCTACCAGGTCATGTCAATTAGCCCAGCGAGGACATAGCTTGACCGACTCTTAAAGATGGAATCATTCACATTTGAGTTTTTTGCTTTCAGAAAAGCTTGTTACATTTTTTCATGTTTTTTTAATATATTTTAGACATCTCTTATTAATTAATATATAAATATATATTTTTAATAATAGTGGGGAACCTAAACGGTTCCAAAATCTGAAGAAGTAAGTTAGATTTATTTCCATAGGTGTCCTCTCTGGATCTAGAATTGCTTTAATGATTTCTATATTATCCCCTTCAATTAACAGACGATGGTAGTTCATTTCCATGAATTGCACTGTTTGCTGAACACAGGCTTGTACATGCTAATATTTTTGTTTTAAGGTTGGAGGCGTGGAGCAGGTAAAGAGCACTCGCAGCCAGAGGTTCGCCATCCTCATTCCTAATCATTGATGTAACCAATTCCAGAATGAATCAGGTCCCTTTTTTTTTTCCCTTTTTTTGTGCTATCGAAATTTCCTTCCAGCCAACTTATAACTTCTGATTTGTTCCAGCCTCCAATATTATGTGATAAACTGACCCATTTACCGGAGGAATGATCAGATCTTCCCCTGCTCCTCCCACTAGCTTCCTTGCTGGGGTGTTGGTTTTCTTGTATTATTTTTTGGTTTGCGTTGATGAAGCTGTTGGCTGTCTGTATCAGGTTGCGCAGCTAATATTTTTTTTCTTATTAATTAATATATTGATGGCATATTGTACTTAACTATTGAGACGTATAAAAATACATAAAAATTTTGCAAAAAAAATTTCTGTTCTGCTTTTGAGGCAGTCGAACACGGTGGAAAGTGGAAACCCTCTCCCATCTTGGTACGGAACCATCCATCTCTTTTGGTCATCAATCCACGCGCAGTGCGAGGAAACTCGGGTGTGTAGTAGTGTTTGTCTCCTGCGGCGGTGAAGACGCAGCAGCCAGTCGAAGACGCTGCTGCATGCTGCTCACCGAGGGAGAGGACAAGGACGTCCTTCCCTTGGTGCAGAAGGGCGTCTCGCCTTTACACCCGCGAGAGCGCCGTAATCCCACATGCCCGGAGCTCCCCAAGGCGCTGCACCGCGGCCAGCTGGCCTCGCTCGGCCTGTGGGAAGAGTACAAAGGTGATCCACAGTAGAGGAATCGCTCCGCTCAGATCCTCTTCTCCACAATTATATATTATTTTTTTACACCATAATTTTTAAAAAATAAATCCTTTTTACTATTACAAACAGATTATTAAAACCTCAATAGAAATAGGTAATTCCGAAAAAAATGAAATATTTTCTTAAGATTGATTTATTTTTGTTAAAATAGATAAATCTTGGTCTCTAATGAAATAATGAATTCTTTTAAAATTTACTCATTCTCAATGAGATTTTAATAAAATTTACTTTCTTTCTAATAGTAAAAAATAGGGAGAATTAATTAGGGGTCTCTATCAGAGTGTTGACTTAATTTGTAGTCCCTGTCAGAAGATCAGAAGTCATAAAGTCCTTACTTTTTGTGTTAGTTTAATTTCTAGTCCCTGCTTTTTGTTTCTAGTCCCTGTTTTTTGTTGCTCAGCATTTAATGAGTCTTGGAAGACGAGACTCTTACATTCGTTACAGTTGCCTTTGTATCAGTTACAGTAAGTCTTTATATCTGTTACAGTAAGCCTTTTGTAACTGTTACAGACTACAGCTATAAGCTCTTACTAAAGAAAAAAAAAATTTATTTGTTTGCAAGTGCTAGGATTCAAACCCAGGTCTTCACAAAGATAACATGAGATACCCTTACCACTATGCTACAACTACATTTGTGTTACAACAGAACATATAATATATTTAATTAAGTATTGTAGTAAACATAATACTCTATTACAACTTATGTTAAGTCTTGTTACAGTCAATATCATTCCATGTTACAATATATATTAAGTTCTGTTACAGTAAATATTATCATCTATTATAGTAAACATAATACTCTGTTACAACTTATGTTAAGTCTTGTTACAGTCAATATCATTCCCTATTACAATATCCATTAAGTTCTGTTACAGTAAATATTATCATCTATTATAGTAAACATAATACTCTATTACAACTTATGTTAAGCTTTGTTACAATATACAATAACCTTTGTTACAACATACGTTAACATTTGTTACAATATATATTAAGCTCTATTACAACTTATGTTAAGTCTTGTTATAGTATACATTAAGCTCTATTACAATGTACATTAAGTTTTGTTACAATATATATTAATTGTTGTTACAATATACATTAACCTTTGTTACAATATATATTAAGCTCTATTACAACTTATGTTAAGTCTTGTTACAGTATACATTAAGCTCTATTACAATGTACATTAAGCTTTATTACAATATACATTAACATTTGTTACAATATACATTAACATTTGTTACAATATATATTAAGCTTTATTACAATCATTATCATCTGTTACAGAAAACATTAAGCTCTGTTACAGCAAACATTATCATCCTTTTAGCATCAACTTTTTTCAATTTTGCCCTTCCTTCTTCTGCTCTTTCCCCATGTACACTTACATTGGTTATAGTTAGTGTATATATCGTTTACAGTCAGTCTTTATATCTCTTACAGAAAGTATTCGTATCACTTACAGTAAGCCTTTATATCGCTTACAGTAAGCCTTTATATCACTTACACTAACCCTACATATCTCTTACATAAAGCTTTCATATCACTTACAGTAAGCTTTTATATCTCTTACAGAAAGTCTTCATACTTATTACAGAAAGTCTTTATATCACTTACATTAAGCTCCGTTACAGCAAACATTATCATCTGTTACAGCAAACATTAAGCTCTATTACAGCAAATATTAAGCTTTGTTACAACAATCATTATCATTTGTTTAATTCTAACACAAATGTTACTACAATCTACTAAACAATAAAATTACTTAACACAAATGTTTAATTCTAACCAACAGACATTACAATTACACTCAAATAGAGAGAGAAAGAAGAGAGAGTCGAGAGAGAGAAAGAGATAGAAAGAACTCGAGCTGAGAGAGGAGAGATAGAGAGATAGAAAAGAGAAGAGAGAGAGAAGCACGCGAGAGAGAGGAGAGAGAGGCGAGAGAGAGAGAGGAGGGAGAGGCGAGAGAGAGAGAAGAGAGGAGAGAGCGCTGGGAGAGGCAAGAGAGAGAGGGGAGAGAGGAGAGAGAGCGCTGGGAGGGAGAGAAAGCGCTGGGAGAGAGAGGGGAGAGAAGAGAGAGAGGCGAGAGAGGCGAGAGAGAGAGGGCCGCGCGGCGCCCTCACGTTGCATGCATGCAACGTGAGGGGGAGATCTCGTGGGCGGCGTCAGCGCGGCAGCGGCGGGAAGTGCAGCAGGTGGCGCGGGGTAGTGGGGCGACGCGCAGCGACGCGGGGGCGAGTGCGCGGGGCAGGCGGGGCTGTAGGCGTGCGTGGCGTGCTTCGCGTAAGAACCAAAGAGAGAGAGAGACCGGGAGCAAGAGAGGGAGAACAGGTAGAAGAGTAGGAAGAAGAGGTGAAGAGAGAAAGGGGATGCGCTAAAGAGAGGGAGAAGAGAGAAGTAGAGATATTGCAGTGCCCTCCGCTTCTTAAAGTTGCCTCCAAACATTAAATTTGATGTAGTCTTCTTCACGTAATGTTCGTGGGATGTTTGTTGTAATAGATTATAATGTTTGTTGTAAAATAGTTTAATGTTTGTTGTAACAGATGATAATATTTACTGTAACAGATGATAATATTTGCTGTAATAGAGCTTAATGTTTGCTGTAACAGATGATAATATTTGTTGTAACAGAGCTTAATATTTACTGTAACATAACTTAATGTTTGCTGTAACAGATGATAATGTTTGCTGTAACGGAGCTTAATGTTTGCTGTAACAGATGATAATGTTTGCTGTAACAAAGCTTAATGTTTGCTGTAACAGATGTAATAGAGTATTATGTTTACTACAATACTTAATTAAATATATTATATGTTCTGTTGTAACACAAATGTAGTTGTAGCTTAGTGGTAAGGGTATCTCATATTGTCTTTGTGAAGACCTGAGTTCGAATCCTAGCACTTGCAAACAAATAAAGTTTTTTTTTCTTTAGTAAGAGCTTATAGCTGTAGTCTATAACAGTTACAAAGGCTTACTGTAACAGATATAAAGACTTACTGTAACTGATACAAAGGCAACTGTAACGAATGTAAGAGTGCATAAGGAAAAAAAGCTTACTGTAACAGATATAAAGGCTTACTGTAACTGACATAAAAGCTTACTGTAACTAATACAAGGGCAACTGTAACGAATGTAAATAGGGAAAGAGCAACAAAAAACAGGGACTAGAAACAAAAAGCAGGGACTAGAAATTAAACTAACACAAAAAGTAAGGACTTTATGACTTCTGATCTTCTGACAGGGACTACAAATTAAGTCTAACCCTCTAACAAGGACCTCTAATTAATTTTCTCTAAAAAATATTTTATATTTTTAAATTTTAAAATATTTATTAAAAATTATGATATAAAAAATAGTGTAAGATTGTGGAGCTGAAGATCTCCAACCTATACTGTAAGATAGGGGACAATCTCTTGGCTCGGATAAAGCCGACTTGAAGCCCAACATGCTCGCGGTTAACTCGAAACATTACTTACGTGGCTGACAAGGCAGATATGGTAAGGTTTGGGGATTACGAAATCGATAATTGTGGCTATTAAGACTACGGTCACGATGACCTGGCAGGCCGGTGGCAACTTCTAATCCGGCATCAATCATGGAAACCCCCAGCGAGATTGGCGGGGTCGTTCAGCTGTTACACAGGTGTCCTAACACTATATAAGAGGCAGACATTCCACAGGCATAGTTACATTGTTCTACCCCAGGGTAGGCCATTCTGCTCGGCTAGCGACTGACAAGAGCGTCAGAGTGTCTCCCTGCCGAGGCTTCTCGGCGGGCTTTGCAGGTCAGGTCGGGAGCCCAGAACCAGCATCACACGTTGGCCAAACGCGTCTCAAACGGGATTCATTGGCTTGGTCGTCTTGGCTCACTCTGGCGAGAAGCACCTTAGTGGTCATCTCAACCTGGGCCGACCTATGTTACAATTACTGTAACATTGGGGCCGTCTGTGGGAAAACGCTACTAAAGGTCAGTACGGCTTCCACCCCCCCCCCCCCCCCCCCCCCCTTTAGTTGAACTCAACTAAGTGTGGAAACTGAAAAGCCCTTAAGGCATCACCTATGATCGGTAAGGGGACCGACCAGGATCATACAAGATCGCCCCACGAGTTCTTCCAGAGAACAGGTTAAAAGAGGAGATGACAAGTCGCTTAGAGCATTGTGCTAAGCTAATCCCCTACTCTATGTAATTTGTGTGGTCGTGCTTATGCGCATGCTGAGCTAAAAACCCAAACTGTGCAAAGAAAGACCTCGGGTGCGAGGCCGTCATGTAAGATGTGCAGGTCGGATATGCCAAGAACCTGCTCTATTTATTGTGATTTGTCAATAAAGTTATATTTCTTTGGAATGTGCATGATTTGACTGTGATTGAAAAGTCAAAACTCGGCCAATTGCATTATGGCATTGTGATTTGTTATCCCATGGGCACTCATCTGGTCCCGACAACAAAAAAGAACAAAACGGAGGGCGTGGACGTCGTAGTTCACTGAACGAGGTCGCTTAGGCACTCGTCAGGAATTGAGAGACGACGTCCGACGTGAATTGAAGGCGTGGTCGCTTCGGCACACGTAAGATGGACGTCGTAGTTCGCTGGACGAGGTCGCTTAGGCATTCGTTAGGAACTGAGAGACAACGTCTGACGCGAATTGAAGGCATGGTCGCTTCGGCACACGTAAGACGTGGACGTTGTAGTTCTCTAGATGAGGTCGCTTAGGCACTCGTTAGGAACTGAGAGACAATGTCCGATGCGAATTGAAGGCGTGGTCGCTTCGGCACACGTAAGACGTGGACGTCGTAGTTCGCTGGATGAGGCCACTTAGGCACTCGTCAGGAACTGAGAGACAACGTCCGACAAAAATTGATGATGTGGTCGCTTCGGCACACGTAAGACGTGGACGTCATGGTTCGTGGTTCCCTGGACGAGGTCATGCTTAGGCACTCATCAGGAACTGAGAGACGATGTCTGATGCGAATTGAAGGCGTGGTCGCTTCGGCACACGTAAGACATGGGCATCGTAGTTCACTGGACGAGGTCACTGAAGCACTCGTCAGGAACTGAGAAACGACGTCCGATGAAAATTGAAAACATGGTCGCTTCGGCACACGTAGGACGTGGACGCCGTAGTTCGCCGGATGAGGTCGCTTAGGCACTCGTCAGGAACTGAGAGACGACATCCGACGTGAACTAAAACTGTGGTCGCTTAGGCACACGCAATGAACATTGACGAATGATTTCTCTCGTTCCACGACACTTTAAAAAGATCTGACCCGACCTTAAAAGTTCTGGCGGGTATGGGCATACTAAGTTGTCGAGGGACTATAATCTGGTAGGATGCAAACCAACGTTGACGACGAAGTCGCTTCGGCACCCGTTGAAGATGAAATTCTGACATACTGAAAGGCTAAGCTCGTCAATATAGAGTAGCAATGGCCTATATAGTTCTATGTTCTCGGTAATGGAAACTGTTTGAAAGACAAGTTCTCAGATAGACCGACGACAAACATGGTGCAACCGACAACAAAAGGTTTGCAAAATTCTATTGATAAAGAGAAGGGGTACAGTGTGCGGTGAGGCGCTGTCATGCCCCGCCAATTTAGCAGCGGAATAAATCGGGGAGGCATGAACAACGTGTATGGTAACGTAAATTGCGTATACATTCGCAAATATCAGAGCAACTAATGAACAATAATTGCCATAAAACTCATCATTTTAGTGATAATTCATCTAAACTAATACAACTACTAATTTAGAGCCAAAACATAGGGCTCAATGACATTATTACTGTAGCACCCTTGATTTTTAAAATCCAAATAAAATAAAATTTTTATTTAAATAAATGAGATGAACCAATTTAATTAGAATAAAAGGGAAATAAATAGAAACAAAGGGAATTAAAGCAATACCCATTAAGCTAAATTATTGATGGGTTACTCTAATAACCCAAACCCAATGAAATGGGCCCAAATAGGGTTAGCCCATCATAGAATGAGAGGTAAATAGGTGAAATTCGTACCTAATTAATTAAATAAATAGAAAAGGGTTAAGATAAATGCTAAATAACTCATATATATCTTAAATAAGAGTCCTTACACCACCCTAACCATTTGGCCACGAAATTAGCTCTCTCCCTAGCCATATTAGGTGGATAAATAAGAGAAAGTGGGAGATAAAGAAGGAAATTTAGAGTTTAATGGAAATGAGGACTCTTATAATGACTAGGACTCCTATAGTTGGCCATATACATCAAAAAAACTCATCCTTAGCAACCCATTTTCGTGGCTAGTGCTCTGGAGAAAGAGGAGAAGGGCTGGAGACAAAGGAGCAAGGAGGAGGAGGCTAGAACAAGAAGGGTTTTCAGATTTTTCGTCATCTAAACTAGGGTTTTCTTGCTTCACGAAAAAGGTAGGCAATCTCTCAAGATACAATCGTGAAATAACTACCCTAGGTAGCCTTCATGTACCTCTTCAAAAGCCCTATGGTTTCGTGGTATTTCGTTCACCCATTTGGGCGAATTTAATTCATGAAATCCTGCTGTTACCATGAACCCGAATCTCATGTTTTCTCCAATACCTTGCACGTACTTGTTCCCATGCTATGATAAAATTCTCATTGATACTACCATGTAATAGCTTTCAAACGCCTCTGGTCTTGCTTGATTTCGATCTCCCATGAGGGAGAATTAAATCTTTGAATGTCTATCAGACCTGTGCACTCGACCCTCCTTGTTTCCTTTTTTAACCTCATGCAAACTTGACATTATTACATGATAAAATTACCATAAATACTACTACATGTTAGCTTTCAAACGCCACTAGTTTCAGAAGTTTTCATCATGTATACATCTCTAATTAATTCATTGAACTCTGACTGCGCCTGTTTAGGTCACCGAAAAGTAACCTGATCAATGCATATCTAAACCTTGTCTATTTTCAAATTAATCATGCATGTTGATAGATATACATGTATACTTTCGTTTAAAACTGGTTTCATGCTTTTTGGACCATTGTACTATTTTATATAGAATTTAGAACGTCCCTGTATCACAGAGGATCCGCCCAGAGAAAAAGGGAAAAACCAGGACCGCCCCTGTTATCGCGGCGGCGCGATACGCCGCGATAAGAGGAGTGTCGCGGTCGGCCTTCAGGCCGCGTCATGAATGCGACGGGCCTCGCCGCCGCGTTCCCAACCCCGAACCAGGCCAGGCCGGCCGGTTCGCCTGTCGCGCCAGGCCGCACCACCGCGACCTGAACCGCGACAGGATACCCCGTCGCGACACTATGAGTAACGCGTCCATGCACCCCGTCGCCTTCTTAAAGTTTCGGCCAGAACCTTATATTATGCATATACCCCTGTCTTATTGTCATATGACCCTTATACAAGTTAAAACACGTATTGTTAAGCTTAATAATCGACCTGAATATTTTTATTTAAATAATTCTTGTTAATTTAAAAGCCGTGAGCACGACTTGTCATATCCTCAAGATTTCTTTACACTTGCACACACATAACATTGTAAATTGCCATTTGACCTTGATAAATTTTGCAATAATGTATTCGGTAAATTAGCGAAATAAATGACTAAATTACCCTATTTTGTTAAATACAATTGTTTCCGTATTGACTCGCGCATTTTATCTACCGTTACCATTTTCCCTCGGCCTTCGAGCACTCGAGGCACGACAGACTTGTTTTTACACACTTTCCCTTGACTTGGACCACCTCTCCACCGGGAATACTCTCGACTGGACTAGGGACTCCTTGTCAAGACCTCCGTAAGTCTTCTTGGCTTTGGCGCACGTCCTTAGTCAACGAGCTGGTTGTACCCTAAAACCCGTTACACCTTAGGGATCAGTACGATCCATGGCCTTAGTGTTCTCTCCTTATCTTGCAATCACGCTGGACCATCTAGCCTGTGTTCATAGCACGGCTAGTGGGCGGTTGTGACTTCCACCAGACTGCCGGTACCTGACTTGGTGCCGTGCAACCGTTACTATCGTGTGTTTCTCGTCATTTTACACATATGTCCCTATCTCATCTGATATCTCGTTACTCTCATCTGTTCACGTTCTCTCTACACTCTCGTCTAGTTCATCTACTACTCTCATCTATTCTTGGTACTCTCTTGGCCATTTGTGATTGTCTAAGATAACAAACATGACTATGCTAGGCAACATTATAAGGGCCCGATCTGGTCCTTGGGAGGAGCACCTGAAAGGCTATAACTCGCGGGGGTCTAATGATCAGGTGATGGCATACACCAAACGCATGACTCTCAAGATTTAATCTAAGACAATTCACAAACATTCCTGTACATGATACTTGACTTGTGGTTGATAAAATGATCGACCAAACGCATGTTACTTGCTTTACTTGCTATCGTGACTTGTGCACTGTTGTGCAATTACTTGTTAACTTGAAATATGGCCAAATCTTTTGTACTTGTTACCTATGAAGGTATTCTTGTCTTATGAACTTACTGGCTCGACTATACCTGATCGTTCTCGTACTTGCTCGTTCCTGTTAGTTATCCTGCATGATAAAAGGTTAAACACTTAAAGCCTGCTTGTTTACATGAGATATTAAGTCCTACTGAGCGTTATTCGCTCATCCTGCATTTTTATTTAATGTGTTTCATGCGAGTATGACGATGACCACACTCACGAGGACGGGACTGAGGATGATGCTCAGGAGTGACCCCTTCCCAGCAACCAAGGCTTTCTAGTAGTAGTCAGTTAGTATAGATATGAGTTAGTGATTCAGATAGTCATTTATGTATTATTTGATTTTGAATAAAGTACTCTGGGCCCTAGTTTTGGCTCTGATACGTTGATGTATTAGTCAGTTAATGAGTTATTAGTGAATGTAATGGAGGTTGTTGGATTATTAATGAAATTGGAGTTTAATTGGTGTTATCCAATTGTGCAATGGTCTGTTATTTATTTCTCGCTCTGTACTATTTAATAACTGTAATCCCGCTCCGATATTCCGCGTCGGGGCGTTACAGTTTTATGGTATCAGAGCCTAGGTTATTCTTAAGTATAGGATGATCTAGGTTTGACTTGCCTTGACTTAGAGTCTAATTCCGTACCTATGTGAGTAGGGTAGAACCAAGGGTAATGAGATAAAATGAACTCACACACGCACAAACTTAATGCAAACTCAACGACTTACATTTAAAATTATCTTTTGAAGGAACTTAAATACTAGCAATGGCAGCGGAGTGTGCTCAACTCCGTGACATGCAGCAGACTATCCAGCAGCTTACCCAGGCTTTACTTCAGGCTGCTGGAGCAAACAACAATAATAACAACAACCGAGGAGCTGGAGAATTACACAGGAATTTCCGCAATCTGAATCCACCCCGATTCAGCGGGACCACTGATCCCGATGAGGCAGAAAATTGGCTTAAGGAGACAGAACGTGTTTTCCGCGTCATGCAATGCGCGGATGGGGACAAGCTTTTACTGGCAACATTTCAGCTTGAACGGGACGCCCGTGCGTGGTGGGAATCTGTGGAAGCGACCAGGGCAGATGCACAGTTTACTTGGGAGGAATTCAAGGAGCATTTCAACTCCAAGTATTTCTCTGAAAGAGTCCAGGAGAGAAAGGCCTCAGAATTTGCTGCACTGAAGCAGAGGCACCTTACTGTCGCTGAATATGAAGCGCAATTCTCCCGATTGGCACGCTATGCCAACCACCTTGTTAGCACAGAGAAAATGAAGGCGAGGCGATTTCTTAATGGGCTTAAGCCTTCTTATATTACTCAACTTGCGCCCATGGACATTCAGACATATGCTGAAATGGTCAAGAAGGTTCAGTTACTAGAAGATGCGACTGATCTGACTGATCGCATCAAGGGGAGACTAGTCAAGAAGGAACCAGCATCCGGTTCCTCCAGCAGGCCCACAAATGGCAAAAAGCGTCCGTTCAACATCACTGGAGGGACAAGTCAGGAAAGAAAGCCCAAGACACCTACTCCTCCAAACACCAACAAGACCAATTGTGAGCATTGTGACAAGCCTGGTCATACTGCCGCTGAGTGCTGGAGAAAAGTAGGCGCCTGCCTGCGTTGCGGAAATCGCAATCACCGTATTTCTGAATGCCCTGTGCTGAAGGAGCAAGAGAAAGAGAAGCGTCCTATGGGACAAAAGAAACCAGGCAGACTACAGGCCATGCAAGAGGTAGAGACCACCGAGGAAGGTGGAGTTGTGGAAGGTACACTACCGGTCTTTTCTCATTCGGCACTTGTTTTGTTCGATACTGGCGCAACGCATTCGTTCATATCACAAGCATTTGCTGATACCCTAAATGAGAAACCTGCATCTATGGCATTTGAATTATCTGTCACAGCACCACTAGGAGAAAAGGCTCAATTGAATAAATATTTTCCATTAGCTGATGTTAAGGTTGGTGAACTTAACCTTAGAGCTGACTTGATCTGTATGTCCATGGAGGGCTACGATGTCATTCTGGGAGCCGATTGGCTATCCACGTATGGGGCTATCGTGGATTGTAGAAGAGGAAAAAATTTCTTTTAGTGAATTCCCTAAGCTGACCTTCACAGGACGTAGGCACAAGCGACACTTGTCCCTCGTCTCTGCTATAAAGGCACATAACATGATAAGGAAAGGGAGTATGACGTTTCTTGCCGCCATCGTAGTTGAGAAGAAAGCAACCAAGATATCAGACATCCACATAGTGCAAGAATACCCTGATGTGTTTCCCGATGAGCTACCAGGCATTCCAATTGAGAAAGATGTAAATTTCTCAATTGACCTCATACTTGGAGCTGCACCAGTTTCACGCCAACCCTACAGGATGTCCCCTGCCGAATTGAAAGAGTTGAAAGAGCAACTGATGGAACTTCTGGAAAAGGGTTTTATTAGACCAAGTACTTCTCCTTGGGGAGAACCTGTGCTGTTCGTCAAGAAGAAGGATGGATCCATGAGATTATGCATCGATTACAGGCAGTTGAACAATCTCACTATAAAGAACAAGTACCCTCTGCCGCGTGTTGATGAGTTGTTTGATCAGATATCAGGAGCAAAGTATTTTTCTAAGATTGACCTTAGATCAGGATATCATCAAATGAGGATTAAAGATGCAGATATCTACAAGACAGCTTTCAGGAGCAGGTACGGTCATTACGAATTTGTAGTCATGCCTTTTGGACTAACTAATGCTCCTGCAGCTTTTATGCAATTAATGAACAGCATCTACCGGCCCTACCTCGACACGTTCGTCGTGGTATTCATTGATGATATTCTCATATACTCCAAGACCAAAGAAGAGCACGAGGAGCATATGAGGATCGCTCTGCAAATCTTGCGGGACAACCAACTCTACGCCAAATTGAGCAAGTGTGAATTCTGGCTCGAGGAGGTGTCGTTCCTAGGCCATGTCATTTCCAAGGATGGTATCACTGTCGACCCTTCCAAAGTAGAAGCTGTGCTGAACTGGGAAAGGCCGACCAATGTCACAGAAATCAGGAGCTTTCTTGGACTGGCTGGATATTACAGACGGTTCATAAAAGACTTCTCCAAGATAGTTGTACCTCTTACGCGTCTTACGCGGAAGGAGAACCCATATGTCTGGAGCAAGGAGTGCGAGAAGAGCTTTCAGACACTCAAGCAATTGTTGACATCTGCACCTGTCCTCGCATTACCAGTCGAAGGCGTAGGATTCTCAGTCTACACTGATGCATCTGGAATCGGTCTAGGCTGCGTATTAATGCAGAATGAGAAAGTGATAGCCTATTCATCAAGGCAATTGAAGCAACATGAGGTTAACTATCCTGTCCATGACTTAGAGCTAGCTGCTGTGGTTTTTGCACTCAAGATCTGGAGGCATTACCTATATGGGGAACAATTCATTGTCTACTCCGACCACAAGAGCTTGAAGTATTTATTTTCTCAGAAGGAGCTCAACATGCGCCAAAGGAGATGGCTGGAGTATCTGAAGGATTTCGATTTCAATATTCAATATCACCTAGGCAAAGGTAATGCAGTAGCTGATGCACTTAGTAGGAAGCCAGTAGCTTCATTATCATGTTTAGTCATGGGCGAGATGCAATTGTTAGAACAGTTCGCCAGCCTAGATTTGAACATCGAGAAGAGAAGTGATAAGATGATAGTTGCCAACTTAAGAGCTCAACCCGATATATTTGTCGAGATCAGAGAGCAACAGGCTAACGATCCGTTTCTAATCCGAGTAAAGGAAACTATAGCTGACAAGCCAGATTTCTCCATCACTGAGGATGGAAGGATATTATTCCAAGCCAGGACATGTGTGCCTGACAATGAAAAGCTGAAAAGGAAACTGATGGATGAAGCCCACAAGACCAAGTACACAATACATCCAGGTGCAACCAAGATGTACCAAGACATGAAGAGGTCATTTTGGTGGCCAAACATGAAGCGTGAGGTAGCTGAGCATGCAGCGCACTGCCTCACTTGTCAGCAGGTAAAAGCAGAACATCGTCGTCCAGCGGGTGTACTTAGACCCTTGGACATACCTGAATGGAAGTGGGAAAGCATCGGCATGGATTTCATCATGGGTTTACCCCGGACTCGTGGTGGACTTGATGCTATCTGGGTTATTGTGGACCGTTTAACCAAGTCCGCACACTTCCTTGCCATTAAGAGCACTTGGAGCGTGGATTTGTTAGCAGCATTATATGTGAAAGAGATAGTCAGACTGCATGGAGTTCCAGTATCCATTGTCTCAGATCGTGACCCTAGGTTCACTTCTAGATTCTGGAAGGGACTCCAGACTGCCCTAGGCACAAAACTCAACTTTAGCACAGCTTTCCACCCACAGACAGATGGACAGACTGAAAGGACGAATCAGATAGTGGAAGACATGTTGCGAGCCTGTGCTATAGACTTTGAGGGATATTGGAATGAACAACTGTCTCTAATAGAATTTGCCAACAACAATAGCTATCAGGCCAGCATTAAGATGGAGCCATTTGAAGCACTGTATGGCAGGAGTTGCAGATCGCCAGTATGCTGGAATGAAGTAGGTGAACAACAATGGCTGGGACCAGACATGGTGCAGAGCACTAGCAGAGACCTACAAATTATCAGAGACAGAATTAAGATAGCTCAGTCCAGGCAGAAGAGCTATGCTGATAAAAGAAGAAGGGACTTAGAGTTTCAAACTGGAGATCATGTAATGCTGAAAGTATCACCGACCCGAGGATTTCAAAGATTTGGGATGAAAGGCAAGCTAAGACCAAGATTCATAGGTCCATTCGAAGTGTTAGATAGAGTGGGCGAAGTAGCTTCTCGACTGGCACTACCACCCCAGTTCTCTACCGTACATAATGTTTTCCATGTGTCAATGCTAAGGAAGTATGTGTACTATCCTTCACATGTGATCAGTTATGATGACATTACTCTGAACAAAGATATGACCTATGAAGAAAGGCCAGTGAAGATCTTAGACAAGAAGATTCAACAGCTTCGGAATCGATCTATACCCGTGGTTAAGATACTGTGGAGAAATCATGAAGTTGAAGAGGCAACATGGGAACCCGAAGCAACCATGCGACGAAATTATCCGGATTTATTCAGTAAGACATTCTTCCTCTTACGGTTATATGAATTTGGGGACCAAATTCTTTTTAAGAGGGGGAGGATGTAGCACCCTTGATTTTTAAAATCCAAATAAAATAAAATTTTTATTTAAATAAATGAGATGAACCAATTTAATTAGAATAAAAGGGAAATAAATAGAAACAAAGGGAATTAAAGCAATACCCATTAAGCTAAATTATTGATGGGTTACTCTAATAACCCAAACCCAATGAAATGGGCCCAAATAGGGTTAGCCCATCATGGAATGAGAGGTAAATAGGTGAAATTCGTACCTAATTAATTAAATAAATAGGAAAGGGTTAAGATAAATGCTAAATAACTCATATATATCTTAAATAAGAGTCCTTACACCACCCTAACCCTTTGGCCACGAAATTAGCTCTCTCCCTAGCCATATTAGGTGGATAAATAAGAGAAAGAGGGAGATAAAGAAGAAAATTTAGAGTTTAATGGAAAGGAGGACTCTTATAATGACTATGACTCCTATAGTTGGCCATATACATCAAAAAAACTCATCCTTAGCAACCCATTTTCGTGGCTAGAGCTCTGGAGAAAGAGGAGAAGGGCTGGAGACAAAGGAGCAAGGAGGAGGAGGCTAGAACAAGAAGGGTTTTCAGATTTTTCGTCATCTAAACTAGGGTTTTCTTGCTTCATGAAAAAGGTAGGCAATCTCTCAAGATAAAATCATGAAATAATTACCCTAGGTAGCCTTCATGTACCTCTTCAAAAGCCCTATGGTTTTGTGGTATTTCGTTCACCCATTTGGGCGAATTTAATTTGTGAAATCTTGCTGTTACCATGAACCCGAATCTCATGTTTTCTCCAATACCTTGCACGTACTTGTTCCCATGCTATGAGAAAATTCTCATTAATACTACCATGTAATAGCTTTCAAACGCCTCTGGTCTTGCTTGATTTCGATCTCCTATGAGGGAGAATTAAATCTTTGAATGTTTATCAGACCTGTGCACTCGACCCTCCTTGTTTCCTTTTTTAACCTCATGCAAACTTGACATTATTACATGATAAAATTACCATAAATACTAATACATGTTAGCTTTCAAACTCCGCTGGTTTCAGAATTTTTCATCATGTATACATCTCTAATTAATTCATTGAACTCTGACTATGCCTGTTTAGGTCACCAAAAAGTAACCTGATCAATGCATGTCTAAACCTTGTCTATTTTCAAATTAATCATGCATGTTGATAGATATACATGTCTAATTTCGTTTAAAACTGGTTTCATGCTTTTTGGACCACCGTACTATTTTATATAGAATTTAGAACGTCCCTGTATCACAGAGGACCCGCCCAGAGAAAAAGGGAAAAACCAGGACCGCCCCTGTTATCGCGACGGCGCGATACGCCGTGATAAGAGGAGTGTCGCGGTCGGCCTTCAGGCCGCGTCATGAGTGCGACAGGCCTCGCCGCCGCGTTCCCAACCCCGAACCGGGCCAGGCCGGCCGGTTCGCCTGTCGCGCCAGGACGCACCACCGCGACCTGAACCGCGACAGGATATCCCGTCGCGACACTATGAGTAACGCGTCCATGCACCCCGTCGCCTTCTTAAAATTTCGGCCAGAACCTTATATTATGCATATACCCCTGTTTTATTGTCATATGACCCTTATACAAGTTAAACCACGTATTGTTAAGCTTAATAATCGACCTGAATATTTTTATTTAAATAATTCTTGTTAATTTAAAAGCCATGAGCACGACCTGTCATATCCTTAAGATTTCTTTACACTTGCACACACATAACATTGTAAATTGCCATTTGACCTTGATAAATTTTGCAATAATGTATTCGGTAAATTAGCGAAATAAATGACTAAATTACCCTATTTTGTTAAATACAATTGTTTCCGTATTGACTCGCGCATTTTATCTACCGTTACCGTTTTCCCTCGGCCTTCGAGCACTCGAGGCACGACGGACTTGTTTTTACACACTTTCCCTTGACTTGGACCACCTCTCCATCGGGAATACTCTCGACTGGACTAGGGACTCCTTGTCAAGACCTCCGTAAGTCTTCTTGGCTTTGGCGCACGTCCTTAGTCAACGAGCTGGTTGTACCCTAAAACCCGTCACACCTTAGGGATCAGTACGATCCATGGCCTTAGTGTTCTCTCCTTATCTTGCAATCACGCTGGACCATCTAGCTTGTGTTCATAGCACGGCTAGTGGGCGGTTGTGACTTCCACCAGACTGCCGGTACCTAACTTGGTGCCGTGCAACCGTTACTATCGTGTGTTTCTCGTCATTTTACACATATGTCCCTATCTCATCTGATATCTCGTTACTCTCATCTGTTCACGTTCTCTCTACACTCTCGTCTAGTTCATCTACTACTCTCATCTATTCTTGGTACTCTCTTGGCCATTTGTGATTGTCTAAGATAACAAACATGACTATGCTAGGCAACATTATAAGGGCCCGATCTGGTCCTTGGGAGGAGCACCTGAAAGGCTATAACTCGCGGGGGTCTAATGATCAGGTGATGGCATACACCAAACGCATGACTCTCAAGATTTAATTTAAGACAATTCACAAACATTCCTGTACATGATACTTGACTTGTGGTTGATAAAATGATCGACCAAACGCATGTTACTTGCTTTACTTGCTATCGTGACTTGTGCACTGCTGTGCAATTACTTGTTAACTTGAAATATGGCCAAATCTTTTGTACTTGTTACCTATGAAGGTATTCTTGTCTTATGAACTTACTGGCTCGACTATACCTGATCGTTCTCGTACTTGCTCGTTCCTGTTAGTTATTCTGCATGATAAAAGGTTAAACACTTAAAGCCTGCTTGTTTACATGAGATATTAAGTCCTACTGAGCGTTATTCGATCATCCTGTATTTTTATTTAATGTGTTTCAGGCGAGTATGACGATGACCACACTCACGAGGACGGGACTGAGGATGATGCTCAGGAGTGACCCCTTCCCAGCAACCAAGGCTTTCTAGTAGTAGTCAGTTAGTATAGATATGAGTTAGTGAATCAGATAGTCATTTATGTATTATTTGATTTTGAATAAAGTACTCTGGGCCCTAGTTTTGGCTCTGATACGTTGATGTATTAGTCAGTTAATGAGTTATTAGTGAATGTAACGGAGGTTGTTGGATTATTAATGAAATTGGAGTTTAATTGGTGTTATCCAATTGTGCAATGGTCTGTTATTTATTTCTCGCTCTGTACTATTTAATAACTGTAATCCCGCTCCGATATTCCGCGTCGGGGCGTTACAGTTTTGTGGTATCAGAGCCTAGGTTATTCTTAAGTATAGGATGATCTAGGTTTGACTTGCCTTGACTTAGAGTCTAATTCCGTACCTATGTGAGTAGGGTAGAACCAAGGGTAATGAGATAAAATGAACTCACACACGCACAAACTTAGTGCAAACTCAACGACTTACATTTAAAATTATCTTTTGAAGGAACTTAAATACTAGCAATGGCAGCAGAGTGTGCTCAACTCCGTGACATGCAGCAGACTATCCAGCAGCTTACCCAGGCTTTACTTCAGGCTGCTGGAGCAAACAACAATAATAACAACAACCGAGGAGCTGGAGAATTACACAGGAATTTCCGCAATCTGAATCCACCCCGATTCAGCAGGACCACTGATCCCGATGAGGCAGAAAATTGGCTTAAGGAGACAGAACGTGTTTTCCGCGTCATGCAATGCGCGGATGGGGACAAGCTTTTACTGGCAACATTTCAGCTTGAACGGGATGCCCGTGCGTGGTGGGAATCTGTGGAAGCGACCAGGGCAGATGCACAGTTTACTTGGGAGGAATTCAAGGAGCATTTCAACTCCAAGTATTTCTCTGAAAGAGTCCAGGAGAGAAAGGCCTCAGAATTTGCTGCACTGAAGCAGAGGCACCTTACTGTCGCTGAATATGAAGCGCAATTCTCCCGATTGGCATGCTATGCCAACCACCTTGTTAGCACAGAGAAAATGAAGGCGAGGCGATTTATCCATGCTTTGAACAGGTTACATTCCGGTGACCTAAACAGGCACAGTTAGGGTTCAATGAATTAATCAAAGATGAATACATAATGAAAAATTACGAAACTAGGGGTGTTCGGAAGCTAACACGAAGTAGTATTTTAGAGAATGTTTTCATGGTATGGAATCAAGTATGCACAGAGTTTATAGGTAAACTTGAAGAGTCGGATACAAGCAACAGACATGGATTCAAAGATTTAATTCTCCCTCATGGGAGATCGAAATCGAGCAAGACCAGGGGCGTTTGAAAGATAATAAGATGAAGTATATACAAGGATTTTATCATGGCATGAGAGCAAGTACATGTTGGGAATTAGAGAAAACATAAGATTTCGGTTCATGGTAACAGTAGAGCTTCACAAATTAAATTCGCCCAAATGGATGAGCGGAATACAACGAAACTATAGGGCTTTTGAAGAGGTACATGAAGGCTACCTAGGATAATTTTTACATGATTATTTCTTGAGATATTGCCTACCTTTTTTGTGGAGTAAGAAAACCTTAGTTTGATGACGAAAATGGAAAAACTCCTCCTTGTTCTAGCCTCCTCCTCCTTGCTCCTTTGTCTTCAGCCCTTTTCCTTGTTCTCAAGAGTTTCAGCCACGAAAATGGGTTGCTAGGGATGAGTTTTTGGTGTATATGGCTAACTATAGGAGTCCTAGCCATTATAAGAGTCCTCCCTTCCATTAAACTCTGAATTTCCTCCTTTACCTCCCACTTTCTCTTATTTATCCACCTAATAGAGTTGGGAAGAGATCCAATTTCGTGGGTAATGGGTTTGGGTAAGATTATGACTCTTTTTTAGGACATTTATAACCATTTTTAGTATTTATCTTACCCTTATTTAATTTATTTATTAATTAATTCCGAATTTCCACATTTATCTCCCCCTATTCTATCATTT
The DNA here is from genome assembly GCA_014218235.1 of Colocasia esculenta. Lineage (NCBI taxonomy): Eukaryota > Viridiplantae > Streptophyta > Magnoliopsida > Alismatales > Araceae > Colocasia > Colocasia esculenta. The sequence continues at coordinate 87,465,041 of CM024765.1, read as the reverse complement.
ATCCACTAATTGGCTTGGGGAGAGATCTAATTTCATGGGTAATAAATTAGGATAAGTCTAGGACTCTTTTTAGGGATTTATATATGTCATTTAGTATTTATCTAATCCAATTTTCTAATTATTACTATATTTAATCCGAATTTCACTTAATTAACTCCCTTCTCATGATGGGTTCTTCTTATTTGGGCCCAACAATCCATGTTAGGTCCATTAATAAAACACATTACTAATTTGACTTAATGGGTATTGATTTAATTCCCATTATTCACCCTTTATCCTTATTTAAATCTATTTATCATACTTATTTAATTAATTTCATACTTTTAATTTGATTTAATACTATTTATGCCAATATTTCTAATCTTCACCCTTTGGGCTTTTACACTTGGCCCAATAACTCATGTGAGCTTAATTGTACAACTTATGTACTTACTTTACTTAATTGATTTTTAATTATCTTTTTATTAGAGAATTTATTCATGGGCCAAGATTGTCCATTGGTCCAAATATCATAATGGGCTATCATCCCATATTATTTAAAGTCTACCCACATGTTTATTATTATTTATAATCCACTTTGGGTCATAAAATAATAGGTTCTTCGACTTATTCCTTAATTATGCTAATAAGTCGCATAAATTCTTAAACTAAGTCCCAATGATTTTTCTATGCCCAAATTTCATGATGGGTCATTAGAGAACATTATTTAAAGTATAACTACTATTTTTACGAAATTTTTATAGGGGTTTATACGCATGCAATAATGATGCGTACCTTTTTTAACTAATTAAATTTATTAATTGATAAAATTTTATTTTATCCATAATTTTTAATTAATGAATTTTTCGGGGTACTACAGGCGTCATGTACAAACACGAGGAAACTAGTCCACGACGACGTCCTCAGTGCCGACATGAGTCTCCTCGTTGTCGGGCACTGCTGGCTGATTTGCTATGACGGCGGTGGTGGCCTCCAAGATATCTTCGGCAGCAGCGGCCAGCGCGTCGTTGATGACAGCAACAATGTCGTCGTCTCTGTCGTCGGCGCCTGTCTCCTCGTCATTTTTCGTTTCGAGTACAACCTTGGAAAGGTCAATGCTTGGAAAGTGTTCCCAAACACGTTTGAGGCAGAAGTCGTACCCTTGTCAGAAGAGTTTGACGACCTCGGCTTTAAGCTCGTCATACTCATGGTACTTGGCCACAGTCTTGGCAATCACCTTCTCACGCTTGTCGGCCACCAACTGAGTAGTGGTTGCCTTGGTGTTTTCGTGAGACTAGAGCTCAGCTTGGTGGGCCTCCTTCTCAGCCTGAAAGTGACTTTAGGAGTTTGTCGGCTCTAGCCTCGGCCTTGTTCGCGCGCTCAGCCTCCTTGGCACGACGATCCTTCTCGGCCACGAGCTTTCTGGCAGTCTCAATTAGGTGCACCTCAGTGGAAGCTCTAGAGGTCTCGACCCGATGTAGAACTGCTTCAAACTGGGCCATCACGCCTTGAACCGACGAGTAGAAGTCCTTGATTATCTGGCCTGACCTCACGCCCGAGGTCGGAACCTTCGCTTCGGCAAGAAGTGCTTGCCTTCCCCACTCTGTGGCGCTGGGCCCTCCAGAAGGCCTAGATGACCTCGGCTGAGAGGCAACCGAGGTAGTGACGTCGGCTGACTTGTCTGCGGCTGGCCGAGGACGTTTGGTCAGCCTCGTCGTCTTGGGGACGTGCGACCCTTTGTGAGGTGTCGGGGCGACGGTTGGTACATCGGTCTTTGTAGGGAGAGCACGCTTCGCCCCTTGAATCACATTCTTTTTGCCCCGAGACATGACTTCCCGTTCGGCCAGCTCGGAAAGAGAGAGGCTGCTTCTCCCTTGGCTGGGGGAGCTGACGACTTTCCTTTGTCAGCCATTGCTGCAAGAAAAGAAGGTCAGTTATCCTAAGATTGTAGCAATAATCAAAGATAAATATCGCAGTTCAGACCTCGGCCGGCCTCACCTATCAGCTCGAATAGCTTCTCGAAAGGCTCGAACAGGTGGGGAGGCTCCACCGCCTGCAGAGACTCGAACTCCGAGAGCTCGGATTCGACAAGATTCAGGAAACGGAAGGCCTTGTCTCGAATGTTGATTGCGGACCAGGTGGTCGGAAATGGTCATTCGGACGGACAATGAATGAAGATGAAATTCCTCTTCTAGTTGTGGACAGAGGATGGTATTCGGCCAAGTATTTGACGACCTTACCGAGCTGCGAAATACATCCAGTTGCCAAATGCTTTAACCGAGAAGCAATAGAAAAAGAGCCGAGTGGTCGGAAGGACCTCGGCCAGGGCACAAGTCTCCAAGAAACCAACAACCGACCTCTAGGAGTTCGGGGTCAGCTGCGATGGAGCGGCTCCCAGCTTGAGAAGAAGAAAGATGATAAAAGGATGGAGAGGCAGCCGAAAGCCCGCTCAGACGGCCTCAGAATAAAGACAGACTCCGCCCTCCATGGAGTAATGGGCTCAGAGTTGTTTGTTTGAATAGACGGTGGAGTGCTCGGGAAGGATGAGACCTAGATGGTTCTTCATCCATTGAAAGGTCTTGGAATCAATCTCACAACGGGCGTCAGCAACATTGTCGGCTTGCCGACAAGAACCCGAGGTGTGGGAGGATGGTTTCCTGGGGACATACGACCCAGGACTAACTTGAAGAACGGAAGTCTCCTCGGCAGGCCTCGACGCTTGGACGTCGGGCGGAGAAGCCTCCAGAATGGTCAACCTCACGGAAGGACAGGAGGACGAGGACGCCTCAGACGATGAAGAGAAAGTACTTAGATGGAGAACCTCCAGCTGATGAGTCCTCAGGAAGGCGAGGACCGGAAGAAGAGGTCGAGAATGAACTAGATGAAGACATCGCTTACCTCTGAAGGAAGCAAGCAAGGAGCTAGGTCGGACGATGAGCTCTTGGACGTCGGCGGGGATATTATCGGCACTTCGACTGATCGTCTGAGGGCTGATGGTGGTTTTTTGGAAGCAGACCCCACTATTTATAGTGACGGGGTATCAATCGAATCCAACGGTGGACATCCATCGTCCATGGCAGCGGTTGAGATCCGCACACGTGGCACAGCAGGATTAGCTGACGAGCGTCTCCTCGGATTCTAACAGGACAGTTGACGAGGATGGCCATGATCGTGCGTGGGAGTCAAGGAAGCGATCTGAAAACTGGCGCGTCGTACAGTAGTCAAGGCGACGCTCAACGCAGGGCAGCTCTGACGGCACTATGATGCGTCTTTATGGCTGGGTGGCGTCTGACAACAGGGTGACGCGGCACTGAGCAGGCCACATGGGCTAACGGAGCTACGTGGCCGAACATGTTCTTTTGGCGAAGAGATTTAGCTTCACCTCGGTCTTCGTTCACAGTCCGACGTGAACCTAGGGGGCAATGATACGGGGATATCTTAGCAGGTCGGCTTTTCCTCGATGCCAGCCGACCTCAATGAAGGTGCATGTAGCAACCTGAATTTTTGAGAAAATAAAAATTTAAATAATAAATTAAAAACTCAGCTAAAGGGATATTCAATGAAAAGAGTATTAAATAAAACCCATTAAATGGAAAAGAGTAATGGGCTTTGCTTAATGGATCCTCTAGAATTTATTGGGTCAAAATATGAATTTACAAATAGGAAATAAAAAGAAAATACCCTAAATTCGGAGTCTTAATATCTCCTAAATAGAAAAGGATTCTTTAAGCATTAAAAGAGGCAATAGGAGTTGGAATTGGATTCCTAAACCTACCTCATATAGTCTAGCACGAAATTAGATCCCATCCTAACCTAAATAGAGGTTGGAAAGTAAGAAAGGAAGGTTGGAGTTAGGAAATCTCGTAATTAAGAGGAATTTGAGTAGTAGTAGGAATATGAACTTGTATTTATATAAATACATCTCTTAAACCCTTTTGGCCGACCCTAGCTCATTGCCAAAGGTTGTTGGACATGGAGAAGAGGCCAAGGAGCAGAGGATCTCGTGGGGAGAAGGAGTTCTTGGAGCTTCTTCCTCGTTCTTAGAGATTTTAACCCTAGAAGACAAATCGAGTCAAAGGTAGGCATTCTCACGAGCATAAACCATGAAACTTTTTCTGTAGGATGTCTCGTCTATCAGGAGCAAAAGCCCTTTGGTTTCATAATTTTCCAACGAGCATATCTTTTGTTCTTGAATTTTCATGTTCTGCAACTTACATGACCCCGAACCCTCTTCTTAACTCTTGATCTCCTTGTATACTCAACCACATGCTACAAGATTTATACTGTAGGAACTGATGCATGTTAGGCATCGTTTGCCCCTGAAAGTCCTAATTTTGGTTGAGTATGTTGCTCGAATTAAATCAATCTTGCTCTCTGTATCATGTATGTGTTACTCGTTATTGTTCATGCTCAAACCATATTCAAACCATGCTCTCTCTCTCTAATTCCTAATTACTGGAAGTATTCTCGCTTGTCTAGTTTCATTTGTCACTGGTTTCATGATTTTTCATCGTGTATACAATTAGTTATGATTTTCTGAACGACCCTGTATCAAAATCTGATATTTCTGGACCGCAATCCAAGATAGAGCAGAACTCTGTCAGACTCAGTCCACGGACCTGAGAACGCGACGGCCCAACAGGTCGCGTTCTCAAGCCCGTCGCGACGCCTCTTCTTGTCGCGATCTGAACGCGACAGTACCCTACGTCACATTCTGGTCTTCTGTCCTGGCAGCCCTGTCGCGACCCTTTTCAGGCCCTGTCGCGATCTGCCCTGACCTTGTCGCTACCCTTACTGGCCTACGTCGCCTTTTTAACAGTCATACACGTAGTAAAAACACCTGTTTTAAATGGAGCTATATTGAATGCTTTAAAATACATATTCACGACTTCATTTCTATCTATGATTTCTCTCTCACATGCACACACATGAACCATCCATATATGGCTGAAATCTGGCATAAAATATCTTATAATGTATCTGGTAATTTATTGTAATAAAGTATATTAATTGCCCTATTTTAAAGGACTTGTATTCGTTTCTTGCATTGTTTATATACCGATATCGATGCTCCACTGTTCTAGAATTCCTCTAGAACGTCGAGCACTTGTTTCTATATACACACTTTCTTGGCTTGGACGAACTCTCCGTCGGATACTCCTTCTTCCGGACTAGTGAGTCTTTGTTCAAGGCCTCCGTAAGTCTCCTCTGTCCATGGATTCCCACATGGTCGACGAGCGGGTTGTACCCTAACACCTATTACACCCTTTAAGGATCAATATGGTCCAAACGGCTATTAGAAGTTCGCTCTCATCTTGAATCACGCCGGACCTCTGGACCTGTGCTTAACATGGCCAGTGGTAGGGTCGTGAGTTACACCTGACTGCCAACACCATGTGCGCGTGTTGTGCAGCTGTTACTATCGCCTATTTGCTTGGAGAGTTACGTGCATTGTCCCTTAGCCCTCATCTATACTCTACTCGCTCATCTATTCACGTTCACTCTACTATCTCGTCTATTAATCTAGTACTCTCATCTATTTCTTGGTACTCTATTTGGCCATTAAATTGATTGTCTACGATAAAAATATGACTATGCTAGGCAACATTATAAGGGCCCGGTCTGGTCCTTGGGAGAAGCACCTGAAAGGCTATAACTCGCGGGGGTCTAATGATCTGGGTGATGGCATACACCTAACGCATGAACACGCAAGATTTGATCTATGGCAATCAATTAATCAAACAGTCAATTATTGGTTTACTTGAATCTCGTGGTTGAAAGAATATCGACCAACACTTGCTATCGTGACTTGTGCACTGAAGTGCAACTTTACTTGTTATCTTGTTATACGGCCAATCCGATATCAAAACTTTCGTGCTATACTCTCGTGCATTGTTCTATTGTCCCTCGTTATCGTGTACCAGTACTTTCTATATGTTTCTCGTTATTCTCTCTAGTTATCCTGCTCTATAAGACATTAATCACTTAAAGTATGCTTGATCCTGAAATTTAAGTCCTACTGGGCGTTATCGCTCACCCTGCGTTATTTGTCATTGTGTTCTCAGGTGAGACCGAGGATGAACCATACACTCAAGAGGACGGGAACGACCTGGAGTGATGTCTTGAGTACCCTAGCGTCCTATTGCTATATTTAGCGTTGTAGTAGTTAGGTTTGAAGTTTAGTCTTTTGCTTTCTTTTAATGTAATTGGGCCCTATAGATTGGCTCTGATATTAGTGGTTGTAACTAGGCATTGGAATGTATTAATAAAATGTATTTGCTTTAGTATTATTCATTGTGCAATGGTTTGATGTCTAGTGCTCGCTCTATACCCGTTCACTTGCAACTGCCTCGCGTTCCGATATTTCGCGTCGGGGCGTGACAGTGCAGGCTGACGTCCTTCGTCAAGCGAAACATCAGCGAACCGAACGGTTCAGGTCGGCAGAATCAATCAGCTTTACACCTCGGTCCGTTTTCCTCAGCTCGGCTGGAGACGATCTCTTGGCTCGGATAAAGCCAACCTGAAGCCCAGAGTGTTCGCAGCTAGCTCGAAATGTTGCTCACGTGGCTGACAAGGCAGATATGGTAAGGTCCAAGGATAATGGAATTGATAACTGTGGCTATTAAGACCACGGTCACGATGACCTGGCAGGCCGGTGGCAACTTCCAATCCGACATCAATCACGGAAACCCCTATCGAGATTGGCGGGGTTGTCCAGCTGTTACACATGTGTCCTAACACTATATAAGAGGCAGACATTCCACAAGCGCAGGTACGCTGTTCTACCCCAGGGTAGGCCATTCTGCTCGGCTAGCGACTGACAAGAGCGTCGGAATATCTCCCCGCCGAGACTTCTCAGCGAGCTTTGCAGGTCAGGTCGGGAGTCCGAAACCAACGTCACACGTCGACCAAACGCGTCTCAGACGAGATTCATCGACTTGGTCATCTCGGCTCACTCTGGTGAGAAGCACCTCAACGATCATCTCGACCTGAGCCGACCTATGCTACAATTATTGTAACACCCCTCAACCTCACTGAGAAGAAACAGAGCACATTCAAAACCAAATAATAACTATTCTAATGACTTCTCTGACATTACAAAAAACACATTTTAAGGAAGCTCCCAATACTTTGACCTTGTTACTGAGTGGTGTTGTCATGTATCAACATCATATACCAGCTTGGAAAAGCTGTGAGCCTGGCGCATATGACGGCGTAAGATGTTGCTTGGCATATAGCTAGATAGAGGGGGAGCTCGATCGCAAGTGTCAGTGATCAGACAGTGGCACCTCTCACCACCCTTGCGACATTCCAGAGGGCTTTCCCATCTTCTCCAGTTCAAGCCATTTCGCCAGGGTCGACAAATCAGATGAAGACTGACACTCAAATAGTTATGCTTGCGTCGGCAGGTTCAGATTTTATCGGCAATTTTCATGACCCTGGTTACACATGTTCTTGTTTGTTTTATTAATTAATTATATTATTCAGAGAAGGGTCATCCGATTAGGCAGTTTTGTTGAATATGTTTGCCGGCAAAGGAAAAAAATATTATTTGTAGAGTTGTTTTTGCATAGCAATCCTTCTGTAAGAAAAATGGCAAATATGTCATTATTATTAAAATATTATAAAAAAAAGTCACTCGCAAATGTGAAATGTTGTGACATCCATGTAGGGAATGTGAATATTCCGCCAAGTTCCTTTATTCTCATTAGTTTGATATATATTTTTTGATGAAAATGTTTTTACATATATGGCTTAGTCAAAACTATGGTGGGGGTTAGTCTTAACCAAATGTTAGATGTTTAACTGAGGACAAAGTAGATATTTTCTTTTATGAGTTACTCTAACCCATGATTAAATGGCCCGAGGAGTAACTCCAAGGCTGTAGTATATCCAGAACGTTGCATATTTACTAGTGATATTTTTTACAATATTTTAGTAATGATGGCATATTTGTCATTTTATTTATAAGAATTATTTCTCTAAAAAAAACCCTATAATATTTTTTATAATCATTTGGGCAAGTGATCCATCTTTATCGCTGAAACGTAATGAAAAGTCGGCTCAGGTTAAATTGTTTTAATCAAGAGTTAACTTTGGAATAGGATAAAAGTTGATTTGCCACGTATAGAGATGAGGTTAACTCGATAATCTAGCTAATAAAGGTTGCATTATTTTCTTTTTCCTCTCACAACTTGTTCTAGGTGATAAGTGTGGATGTGTTTTCCTGTTTGGACCTGAGTCAAACGGATCTCCAGTGAGAGAAGAGAGGGAAGACGGTCGTCGGTGCGGACGAAGGCCTGCAAAATCAAAAGAGGATCAGGGGGGGGGGTTGAAGAACCAGAGGGAACCCTCCAATACCTAAGCCAGATGGGACTGTAGAGGCTTGTAGAAGAAGGTTCGCTGGTGCGCGTTTCGCGTGAGGGCGTGTGTGTGACAGAAGTTTCGTACCTTTGCATGGGGATTACCTGTACTTTTTATAGGTGAAGGAGACCAAGAGTCCAGACGGGATTCTCCCCCCATGATGATTGAGGAGATGTGTCGGTTCAGATTCTCAGGCGAGGGGTTGTCCGTTGAGACGCATGTTGAGATCCTTTATGGTTAATGTCGTACCGTGTGACGCGTGTCGCGCCGCCTTATTAACTGTCTGGGAGGCTAACAGCCACTTCAAGGGGCTCTTGGGTGGAGGATACCGAATATGGCTTCTGTTTGGCTGCTAGCTAGGCTGTTTGGTGCTCGGATGCATAGCTGCACTTGGTCAAGCTGCTTCAAAGATCCGCGCAAGCCCTGTTCGGCAAGTCGAACAGGTCATAAGACGTCTTGATAGCCGGAACGTGTTCAGGAGCCTTGGGCTAAACCCGAGGACATGTGGCATGCCGCCTAAAGGCCACACCAGTCTACTAGGTCATGATGGACCGTGATGAGCCATGATGGACCCTGCAAACCTAGATGACTCGAAATAGCCACCACAACAAGGATAACAGAAGGGCTCTTCTTATTTTGGGGAAGAAATTATATTCATGTTACCAATCGAAACCGGAGAAACGCAAATTAATTTCTTTTGAGTTAATCTTGTTCACCATAGACACCACTAGCTGATGAAGCTAGCGTACGACATGTTCTAGATGATGTTCGTTTGACTAATATAGCACAGGTGAATCCAAGACGCAAAAGCTCAAAAGGGGAACGGCAAGAACGAGAACAAGAAGGCCGTTGAAATGGACGGATCGAGGAAGGTGTATGGAATGTGGCAGGTGGTACTGCAAGGAATATGAATTGATGGGTGGATAATAATTGAGAGATCCGATGGGCCAGACCCATTAAATTTAATGGACCCGGCCCCCGCAAGATTTCTCATAGAAGAAGAAGACGGCGACGGGTATGAGTATCCAAATAGATTTTTAATCTCATGTGGGATACTATCCTTCTCTTCTCTACCTAGATACCTTCAAAAGAAGGTTAATAGGCGTAGGTAAGGAGGTAGAGGACACATCGCGACCGTTGTTTGATACTATACTAGCCACTTTCTTTTTTCTCAAATCGAGTTTAAGCGACTTGTTTGACTGTAGAAAGGTCGAGTCTAAGAACCCTTACTCCAGTGCAGATACTTGTCCCCAATCGTCCTCTGTCCATGTTATATAATGCAGAACTTCCCGCACGCGCTCTGTTTGCTCAAGTTGCATGCTTTCGCAGACACTGTAGGATCGCTACACTTCACAGTGGGTAAAACATAGAATGTGAACAATAAGTGACCAGCATAATCCAATTCGTTTGATTCACATTGGGGTGAGAAGATATTTGAACAAACGGACCTTATCATTCTACGTAAGCCATATTGTTTCCCCAACAGTCCTAATAGTGTAATAACCATGGGTTTGACAAAATGTTGCGTAATCGTCGAACAATTTTGTTAAAGTATTAGGACCCATAGTTACGTTTTCAGATTATGACGAATGAGAGAAAATTTAATTGCAGGATGACAGGACATAATCTCATATTTTGTCATGTAGCAAACACTTACCTTGGCAAACGTTCAGCCGTGAATCTGGTGGAACAAATCAAAGCCCAACCAAGAATCCAACTAGCGAGCTTGATTCTTCTGATCAGTCAAACTAACAAAACAAAACAAAAGAAAAAAAAAACTATCCTACAGATTCTACCAAATAATGACACGTATGATGCCGATTATCTGCAAGATGTAACATATATATAAAAAACAACATATATTTCATGTATTGAACTGGGCTTACGGGCTGCGGAATATTAAGGTTCGAAGTAATTGTTGCTGACATTAATACTTCCTTCCCTTTTATACTGTTTCCAAATCAGATTTCTGGAGGAGGGCTCTTTCAGAGTTCACAAGGAATAAGCATCTAACTGGTTGGATTCTAGGCGAGGGAAGGAGAATTAACATGTTAGACGATGGGTGGTTTCATGGGAGAGGTCTGAAAGAACTACCATGGACCTTTGATGCCAATAAGATCCTGGAGGATACAACTTTGAAATGTGTTCTGGATGGGGAGGGCAACTGGGATTTGGTGAAGTTGACAGATGTTTTCCATGAGGGCCTTGACACTGAAATTGCAAAACTCCCGACCCTGAGTGGCAATGTAGATGACAAAAGATATTGGATACCTGTGAGGCATGGAATTTTCTCAACTAAATCGGCTTACAACTGGTTAAGAAGAGAATCAGAGGAGGATAACTTGGAAAAGAATACCAGTTGGAAGGTTATCTAGAGCTGGCCAACAACTGTTAGAAATAGATTCTTACTTTGGAAAATTGCTTGGGGAAGACTTCCTACAAAGGCCTATCTAAAACATTGTCAAATTATTGAGGGCAACACTTGTTTGGCTTGTGGTCCAGCAGCAGAAGATTTAAACCATGTTCTGGTCTCATGCCCAAAAATCTTACTTTTCTGGGAGAGAATCCACTCTCTAATGTCTTGGCAGAGAACTCTGGGCTATATCATGGATCTGTAAAAAAGTCTGTAATACACATCATAGGAGTAATTTTCTTACAATATTTTCGAAAATGGTCATAGCGTTTGCTTTGCAGTGCATCTGGAAGACTAGGAATGCTCTCATTTTTGAAGGAAGACAACCATCATTGCTTAACAGGGAGGACATCATGCATACTAGTCAGATCAAAGGGATTTCTCAGAGCCAATAAGAAGATTGTAGAGTCAACTTTTGTTTGAAACATCCAACAGCACAAAATATGTGCGGATTGGGGATTCCAAATCCAAGTTAAAGAAAACTTAAAAGCTTGTAAGTCAGTCAAGTGGATGACACCTCCAGAGGATTATCTAAAGGTAAATTTTGATGGTGCAGTGGCACAAATGAATGAAATTGCAGAAGCTAGACTAGGATGGATCATAAGGGATAGTAATGCTACAGTCAGGCTAGCTGAAAATAAATTCAAAGGAAATCTGACTGTCATCAAGGCTGAAGCATTGCCAGCTCTTGAGGCGATACAAGTTGCAAACTATGTGAGATTGCAACATGAAGATAGCATTTGGATAGAAGGGGACAACTTACATGTTATCTGTGCAATCCAGGGAAGTAGTGAAATCCCACCTGAAATTAGATTCATCATTGAAAAGGTTAGAGAAGGACTCAAAGGCTGGAAGTAATGCACCATCTCCCACATCAACAGGGAATGAAATAAAGAGGCAGATTGGCTAGCTACAAAGGCAAGAAAAGTAAAATTTGATATAAAATGGATAGAGACTATCCCAGAGGAGTTGGATAGAATTTGCATCAAGTACAAGGTGTGAGAACCACCATGATTGCTGATCACCTTTGGCTGTCAAAGTCTGGGCTTCTTTTTGGCCAGATTTTTTTTATAGGTTTCTTGATGTATTTTAGATTATGCTTTTATTTCTGATTGACGATCTTGGCTTTTGCAGTTTGTAATTGGCACTGTGTCTTTCTAATGTAGATCTTTGTTTTCCTACCAAAAAAAAAAAATTTACTCCCTTGAAGACCGAGCCTCTTGGGCTGGGCCTGGTGAAATTTTATTGATGGGACTGCTTTATGTGGCCCAGGTCCATGAGCTAACCCTAGTTGGGTTTCAAGGGCTAAAGTATACGGTATAAAAAAGCCGCTTTGGTAAGCCGCATTCCTTGCTGTGGTGGAGCATCTCAATGGTTAGTGTTTACCTAAGGTACTGTAGATAGGCTAAACAAGGTGATGGCAGGATATGATAGTGGTTTTTTTTTTCTTAATAAAGTCCTGAATCCATCCATTTTATTAAGTATATAAGAAAGTTAATAAAGATGGGTGGCAAAATCCATAAACAAATTAAGTGGCATAGGCCAATCAAGAAAATAACCATGAAAAGATAAACTAAAATAAAAGAGCAATTTGAATTCCATAGATGACTTATCCCAGAAATATATACGGTAGTGTGGTTTATTTGCCCAGCCTAGGGTTGGGACAACTTGCCCAGCTCAAGAGGTGGAACAACTTACTATATATCCCTAGTTAAATAAAAAAAGTGGTGTTCTTTCCTTGGTGTCGTGTGGATAATGGTTATTTTTTTGATGTGATTGATGGGGTAAGATTTATGTAAGGTTTGGTCTATTTCAGTTCTATTTTTTATTTTTAAAAACTAGATAAATTAATTTCTGACTTGACTTGCATTAGACTAAGATAGCCATCTATGTGATGCTCAACATGGGCACCACACTAGTTGATTGACAGTAGTAGACAGTGGCAGACAACGATAGAGATCAGCGGGCGGTGGCAACAATCAGTGATAATGGTCGACGGCAACAAGTGACAATAGGCTCCGAATTAAGTCACTATTTTAGAGCCCAAAAATCACTATTTATACGTCCAAACACCATTTTGGAGCTAAAAATTACTATTTATACGAATCTAAATTACTATTAAAATCTACTCAATATTTTTAAACAATAAGAATAGTATTTCTAAACCCAAAAATAATATTTATGAGACCAAAGATAGTATTTTTGAGCCTGTCATTGTTGTTGCAACCGCTCACTGCTCGCCACTACCGTCGTCCCCAATTGTCGTCACCATCATTGATCGTTGATGATTGTCGTTCGTTGCTATCCTCATGCCTATCAACTTATATGGTGTCCAATTTTAATCTCATGCAAAATGTCACTGCCTAAATGCACATGTACTTGGGTAAATACAGTAATTTTTACCTACGCTATTCATACCTGAACATGACACACATGTCAAAAGAATATATTTTATAGAGAGAGAAGAAAAAAAAGAAGAAGAAAAACAAGATGTCTGCATTTCTAATTATATAAGTATGGTGATTAAATACTAGTGAAAGACTAAGATCACAAAGATCGAAGTTGAGGTTGACAATTCAATTTTTTGATATCTGACGTGATCGGTACGTGGATAGCCATGACTCCGATGCAAGATATGTGGGAAATCAAAACAATAGAAATCAGTTGCCACATCAAGTACCTTTCTAGGATAATACAACTAATATGTAGAGAAATGAAATAGAAGGAAAGAATGGATGAACTCCGTGATGATTATGGGGTTTGGAGAGGGAGAATTTCGCCACTCAACCTCAAAACCCTATCACACCTAATAAATACGGTGCAAAGTAAAGTCATTAGAGAGAACCATATAATAAACCTGGCTCATAAAGAACACACTACCGAATTCCATGATGCACTCTTAGGGAAAGGCACCCTAAGCTCAGCGAGAGGATTTTGAGATAGACACCTTAAGATGTGTGGACAATTTTCGAAGCACTTAAAAAGTGTCAAAAGTCGAGGACCACATGACGAGGCTCGATCACAAACAAAGAACCTGCAACCCAAAAGTCACTGACACCACCCCTCCAAGCAAATATATCTCAGAAGGAGGATACTCAGCCTCGGCGGGTAAGTCGATCCCTAGCCAATGATGACGTCAACAAGTACCCAAAAAAGCACAAACGAGGATAGTGCTGGGTATACCCCATGATGATCTAGTTGTATAAGATCAAACACTATGTCTTGAGAAGACTTTTCCCTAAGAAAATATCATGGCCCTCCCGCACACAAACTATGGCCCCAAAAAGGGACACCACACTAGGGGAAACCACATCACCAGTCATCCCCTCACGTCCTAACCATGCCTACCATCTACTATGAGTGATCCAATGGAGAAGCTGAGATCTATTTAACCTTTGTTGGCCCCTCCAGTGAAAGTAAGCAGCCTCCAAACTCTCTAAATTTGCCAGAAGCTTCACTTGATAGAGAGAGTGATTTTGAGTCGTCTCCCCTTTCTCTTGCTCCTGCTATCACCACCACTGACTTAACCTAATGGGTGATCTACTAGGGCACATATTTAGACCCTGTTGAAGCTAAAGGTGTGCATTATTCAGTTCAAATTGAAAAACTAAATCATACTAACTAGTTTGGTCTGATTTGGTGCGGTTTGAGCCTTGGATCGGTTCAATTCAGTTTCACAAGTTGTGAAACTTGACCAAACCAAATAACCCAAATAAATTGAAATTATTATAATTATTATTGTATAATGTACATAGTTAAAATTATATACATAAATTTAACTACAAATATGAATATTTTTAAACACAAAAATATTATAAAATTATTCACATTTAAATAAATATAAATTTTCAATTTGAACCGAACCAAATCAAAATAATTTGAATTTGTCCGATTCAAGGTGGGGTTGGGTTCGGCTATAGAAATGGAAAAGCGCTTCCACATCTATTTCCACTTTATAATCAGAAAATAAAAAAAATAAAAAAATGTCTATATTGCATAAGCATTTCAGACAAAAAAAAGAAATTTCCATATTTCATAAACATTTTCATAGTTATAACAAGCTCATCAATTCATAAATTATATAGATAACTAGATTTATAAACTCCATCACATGATTTCAAAGCTAAATATGTCAATTTATATTGCAACAATATTTTGATAGTTATAATTGTTGGATCCCTTTGAATTTTGATGATCACAAAAACACTCTTATGCAAGGTGAATGCAGAAAACATGGTATTTTACACAGGCAAAAAGTCTTTCAAAAGGCTTGTTTTGATTCATATCAATTGGAGTCGACCTCAAAGATGTAAAGGAGTCGACCTCTCTGTCCTCAGTTTTTCAGAGTCGACCCTGACATATGTGAAGGAGTCGACCCCTGTTAAAAGGCATGTTGAGCAGTTGAACCAGAGTCGACCCCAGCCTTATGAAGGAGTCGACCCTGACTGTGCTCAGTCTTTTGGAGTTGACCCCGAGTCTCTAAGGGAGTCGACCCCCATTCAAAAGGCCTGTTTTGTAGTGAGGCAGAGTCGACCCCAACCTATAAAGGGAGTCAACCCCGACTGTGTTCAGTTTTTCAGAGTCGACCCCAGCTTTCTTAGGGAGTCGACCTCTGTTCAAAAGTGCTCCTTTTGTTCAACTGGAGTCGACCTCCAGATTGTGAAGGAGTCGACCCTGGATGAACTGGAGTCGACCCCAGCAAAAGTGAGAGTCGACCCTGACATGCAGAACCTTCTGAAAAGCACTTTTTGAACACCTTTTTTACCAAGACCACTTTCGACATCTCTCAAACGACTACTTTTGTGGAAGGGCTATATAAAGGACACCTGGGGGAAACCCTAGGTAGGCAATTTCGTAGGGAAGAGAGCCACACTCAAGAGTTTCATCTAGAGCTTCTTTTTTCAAACTTTTTCACCTTCTAAAGCTTCCATCTGTTGCATCTTTGAAGAAGGTTCCATTTGGAGGAGATCTTTGCTGCTTCAGAGCTTCAACAACATCTGAATATCCTCCTCACGAGCTTAGCTTTGTATTTGCTTGTTCATCTTTATTTCATTCAGTTCATTATCTTGTTCTTGTTGGTGAGCTGGGCACCGCATCAACCAGTTGTGTATTGGTGAGCTAGGCACCGTGCTAACTAGCGGAGTGTTGGTGAGTTAGGCACCGTGCTAACTAGCGGAGTGTTGGTGAGCTGGGCACCGTGTAAACTAGCGGGTGTGATCTCTTTCGTAGAGTGGAAAATCTCACCGTGTTGGTGAGGACTGGACGTAGGTAGATCAAAGGGGGTCTTACCGAAACAGGATAAATCCGTGCCTCTTCGTGTGCTTGTTTCCTTCTTCCCTCTCTATTCTCTCTGCTTTGCATCCGTTCTTATTTCTGCATTAGTTTCCGTTGATCATTCAAGACAAATCTTTAAAACCCTATTCACCCCCTCTAGGGCTAGTCATAGTCTAGATCCTTTCATCGATCAGTAAGTGACATTTGCATATATGATTAGAACCACAAATATACACACACACACATATATATATATATATATATATATATCAATCCACTAATTATGGTCATAATCTATCAAATTTTGCTAGTTGCTGCTAGGCTTTATGGGATTGCCAACAAGGGCAAACTGCCATGGGAGGTAGGTTGTTGGGGAGGGGCTGTGCGTGGTTGGACAATAGGATCGATCGAGTGTGGCACAAGCGGGGTTGTATACTTGTACGCGGTTGAGCGACTCGAGCATGGCTAAGCAGCAACAGGATTAGAGCTATGTGTGATTGGGCAGCAAGAGGATGGCTGAGATAGCTAGGGTGGGACAACAGCCGTGGGGTTGGTTGGGCGACGGTGGGAGGTTGGACGACGATGAGAGGCTT
Organism: Colocasia esculenta; assembly: GCA_014218235.1. Taxonomy (NCBI): domain Eukaryota; kingdom Viridiplantae; phylum Streptophyta; class Magnoliopsida; order Alismatales; family Araceae; genus Colocasia; species Colocasia esculenta. Next base: position 87,448,418 of record CM024765.1, on the reverse strand, counting down.
GTGTCAAATAAGTTTAGGGGATTGCAACAACAACAAGAGAGAGTTTGAGAGCTAGCGTTTCACCCATCTTGCTCATCTCCTCTTCCCTCTTTTGCTATTTCAAAAATAGAAGTAGAAAATCGGATTCAAAAATGGATGTTTTCATTTCTATTTTCGTTAAACATTCGAAAATTGTTTTCATTTTCGCATAGTATTGGAAGGTCATTTTCCGGGGTTCCACATTCTATAAAACATTACAAATACTGATAAAATGCAGAAAACGGATGTCCGTCGGTAGTCCTAATTATGAGATCTCTATTTTGGAATAGAGCATATCTAAAGAAAGAAGAGATGGGCTGGGCCATCATGAGAGGCAGTCTTTGGGTGATCATTGGCATAACTTTTTACTATTCTTTTTAGGTGTTTGTACTTGAATCTTCCACGGTAAGTGTTCTCATTTTTCGCGAAGCCCGGAGTGCCCTGCGCCGGGCCCAGGAAGCGATTGCCGACCGGTCCACATTCGACTTTGAGAAGAGGTTGGAAAATACAAAATCCCATTTGGACCCATTTAGAGGTGCTCCAAGCAAAAAGTATATTTGAATTAACGGAATACATGGTTTCTAAGAAAGATAACTTGTCATCTATATGATTTAAATGATACGTACAAGAACCATTTCTTTGAAGAAAAGTTTTCATTTTTTTTGTGGCTTCTTAAATAATGTCTACGAGTTTTGGAGCCCCTAAGCCTAAATAAAAATGAGGTTAAAATAGGTACAAATATGAGGGAAATTAAGGATACCATGGGTCACAAATAGCTCCTTGTACCACAGTTACCGGCCATTCGGATGTTATCGTTTCTAGACACTGATTACGGGGTAAAACAGTAATCATATGTGTTAGACAATGCACCTAAATTGGATGCACCATGGGTGTAATTGGATCCATTCACCAAGTATAAATAGCAAGAAAGAGTAATTTTTGGAAAATTTTCTAATGTAGGGTCCCCAAAATTTACGACATGCTTCCAACAGTAACTCTTATGCGAGACTCTGGTTATTAGATCGGTGCAGGTCGGAAATGACATATAACATTATAAGGGTACAGAGAATCCTCGTAACTGTCAACAAATTAATTGTTCATTGAAGGACGAGTTTCTGCGAAAACAGATAAGACTGCTTGTTCAACTTTTCTAAAGTTGAGCATATGAGACCTTTTGTTATTGTGCTAAACAGATCCCGAGAAGGAGAAGTGGAGGACCTTAACCTTAATTTACTGTTTGATGAGGCCTTATTCTTTGATCCAGATGAGTGAATGGATAGTCTGAATCGTTTCGGACGTTGGGTTCGAGTTCCTTGTCATAGGTTTGGTTTACCCAAGAGAGGTTTTGACAAAAAGAAATTGGGCCTGTGTGATAATTCTGGGTTTCATCTCGCAGTTGTAATTGGGCCCTCACTTTGATCCACGATGATCGTTTCAACTGGACTCCGGCAACCAATCTGATATATATTTCGATATTTCGAAGAATGAGAAATATTTGGTGCACATTTTTGGTGTGGGCTAAATAAGTCACACATTAAAATTGTGACACTTAGAAGTTTAAGAAAATGATAGAAGAGGTGTCACAATGTGAATGTGACTAATTAATTAATGTACATCAAAATATTAAATATTTCTCTTCGCAGTATTCGAACAACTTCATTGACTAGTTTGGCGGTCAACGTCGATGTTAGCTCTATTTTTACTTCAGAATGCTGTTTGGGAATCTAAAGATGGGCGAGGGGAAGAGGGAAGACTGCATAATCCTTCAAGTGCATGCGAGCAAACACATAAAGCGTCATGTTGATTCAGAGGAAGCTCTAGAGACAACGCATGATCGGTCATACAACAAATACACCAAATGGCACTCACACCACTCCCATTTGAGGAATCAGAAACTCCCCTTCTCCGAAAGCTTGCAAACAGGATAGGAAGACAAGATACAGGTCTCCGATGGGATGCACGACACCAGAATCACACCACCCTTGTAGGTTCTCCCAGTAGTCGGTCATTGCTCCCCAAGTATTAATCCATTCCACCTTCTATCTGTCAACACTAAAAGAAAGACAAAGGGAAAAAGAAAGAAAGAAGAACAAAGGAAGCTTCCACATGCACCCATCATGTACAGCACCCCTAAAGACGGAAGCAGAAGATGCCCCAGAAAAGAAGCAGCTGAGAAAGCAAAGACAGAAAAAAGTACTGTTGCTGTAGCATAATCCTCACGACTTCCACGTACGTAAGGATTACAAAGCCTGTCAAACGAGAATATTTACTTGGATCTCGGCGTCAAAAGCAATCCGTCTCTGCCTGCTGCTAAACCGCGCTGTCGGAGAAAGCTTTCCGGCTGCTGGCGAGGCTCCACTGGTCGGAGTTGGCCACGGAGGCCGCCACCCCGTTGCCGCACTTGGCGACCGTTCTCATGCTCTCTATCAGCGCCTCCGTCCTTGAGTCGTGCGATAGGATGTCCGCCAGCTGCGCCGGGCTGATCACCAGCTTCACCTTCCACACTCCGGCGCTCCCCCCGAGGGCGCCGCCGTTGGCGCTGACGCCAAGGTTGCCGCCGGTGCACCTGGGGAACCCCTCTGCCTCCTGCTGCCTCTTCCAGTGCCCGTGGTGGTCGAAGGACACGCGGTAGGAGGCGACGATGGAGGAGAGACCGGCTGCGTGGGTGCCGCGCGCGCCGAGGGGGCGGAGGTAGTAGACCTTCCCGCCGAGCAGCTCCTCGTTGTGGAGCAGCGGGGTGGAGTGGGGGTCGGCGCTGCGGAAGATGCCGTGGCCGGGGAAGCCGTTGGTGATGCACTCGGCGGTGACGGGTGTGTGAAGCTCCATGACCCCGCCGCTGTTCGTGACCACCCTGACCATCGCGTCCTCCGCCGGGTCCTTGAGGCCGCTGAACATGCAGTTCCCCATTGTCTCTATCTTCTTGTATTCTTCTCCACTTGCTCTCAGGCTTGGAGGGAAGAAAGGAAGGAGCAAAGCACTCACTGGGTGGTGCAAATAGTACTAGTAGCCACTAGCTACGTCCTCTCTACTCCTGTTTCTTTTTCCTCACCGGGTCTGCAGGAGGGGTAGACGGGTGAGGGGTCCACGCGCAATTTTTGTTTCTCAAATGGGCCTGATGCTGGCAAGCCCACGGCCCAAGAAATGGTCACTGGTAAAAGTCTGAAATGACCAGGTTCGGCCTCTTTCTTGTAGTGAGGAAAGTTAGAAAAGACAAGGGGTGATGATGAGGCTGGACTGCCCTTTTCTTTGTTCCCTTTCCTTTTCTTAAAGGTTAAGCACTCCACAACGCCCACCTGGGTGCAGAGGGATGAGAGGAGCAGTGGGGAGAATGGAGTGCTAGGGGTGAGAAATTAGATGGCACTTGGGTTTGGTCGTTCGTACGTAGATAGATGATCTCAACGTGGTTTGGTGAAAATATGGAGCGACCGGTAGATGCCATCTCACTTGGTTTGGGTACTTAACAACTCATCTTAATAGCCAGACTTTTCGGATGTCAGCCAGTGTCGTCTGTCCTGTGGCGGGGAATGTGCGAAAGCGTAACGAATTGAGTCACATATGCATATGGCAGTGCGATGATGTCTCCTCTTAAAAATTGCCGATGTCAAATCCAATAGAACATAGGTGGCTGATTTAAGCTGTATAATCGTATTATTATTGTTGTTGTTATTATTAGGGGACTTGTACATATTACTTCCTCAAATCTATCAATATTCCAAATATCACACAAATCCTCATAATTCTTAAAAACCCTCTGAAATCTACTAAGATTCATAAATAACTCCCTGCCCTATGTTTTCATTTACAGAATGCATACTTAACTAGAGTTAAAGTTAATCTTACATAAAAAAAAAATTCATTTTCCCCCCTTTGTCAAAGCGCGCTCTCTCTCTCTCGCTAAGAGCCCTCCGGCACCCCCAATCCCCATCCCCCACAACGAGATCATTCACCCAATGGTGAAGGGGTCCTTGGAGTGGCAAATCAAGTGCCGGAGGCGCTTGCTTATCATCAGCTTTGACACATTCACTGGGGGGTGGTACCACACCTTCCTATTCATCCTTTATCAACTTTATAGAGCTGGGGGGGGAGAGGAGGCCCTCTGCCACAGTCAGCAATGGTGGACTTGGTGGCTTGCAGGAGGTGAGCGTGGTGGAGGAGAGATCGAGTCGTGATTGCCGCCCCCATCAGATGAGAGCAGTAGGGAAACATCTAACTGCTGAGGAGTTTCACCCTCATGGGAAGTTTCATAGATGTCTGCAGCATGCGCAAGCACACATGGGAATGGAGGATGAGAGAGATAGGGGAACATGGGAAAGCCCAGTAAAGTGTTCGATCGAGAGAGAGAGAGAGAGGGGAATAAATAAAACGTATAATATTACTGTCTTTAAATATATTTTTTACTCAAAGAGTATTTCAGTCTGTTGAAGAGGTCTCAAACGAAGTTTCCTTGTATTCGTGTCTTTTTTTCGGATGAGAAAGATTTAATACATATTATTTGATGTGCAAAAATTAGACAAATCAAATGATGATGTGCCAACTAAGGGATAAGGACATTTAATGTATTTTCATCTCAATTTTTTCGATTCTAAAAGGTTAAGGTGACACACCAACATTTGGTGTGCTCAATTAATGTACATCAAATAATGTGCATTAAATATTTTTTTATGTATGTCTCGCAAAGGAGTTATTTATGAACTCGACTAGATTTCAAGGAATTTTTAAGAATTATACAAAATTTGGGATAATATTTGAAATAGATTTCAGTGGATAATATATTAAAAAACCCTAGTGATTATTATTATTATTATTACAAATCATCTAATTGTTGATTAAATTATACAGATCATATGTCTCTCTGAACTGTGCGAAATAGATTAGTCTGCCGAGTCGAGTGTAGGCCGGCTTCTTTTCTCTGGGGAACTACAATCTATGCTGTTCTGACATGGGACAACGATTTTTAGGGAGGACAAGGTCTTAAAGGCTTTGGATTTTATGTAAAATTAAGAACCAAACATATTAGCTTCTGCCTTTTGGATTCAATTGTCCGATCATGTGTTGGTGATGTTTAGTACAAGGTTAGTCAGTTCTAATGAGTTAGCTCTGTTTAAGTTGATTAGTAAGAATTGTCTTCTTTGTACTCGTGCAAAATTAAGTACGTGTCTAGGCATAACCTTCCTCGCAAAAGCAAACTTGTGAGCTGCTGCTCTTCTTCTCTGCCTTCTTCTTACAGCCTGTCCTCTCCTCCCTAGATCTCCTCTTAGATTAATGAATCCTCACCTAGTCACAAAAGTAAGAGAAAGCACTTGGTTCTCCATCCTCACAAAAGTCAGAAAGAACTTGGTTCTCCATCCTATTGATTCTTTGTCTTTTATTTCTTTAAAAATCAGAGCTTTTTTGTTCAATAGTTTAATTGCAAGTCTATTTTTGAAATAGCTCGGAATTTATGGTATTTATCTCACAAAGCTATGGGTTATAGTATATCTTCCATGTGAATAGGAACGAGAAGTTTGGGTGAATGGCTCTTTCTCTCGCTCTGTGTTTTTGAGAATCTTTGGCACTATATATGTACGATGGCAGATATTATCTCTGTTGTTACACATAAATGCGGATATATATAATGGATAATTGTGAGGGGATAATGATCATCACCCATTCGATACTTGGGACTCTAAATTGTGGCTGTTTGCATTGCACTTATCGAGTGCAACGGAAGTTGTTGAACACGAGGATCTCCAAGTTAACTGCACCTCGTAAAATGGAAAAGGGAAATGTCAACACCATGCATTTATTCGCGTAGATTAATAATGATCTCAAGACTCCACCAAACTGCTGCTAATTGTAACTCCGTTCCACGTACCCACATCGTGTGCTTCATAAGGCCATCCACAGCTGCAGCCAAGACCTCCTCATGTGACCTTTTGGTGAGTCCCCAGTCGCTAGGCGGGTTAGATATGGGGTTGGGTGGGGGAGGAGTCTCGAGTTTGATCTCAAGACGGGGCTGAGTTTTCTTGGGGTTGGATACCACTGTGACCTTTTGGTGAGCATCCGATCCCTCTTAGATGGCTTGTAAAGGACTAGGTAGATGTAGGGCATCGTTACTGCCTCTGAAGACGGGGAGGGCCACCATGCATATATATACGGTGTTTTCTTCAGCTTCTCTGGCCCGACACTAGCTAGCTACTATGGCCATACCGTCGTACCGTCAACACCCCCCCCCCTCCCTCATTAATATTCCCACCGAGGCCAACGGCCCAATTCCTCAACTCATGTTTTTCCTTTTTTGGACAGTGAAAAATGGGTGCCCGATTTTATTAGGACTGAGAAAATGAGTGCAAATGAGGACAGTACTGGAGACTTAAGTCACTGCAAATGTCCACCGAACACGGAAGCAAGACTCAACACACAAATTGATCTGCGTAAAAGGTAAGGTGTATAGTGCCAAGGGAGAGGCAAGAAATGGACCCATGGTCCTAACACAAAGGAGCAACACCCAATAACCCACAGAAAAATCGATGAACGCACGTACGTGTTGATCGAATGGGGATATGCGCATCTTCGGCCAACCAACATGTCGTGGGGGGGGAACTCGACAAAGGCAAAAAAGATGGGTATTGTAGGAAGACGTCAACACGAATCATCGCAAAGGTTTATGAGAGGAGAACACCGAGTTGAGTCAGACACAATTCGATGAGAATAAACTTGCTCGCAGGGAATTGAGAGACCGGGGAGGAACTCAATGAGGATTGGCGGAGGAAGTCTGGCCAGTCGAGAAAGAAGCACCTATTTCAACCACCAAAGAAGAGCCGCACAAAAAGAGGTTGATACCAACAACAAATACCAACTCAAACAACGACAAAAAAACTCACAAACCAACACCTGCATGTGAAAAGAAATGAGGACCAAACACAGAGACATTCTAGGGAAACACACAAATATCTACAGCCACAACCCTATCTCCCAAAAGGTTGGGGTACAAGTCACCAACGGAGCCGTTAAGATAGACTCCGATCATCTTGCGGAACAAAACTCCATTTGGGTAGGATGACCAACTAGAAAACATGTTTCCAATACAAAACCGAAAAGGAACTATGGCGCCGATTAAGCAATGGAGGAGGGGGAGGGGGCATCTCTGAACCTTAAGAGCTGCCCCCTCCCCGATAAGGCGAAAACAGGGAGGCCCGATGGAGAGGCCATATTGGAGGGGAGCCGGGAGCGGTCTTTTTTTCGTGCAAGGAAAACCCAATATCTCACACCTCCAAAGAGAGAGGGAAAAAGAGTTAACTAAATTAAAAAAAAAAAACGAGCTTTCTCAAAACGTTACATCAGAATATCTGTATATATAGATATTACATGGTGGGATGGCATCAACCGCACCAACCAGTAAGGCCCCTTCAAGTATGTACTAACTAGCTTTTGCTTTCCAGCCTGCTTTTGGCTCTGCATGCTCCCCGGTGCAAGTGACGCGGAATTCCGGGGGACTTTGTGCTCTTCCTCGGCGGGGGATAAAAGGAGCGGAGATGTCGGAACGGGGCCACGCCTGAAGCGGCGTGGTGATGATGATGGGCCCGGAGAGAGCAGCCGTGAATTAAAGGAGAGATCACCACTCCATGTCATCCCTCCCCCCAGGAGTCTGGTTTCTGCTCTGCCTATTCCGCTGGCTCAGTGGCGGATCTTGAAAAGTGGTTCAGTGAGGTCACTTGACTATAAAGGGGTCACTCTTAAATTCAGTGGGGTCACCTTATATAGACTTACATAAAATTTTGATCTATATAAACAAAATTTTTTTTTTTAAGACTCCTTTCTAAGTCAGTGGGGTCACGTGACCCCACTGACTTAACTAAGGATCCGCCACTGCGCTGGCCTGGTTGGTTTGTTACTTTGGACTGTGATGGATGGGTTCCAGCACCCCAGCCCTCAGCCGACTCCACCAGACTAGGGGTTAAGAAACCCCCGGTTATTTTAACTGGGGGTTGTTTAACTCATAATTTATTATTTTTTTATTTTGAGGGGGTTATGTCATCAGGGAGTTAAGAGGGATTAAACTTAACTCTCCAAAAAAGATGAAGTAGTTTAACTCCACTTCTGCTCTTCTTATTTTAAAAAATTCAAATTTTAACCGAGTTAAACAAACTCCTCTGTCAAACTGTCCTAATTCATTAACATCGCCAATGCCCCTCCTTAATCCGGCATATACCTCTTGCCAAAGTCGTCTTATGATTTTTTTTCCCCACAACATATCTCAGGGGAAAAAAAAAGAGCCAAAGTATTTTAATGACTCCATGGTGTTGTACCCTCCCTTCCACTTCTCTAGAGATGTTTAGGGTTCAATTCCCATCTAAGGAATTCAAGAATATTTATTATAGGTTAAATATGTACAATAGAATACTGTGGTAGAGTTTTTCTGTTTGGATCTGAGCCAAACGGGCCTTAAAGAGAAGAGAGGGGAGACGGTCGCCGATGCGGATGAAGGCCTGCACGACCCAGAAGAGAATCAGGAGAGCCCGATTGAAGAACTTGGGGGAACCCTCCGATGTCTAAGTCAGATCAGACTGTAGTGAGGTTTGGAGAAGAAGGTTCGCTTGGTGTGTGTCTCGCGCGAGGGCGTGTGTGTAACAGAGGTTGCATACCTTTGCATGGGAATTACATGTGCCTTTTATAGGAGAGGGAGATGAAGAGTCAGGACGCTATGAACTCCAATGATGACTTGGAGGGGCGCGTCGGTTCATGTTTCCAGGCGAGGTGTCCGTTGAGACGCCTGTTGGGATCCTTTACGATTAATGCCTTGTCGTGGGACGCATGTCGCGCCGCCTCATCAATTGTCGGGGAGGCAAACAATCACTTTGAGGACTCTTGGCTGAAGGATACCGATCAGAGCTTCTGCTTGGTGGCCAACTATGCTTGCTCGGTGCTCGGAAGCATATCCGTGCTCGGTAGTAGACCGCCCGAAGGTTCGAACAAGGGCCACTCGGTGAGCAATGCTCTGGTCGAACATATCGTGGGGGTATTTGAAGACTACCCTTAAGGATCCTTGTGTAAGTCTTGGTGGTCAAAACGTGTTCGGAAATTTTAGGCTGAACCTGAGGACACGTGGCATGCTGTTTGAAGGCCACACTAGTCTACTGAGTCATGATGGGCCTTGCAGACCTAGGGAGTTAGAAATAGCCTCCACAAATACATATCAAACCAATCAGAAGATCACATTACACGTCTCTAATGTGTAATAAATATTTCTCGGAAAAATTAATTCTCCATGGTGACTTAGAGTATGTCAAATGCTAAATGCTATATGCTCCGTTAAGAACGACAAAGAGATTTATCAATGAAATCTCACCTCCTCTTTTAGACCGCATATTCTAATGGTGATTTCGTGCGTTGCTTTGTAAACAAGATTTTCACATTAGAAAAAGAGTAATACTTGCGATATATATATATATATATATATATATATATATATATATATATATATATATATATATATAGCATAATGTGAAACAAATATGATGTGACTTAATTATTCAGGTTTTTTGTAATTAATGTATTCCGTGGGAGTGATAATTAAGGCACGAGTCTAAAATAAGATAGCCTGTGAGTCTTATGCATCTTTTCTCTATTCTTTAATAAAATAAACTTTATCTTAATATGTTTGTCATCTCCACGGAAAGTACGTATAGCTATGCACAAATCAAATAGTCTGCATCATATTTGTTACATAAGTATGCATTGAGTAGTATTCCTAGGTTGTGTAAAAAAAAAAAAGAGAGAGAGAGAGAGTAGTATTCCTAGGAAAATCATCGATTAGAGCATAAACGTACGTAAATATGTGGAAATTACTAGTTTCCTGACAAAACTTATAATATAACACTTGGGTATTCATGTATAGTTGCCTGACAAAAATTAAAGCAAAGCAAAAAGGATGACCGAACATTCTAGGTGCATTTCTCTAACTTGCGCGTAGCTGCTCGGCTAATTATATATGTTGATGCTCACAGTCTGATTTCTAGAGGCAACAGGTGATTGGCTTTTGGCATATCTGACCTTACACTGGAGCCAGTTGTCCTTTCTCATCTAACGCATGTGAAGTTTCTTTTCAAAAGCTACTGCAGAAAAGGTTCAGATAGATGGACAATCCGTTAAGATTAATGACCAACATTTTGTTCTCGAAGACGAGCATCAAATGGGCCGATGAGAGCCCGGGTCCGTCAAAAGCCTCGATGGGCCTGAACTAATAAAACGAACACCCTTCAAACCAAGTTTAAGTGGGCCTGCGTGAGCTTTTGTTGTACTTCACTACTTTGACAAAAAGAGCTGGATCCTCGAGGTTCGGTTAGAGGCGGCAACTGGTCGAGGTTGGGTTACGAATGAAATCTAATCAATCTTGTACGTTCTTAATCTGACTTGATCAAACTTCAGATATTCATTAATATTATGTCCCATATACCACCCACGTCAAGAGTAGATCAGACCGAATTAGTGCTGACACAGGTTTTTATAAAAAGGTACAAGTATTGAAAGGTTGGAGGTAAGTTTTTGGCATTAATCCGACCAGGCCAGAAATATCATCCTACTAAAAAAAAAAAAAAAATCTCTTGGATGAAGATCCTCTCGTCACTACATGCGAAGTGCACCCAAACATTCCTTCCTCCCACAAAATTCTATGATATATGGAATGTCGTTTTAAACCCAATTCCTCGTGATTTATTATTACTAACCGAGAGAGACTTCACATATCCCTATGCGTCACAACTCCAAGACTTGTGTTGAGCAGGGGGCCTCCGCCGACAAATATATACCACCCTCACAGATCATGAAGGAAACAAATACGAATATATATATTTTTTTGACACTGAAAATACGAATATACAAGCACATCCAACAAGTGGCAAAGCATTAAATTTGGTCGGCAAGATTTTGCATTTGGCAGCTAACTAGCTTGCGTCGAATCAAATGTAGACCCAAACTTAAAAACTTTTGGTCCAACAAACGTATGGATTGGATGTTTTAGCCAATCAAAACAGCATGCCCAACAATTTGACCCCCCAAACAAAAACATTTCATCCATGTACGTAAGAGACATCACCTGATCAAGTCCGTCCAAAAGGCCGTGAAAATTGTGCATGCCAATGAACTGAAGCAACTGCTTCGTCCAGGCCACCCCCCCCCCCCACCTCATTTGAAATGCCCACCTCCCGCCCAGCCCACCTCCATATAACTAGGTAGCTACTCCTCTCCTCTCACGCAGCCCATCCTCGCTTTTTACGCCACCCCACCACCCTTCAAACATTTGAAATCCCACTCCTACACACGCTTCCCTTCTCCTCTCCCTGCCGACGCCCAGCAACGGCGACGGAGATCATCAGGGAAGTTTGAGCACTACCCAGATGGGCTGCGCTTCCTCTCGCTTCCTCGACGACGAGGAGGGCGGCGGCGTCATCGTCGGCGCTGGCCTAAGCCACCATGTCGTCTCCCTCACCTCCACCACTTACGGTCTGCTTACCACCCTCGACGAGAGCCCCCCGGCGTCCTTTCAGGATCTCACCACCAGCACACTCCTCTCCCCGTCCCCTCGCAACCCTCCGCCCCCTCCCCCTCCCCCTCCTCCCCCGCCTCCCTCCGGGCGCCTCTCTCCCCACCTTCGGCGCGAGCCCGAGGTGATCAGATCTTGGGATCTCATGTCCGCCTTGAAACCCAGCACCACCGTCACCCCTACGCCGCGGCTTCCACTCCTGTCGTTGAGAGAACCCATTAGCCCTCGACTGCCGAGGCAACACCAGAGCAGTCCCAGGACCGTCCTCTGCTTGTCCCCGGGCAAGGAGAACTTCACCTCCGACCGGTCCGTCCTGCCCTGCTTCGCCTTCGTCGCCGGCCCGCTCCGGGAACGGAACGCCAACGCCCCTTCCGTGGGGCAGTCGAACGGGGCCGCCGTGCGGCCCAGGTCCAGCTGCTGCTACGCGCTGGAGATGTTCCCGTGGCGGTGCCCCCCGGGCGGCGAGAACGCCGTGGTCGTCTACACCACCACCCTCCGCGGGATCAGGAAGACCTTCGAGGACTGCAACGCGGTGCGCGCGGCGCTGGAGGTGCTGGGCGTCTGGTTCAAGGAGAGGGACGTGTCGATGGACATGGGGTTCCGGGAGGAGCTGCGGGAGCTGCTGAGGGGGGTCCCGGGCGCCGAGGGGCGGATCTCCCTGCCGCGGGTGTTCGTGAGGGGGAGGTATGTGGGGGGAGCAGAGGAGATACTCAGGATCCACGAGGATGGAGCGCTGGAGAGGCTGCTGGACGGGCTACCCAGGTCCCGGCCGGAGCACCCATGCGACGCGTGCGGCGGGGTGAGGTTCATTCCTTGCTTCCGGTGCTGCGGGGGGAAGAAGCTGGCTGCTCTGGGAGGAAGCGGGAATGGCGGCGGCAATGGTAAGGTAGTGAGGTGCCCCGAGTGCAATGAGAACGGCTTGGTGCAGTGCCCCATTTGCTGCTGATAGTTTCGGAGCCTCCCCGCCATTAACTTCCCCTTCTTCCTTGCCCGGCACGCAGTAGTAGTAGGTACAGTCTTCGTCTGGAAGCGACTCGCTTTCGCTTTTGTTATGCAATGCTTACACAAGTATTAATAATAAAACGCTTTATCCTCGCAATCAAATCTTGGAGCATCTCCGAACTCAATCCGGCAGCTACCCACATGAGAGGTTTCACGTCCTCAGTGAAGTAGCGCTGATCACTAGTCCATAGATTTTAATCAAAACTTAGGTGTTCAGAAAGCATCTCTCATTCCTTGCGACATCTCGTCTCAAACTTTGAAATGGGGAAACCGGGGGCGGGGTGGTTCTCTGCGGATGGTATAACAGTTAACACAGTTCGCTAAAAAAGAGGGTTCTTAAATCGGCTCCTGGCCCGGACATGCTAATATATGCAACATGAGAAGAAGCAGTGTCCTTGTCCTCATGGAAACTCCTCACCTACCGAGGTTAACGTGACTAGAATTCGGATGCGTTTTAAAAAGGTCTTCCGTTGGGATATACATTTCAATATCTAATCTTAACACGAGATGGCAGTGGGTTTGTCCTTGGAAGATAAAATTTGACTCTGGAGGATAGTTGACAGAATAGATATACGGTCATACTAACGGCCATTTATTTAAGGGTAAACGAATACGGACGTCTCTGCCTTTATAGTATTATATTTCATATTTATAAATTTGAAAAAATAATCACTGATTACATCTCTATAATTAATTGACGATTAAAATTTTAAAAATATTTCACTGTCATCTAATTGAATTGTCATGTGGGATCAACATAGGGGAAAATGGGCTTTACACACTACAACAAAATTATACTGTACTTACGGCAAAAAACTGTAAGTGTTACGTGAAATTTCGTAAGTAAAGACATATACTTACGAAATTACTTACGACTATAAAGCGATAGCGTAGCAACCGATGCTATAGATCTAGCTACGGCTTGTCAACTGTAAGTGTTATCATTGATTTTAAATCGTAAGTGTAAAATTTATACTTACACAAAATAACCCTAAATAAATGTAATATAAAACTGTAATTATTTATTCTTTTTTATTTACAATTGTTACACTTTTGAACTGTAAGAATTTAACCGTAACAATTTTTATTACAATAACAATATCTATAAAAATTTCATAGCTATAGTGATAAATCTATTCTCTTTTACTATCAATTTTCATCCGTCTCACAAAATACATTTTATGATATCACATAATTTTATATAATTCATCTGCATTATATCCAATCATATATCCATCATTGATCCACCTATACATGCATCACTTATCAACCACAAGAAAAGACAATACATGATAATCATCATTCGATCCATTGCATAAGAAATATTCACAAAAGTTTTTGTCATATATACAAAAAAATATTGTTCATCAATCATTTGGTCAAGTTGATACATTGCCAACAAAAGAGATTTGATCTCAAAATGAGTTTCAAAAAACTAGCAATGTAGTAGCTGAACATGTTGATTTCCTCCCAAAAAGTGTGCAGCGGCTGAGCCCTTGATGTTCCTTCACTGCGGTGTCCAAAGCATGCTCTCACCACCCTTCTGATATATACTGAAACTCTAATACCATTAGAAATAATGTGTGATCATAACATGAAAAAGACATATTACTTCTACTACATCCATATGCAATTAAATACAGAAAGAAGAATGCTATTGGTAAGAGCAGAGATTAGAATCACCTCTTGGTTGGACCCAACAAACTAGTAGATTATACTCCATCCTCCTTTGTAAAACGAATAACTTAAGAAGGACAACAGTTACATGTTGCTTCTTCTTATAATGTCCTTGGTTTGCAAGATTGCCCACCACAAATCTAGTTTTCACTTGTTCAATAATGATAGAAATGGTGTACTCTCTATTTAATAGGGGGTTGTGTAAGGAAACAACATTAATTTAAAAAAGGACAAGCAATTTGGAATCTTGGATATAGAAACAGGGAGACCATGGTGCAGAGAGGTTGAGTGCCTTTGAGAAGGAAAAAGAGGACAATCAAGAGAAAAAAGATCACTTGCAGTGACAGAAAGAAACGAGCATCTCCTGGAAGGTCCTCCAAATTTGCCCATGTTTGTTTGAGAATTGAACCATTGCCAAGGAAGAAGACAGGAAATGGCTCAACAAGATCTCCTAGCCCACCTGGAAACAAAGAAGTCAAAGAGAATCGTGAAAAAAAGGAGAGTAAAGCAAGAGGTTCTGGTGGTTTAAAGGAATGCAATAAAGATGCTACCATGGAGCAGGAGGTCAGAGTAGTTGGAGCAGAGGACAGGGTAAATGGCAAACCTCAAAGGGACTGTACCTTGGATATGAATGTGGTAATGGAGGTCGAAGACATGTCAACTAGAAAAAATGAGGGAGGGGAGAAGAACCAAAATAAATTGGATTCCCCACAGTGAACCATGTTGGATCGAAATGGCAAGCAAAACAGTCCTAGAGGGGGGTGAATAGGACTTTTGACCTTTTAAAATTTCTTCTGAAAATCACAGTACTAAATAAACAAGTTAGTACTCAAAGTGATGTGTGTGATTCAAGTGTAGACTTGGCGGAAACAATCACACAAGAAAATTGGACACAGATTTTATCCTGATTCGGCCTTTCCCACATGGAAGTCCTACATCCAGTCCTTAAGCCAACCACTTGAGATTTCACTAATCTGCCAATGAATTTGGCCTTCTCTCACCCTTGAGAGGAATTACAACACCCACTTGCTCCCAAGCAAGTCTTCCCTATATAGGGGTATAGCAAAGCCTTTTCACCAAGGCCTTCCCTACACAAGAGGGGCAAAGTGCAGAGAAAGATTTCTGCACAAATACAAGGAAAATTGACAGTGGTGTGTTTGCCTCAAAATTGAGTACAAACACACAGACTTCAGATGGATACACCAGATATAGAATTGACTCTAAATCCTATCTAAAGTGAAAGGGGTGGACTAAAAAGAATTGAAACTGAGTACAATTGCCACCCACAAACAGAAATTCTCCACAGAATTTTCTGAACACAAGGAAGCTCTCAGAGGAAGTCAAGCATGAAGACTTTGAGAGAGCTTGAGGAATTCGAATGGCTCTTTCAGGAGAATGGACTTGAATGCACTTTCTGGATTCTCACTTCGAGGATGATTTATCTGTGTCTCTCACTGTGTGTTCTTTTCCTCTTGAGCTCCTTTTATAATCTTCAAAAATATGACCGTTTGAGAGGATGACCATTGAAGCTTTATGGCCGTTTGCAATATAGCCGTTTGAGGAGGAATTCTGGGATCCTTTGGGTCTTGAAGAGATTGTCCAACATTCCTTCAAGTATGCTTCTTCCCGAGGTCTTTCATTTTGTTAACAGCTAGAAGATAAGCTCTTGTAGCAAGTAGCTGAGGGAGAGGCATGCTGAACACATGCTCAATAAATACCTGTTGCAATGGCAAGACACATGAGAAATCCTATCTCCATACCCTTGAGGTAGGTGAGTCAAAAAAATTCAGTACAAGGTATGGAACCTAGTATCCCACAAGTATTACAGACAACAGACAGATAGACAAAAAGTTAAAGTAAGGGTCTATCAGTGGTAGGTGAGATGGTCAGATGCCATGCGTCTGAATTTTACATAAATGCTATGTGTCTTGTGAAGCTAACAATAAGGCAAGGTAGGACATCAGGACTGAGGATTTCAAGGATACATTTTTTCAGAACTTGTTTAGCTCATGAAAATTAATTTAGAAGCAGACATGTCAAATCCTGTCAGAAATATATTAATAATCTTCGAACTTTGCATACAGCAATCCTCCTATTGATTTTGCTTAGGATAATCAAACTAGATTTGATGATCTTCATATAGTATAGAAAATATAGAGCTGACAAGTACAAAAAGATATAAGTATAGATTTTAGTGTAGTTGAATGTGAATAGGAGTCGATTGGAGTAAGTGTGACTCATGAGTGATCATGGTGATTCGACTACTAGATGAGAATTTTTAAGATTCGATTTACCTGTAAAAGTCATGTCGAATTACAAAGGAAAAGACATTCGACTGTAAGAGTTGAAGTCATCAGTCGAATCACAAAGAAAAAGACATTCGACTGTAAGAGTCGAAGTCATAAGTCGAATCACAAAGAAAAAGACATTCGACTGTAAGAGTCGAAGTCATAAGTCGAATCACAAAGAAAAAGATATTCGACTGTAAGAGTCAAAGTCATCAGTCGAATCACAAAGAAAAAGACATTCGACTGTAAGAGTCGAAGTCATCAGTCAAATCACAAAGAAAAAGACATTCGACTGTATCAGTCGAATGGTATGTAAACGGTGTGGACAGAAAAAATTCGATGACTTCTGACTGATGTTCTGAAGGAGTCGAATATGACAGTCGGATTCAGTATGCTGAGAGACAGTTGTGGCAGAAAAAGACATTCGACTGTATCAGTCGAATGGTATGTAAACGATGTGGACTTAGAAAAAATTCGATGACTTCTGACTCCTGTTCTGAAGGAGTCAAATATGACAGTTGGATTCAGTATGCTGAGAGACAGTTGCGGCCTTAGACGATTTTGAGGATATTGTTAAAAAAAAAGCTATGGTATAAATAATATATATTTAAAGATTTTTCATAGCAAAAATATAGTTTTATAAAAACTAAGAAAGTCATTAAATTTCTTAGAGGTAGTTGCTCAACAATTCTCCTCCTTTTTGTTAATGACAAAACATATTTAAATAAATAATGTATAATGTATCATATACTATTTTTATACCTTTTTCTCCCCCTTTGTGACATTAACAGAAAGGATAAAATTATGAGAAATGCACAAGTAGGAAGAAATTACATCTATAAAGGAGTAAACAGTACAGAGAAGGTAGAAATTGTATCTATAAATTGCATTTGTAAGGGAAATACAACTACGAAGTTCAGATTTTAGCTGAACGGGGTAACAACAGAGAAGCAGGGAGTGAGTTTAAGAAAGGTTGGATGAGCTCCCAAAGTTTTGCTTCATTTTTGGGAAAGGAAAGATCAAATAGAGCCTCATCAACATTGTAGGCTGGGTTGGTGGAGGGTAACTTCTTGATAGACTTGATGTGGCGCCTCCTGTACCAACCAACTCTGTAATGATATTTGTCAATGTCCATCCTGATTTTGAGAGGAACAAACTTTTTGGTGGATGCCAGATGGAGGAATTCATTGAAGGTCAGATTCCAATAGAGACCATTTGAGATGGCTGCATCCTTAGCTTGATAGTACACAAGGTACCTCTCAGCCCATCGGTGAGTAACACTCTTATGAAAATCCGTAAGAGTCTTAGAGTGAAATTGATTGAGGGTAAGCTTCATCTTCAAACGCTGAGAGTGATAGGATGGATACGCTGCTTCCCATTGTTCAGGGGTGAATCTTTCAGATTCAGCAAAACTTAACTGGATATCAAGAAGATGCATGTCTTTCTTGGAAAACTTAAGAAATATAAACCTCTAGAAACTTAGCTTGGATTTGTACTTGATTTTGAACCTGGAAGAAATCCAGAGGAATCTGTTGAAGATTGTTTCAGCAAAGGCTGCTCGGTAGGAAACTGCACCTACCAGAGGAGGATGAAGACCATATGGTAGTGCCACTGTCATGGAAGGGACAATCTCTCTTTGTCCTCGGAGCAAGTTCTCATACTGCCCTCTGGAAACATCATGCAATCCCAGTTTGAACCTTTCAAGGTTGAAAGATCTCATTTCAAGGTACTTGGCCTGAGAGGCCCTGAGATGTTCTGCAAAAAGGGCATGGAATCTAAGAGAAAGATGTTGAGCAGTTGTCAAGTGATGGGCTCTGGATTGATTTTCTAGAAACGTAGCTGCCTCTTCAGGGTAGAGATCAACAAATTCTTGAGGTGTGAGGCAGTGGCTCTTCTGAGAGATGAGTTGAAGATCAGAAATAGAAAGTTGGGAGGTTTGTATCAAAATGGGAAGCCAATGTTCAAACGTGAAACCTGGCAACCCATGAACTTCCAGAAATGCTCTAATAGCAAGATATTCTCTGAACAAATTCATGTTTTGTTTAGAATGGTGAGTGAAGGCATACCAAAAAGGAGGAAGTAGCAAGGAAGGTTTATCTCCCAATTTGGGTCCACTGGTAGCTGACAGTTGGATACTAGGAAGTATCTCAACTAAATGCATGAGAGTTTTCTTGGAGTCAGACTTTGAGGCAGTGGGAAGAGAGGAATAGAAGTGAGGAGGTTGATTGGAAAGAGTCATGGTGAACTCTTTAAGTGGTCTGACTTGATACTTCAAGGGGTAGATAGAAAATTTAACATCCTTATAGAAAGGAGTGGCTTCTGGAGGTAGATCCAAAGAGGAATGTAGAGATGGTTGAGCTGATGATGATGGAGCAGGAGATTGAGGATCTGGAGTGGGTGCTGCTGGAGCTGGTATGGCAGTTGGAGATGAGACCCTGGAAGAAGGAGAGGGAAGAACAAGTTGGACAGGTACACCATTCTTGACTAATCTCCTCTTCACCTTTCTCTTAAAAAACTGAGAGGGCTCGAGAGGTCTCTTGGTTGCTGCCTGCTGCATAGAATCCTCTAGGATTGCTGCCACTTCTTTTAGTTGATTTTCAGATTTGTCTACCTGCTGCTGCTCAACATTGGGTTCAAAAACAACCATTGCTAACTGAGCCTGCTGCTCAGTGGTCTGCTTATCTTGCTACTGCTGGGATTCAACTGAGCTAGGCTGTTCCTCAGCCTGAACTTCTGGTTCTTTGATAGATGGCTCAAGGACTGGTTCCTCAGGTACAGGTACGTGAGATTCTGCTTGGTGATCTTGCTCTTGAGCTGGCATAGTTTCTTCTTACTGCTGTGAGGAAGCAGGCCCTGATGGCCTAGAGGTGCCTGGTTGGCACACCAACTGCAGTAAGAGATCCTTGATTTGCTTGACTTCCTCAGACAAGCTATCAAACTTAGTATCTAACAGAACAACTTGCATGTGGAGAACTAACATGTTCTCATTCTGGCTTCTGACCAAATTCAGAATGTCATTTAGGCTATTGCTGCTCTCCCCTTAAGACCTTGACCGGGTCTCAAACTGAGAAGGAGAGTGGTGAGGCTCTCTTTCTTCAAAGAAGTGATCATGGGGGGAAGAGGCTGGAATATCTTCAGAAATAATTCTCTTGCCTCTAAGATTTCTTAGGACATCATTGATGGTGTCCTCTGGAGTATCTTGGACTGGAATGGATGGTGGAATATCTTCTTGCACAGGAATGGACTCTTCATATTTGAGCTGGATAGAGGGAGGATCATGCTGAGCTTCGGACGCAGGGGCTTCATGTGTGAGCATAGAAACACAAGATTCATCAGGATATGTCTCATGTTCACACTCAGGAACTGAACTTTTATACCATAAATTTTGCTTCTTACCAACCAAGGAATACTTGCTTCTTTTCAGAGTAAAAATGCCTATCTTTTCTTTGTTTCCAACAAACATCTCTCTAGATAGATCCACTGAAAATTTCTTGAAGATAAGAGTAAGTAGAGATCCATATGGGAGAGATTCTTGGAGATCTTTGGAAGCAATCATCTTCTCCAGAATAACTGCTGGCAGATTCACCTTATGCCTCTGAATGGCCCAAAATAACAAATTACCATCCCTAGCAGTGATAGAGGAATGAGTTCCTGCTCTAGGGGTAATGATATTGGTAATTATAGAGAGAATCAGTCTTTTCTCAGCAGACAACTCATTGACTTGAAGTCCTCGTTTGCTGAGGGTCCCCAAGCTACCAATAATCCCTAGCTTTTGCTTTTCCAAGGGGATGAACTCACTAAGCCTATGCCCTGAGTTGGGACAATCCAGCAACTCGACCAACAGCTCTTCAGAAATTATGATTTTGGTGCCTTTAACATACCCTACAACTGAGCTTCCAGTAGAGACTTACAGTGAAGCATAAAAAGATCTGACTGCATCGACAACGAAGGGTTCAGTAATCTAACAGATTTTGGTCCAACCCATGGCATTCAAAGTCTCTTCTACCCAAGACAGACTTCCAGATATGTGAGAGAACTCAACATCCTTTCCAGAGCAGATGGGAATCTTAGCAAGGCGTTGGAGTTGGTCTGGGGTCAACTGGACAGACTCTTGTGCCCTAAGGGAAGCCATCTAGACGATAGAAACAAAAGGGACTCAGGAAGCCTTCAAAGGAGAAAAAGAAATGATCAGTAGAGATGAAAGATCCTACCTTTCTTCCGGAGAGGTGAGGTTTCAGATGGTTCCTGAAAGGTGCTTCGTCGGAGTACAGTGAAGGCGCGAAGAACGCAAGAAGACATGTGAGTCGAAAGAGGATATCAAACATGTGTTTTGAAAGGTAGAAGGGGTTTACTTACATAGAGAGGGAAAAAGTAACTGGCGCTTGATTTCAGGATGAAGGGACGTGATGATTGATTTGACCGTTTAATTACGAAGGGACGCGCCTTAAATGAGGTGTCAGTTACCCAAATAATTAATTACAAACAAATTATGAATAGTAAGCGTCGTTTTAAAATATCTTAATGAATCGAATTAGGTATTTGACTGCATCAGTCGAATACATCATTATAACATGAATCGAATGCATCAGTTCTTCATGAATCGAATGTATAAGTCGAATGAAGGACTTAGCAATTTTCAGGATAGTTTTTCCACAAACAGTTCACATAAATTCTTATCAATGCAATTCGAACACTACTTTAGGAGTTTAATCAGGGTTGCACATACCTATTTCTCTTCTTATTGAACTAAACCTTTCTTCAGGGAGAGGTTTTATAAAAATATCTGCTAATTGATTGTCTGTAGAAACAAATTCAAGAGAAATATTTCCATTGCTTACATGGTCCCTGATGAAATGATGTCTAACCTCAATATGCTTGATTCTTGAGTGCTGGATTGGATTCTTTGTTAAATTTATAGCACTTGTATTGTCGCAAAGCATTGGAATATCTTGAAGCTGATGACCATAGTCTTCTAATTGATGCTTGATCCACAAGAGTTGAGTACAGCAACTTCCAGCTGCAATATATTCAGCTTCTGTAGTGGATAAAGCCACTGAATTCTGCTTTCTAGAAGACCAAGATATCAAACAACCTGCAAGAATTTGACATGTACCACTGGTGCTTTTTCTGTCCAATTTGCATCCAGCATAGTCAGCATCACTATAACCAATCAACATGAAATCAGAACATCTAGGATACCATAGACCTAAGTTACAAGAATTAATAAGATATCTGAAAATTCTTTTTACTGCAAGATCATGAGATTCTTTTGGATCAGCTTGGAATCTTGCACAGAGACAAACACTAAACATTATATCTGGTCTACTTGCAGTGAGATAGAGCAGTGACCCTATCATTCCTCTATAGGTCTTTTGGTCTACCTTTTTGCCAAGAGGATCACTGTCTAACTTAATGCCTGAGCTCATGGGTGTTCCTAAGGGCTTACATTTGTCAAAGCCATACTTAGTCAGTAGATCTGAAATGTATTTGGTTTGACAGATGTGAGTTCCTTCTTTGGTTTGCTTGATTTGCAATCCAAGGAAATAATTAAGTTCTAAGGGCTTACATTTGTCAAAGCCATACTTAGTCAGTAGATCTGAAATGTATTTGGTTTGACAGATGTGAGTTCCTTCTTTGGTTTGCTTGATTTGCAATCTAAGGAAATAATTAAGTTCACCCATCATGCTCATTTCAAACTCACTTTGCATCAAATTCTCAAAGAATTTGCAGAGTGATTCATTAGTAGAGCCAAAGATAATGTCATCAACATAGATTTGTACAATTAAGATTCCATTTGAAAATTTCTTTATAAATAGGGTGCTATCTACTTTTCCTCTTATAAAATCATGTGATATAAGATAAGCACTTAATCTTTCATACCAAGCTCTTGGTGCTTGTTTCAGACCATATAGTGCTTTCTTTAAACGGAAAGCATGATCAGGAAACTTACTATTTTCAAAACCAGGTGGTTGCTCAACATATACTTCTTCTTTAATAAAGCCATTCAGAAAAGCACTTTTAACATCCATCTCTTGTTCTTATTCTGGATTGAGGATCACCTATTATGTTTTCTCTAGGATGGTACCTCAAGTCTCTAGGTAGTCCTTCTTGTGATTCTTCTTGTTGTTGAAGATCTTCTAATGGAGGATCTTCTATTTCTTCTTCTTTTCCTTCTTCAAGAGAAGTCTTCTCAAGATTCCTGCAGAGATCATCAACACATTCTTCTTCTTCTCCTTCTATCTTTTTGATGGAAGGGTTAGTTTCATCAAATAATACATGAACTGATTGTTCTATTGTCAAAGTTTTTCTATTAAATACCTTATAGCCTCTAGGTTTTGAAACATATCCTAACAGAAATCCTTCATCACTTTTAACATCTAATTTTCCTAGATTATCCTTACCATTATTTAGAATAAAACACTTACAACCAAAGGGTCTGAGATGGCTGATATTTGGCTTCTTGTCCTTGTATAGCTCATATGGTGTTTTCTTCAGAATGGGTCTGATCATGCATCTGTTGATGATGTAGCAAGCTGCATTTACTGCTTCTGCCCAGAAGTATTTTGGTAGATTATACTCATTTAGCATTGTTCTGGCCATGTCCAACAGTGTTCTGTTCTTTCTTTCTGCTACTCCATTCTGTTGGGGTGTTCTTGGAGCTGAGAAGTTGTGTTCAATGCTATTTTTTTCACAGAATTCCATAAACTCTTCATTTTTGAATTCACCACCATGATCTGACCTGAGACTTGTGATCTGTAATTTTTTATTTTTCTGAACTATTCTTCTGAATTTCAGAAATGCTTGAAAAGCTTCAGATTTGGCTTCTAAAAATGATACCCAACTATACCTTGAATAGTCATCAACAAGCACATAACCATATAACTTTCCACCAAGACTAACTGTCCTCATTGGTCCAAACAAATCCATGTGAATTAGTTCCAATGGCTTGGAAGTTGTAACAATTATTTTATACTGAAAAGAGGTCATGGTCTGCTTTCCCTTTGCACAGGCTGAACATATTCCATGTTTTCTGAGCTTCAATTTGGGAAGACCTTCAACCAAATCATGCCTTATCAATTTCTTGATTACTGAAGTGCTAGCATGACCAAGTCTTCTGTGCCATAGATCAGACTCATCACTTTTGGTAGTGGCTAGACACAGATTTACTTCTTTTAACTCTGTTAGTTGCAATGTGTACAAATTCTTCACTCTTTGTGCTTCAAAGACAATCTTGTTATCCTTCTGAATTATACATTTGTCATTCTGAAAACTTACTAAGTGCCCTTTATCACATAGTTGACTAATACTGATCAGATTGTGCTTCAAACCTTCTACATACGTAACATCTTCAATTAGGTTCTTTTCTTTAGTACCAATTGTTCCACATCCTAGTACTTTTCCTTTTCCATTATCTCCATAAGTTACTTGACCAGATTCTTCTCTAAAACTGGTGAAAAGCTTCCTATCTCCTGTCATATGCCTTGAGCATCCACTATCCAAATACCATTTGGATGCCTTCAGCCGACCCTGCAAAATAGGCTAAGTTGTAACTTTTGGTACCCAAATTTTCTTGGGTCCATGATGGTTAGTTTTAGGAATCCATCTTAAATGTCTAGTGGTGCATGTGCTAACAGTGTGTCCTAATTGATTGCAATGAGTACAACACAAATTGAAAGCATTTTTCTTCTGTACATTGTTGTTGAACTTCTGTTTTGGTTTGTAGTTGTGCTGATTTACCTTTTTGAAAATTTTTATGTTCTTTTCTGCTACAAATTTAGGTGTTGGATATACTTCAGGATAAATAATTTCTTCTACATTATGTGGAGGTGTGTATCCTAATCCATATTTCTTTTTACTAGACCTAGAACCTTTAATTCTAATAAATAGTGAGGTTTTGCAATTAGAAATTTTTTCAATGGTAGCTTTCAGATAGTTGTTTTCTTCCACTAATTTTTCTTCATTCTTGAGTAAGTTTAGATTTGATTCTAATTCTAGAATTTTGTTATTTTTATTTTTCAAATCTTCACAAAGTAACTGATCATTAGCTCTTTTGGTTTCATTTAGATTTTGGTTCAACCTTTCTGTTTTCTTTTTAAGAAAGGTGTTGCTCTTTTCTTGGTTTATTAAATTTAGCTTCACTATCTTTATTTGTTTTACCATTGATTTGTATTTTTCATAAAGTTCATTAAATGCATCTTCAATGTTATCTGAATCAGATTCAGAACAGGAAGTAAAAGATGTTTCTGAATTTACCTGCTCTAGTCCTGCCATGAGGGCTAGATTAGCATTTTCTTCTTCTTCGGATTCTGAGCTGGAAGAGTTTGAGCTTGTAGCATCTTCATTGTCCCAAGTTGCTGCCATAGCCTTCTTTTTGAACTTTCTAAACTTATTTTCTTTGCCCTTCTTCTTATCTGATTTTTCTGCTTGATCCTTCTTCTTCAGTCTAGGACATTCAGATTTGTAATGTCCTGGCTGATTGCACTCATAGCAAGTAGGTTCCTTCTTCTTATCTTTCTTGAAGAATTTCCTTGAGCCAAATTTTTTCTTCTTGGCCAAAATTCTCTATAATTTCCTTGAGAGCATAGCCTCATCATCACTGTCATCTGATTTTTCTTTGGAGTCTTCAGATGAAGAAGAATCTGCAATCTTTAAAGCATTTGAAATTTTCTTTTTCGAAGAGCTTTCATAAAATCTTTCCATGTTTAGTTCATGTGCCATGGGGGATCCTATTAACTTGTCAATAGATAATTGTGTTAAATCATGGGCTTCCTTTATGGCTGTAACTTTAGGGGTCCAGACATTTGTTAGAGATCTTAAGATTTTTTTTACTGTTTCTTCATTTGTTAGGACTTTCCCTAAAGCACTTAATCCTACAATTATATTTGAAAATCTATTGTACATTTGAGTTATATTTTCATTTGGGAGCATTTTAAACTGTTCATATTGAGATACAAGTATGTCTATTCTTGTTTGTTTAACCCTATCTGTACCTTCATATGTAACATGTAGCTTATCCCACATTTATTTTGTTGTTTTACAGGCTGATAATCTATTAAACTCTCTTTTAGATAAAGCACAACATAGATAATTTTTTACTTTATAATTTAGAGACATATTTCTTTTGTCAGCAATAGAAAGAGCACCAGAAGAGGATTCTGCAAGGACTTGAAAATCACCTTGTTCTATTACCTGCCAGAGGTCGAAGTCAGTACCTCTGATGAGGCATTCTATCCTCATCTTCCAATAATGATAATCTTCACCATCAAAGAATGGTGGCCTTGTAACCGATTGGCCTTCATAGTTGTGAGCTTCAGATGACATTTCTTCTCAAATCTTTTTGGGATTCTTCTGAGAAGACCTAGCTCTGATACCACTTGTTGGATCGAAATGGCAAGCAAAACAGTCCTAGAGGGGGGTGAATAGGACTTTTGACCTTTTAAAATTTCTTCTGAAAATCACAGCACTAAATAAACAAGTTAGTACTCAAAGTGATGTGTGTGATTCAAGTGTAGACTAGGCGAAAACAATCACACAAGAAAATTGGACACATATTTTATCCTGGTTCGGCCCTTCCCACATGGAAGTCCTACATCCAGTCCTCAAGCCAACCACTTGAGATTTCACTAATCTGCCAATGAATTTGGCCTTCTCTCACCCTTGAGAGGAATTACAACACCCACTTGCTCCCAAGCAAGTCTTCCCTATACAGGGGTACAGCAAAGCCTTTTCACCAAGACCTTCCCTACACAAGAGGGGCAAAGTGCAGAGAAAGACTTCTGCACAAATACAAGGAAAATTGACAGTGGTGTGTTTGCCTTAAAATTGAGCACAAACACACAGACTTCAGATGGATACAATAGATATAGAATTAACTCTAAATCCTATCTGAAGTGAAAGGGGTGGACTAAAAAGAATTGAAACTGAGTACAATTGCCACCCACAAATAGAATTCTCCACAGAATTTTCTGAACACAAGGAAGCTCTCAGAGGAAGTCAAACATGATGACTTTGAGAGAGCTTGAGGAATTCGAATGGATCTTTCAAGAGAATGGACTTGAATGCACTTTCTGGATTCTCACTTCGAGGATGATTTATCTGTGTCTCTCACTGTGTGTTCTTTTCCTCTTGAGCTCCTTTTATAATCTTCAAAAATATGACCGTTTGAGAGGATGACCGTTGAAGCTTTGTGGCCGTTTGCAATATAGCCGTTTGAGGAGGAATTCTGGGATCCTTTGGGTCTTGAAGAGATTGTCCAACAGGCCTTCAAGTATGCTTCTTCCCGAGGTCTTTCATTTTGTTAACAGCTAGAAGATAAGCTCTTGTAGCAAGTAGCTGAGGGAGAGGCATGCTGAACACATGCTCAATAAATACCTGTTGCAATGACAAGACACAAGAGAAACCGTATCTCCATACCCTTAAGGTAGGTGAGTCAAAAAAATTCAGTACAAGGTATGGAACCTAGTATCCCACAAGTATTACAGACAACAGACAGATAGACAAAAAGTTAAAGTAAGGGTCTGTCAGTGGTAGGTGAGATGGTCAGATGCCATGCGTCTGAATTTTACATAAATGCTATGTGTCTTGTGAAGCTAACAATAAGGCAAGGTAGGACATCAGGACTGAGGATTTCAAGGAGACATTTTTTCGGAACATGTTTAGCTCATGAAAATTAATTTAGAAGCAGACATGTCAAATCCTGTCAGAAATATATTAATAATCTTCGAACTTTGCATACAACAATCCTCCTATTGATTTTGCTTAAGATAATCAAACTAGATTTGATGATCTTCATATAGTATAGAAAATATAGAGCTGACAAGTACAAAAAGATATAAGTATAGATTTCAGTGTAGTTGAATGTGAACAGGAGTCGATTGGAGTAAGTGTGACTCATGAGTGATCATGGTGATTCGACTACTAGGTGAGAATTTTTAAGATTCGATTTACCTGTAAAAGTCATGTCGAATTACAAAGGAAAAGACATTCGACTGTAAGAGTTGAAGTCATCAGTCGAATCACAAAGAAAAAAACATTCGACTGTAAGAGTCGAAGTCATCAGTCGAATCACAAAGAAAAAGATATTCGACTGTAAGAGTCGAAGTCATCAGTCGAATCACAAAGAAAAAGACATTCGATTGTATCAGTCGAATGGTATGTAAACGATGTGGACTTAGAAAAAATTCGATGACTTCTGACTGTTGTTCTGAAGGAGTCGAATATGACAGTCGGATTCAGTATGCTAAGAGACAGATGTGGCCTTAGATGATTTTGAGGATATTGTTAAAAAAAAAAAGTTGCGGTATAAATAATATATATTTAAAGATTTGTCATAGCAAAAACATAGTTTTATAAAAACTAAGAAAGTCATTAAATTTCATAGAGGTAGTTGCTCAACAAACCATACGCGAACAGGGAATGATCTGGTACCTGGAACAGGCAAAGGGGAGGATGTATCCAAGGAGGTGGGGGATAGAAAATGTGGACAATTAAAGGTCAACGAGGAGGTGATTTTAGGACATTCTGGAAATGAAATTGATGACTGTAAGAAAAATATTGAAGAATCAGATGGAAAGAAAACGGAGGAAAACATAGGAAGAAAATGCAACCTCTCAGAGACTAATGCTTCTGAAGATCCATAGTCTTGAAATCTCTTCTGAAGGGGAGCTGGAGAAGCAGAAGCTGCTCATCGGTGAAACCATAATGAATCTTTTGTTGCAACTCGACGCAATTCAGGTTTGTTTATCATCTATTTGAATATTTATTGCATGCATGTATATCTTATAAAAATTTCAGTCATATCTTCCTGTTTATAGTCGTCATTTGTGTTGTTTCTCTTGATTGTCCTCTTTTTCCTTCTCCAAGTCACTAAATTTCCACCCAGAAACATACAGAATCCAGTACTAAATATATATACATCGTAAGACAAAAAACGAGCATGAACAATAACTTCACATCAATAACAGAGCTAATAATAAAACACTAGATAATAATTCTAGACATAAATGTTGAATCTGTAATGTATATCTGCTACATATTTATGCAAAGACATCACCCATTGTAGACAAACACAAACACAAAAGAAATCATATGGAAACCAAATATGGGTTAAAGATCACTTATATACCAATACCTGATACCATCCATTCAAAGACCACTTACATAGTCTTTGAACCAAGCAATGTGGCTGCCCACAGCATCCCCCAGAGTTTGTCTTTCTGCATCTTTTATAAATAGTGGTGCATCAGGTTTAACCGCTACTAGAATAGATATCTCACAAAAAAGATTCTCTAAAGCTCTTCCCATCACCACTTTATCTTCATCTTCACTAATTAATATGTTAGTTGCAACCACTTCTCCACCCATATCTGATAATTGAACTCTTTTGCACTGCATATGTAGAATATTAGAAATAAAGGAGGGAGGATAAATGAACAAAATAATAAAGATGGTTATACCTGTATTTTGGGTTCTATGACACTACCAGATGATTGGACACATTTTGAAGAATGTTGATTCTCTCCAGTTCTAGATCTTTGCTTCTGAAAATTTGAGGGAAATTAAATTGATCATGAAACAAAAAGTATGACTTATATAATACTTGAAATTAGTGACCAAAATTACCTACATCACATATGACTCCAAGTTATTCAGTTTGTCTGCCAATTCTTTCACAACTTCAGCTAATTGAATATTCTCCTCATTCTTTTATGATTGAGATGTTCCAACACCCCACAAAGATTTTTGAGTTGGACCTGTGCCAACTCCACGAATACGTCCTCCTCGATCCTTGCCAAATACACGTGCATATGCATCATCAGCTGTAGCAATTGCGGGACTAGGGGAGGATGGTTGTGTCATCTTCTGATCTTTAAGTTTTTCCTACAATGATAATGTCATCCAAATATCACTCTTAGAAATAAAGAATCTAAAATTTTTAAATTACTAAATTATACTACTGTTAAGACATCATACAATCATATTAGCATATTCTTCATTAACAGGTTGTCCATTCTTTTTTATATGGGTCTTAATAAATAAGTCCCCGCGATCCAATTTAACAACATTCTTTCGATACTGCAAGTCATAGAAGAAAATTGAATAATTTCATATAAGATATATGAGCCTTATTGCTGAATTTAAACATTTAAACATATTCAAAAATGATTACCTCCTCTTCAATGATATCTGCAAAGCTCTTGGTGCCAACACAATGAAAGTATTTATGTTTCTTCTTATTTTATGTACTTATCTCACTATATCTCTATAAAATACATCACACAAATAACAAAAAAGATATTATTGATTCTATAAAATGCAAAAAGATATTAACAACTACTTGTTACCTTCCATTTTTTGGAACACCATGTAACCACAACTCTTTTCCATTAGTCATACAATATATTATACAAAGTTAAGGAATGTGGGGCTTTTCTTACAAACATACAAAGTATGGGTAGTCATTTAGAGAAAAGGATTGTGGGGCACTCTTTATGAATAAGTAGATGTAGCACAACACAAAGAAACCACACTCCGTGCCATTGACCTGTTGTGGCACCTAGAACAAAAATAGATTTATTGAATTAGAAGTCACACTACACAAGTTTAGAGCATAAATATTGGAACTACTGCAAGAGTATGTATATTTAAACAAGTTTACCTGGGGCACAAGAAGTGGGATGGAAGCTATTTCTTCTCCACTCTCTTCCCTTCCTTTTGCAGCGTAAATGTCAGACACAAATCTATATAAAACAAACAAACTGACATTAGATATATGAGAACTAGGATACTGTTCTATCAATTAAGATGAACTAATAACCAGTCCTATATCCATATCAACCTTTTCTATGTGGGCAACAAAAAACATAGATGAAATTAGTTGAATTTACATAATCTGCATCTTCCACAGCTCATAGTTCACACATAAACCCCTACGCAATGACTATAAGCAGACTGTAGTCACATGACTCATTTCTCCTTTGAAACTACTGGTTTGTGTGCACCAACAACAGTGGTTTTTTTATTAATCAACAATTCATTGTCTATTAATCAACAAGACAAAAGGCCATGCCAAGTGCAGCCCTGTTTGCATACATGAAACATTATTTTTTTTATTCACCTGTCTGTACTCACAATGCAAGACATAACTTTGCTAGGAAATACAAGTATCCTATAATTAAGATGCATAGAGTAATTTCAAAAATTTACTTTTTAATTTCACAAAAAAGCCTTGTTGGATCTGCGCTGTGAAGAGAATCTAGAAGCAACATAACTGGAGGGTTGCTTGAAGAGCTTCCCCCGAGGTGACATAAGATTAGAAGGCTCCAATGCCCCCTGTAAAAACACTCACTATTAGAAATATATAAATTCAAAAAATAGAATAGATATAATTAGAAGGTAACTCACCATACGTATATTGGAACAAAAGTGTACTTCTTTATGAATAAATTTTTATGTTTAATCCATGAAGCTACTTTGCCTTGTGTTGAGGATTTCATGGAATATGCAAACCAAAATAATCAAAATAATCAACCATAGACGATGACCAGTGTAGCAATACTTGTGGCTTGCTTTTAGCCATTGTGAAGGTGTCTCCTTGTTACATGTAGGGCAAACTAGTGAGCCTTTAGTGCTCCAACCAGATAGATATGCATATGCTGGAAAATCATACAAAATATTTCACCTTTAGAAGCATCATATGTTTGAACTCCAAGCCATAACATCTGCAATTCCTCTATAAGTGGTTGTAAATAGACGTCAATGTCATTGCAAGGACCATTTGGACCGGGAATAAGCAAAGATACAAAAATATTTGGTGCCTTCATACATTGCCATGGAGGTAAGTTGTATGGAGTCAAGAGCACAGGCCATGTTCTATGACTGGTGGTCATTGTGCCAAAAGGATTGAAACCATCACTTGCTAAACCCAAACGTATATATCGAGCTTCTGAACCAAAATTATCAATGGCATCTAAAGTCTTCCAACAAGGAGAATCAGTTGGATGTCTCAAGATGCCATCCTCTTTCCGCTCATCCTGATGCCATCGCATGTTTACAAAAAATTTAGAGCACATGTATAACCTTTGCAACCTTGGAATTAAGGGAAAGTGACGAAGAACCTTCTTTGTGACATTCTTTTTGTTATTACCACCCCCTTCATGTGTAATCCAACGAGATTCTCCACATTTAGGACATTGTTCAAGTGACTCATACTCTTTCCGATACAATACACAATCATTGGAACATGCATCAATTTTGTGATAACTATATCCCAAGTCACTAATAAGCTTCTTCACCTTATAAAATGAACTTGGCAATACCTCACCTTCTGGAAGTGCCTCTTTCAACAACTTCAAAAGCATGTTGAAGGCCCTGTTTCTCATTTTACCTATACACTTTATGTTGAATAGCCGGACTATAAATGAAAGTTTGTTGAAGTTTTTGCAACCTGGATACAGTGGTTGTTCAACATCTTCAATCAACTTGTACAATTTAGTACAATCCCCTTCATTCTCATCATTACACTTGGTCTCCATGTCAAACACATCTTGCAACATGTCATGAATATGAACATCCTTTAGAAGTTGTTCGCATGAAGTAGCTTCGGTCAGTGGGCTTTTAGAACTTGAACCAGCCCCATGGAATTCCCAAAACTTTTTATCTTTAATGATTCCATTAAAATACAAATGTTCTCTAACTATTTCATTTTCCCATGTGTAAATGTATGCACAGCGGACACAAGGACACTTAATAGTTGTAGAACCAAAAGAAGATTGGCAAGCAAAATGAATGAACTCATCAACCCCATCTAGATACTCCTTTGAGTGTTTCGGAAGATCCATCCAACTCCAATCTATATTCATGATGAAAGAACTCCACTATAACAAAAAAAATAAATGTATTAAAAATGATATAATATAACAAGGGAAAAATACTGATCACACTAAAACAAATGTTCATCAAATGCATGTGAGCCATTTGATATCAGGGATTTAAAAGTATTTTGCAGTAGCCTTGCAGAAAAGGTTAGTTGGCAGGAGGAAGCAGCACATTCCATTGGCCAAACTCTTGCACGGTGCAGAACAGGAAATGAAAGGACTCGTGGAGTAAGCCTGAGAGGGGATATCTGGCGAGGTTTCCTAGGTCCTGACAAAGTTGGAAAGAGGAAAATTGTTATGGCTCTTGCGGAACTGTTATTCAGTGGCAGAGAGAAATTGATTGTGGTAGATCTAAGTTTGCAAAGTGGCCTTGTGCCTTCAGGATGCGAATGGAGGTTTGAGCTTCAGAGGAAAGACTGTGGTTGATCACATTGCAGATGAAATTGGAGAAAAGCCATGTTCAGTTGTCCTCCTGGAAAATGTTGACAAGGCCAATTTTCTGGTACAGAGTAGCATATCCTAGGCCATTAAAATAAGCAAATTTTCTGATTCATACAGAAGAGATGTTAGCATCAATACTGCAGTCTTTGTCATGACAGCGGGAGTTAAAGGGAAAACAGATTTCCTAAACAGACAATCCAAGTTCTCTGAGGATCAGATTCTGGCTGCAAGACCTCAGAAAATGATGATTACTGTTGATTATGCCTGTGAGTCCACAGGAAGAATCTTGTCTCCAGATGCGCTAGGAAGAGAACCTAGGAGCTGACAGGTATATGTCGGTAAACGCAAGCTGAACATGGCCGACAGTGGGAAGGAGCAGTATGGACCTGCAAGGTCGGCAAAGCAGGCGAAGGGGACAACATACACACTCCTAGACCTGAATCTGCCTGTAGAAATGGAAGAGACGAGAAAGGAATCTGGCAAGAGCAAATAGAATTCCAAAGACAATCCAGAAGATCGGATCAAAATCAAGCACTGCAAGAAACATAACAATCCTCGCGCAAGCCTTTCACGAGCCCAGATCCGACTGCCGGAGAGCTCGACATAAGAAAACCCCAACATTGCCAGAAACCGGCAGCTTGATCACATCGAAGAAAGAAAGAGACCAAAGCAGAGGATCCAGGGGGGTCGGGGGGGGGGGGGGGGTCACCTTACCTCTCACCTTGCAGCCACCTGCCTCCACCGCAGCTGAGCCAAACCCTAGGCCCGGATCTCCTCTGCGCTAGGCCTCGCTTCCGCCCTCCGCCAGCCACTTGCCTGGAGATGGCGAAGGACAGCTGTGCCTTCCTCTGGCACGCTCGTCACCCACCAAATCCCGTCGCCAGCGCCTGCTCCTGGATCAGTGCCTCCTTGCTCTGCTCCTTCCTCCCCAACCTCACCTTGCCCCACCTGTTTCTCTGGTGTGTGTCTGCACCGCGAAGGGGAACAGGGGTTTGGACGGTCGATTTGGGGGGAAAAGGGTGGCGTAGGAAAGGGGTTTTGCAAGAGGGGTTTCGAGAGAGGGGTTTCGGGTTCACTTTTCGAGGGAGTTATGGTATAGTTATAGTTAGGGTTAAGAAAGATCATAAAATTAACATTTTAAACTTGTTTATACTTACAAAACTCAAAATCATAACTATAATCTGTTACTATTGATCAACTTTGTTGTGGTGACATTCGAAGGGAGAGGGGGAAGGGAAAGAAAGAGGCTTCACGCCTTAATTGTGTCAGAGGAAGAAGGAGGGAGAGGAAGATAGTTGGGGAGTCAGAAGGGGATTCTTTTCTTTTCTTTCTCTTCAATATCCTTTTTCCAAGAGAATTATAAGAATATTTATATGGACTAAATCCTAAAGACTCTATTTGACTCAATAATGATCAAAATTGTAGACTTAAAAATATGTTAAAATGGTATCAAAAAATGTTCAAAAGTGGAAAAGACACTAATAGGCCTCTATCGAAACTTATTCTTGCAACCAAAGACTCAAATACTAAGTCAAATACATCAATAACATGGAAACTCTTCGCCAAGCCATAAAGATGTTGATGTCGTAACCGAGTGCCTCTTCAGCCTGGTTGAGTTGAATCTGCGTTTTTGTGGTCTCACTTCCACATAATTCTCCCCCTCTTAAAAAAACTTTGTCCTTGAATTTTGAAGTGTCAAAGTAGGACGACAATGGACACCAAAGAATGAACATAGAACTCCTTGCAAACAATCATATCAAGGATCATGAACTGTTGGCCAACATGCATCTCACAAAAAATCTGACCATACAACATGTTGATAAGATGGCTCCAAAAGTATCATAGCATTTGATTGAAAAGCGAATGAAACCACCTCATGCACAGTGTCATCCATCAAATCTGAGTCAGCGGTAAGTGTAGAATCATCCATCGAATCCAATCTAGAATCAACACATGAACTCTAATCCTACACATCTGCTTGTATCTCCTTTCATACTCATCGATCAGTGCAGAGTCAACTTCATAAATCATTTCCTCCATCGAGATGTCTTGTGCTACTGACTTCAAAGGCAACTGTGGGGTGCACGTGAAACCACAATATGGAACTATGCATGTCTCGGGCAGTGGTAGTAGAACACATGATGTCGTGCGAGATCTCAAATCAACATGACGCTCGACTAGCCACTTAGCCCCAAGAGTGATGAAAAGCTTGTGAGATAGATAGATCTCAACCCAAATGCCATCCGAATAAACATACCACTGAAGAGTGTCACAATGCCGACAATCAAAAGAAAACTTCACAAAAGTGACGTCTGGATAGATGAAAATCTCCCCTATTCGAGATAACAAATCCACAACATCCTGAGAGGCATAATTACCTGGCTGATCAGGTTCGAGCAACATATGAACAAACAAACCATTCGATATCCACACACTTGCCTAGACAAAACACGACGTCATATCCATGGACACATAGAAGCAGATGGCCATGTCGATTAGAACCCCAGTTTGTGAGAACAAGTCGGATGAACGGGCCGACTCAATAGTGCTAGACCTCTATTCCCCCTATTGAACCGACTCAATAAAAAGTTGGCAACGACCTCTACAGAACTGGCGGGACGATGCTGGCATGTCAGCATTGGCGATGGTGCGAGCAACAAAGACACACGATCTTGTCCTTCCATGGGCACGGAAGAGTGTACCCATGGCACGGTTGCTTTCTGTAATTCGCATGAGGTCCACTCAGTTGACGAAGGCCACATCGAGCGGATCACCTAGTATGGTGGTTTGGGGCTTGGACCCCATCGTATGGTACTATGGTTTTGCGTGGCCCTCCTCATGCACTGGTGTGGGCGATGAGGGGGGGGGGGGGGTCCTGGACATGGCCTTCCCTGTTGCATGTGCGACGAGGCCAATGGGGATGTCGTGGGCACGGGCGTAGGCACTGAGGGCGTGAGGTGGAGGGGTACGGCTACTTCGCCCGCTCACAGGCACGGGCAACAAGGCCTGAGCTTGTGGCCTTGTGAACACGAGGCGATGCGGCGTTGCGGCGTCCCCCCCGTGGCACGGGCGATGATGCCTTCAGGTGGGACTCTCTAGCGATGTAGCAGAGGCACATTCGGTGATGTGTCTTGTGACAATGTCGCGACAGCCTGTGATGTCACTGTAGACACACCATTTTGGCAACATATCGCACAAATTTCATGTTATACCGCGATGCCTCAAAGTGGCTCTCTTCAATTAACCTCTTGAGTGATTTTCCTATTTTTGAAATTTTCTTGAATTTTTAGGGATTTTTCTAAGGGATCTAAAGGGTTCTGTTGAGCTTCAGTAATTCACGTCTGACACAGTGGACGCCTTTTAGGAGGTTTGATCCGTGGCGAGTAATACAGACACGTATCACACTTTCTTTTCTGGCGCTTACTCTGTTTTGAATCGCGTCCTATCAAACCGCTGCGATTAAGGGTTTCCATTTTGGAATTATGGAAAATTCCAAATTATTTTTGGAAATATTTTGTTACTAATTAGAACCGCATCCACCTGGTCCGACGCGTTTCTGACCTTCCATCATATGAA
This sequence comes from Colocasia esculenta, assembly GCA_014218235.1. Classification (NCBI taxonomy): domain Eukaryota; kingdom Viridiplantae; phylum Streptophyta; class Magnoliopsida; order Alismatales; family Araceae; genus Colocasia; species Colocasia esculenta. The sequence goes on along the minus strand of CM024765.1, from coordinate 87,412,020 downwards.
GATCGATTCCATCAGAGAACGATTCTGTTCAAATAAGCGGCGGGTTAAGCCGACGTAATTCATTGTTTCTATTTATTAATATTTGGACAGAATCGATTCAAATTGGAAGCGCTAGAAACGCGGCGGTCTATGCCGACGCTATTTTTAAACCTGCCATAATCATTGTTTGGAAATGCTTAATCAGAGTAAGTCGATCTTGGTAATCACGGTGGTTTAGTCAGACGCAATTCATGAGATAGGCGTCCACTGTGTCTGATGCGATTTCAGTATTTTTCCTCTATAAATAGACCCCTGAGGCCATTGTTTTGAGGAGAACGCAAGCACTGCGGCGAAGCCCTGCCGCACCGGAGACTCGACTTCAAACCAAGGAGGACTCTCACCTTAAGCCACTCAACCCATTCCTTGGAGTTCGGAGCTTCCGTCACCCTCGCGTGCATCGGAGCGAGGCGGGAGGGCTCTCTTCATCCACTCCTGCCACTCCAATAGCGGGCTCACATCGCCTTCCTTCTCTCCCCTTTCATTTCATTTCGTTTTATTTTTGTCATTTAGCGCATACATCACGTCATTTTCACACACATCACATCATTTTTTTATACCTACACTTTTTTGGGGTTTAACACCACCCCACGAGGTGTGTTCATACCCATGTTAGTGCCTTTCTTTTATCTTTGTTTGATTTTGGTGCTTCACTTCATAGTCTAATCCCTCTTTCACTTGTTTCTTGTTTGCTTTTTCTTGCAAGGTAACCGTTTGGACTAAAGACTTCTTCGCTGGCCGGCCGGTGGAAGAAGTAGAAGCAAGCCGCATTCACAACTCCCGCGATCTTCGGATGAAGGTAAGTGTACCCATCTTCCTTTTCGCCCGTTTCCTTCGGTACCCTTGTAACGACCCGACCTCCCAGACCCACGCCAGGGGCCCCGAGGGTTGCGTCGCCACCTATGGATCCGAAGATCCGAAAGGGTTAGAAGAAATAGTCCAGTGAGATATGTATTGAATTTAAATAACTATAACAATATGTACAATAAACAAAGGTCTGTACAACATGTCCCAAGTAAAAGCACAGGTACCAGAAGAAAGGTGCAGTCCTTAAGGGACATGTCCCGAGAACTTACAAATCACAACTCTCTGCTCACTCAGGTACAAGAGCTCACAATGCTCGCTCTCACTGCTGCTGACAACACACGGCGCCACAGCCGCCTCCGCAACCCGTTTGACACTGAGCTCCCGCGATGACGAACCTCTAGCTGAAGGAAGTAGGGGGTGAGCCTTGCAAACAAGGCCCAGTAGGGATTACCAGTTCCTCACCGGCCAGAGCAGCAGGAACTCTGAAAATAGGAAACTACCTTAGAAAGCTGTAAAGCGGGTAACACCTATAGCATGGTACTACTAAGCAGCGGAGGAGAACAGTACGACGCCATGACCACCAACCGAGATCGGGCCACACACACGACTCCCGCAGAAACCAACGGAGTTGAGCACACGGCGGAAACAACTCACAGCATACCTGTTGAGACCACGGAGCAACCAAGTGAGAACGACGTCTCACCTCAAGCACAAACACCTCAGGCAGAACCACCCCAGACCCTGGATACACTGCAAGGTCGGGAAGCCATACACGCCGGTGCCACTGCGGACTGGCCCCAAGAACGGAACTACGGTATTGGAAGGACACCGAGCAGGAACCACCAGAAGTATGGGTCTACCCAAGGCCAGACCAACAACGCCCACGGGAGCAAAGCACAGCCAGGCTAAAACCGCCGTGCAAGCTAGGGCAATAAGGAACACTCAGAAACGTCGAGAGGAAACGTCGTCACAACAACATCAACCAAGCCACCGCCGCTAGCAGCCAAGAGGGGGACCCGTAGTCCGCACGCTCTGCTCACTAGCCTAGCTCCTCCCTCCGCCCCTGTGGAAGGGTGAGACAGAGCCGCCAAGAACACACAACACACGCAACACCGCAGCCTGGCCAAATTGCAGTTTCACGTCTGACACCACTACGTGGCTCCGGAACCAACGTAGAGACAGGCAGTGAGACAAAGGACTGGCTAGCCTGCACCGGGTAGAACTCCAGCCATCCTCAGTGTCCCAAGCCTAACAAAGAGAGGTCTACAAATGACTCAGCACTGCTATCCTAACCACTGTTTTCCCCTCAACTCCAGAGTCCGCCCTGTCGGCTTCTAACTCGAGCACGCTCGTAGCCCGGAGCACTCCCTCAACAGGCTCCCGAGGATGGGGGTCCCAGATAATGGTAACAACCTCTCAGAATGGGGACAAGCCCTCAAGTGCCAAGCACCGGGTGAAATAGGCGGGGCAGCACAACAGAAATCACGCTGAACTACTGGCTTGTAACACACGACAAGCCCAGCAAGCGAGAAGCACAGACGGACCCTCAAGAGCGCCGTCGGCCAACCAAGGCACGCACGAACGGCTAGAACCTTGGAACACCAACAGACAGTACGGAAAACTCGTCGCTATGTTAATAATCGATTGACCGCCAGTCAATCGATTATTAGACAGACGTGACACTCCTGGCAACACTGTCAGGACACGGCCACGAAGGTGTCACCTTCGCTCACTGAACGCCGGGAGGTAACCTGCCGCATTCCCTACCAGAAGGTCTTAAGGGAAAAGCCTGCCCTGGGGCACACGCCAACACATAACCGGGCCACGGAACACCCGAGACACACACAGGCACTGTCGCGGCCCTCAAGGCCGTCGCGATGCTATCACGATGGGGTGGGGCACCGCCACAGCAACACTATTGCGCTGGGGCAGCACGTCGCGACAGGAACCCTGTCACGACAGGCAAGCACGCTGTGACAGCCCTGTCGCGCCAGGGCAGCACGTCGTGACAGAAACCCTGTCGCGATAGGCAAACGCGCCGCGACAGTGCACCTTATCGTGATGACCAAACGAACCGGATAAGCTTGCGCCTGACCGGGCCGATGCCACTTCTGATGTCGCGATGCGCCAAGCCATCGCGACATCAGCGGAGAGGCAGACCAGCGGGATCCTCAATCCTGGGCCGCCCACACTATACAAACATTCCACACGGGGGAGGGGAGCATGGAGAAAGTAGTAAATGATAACTAGAAACCACGAGAAGCTCCCAATCCACCCGGATCGAGAAGAGTTCCAGTAATACCTACTTTTCACAAAGAACAAACCCCAATGGGGTCCTTTAAGTCGGTTGGCCACCTCCTCCTCGCTCCACGACGCCACGGCACCACGCACTGCCCTCCTCCTCGCCTGAAACACACAAAGGGGAGAGGGGGAGGCGGAGCACCGTCGGAGGGAGAGGGAGAAGGGAAGAAGGAGAGAGTGAGGGAAGGGGTTCCAGCCAAGGCTTTTAGCCTTTGTCCCCCGAGATGCGACGGACTGCCTCGTCACGTTAAGCACCTTAACGCGACGGGTCAACGGACCGCGACAAGAACGCGTCCTCCACGGACGCCGCGACAATGCGACAGGCCGTACTGACACACCTGCCACTTTGATAGGCGTCAGATGACTGACAGGACAGAAAGCAGTCGTGACCCGTTGACCGGTCGCGACACCAAGACGCGACGGAGACACCGGGCGTGACAAGAACGCAACGCACACGCGCGTCGCGACACGGATGACTGTCGCGGTGGATATCCACGACGCGACACTAACGCGTCGCCCTGCCTGGACGCATTAGTATCCAGTCATCCCAGACACCGAACGGAAAGCCGGGAAGCCGGGTCTTACAACCCTCGTGTACCTGGCGATCACATCTCCTTATTCTGCACACACGCACATTTTTTTTCTTTTCCTTCCCCACTGCCTAATCATCTTCTTATTTCTTTTTAAAAAACAATCTTCTTTTTTTTAAATCATCTCTTTGTGGGGGGTGTTTTGAAAAAAAAACACGTCTACAGTCGCGACAGCATCAGAGACAGGTAAGTCTTGCGGAGTTCCATTTCTATGGAGTCTTCGCCATTTTTCAGTTCTTTTTGTACCTGTGGCACCAGTGCTAGTTCCTAGTACGGTCCTACACTAGTCGTTCGCCCGGTGCTTGGCACCGGAGGGCTTGTTCCGTGATAGAGGTTGTTGTCGTTTGCCTGGGTCCCCCATCCTCGTGCGCTTTAGAGGGAGCGTTCGGAGCGACGACCGCACTTGAGTCACGGACTCTGAATCAGAGGGGAAAATGGTGGTTAGGACAGTGGCGTCGAGTCGTTTGTATAGCTCTCTTGGTTGGTTTGAGACACCGAAGACGGCCGGAGTTCTACCTACTATTCTGTTACTTGTGCTCCTGTCCCCACTCTGACAAGAGTGGAGGTTTGGACCTGGGTCGAGGGTAAGACGTTATTAGACGCTCCTGACTGGTTGAGTAGTGGTAGTGGTTTCCGTAACTAGTGTCTCTTGTTCAGGCAGGGTTTGCTCTGTCTGTGTTGCCAGCCGTGTGGCGATCAAGACGTGCAAGTTGTACGGAGTTTCTAACCGCGATGTCTTTTCCGTACCATCACTAGTTAGTTAGCTTTGCTTTCGCACCTTACTGTGTAGCTTAGAATATATATAGAACTGTTGTCATTTACTTTATTTATATATTCTTTCCCGCCTGTTAGAGCTAATAGGAGATTGGTAGTCTCTACTGAGCTTCTGTTGTGAAGCTCATCCCTTCCTTTTCCATGTGATACTTCACTACAGCGGTCGGGTGCTTGTCGGGCGGAAAAGGCGGGCCGGTAGTCGTCGTCCCCGTAGCTAGCAGTGGGTTTCCCTCTTCAGTTGTACTTTACCCTTGGGGTATGCCCCTAAGGGCTCTGTCCTTCCCCTTCTTTACTTGTACTCGTTGTGTGTGTGTTGGGACTGTACCTAGAGCGATACGCTGCAATCTCGCTCTTCTTCCTACTTCCGTGTGTGTGCTTCTAGTTAGTAGTTGACGTTTATTTCCTTTACATATTCTGTTAGACTTGTGTTATAGCCCTTCCAGTTCCCCGGATCAGTGGGCAGTGGCCGCGAAAATCGGGTCCTCAATTTGGGCCGAGGGTCGGTGTAACGTCGCGTGCTTTTCGGATCCATGTGGATCATGTGTGTTGTGGATGTGGCGGCCGTTGTGAGGCCAATGTGAGTTGGTTGTGTGGAATGTATGGTGTGGATGTGTGGTTTGTTCAGGTGAAGTGCAGGTTTGGTCCTGAAATGAAATAGGACCTGCTGCAGTTGGGTTGGAGTTGGCGGCCAGGAGTGGCCGTTGACTTGTTGGCGTCCAAGTAAGGTGCCGTTGACTTCATGATCTTGGCGGCATTAGATGTGGACGTTTAGGGTGGCGGTTGCCCTTGGCGGCAGAGGGGTTGACGCCAACCTGTGAATTCTGCAGGTTATAGGGTCACCCGAGAGCAGGTTCTTCACCTGATTCTCTTTCTCTCTTGCCCAAGCTTCACGCCCTTGCATCCCTAAAGCTTCCAACAGGTACTGAAGGGTGGTTGGAGGATCGTGGGATGTGTGGCGTTGCCGAATCGCGCGAGGAAATGTCGTGGCGTGGTGCAATTCTCATGGGAGCTCGCAGAGGGTTCGGTGTGAACCGGGAGATTCTGGAGGTTTAAGCGTGTTCTGAGGTAGGGGACGAACCCTGTTAGCTCTTTAGGAACATTAAAACGCAACGTAACCACCTGAATCGGCATGTTTAATGCATTTTCGGATTAAGTTGCACCATGTGGGGATAATGGGTGGTTTGATGATTTTAAGTAGTAAAGCATGATGTTTTAGTTTAATTATAGTGCATGGATGTTAGAGGAACTGTTTCCTCCTATTTTCTCAATGGTTTCGGGATCAGGAATGCATGTGGATCAGTTAGGGTTTCTGCAGGGATAGAGGGTGAAGATCTTGGCGTCAAGATCGATTGACGCCAGGTTCATCAGCCAGGATATAGACGGCTAGATCCATTGCTGTCTACTTTTTGTAAGCGGCAGTCGATGTGGCCGCCTACTTGTATATAAGCACAAAAGACTATTTGAGGTATTTGTCGATAATGAACGGTGCGTTGGCACCTATGGTGCACTGAGTGCACATAGTTTCCGTGTTTAGCATACAAGGTATGCAATTAGATACTTACTTTCATGGCTGCGTGTTGTTCACGCGAGTCCAGTTGGGTTCACGTGTAGTGGACCGTTGTTACTTGTGGTTTACGTGAGGTTTCACGTGATTTGTGTGTGACGTGCACGTGGTTTTGTGTATGTGGTGAGTAGTACGACGCCTACCGTGGTTACCTCTCCAGTTGGGTGCCTCAGGTTCTTTGTGAGCCAGGCTGTTAGCTCGGGACTTTGTCCCAGTACTTGTGTTGTACCGTCGAGGTCTGTGTCGTCTGACCTGGACACCCTCACTTCTGTGTTTGAGTTGTACGTCCGGCTGAGGGAAAGACGACAGTGGGACAGTGACACTTGTGTTTGTCTTTAGTCACTTGTAGCGCACTCGTAGTTGGGGGTACGGACACCAGTAGTCGACACTGGTCCCCAGCTAGTCCTTTTCCAGTGCCTCACTCTAGCGAGCCCGGGCCAGGGTCTCTAGAGCTGCCAGGCATGGGCCTGTGACCGTGTGGTCCGCAGGTGGTGGTGTTTGGTTGGTCTCCACAGTTGCTTGACTTTTCACGTGGAGCGGCAGCTGGACCTTTCGTCCGTGGCTGCGAGACTGAGAGGTAGACCTGTGTTAGCTTGTCCGAGTCAGTTTCTGGTGTCGGGAACCAGTTCACATGGCTCGTGTTTGGCTGTCTCTACTTTAGCTTGTACACCTGTACTGGTTTGCCGTTTAATTATTACAGTTGTTTTCGTAGTCGGCAGACAATGAGTACTTTTACAGCTTTTATATCCTGCTTAGCTGTTCTATAAATTGTTGGTACTGTTTATTTCTTTGTACCTGTGGTTTTTGGTTTGCTCGATTTTGGGGGAGTTCCCTACTGAGCCAGTGACTAGCGAGGCTCACCCCTACCCCCACAGGTGAGAGCGAGGAGGACGTTTCACGACCGTCGTCCAGTTCAGAGCTGCGTCGTAGCGGTGCAGGGTCGGTACCTCCAGCTGTGTAGTAGCAGCTCCAGCAGTGTAGTGTAGTTAGTTGTTTATTTTTTTCAGTTGTACCTCGGGGTATGCCCCAGGCTCTTGTACTTCTTTTCAGTTTTGTGGAAATATGGCTATGTAACTTGTGAAACATATATTAAATATGGTGTGTTCCTTTGTGTTTACACGGACTGTGGTTTGGTATCCCTTGCGAGGCTTCGGCCCGTTCGCGGGAGGCGGACTCGGATCAAGTACGTTATCGGTTTAACGGGCTTGGCCGAGGCGTTCCGTCACAGTCGGGTGCTCGGGGTCGTTACAATAGATTAACTAGAGGTCACTACATATTCTGATGTTGACTTTGGTGACTACCTTGACACGATGAAGTCCACTATAAGCTACATGTTCCTCTTGACATGGGGAGCTATTATCTGATGTAGTGAGTAGCAAAATATTACAGGGACTTCCACTATGGCAAAGGAGTGTATTGACTATTTTGAGACAGGTGGATAGACAATTTAGTCGCAGAACTTGCTGAAAGGTCTACCACTTATGGATTTCTCCAGTCGTTTTTGGATTTACTGTGGCAATTTTACTGTAGTCTTTTTCTCTAATATTAATAAAGCATCCAAGAATAGTGGAGTCTTGAACATCAAGTATTTTGCTCTTAGAGATAATGTGAAGAATCATGAGATGTCTATAGAACATATTAGGATAGATCTTTTGGATGTTGACCCACTCACTAAAATATTACCTACTAGCACTTTTTATAGTCATGTGATTTGGATTGGTCTTACTAACTCTCTTAATATGCTATGACACTTTCAGTTTTGACACTTGCAGTTAGTTATGTTCACATTTATATCATGATTTTTCAATTATTTTGTTGTATATACATGTTGGTTATAGATGATGGTTGGCAGAATGCATGCTTAAGTTGTGACCCATAGATAAACATTAAGTTTGAGTTTATATACTATTTTAGGTTTAGTGTTTAGTTGTAGGAAGTTGGTGGTATTAAAGTACATAGAAGGTGGTGTATGATTCTAATATATTTACCGTCACGATCTCTTTCATTTAATTTACTATAATTAAACTTTTTAGATTTGATTGTGTAGTTTTGTTTTTAATCGTGCATGCATGGACCGTGTTTATCCCTTCAATGTATCAAATCTTTAAGTCTTTTCCAAACTCTCTCTCTCTCTCTCTCTCTCTCTATATATATATATATATATATATTTTTTTTTTTTTTTTTTTCAAAGAAAGATTTGATGTACCTGTGACAAGTTAGATCAAGTGGGAAAATACAGTAATGCTATGCTCCCGGCTAGCCGGAAGCATAGCATGACTCAAAAGCACCTCCCCCCTCCCCCATTGGTCTATGTAGGAGGGGGGATCCCAAGGTGCATTTAATGTATTTTTTTTACCCTGAAACAATGCCACAAATACTTTTGTAGTACACATAAAATTTTATTTTAGCGCACATAAATAACACAATAATTGTAACATCCCCCTCTTGTTGGCCAGCCACCTTCGGATGAAGGTCGCGACACATCGGGCCGTTGCCTTCTGAAGGCGACAAGGTGGCTGTTGCGATCTGGTTGTGAACGTGACAGGCATGTTGTCATGTTCAGCCCTCTGACCACAGCATGCAGTTTTGTCGTCTTGTTGTCGAGACAATTGGGACAAGTGTCAACCCCTGACAACATGAAGGCGACATATCGGGCATCACATTCAGGTTGTCAGGTCTGCGAGCTTGACACGTGGCATTTCCGTTGGTCAGGTCTAACCAGGACTTGGGATCGTGACAGGTTGGCTGTCGCGTTCACTTAGTGAACGCAACTCCGAGGCTTAAAATAGCACAGGCCTCAGAACAGTCCTCCTCCTTCTCTTCTCAGGCATTTTCTGCTTCCCTTCCGACCCTGTGTGTGTGTGTGTTCTCCATGGGGAGCTTGAGAGGAGATTGAGGGCTTGGGAGAGGTGTGTTGCCCTCGTGGTGGTGCTCTTTCCAGCGTGCCGTCTCTCCTTACCGTTGTCTCCGATGTGGGTGTGGCTCGCTCTCCTCGTGGTGGTGACTACTTCTTCGACGTGTAGGACAATCCTTGCTCGTGGACGGCGTGAGCATGGAGCTTGGAGCGAGGAGGAGGTGGCCATATAGACGAGAAGACCCCAATGGGTTGGCTCTTTATTTTGAGGTAGGGACCCCTTTACCCTCCCCCTAGTTCTATCATGCTAGGCCCCTTCTCCAAGCCTTAGAAACACATGCTAGGATGTGCATGTGTGATTGTGGTTCCTATGGAATGCATGTTTGGCTTGGTTGTGCTTGGAATGGGGGTGGGGTTTGAGTGACCTTTCATGCTTGCATGTGACTTTATGGAGTGTAGAACCATCTCTTTGGCATGCATGGATGTTTACAAGGGTGGTTTGAGCTTATTTGGTCTGTTTACATCGTTCTACATGCTCCCCTCCCCTTGTATTCCTCGAATTTGTGGTGCATGGTTTGGAAGGGATGCTCTTGGGTGTGAAAGTATGTGGTCGCGACACGTTTAATGTCACAACCTAAATCGCGATAGCCTGATACGTCGCCTTCTGGTGGGTGAAGGCGACGCCCACCCTGTCGCGTTCTAGTCGCGACAGGGTGACCGTTGCCTTCATACCTGTTGCAACGACCTGACCTCCCGGACCCCCGCCAAGGACCCCGAAGGTCGCATCGCCACCCACAGATCCGAAGATCCGGAAGGGTTAGAAGAAATAGTCTAGTGAGATATGTATTGAATTTAAATAACTATAACAATATGTACAATATACAAAGGTCTGTACAACGTGTCCCAAGCAAAAGCACAGGTACAAGGAGAAAGGTGCAATCCTTAAGGGGCATACCCCGAGGACTTTCAAAACACAACTTTCAGCTCACTCAGTACAAGAGCTCACAACACTCGCTCTCACTGTTGCTGACAACACACGACGCCACAGCTGCCTCCACAACCCGTCCGACACCGAGCTCCCGCGACGACGAGCCCCTAGCTGAAGGAAGTAGGGGGGGGGTGAGCCTCGTGAACAAGGCCCAGTAGGGATTACCAGTCCCTCACCGGCCATAGCAGCAGGAACTCCGAAAATAGGAAACTACCCTAGAAAGCTGTAAAGCGAGTAACACCTACAGCATGATACTACTAAGCAGTGGAACAGAACAGTGCAACGCCACGACCACCAACCGAGGTCGGGCCACACACACGACTCCCACAGAAATCAATGGAGTCGGGCACAAAGAGGAAGCAGCGCTCGGCACACCTGTCGAGACCACGGAACAACCAAGTGAGAACGACGTCTCACCACAGGCATGGCCACCTCAGACCTCTACAAGGTCGAGTGCCCACAAGCAGAACCACCCCAGACCCTGGACACACCACCAAGTTGGGAAACCACACTCGCCGGTGCCACCACGGACTGGCACCCGAGAACGGGACTATGGAACTGAGAGAACACCGAAGCGGAAACCACCAGAAGCACGGGTCTGCACAAGGCTAGACCAACGACGCCCACGGAAACTAGGCACAACCAGGCTATAACCACCGTGCAAGTTAGGGCAACGGATAATGCTTGGAAACATCGTGAGGAAAACGTCATCACAATAACAGCAACCAAGCCACCGCCACTAGCAGCCAAGAGGGGGGGCCCGCAGTCCATACGCTCTACTCGCTAGCCTAGCTCCTGCCTCCGCCTCTGCGGAAGGGCGAGACAGAGCCACCAAGAACACACAACACACGCAACACCGCAGCCTGGCCAAGCTACGGCCTCATGCCTGACACCACAACGTGACTCTGGAACCAACGTAGAGAGAGGTAGTGAGACAAGGGACTGTCTGGGCCACGCCAGGAAGAGAACCACCTCAACGACCTCGACGTCCCGCCCCAGACAAGAGATCTCTACAAATGACTCAGCGCCACTGTCTAAACCTTGTTTTCCCCTTAGCTCCAGAGTCCGCCCTGTCGGCTGCCAACTCGAGCATGCTCGTAGCCCGGAGTACTCCCTCAACATGCTCCCGAGGACGGGGGTCCCAGAAAATGGAGACAACCTCTGAACGGGACAAGCCCTCAAGTGCCTAGCACCGGGCGAACAGGCGGGGCAGCACAACAAAACCATGCCGAACTGCTGACTTGTAACCACGACAAGCCTAGCTGGCGAGAAGCACGCACAAACCCTCAACAGGGTCGTCGGCCAACCAAACACGCATGGAAAAGTCAGAGCCTCAGAACACTACCAGAAACACAGAAACTCATCGTTCTGCTAATAATCGATTGACCACCGGTCAATAGATTATTACACAGACGTGACCCTCCTGGCACCGCTGCCGGGACATGGCCACGAAGGTGTCACCTTTGATCACTGAACGCAGAGAGGTAACCTGCCGTGTTCCCTACCAATAGGTCCTATGTAACACCCCGAAAATTCTATTTACTAGAAAACTATGAATAATTGGATTTGTTAAATATAACCACTATCATGAGATGTAATTAACTCTAATTTAGGATCTATTTACATCAGTAAATGTTATTCCAGTAACATACTTAGGGGTGCACACTCCGACAGGGCGTCACCGAAATTCTGTAACAAAAATGAAATTCGAGAACACCATAATTTTTAGAAAAATGTGGTGATATCAAATATGTAAATATCCAGACTTTTTGACGTACGGATTTTAAGATTAAGATGACGCAACTATTTTCCCGGTGATTTTTCACCAAGTGGAAAATAAATTCTAAAAATTAAATTAAAATCACCATAATTTGTAAAACTATCACATTAGTCTATGGTTGAAATTTTAACATAAATGAACATCATTTGAATATGTTTACATGAGGATCTTTGGGCGAGCTGAATTATTGCCCAATTACGGTAACCATTTTTGGGTTATTTTTCACCTACACATTAGGAAGCCACGTATCCCACTTAACATGGGGTAGATGATCACCACGTTTTACCCATATGTGTCACCTTTGCAAGTTGCATGGTGAACGTGGCCTTGGGAAAGTTTAAGGGGTTTAAAACCTTGACACATGCATGGCTGACGTGCCAAGCATGCATAAAGGTTGGGAGCTTATAAAAGCCTCCCCTCACTCTTCGTGGGAGATTTTACACTCCTACCTCCTTCTTCCACTGTTGCACCTGTCAATCTCCTTGTCAAGGGTGTGTTGTTGCTGCTCTTCTACTGTCATTGCCTGGAGGAGACTGATCCTACTACTGTATGTTGCTGCTTGGTCTGCTAAAGATCACACTTCTCCAGTTGCACCTGTCAAAGCTGTCATCCGTACGGGCTTTTCATTCCTTTTTCTTGTTTCTATGGATCTCTACGTTGAGAAGAAGAAGAACCTTTGTTTTCTTCCAGTCAAGTAGGTTTCTCTCCACAGTCCATATCTCCGACCTTTGCCAAAGAGTTCATGATCATCTATATACTTGCCTTTAAATTTGTTAATCCTCTTTTGAACTGTGTATCCATCCTTTGAAATCGTGTTTCAGTATGTGTGACAGTAGGATTCCCTTTTCGTTTCTCAATCTTTGTCTCCTACCTTTTCTAAAGGTTCATGTCCACACATATACTCGTTTTCCAACCTTGTAAGCCATCTTAAGAATTATGAGTTCATCTCTTGTGATCATGTTTTAGCATGTATGTCTGAAGGATTCTATCCTCTCTTCATACCTTCATCTTCTACCCTATTGGAAAGCTCATAACTACACACATGTAGCCTTTGAACTTGTCAACCTATCTTGGATTAGTGTATACATCTTCTGTATACATGTTTGTACCTTCAAGCTTTCATTTGACTCCTTAAATACCTCTAGTATTATGTTACTATCATGTAGGAATCCTCCTTTATAGCTGTTGGTGTAGGAGTTATTCTCCCAGTATCAGGTCATTGTAGACGCGAGATTTGGCCCATCTCCCGCAAGGCTCTTTTGGCCCCATTAAGCCTCGTTTGATCGTTTGTTGACCTGCCTCGGATGCCATGTAGACGGCAACATCGATGGCCGCCGACTACTGGTTGACGGCATAGGCTCTGGACGTTAACCCATATTGGCGTCCACATCTATGGACGTCTGCATGCGGTTGGCCGCAGGATCGCTGGACAACAACCTGGTTTACTTGGTCTGCGCAACTACCCCAAGAATATAGCCTACTTGCGCATTTCTCTCGCCCATGCACCATATGGGGCCATTCCCAACGGGCATATGGGCCACCTTGGCACCCCCTTGACTCAGTAAAAAGCCTACTTGGCCTCTCCCCATTGGTTGGAGCTTTAATACATGGATTGCCATGTGTGCAGGTGTGCTTCTTCATACTTAGCATCCTAGGCATTCTAACCCCGAGTTCCACTGTCTATATAACCTTTCCTTGAGCCCTCTGAGACGGGGGAGGGAGGTTGGACGTCCACATACTGCTACTTTGAGAGAGGAGAGAGAAAATCAAACCCCACCTTCAAACACTCATCTTCTTCCTTCTCTCAACATTTGGGACGTTCAGAAGGCTTCTTTTGGAGCTGGAGGAGCCTTGCAAGGAAGCTACATCGCCTGCAAACGAGGATCAACTCCCCCTCTTCCTCTCTTTCACTTCTTCTTTCCTTAATAGTTGCATGTTGCACACACCTTCCCATACACTCTAGGCACGTAGGTCACTTCCCTACATACCTAGAAAGGGGTTTCCCAACCAAAAATGGAGAGATGAAGGGTGGTCATAACACTTGGCCACCCCTCTTCTCAAGTCCGCATCCGGTACGAGATTCTCCTTTTGGGCTGTCTATTTTCGTTTTTTTAGCATTTACTATATTTTCTTTAGGCTAATAGAGTCCTTTTGTGGCAGGAACAGTCCGTAGAAGACCGTGGAGCTCTTCTTCTTTCGCCGGCCAAAGGAGAAGAAGTTGAAGCCCCTGTCTCCATCCACTGCGCGAGGCCACTGCATTGACGCGATTCCATCACTCCTTGGGCACAGGTAAGGCCCTGGCGATCACAAAACTCCCCTTCTTTCTTCTAGTTTTCCTTGTTTTCTCTTCAGTCAAACTAGTCAACCGAGGAGTCAACGGGGTCAACTAGAGACCCACTCATCGCCATCGAGGGACGCCAGTGACGTTTGTCACTTCCAGAGGACTCCCCCGACGCCCACGATTGTCCGAGGAGCTACGAGAAACGGATCATCCACAGCTCTCTTCTGGCGATCACGGTGGGACCACTTCTGCTGCTGCGGTCTGTCTGCAGAAAAGTTGACGGCAAGCGATCTTCCCGTCAACACAGGTAAACGTCCACTGTTACTGTCGTTTAGTCTTTGTAGACGTCCATATAGGTTGTCGTTTATTTTAGTCAGCGTCCATCGATCAGGCCGTCAATTATTTCTGATGAACTATGCGTCCATGTTCTTGCCGTCTCATTTTACAGAAGCTTGATTTCTGATTGTTTTGATCTGATTTTTGTTTTCTGTTTGCTTCTTGTTTGTCACTAATGGTTCTCAGTCACGGGGGGTTTCTTCCTCTCATCTGTTCTAGCCTCCCCTCACATTTTAGGACACCCTTCTTTGGTTTTCAACCTCTTACTCGGGGATTCTCTCTCGGGTAAATCGGGTTGGCTCCAAAGAAAACTATGTAAGTCCCTAAATTCTGTGGATTCCCTCATGGTACGGGGCAGGAGGGCCTTTACCCTCCCAGTCTAGTTTGCCTATTCACTCGGGTTTGAGTCACATTTGAGAGAATCGGCCTTTTGCGAGTCTAATTAACACACGGCTTTAACATTTAAAATCTTGGGGACGTTGTTTGATAACATTGTTTGGTAGAAACCCCAAATTTTTGCTAAAAGACAGTGAAGTTAACCAACTTTAACCATTCTAAAATCAGTAGGTTGTGTGCTAATGGATGCTTGGTTAAACTCTCTGAATATGACTGACAATCCGGCTTTTGAATATGAGGATGATGTCCATGAGTTTGTCGGGATGGTTGACACACATAACCAACCCGAAGAGTCAGTCCATTCTTCTTCCTCCTCTCAAGCTTACAATGAGGGGAGCGTGAGTTTAAGGGTCAATCCAGCTTATGCCCAACACACTCAAGAAGACCATGAATTCTCTAAACTCCTCTCCCGATACTCGCCCGAGGACATCATCACCATGTTGTCCAGACACACCGTCCGGGCTGCCACCTCTCCCTCCACTCCATCCCCTTCTCCCTTCCATGCCTCCTCGTCTAGGCCCATTCCTAGGCCCATTACCCCTTCGCAAAATCCTATCTCCCCCATTCCCACTCCCACTCTGATTCCTCCCACTCCCCTACCGACTCCAACCCCAACTCCTTCTTTCTCCTATCCACCCCACATTCAGCCCGTACCCCCCACTCAATCCGAATCCGTCTCTCGTTCGGAGATGGAAGGGCTTATTAGGAAGCTTTTGGCTGAATCCCTTTCCCTCTCAAAGCCTCATTCCCTCCAGAACTACTGCAAGCTTCCCAATGCCTATTTCCCTCCGGGTTTCAAGGCCCCGAAGTACTGCAAGTATGACGGGACCTCTGATCCACAATTCCATCTCTCCGGATTTACCATGGATTCCCATCGTTGGCTATACAATCGGGTTCTTTTAGTTCACCTCTTCCAACAATCGTTAGAAGGGGAAGCTTTGAGGTGGTTCACCTCCTTACCCGCATCAGACCTCGTTAATTTTGACATCGTCTCCGAGCGATTCATCTCCCATTTCTCATATATGGCCACTCAAGTCCCTACACTTCCTGACTTGGTGGCAGAAAAGATGAAGTCGGACGAAGACTTTGTCACATTTGCTAACCGATGGAGATCTATGGCTTCAAGGGCAGATATACCCATCCCAGAGTCCCAAGCCATCACAATGTTGGTCACCAACACCACCCCTGCGCTCCGCTCTATCCTGATGTTAAGTGAGTTCCCCTCATTTGCACATCTCTACAACCGAGCCCGGGTGGTCCAAAACTAGATCAAGGACTCTTCTTTGCCACACTTCTTTGAAGGAAAACCCAAGGGACGCAAAACTCCCGCAGCACCTACCACCGAGGGGGTGACCGTCAATGAATCAGTAAATGCTTGCAGTCAGCCATTGAGACCTCCGAACAAGCCCTCCAATCCTCCGTCCAATCCTTCCAACCCCCATCAGTTCCCGTCACACCCTTCCAAAACCTACTCTGCAGTTCCCCCTCCTTCTGGCTACACTCGGCCCGGTCCTAGAAGGTCTCACTATCCTCCTCTCCCGGAGACTCTCGAGGACGTATTCTTCGCCCTCATGTCTTGTAAAGCTATCCGGCTCCCCCCACAAAGAGAAACCACCAATCCGAGGGCGGATACTTCCAAATACTATCCCTATCATAGGGCCCATGGTCATGATCTCAACAATTGCTTCACTTTCCGTGACTGGGTGTACGACATGAACGATCAGGGGAGAATTAACTGGGAGGATGTCAAGGTAGCCATAGCAAAGTCTAAGTATACCAAGAAAGAGTTAGGTATCTTCCAAAACCCTCTCCCCAATTACCAAAGCAACAATCCCTCCTCCAAGTCTCAGGAAAATGTCCATACCATGACACATCCAGAACCCCGGGTGGTGAGGAGAGAACAAAAGTGGGGGATAGAGGGCTTTGACGAATGGTACCTGTGTCCTTTTGTAGAGTCCGAGGGACCCTCCACCACTGTAGACGCCATTTTAGAGGAACGGCCTTTAGTCCTCATTCGACCAGCACATCAAGAGGCCTACCCTCCCACTCCTGTTACTTCTACCTATGAGTCGTCTACTTGTGGGTCCAAGCCTCTCCAGTTAATTCTCCCAAAGTCTCAGGAAAATGTTTATGTCACACTTAGGAACCGGATTGTTCCTCGACCCCCACGGCCTTTGCAAGATGAGGAGGATAGTGGACCTCCACCACCTACTGGCACCGAATATGATATTTTGCAACACCTAGATAAGACGCCCGCAAGGGTTACTATCTTAGAATTGATTCGGAGGTTGCCATCTCATCAGTCCACTCTCCTCCAATTCCTTCAGAAAATCATGGTCAACGATGACCTTCCTCCCAGTGGGGTTACCAATGCCATCCTCTCCCTTACCCAAGGACCTTCAATCTCTTTCTCGGACAAGGATCTTGCCGCCCCCGAGTGTCATTCACTTCCTCTCTGTCTTACCATTAACCTCAATGGGGTTTCAGTAGACTCCACTCTTGTCGACACCGGGGCATCCATCAACGTTTGTCAGATGAAAACCCTCAAGCAATTGGGTTTGGGGGAGGATAATCTGGAGAAGATCTGCTCCACAATTGCTGCCTATGACAACTCCAAGCGGGTTGCCAAAGGTAAGATCGCTCTTCAGCTTGAGATCGGACCTGTCACCATGTCTTCCGAGTTTCTAGTCCTTGACGTCGATCCGGCCTATAAGGCCATCCTCGGTCGTCCTTGGTTAGAACAAACCTTAGCGGTCCCTTCCACCGCCCATCAATGTTTCAAATTTCCTTTCAATGGGTGGATCATCAAGATTAAGAGCATTCCTACCTTGGAAACTCTCAACTCCATCACTTCGGAGCAGATGCCTCATCTTTTCATTCCGGACAAGGGGAAGAAGCCAATCATGTCAATTTTTGACTTTCCCTTGCCCTGTGATCTGAGCCAACCTTCCCCGCCAGTAAAAGAGTTTGACCATATTCCATGTCCTCAAGGGAAAGGTTGGGAGGTAATGGCTAGGATTGGCTATATACATGGCCGAGGATTGGGAAAGAACCAGCAGGGTCCTGTCCACTACACTCAAGTCAAGAGGCCGCTAGATAGGGCTGGTCTAGGCTTTCACCCGGACCCCATTCATCCAGACCCATTCATTCCCTATCAACCTCTTACCTGGACCCTGAAGGAACATTTCGTTCAGGGGCCCCTCCAACTGGGCACCCGGGAACCCGTAATAGAGGAGTTGTCCGACTCGGAAAGCGATGAAGAAGAGGACGCCCAATTAGAGGAAGTCTCCGAAGATTTTGGCCTTCTCTCGCTCTTTGGTTCTGACTCTCCGTCTCCACCTTCTCCCTCTCCTTCACAATCTCTCCTGACGGTGTGCCCGGCACCTGACTCCCCTCCACCCTCAACTTCTTCTTTCTCCGTTCCTTCTCCACCCGTTCTCTCTCCATCCCTCGCATGGCCAGTCGAGTCTACCTTAAGTCAGCAACTTATGGTTCTAGGCCTTGACTCCCAAAAAAAAATGCCAATTTTGAAAATTGGAAATGTGAGGTCTCCATTGAACACCCTTCCGCTTTAGAGTCTCTTCCGCTCGGCCAAGGGCCGACGCTCTCCAGCTTAGACTCCTTTCCTCGCCCCTCTGGGGGCACTTCCTCTGTACATAGTTTTGTACATAGCAGTTCTGTACATAGTGGTCTAGATTTTAGCTTAGAGTCGGGTCTAGAGTCTAGTCTAGGGTACGGTTTAGGATTAGAAGAGTCTAGATCCTCTCAGCCATGTGTGCGCAAAGAGAAGGGTAGGCAAGTTCCTGCCCGTTATGTCATGGCCTTGGCTGAGAGGTGTGCCAAGTTAAGTCAAGTCCCAGAGTTTCTTGAGGAGTTTGCCCTTGTTGAATCAGATTTTGAAGAAGGCGACTCTTTAGATGACGGCTTAGGAGTTTATCTGTTAGATTTTGATGAGAAGGGTGAGCTGGGAGATCCTGGGTCGGAAGAAGAGGACCCAATGAGCTCCTATGTGGATGGCACAAAGAGGTTCGATGAGCCAACCATGGCTGCCGACGAGCCCACTAAAGAGGTCAACCTTGGCACCGAAGAATCCCCGAAAGTAGTTTTGATTAGTGCCAACTTGAGTATTGAAGAAGAAGAAGCTCTGGTAGCTATTCTCAAAGAATTCTCCGACGGTTTTTCTTGGTCCTACGAGGACATGTCAGGACTTGACACCTCTTTGGTCGAGCACCGGTTGGTCCTAAAAGCCGACGCGAAAGCCGTTAAACAAAAGCTGAGAAGGCTACATCCCAAGCTTGCACTCAAGATCAACGAGGAGGTTGACAATTTACATAAAGCCAAATTCATTAGGGTTGTGCTATATCCACAATGGGTAGCTAATATCGTCCCTGTGATGAAGAAGGACGGTAAGGTTAGGATCTGTATAGATTTCCGTGACCTTAATCGTACTTGCCCAAAGGACGATTTCCCTCTCCCACACATAGATGTCCTAGTGGACAACACTGCTGGCTTCGAGATGTTGTCTTTTATGGATGGTTTCTCTGGGTATAACCAGATCCGTCTGGTGGAGGAAGACCAGGAGAAAACCTCTTTTACAACGCCTTGGGGGACTTATTGTTATGTCGTCATGCCCTTCGGATTGAAGAATGCGGGAGCAACTTATCAAAGGGCTATGATGACAATTTTTCACGACATGATGCATGTGCACATGGAGGTATATGTGGACGATGTCTTGGTTAAATCAAAGACTCGACATGGCCATGCTGAGGTCCTTCGGGCAGTTCTCCAGCGGTCTAGAGAACACAATCTTAAGATGAACCCCAAGAAGTGTGTCTTTGGTGTTTCCTCGGGGAAGTTGCTGGGGTTCATAGTAAGCAAGCAGGGAATTGAGATCGATCCTAACAAGGCCAAAGCAATAATCGGCATGCCTCCTCCTAGGAATATCAGAGAAGTTAGAGGGCTAATTGGTAGACTTCAGTTCATTAGGAGATTTATCTCCCAGCATTCAATCCATTGTAAGCCCTTCTATGAGATGCTTAAAGGAGAGGCTAAGTTTGATTGGAACGATAAATGTCAAAAGGCCTTTGATGAGTTGAAAAGTTATCTGTTCAATCCCCCTGTTCTCGCTCCTCCGGTCCCGGGTCGGCCTTTACTGCTCTATGTGTCAACCACTGAAGATTCAACTGGAGCAGTTTTGGCACAATATGACAACGAGAAGAAGGAGAGAGTGGCGAATTATTTGTCCAAGTTGTTCAATGAAGTTGAAAAGAGGTACACCGCCATGGAAAGAACGTGTGCGACCGTCGTCTGGGTTCCTCAGAAGTTAAAGCATTATTTCCTGGCTCATGAAGTGAAACTTCTGGCGCGTATGGACCCTATTCGGTACTTGCTTGAGAAGCCTGTCCTGACTGACCGGTTGATGAGGTGGCAGAGTTTCCTCAATCAATTTGATATCACCTACGTCAACCAAAAGTCGATCAAGGGGCACGCTATTACTGAGCATTTGGCCCACCACCCCTTACCTTCATACTCTCCCGTTGATGAAAGCTTTCCCGATGAAGAGTTAGGAGCCATTATCGATGGTGAACCTTCTTGGGTGCTTTACTTCGATGGGGCCCTCAATTCCAAAGGGTGTGGAATAGGGGCAGTCATCCTCTCACCGGAAGGGGTAGTCATTCCGCACACCTACCAGTTAACCTTCCGAGCCACGAACAATGTGGCCGAGTATGAGGCGCTCTTAGTTGGGCTGAAAATGGCATTATTGCTCGAAGTCAAGGAGTTAAGGATAATTGGTGATTCGCAGTTGATACTCTGGCAATCTCTTAGCAAGTACCAAACCCGGGACCCCAAGTTGAAACCATACCAAGAATTGGTAGGAAACGTCGTCCGGCAGTTTAGGAAGCTCACCCTAGTTCACACTCCTAGGGCTCAGAATATCCTAGCAGATTCACTCGCTTCCTTAGCTTCTTCCATTCCCATCCCTTTGGGAAAATCTTCTGAGACCATCTCTATCCAGAGATTAAGAGTCCCCTCCCATGTTGATCCCTGGTTTTCTCAACTCACGTCTCCTTCTCCATCCCTTCGGGTCCATGCGCTCTCGAAAGAGCCAGAAATCGACCTCGAAGATGGCCATCCTTGGTATTTTGACATCGAAAACTTTCTCAAAGATGGATCTTTCCCCGATTATGCCACCTCTGTCGATAGACGGGCCATTCGCCGCGTCTCAGAGCATTACAAGATCATAGGTGGCATTCTATACAAGAAATCTCTCAGTGGGGTCTATCTTCGTTGCCTCGATGAATTCGAGTCTCAAAATGTTGTTGAAGCCGCTCACTCTAGTGAATGTGGTGGCCATGTTAATGGTAGGCAATTGCCCAAAAGTTGCTAAGACACTATTATTGCCCTACCATGGAAGAAGACTGTCGTCATTTTGTCCGTCACTGTGCTAAATGCCAATTACACGGTGACAAAATTCATGCTCATTCTTCTTCTCTTCACCCTCTCATCGCTCCATGGCCTTTCTCCATGTGGGCATTCGACGTGGTCGGTCCTCTCACAGACAGAACCGGAGAAATCCGTAAGAAGTCCTTCATTCTGACCGCCACGGAATACTTCACAAAGTGGGCTGAAGCAGAAGCATTCATTGAGGTCAAAGCTTCAACAGTGGTCAAATTCATCAAGCGCAACATCCTTGCAAGGTTCAGCATGCCTCGAGACATCGTCACCGACAATGGACCTCAATTCACTTCACAGGAGCTTCGCGACATGTGTGGTAAATATGGCATCAACTTGCATCATTCATCCCCATATTATCCACAAGGTAATGGACAAGCAGAAGCTACTAATAAAACTCTCATCAAAATCATAAAGAAAACATGCAAATCTCACAACAATGCTGACTGGCTAGACCGCTTAGTTGAAGCTCTTTGGACTTATCGCACCTCGGTCCGAACTCCTACGGGGCAAACCCCCTATGCTTTGACATACGGATCGGATGCGATACTCCCATATGAGATCTTCGTCCCTTCACTCAGAGTTCAATTGGACGCCGAACTTGACCCCGATCAACGTCGGGAGGCCTTGTTGGCACAACTCGAACTCTTAGATGAAAGGCGAATGATAGCGGCTGACCATGCTCAAGTCTACCGTCAGAGAATTGCACGTTTTTACGCTAAAAGAGTTCTTGAGAGAAAATTTGAAGTGGGAGAGATGGTCCTAAAGCGTAAAATCATAAAGGCACCAGGTCCCAGGAGCAAATTGCAAAAAAATTGGGAAGGTCCATTCCTTGTCAAGGAAGTATATTCAGGGAACGCTTATAGGTTGGTAGATGCCGAAGGAGTGGAGTTGTCGTATCCGTGGAACGCACTCTACCTCAAGAAATTCTATCATTAGTCAGTCGGGCGATCAAATCAGTTATTCATCACTTGTTAATGGTGTGGGTCTAAATCTCTACTTTTCCAATTGGTCATTAGTGAGGAAGGGTTTATTCACACACCACACGATGTTAAGATATTGCCCTCTAGTTGAAAAATCACAAGTACACTCGGATAGTCTAATCCGGTCAATACGTTTCCCCTATTCTTCTCCCACTCAGTCATGTTTGGAAGCGGAGCAAATTACGAGTAGGGGACCATCCACTCCCATCTAAAAGACAAGGTTACCGTAAACAGGGGCAATCAAGAAAAGCAAAAGGGGCAGAATCAAATCAAGCCTAAAGGGGAAAATAAAAGTCAAAAAAGGTCAAAAAAAAGGGTAGCAAAAAGTACGTACCCAGGAAAAGACTGACCAAATTAAGGAGGTAGCAAAAAGTACGTACCTCCACTCCTGAAATCAAATAAGAAGAAAAATTTCCCTGCAAATAGTTGTTGACCAATTCTTTAGTATGAGGTGTTAGTTTGGAAACAGAAAGTAGTCTGAACCAAATCATTGCATGGCTTCCTACTTATTTCTTCCAAATTCCTCCCTCTAGGGGCAAATTTGACTGTATAAGACTTTCCGTGGTGGAAAATATCAAGAAGGCTAAGGGCAATGTCCAACATCAAAGAATTCATGCACGATCCTCCTTATTCCTGACCTCTGTGGTTAAGCAGATCACACAGACCCTATGCTTTGACATGTGATGAGTATGTATTTTAGAGTCAAAAAAAAAAAGAGAGAGAGTGTCTCTCGATGTATATATTTTCACCATGTACATATTTTTACTCTTATTTTCAAAAGGGTAAAAAATTAGAAAATTTAAAAATCTAAAAAAATTAGTAGTAACATGTATATATACTAACATTCTCCTTATTTTTCTTATCCAAATAAAAAAAAACAACCAAAAAAATCAAGAAAATGCAAAAAATAATAAAAAATGCATGTGCATATTTCTCTTTGGTTATTTTTCCTTATGTTTTATCTTTGATTAGAAATTAGCCCCTTGACCAGATCTCAAGAAAGGTACATCTTTTAGGCAATGGGCTAAAGACAGATCTACACTAACCCTTTTCTTCTAAGTGTTGTGGATGCAGGAATCAAAGAACAAAGCAAACCAGTCAAGTGCACAAATGACAAAAGTCCACAAAATTCCACTATAATGATCAAGTTATGTACATATCATGACAGGGGCATACCCCTGGTGGTACAAGTCACTCCTCTCTCCTCTCTCCCTCGCTAGGCCTCTGCCTACGCGAGCTACTCACCTCCTCCTCCTCTCTCTCCCGACGCCGGTCTGGGAGAGGAGGCCTCGACGCCGTCGATGCCTCAGGTTGCGGTAATCCTCCTCGCACCACGGAGGGGTCCCCTAGGGACACGATGTCGTCTAGGGAAGCGAAGGCAGATCCCGTCCTCCCCGGTGCCTCCTGCTGAGCCGCCCGCTGCTGCTCCCGGCGCTTCCTCAGCACCCGATCCTTCAGGATCTCGTAGTTCTTCACGATCTCGGCCCGTGCTCGGTCGGTCTCTCTCTCTCTCTCTCCCTCGCCTCTCTCTCCCACTCCTGCGACTCGAGCAGGCGGCCCTCCACTCTCGACAACTCCAGCCGCAGACTCTCCATCTGCGTCTGGAGGGTCGCCACTCCTCCTCCCTACCTCTGCACACAAATAAGCAACTTGTCAAGTCAAAACATTCACATCACATACAGAAGAGTATGAGTTTCAGTGTCTTACCTCTGCCTCCAACTCCCGTGTCCTCATCTCTAGCTCCTGGTGTAGACGCGAGATTTGGCCCATCTCCCGCAAGGCTATTTGGCCCATTAAGCCTCGTTTAACCATTTGTTGACCAGCCTCGGATCCCATGTAGACGGCAGCATCGATGGCCGCCGACTACTGGTTGGCGGCAATCCCCGTGGACGTTGACCCAAGTTGGCGTCCACCCCCCTAGACGCCTGCATGAGGTTGGCGGCCTGATCCCTGGACGTCAATAGGGTTTACCTGGTCTGCGCAACTACCCCGAGATTCCAGCCCACTTGCACCATTCTCTCGGCCATGCAACGCATGTAGCCGTTCCCAACGGGCATATGGGCCACCTAGGCACCCCCTTGACCCAGTAAAAATCCTACTTGGCCTCCCCCCATTGGTTGGACCTTTAATGCATGGATTGCCAAGTGTGTAAGTGTGTTTCTTCACACTTAGCATCCTAGGCACTCCAACCCCGAGCTCCACTGTCTATTTAACAGCCCCTTGAGCCCTCTGAGCAAGAGGGGGAGAGGCTGGATGTCCTTATGCTGAAGCTTTGAGAGAGGAGAGAGAAAACCTTACCCTACCTTCCACCACTCATCCTCTTCACTCTCTCCACACTTGGGACGTCCAGGAGGGTTGCTTTGGAGCTGGAGGAGCCCTACAAGGAGCCAACAACGAGGATCTACACCCTCTTCTCTCTCTCTTCTCTTACTTGCTTTGTAGTTAACTTGTATGTTTCACACACTTTCCCACACACCCTAGGCACGTAGGTCACCTTCCTACACACCTAGAAAGGGGTTTTCCCAACCAAAAACGGAGGGAAGAAGGGTGGTCATAGCATTTGGCCACCCCTCTTCTCAAGTCCGCAACCGGTACGGGACTCGCCTTTTGGGCTTTCCTTTCTTCCTTCTGAACATTTGCTACACTGCATTTAGTCTAATAGAGGTTTGTTTGTGGCAGGAATATTATGAACGTGACCGTGGAGCTCTCCTCCTTTGGCCGGCCGAAGAAGGAGAAGTTGGAGCCCCATCTCCGCCCGCTGCGTGAGGCTACTACACCAACGTGGTCAAAATACTTCCTTGGGCACAGGTAAGGCCCTGGCGATCACAAACCTCCCCTTTCATCTCTGGTTTTCTTTGTTTTCTCCTCAGTCAACCTAGTCAACCGGGGAGTCAACCAAGTCAACCAGCAATCCATTATCGCCAACGAGAGACCAGCGACGTTCGCGAGCACCCGGAGGACATCCACCGTCGACAACGGGGACACGGCCGGAGGCGAAACGGATCGTCCACAGCCTCTTTTCTGGCGATCACGGTGGGACAAGTAGTGCTGCCACGGTTTCTGTGCATCCAGGTAGATGGCCAGCGATCTTGCCACCTATCCAGGTAAGAGTCCACATTTCCTGTCGTTGAGTATGTTTCAGCGTCCACATCTCTTGTCGTTTATTATCTGTCAGCGTCCGTCGATCCTGCCGTCTATCATTTGATCATGAATTCTGCGTCCACCATCTTGACGTTTAGTGTCACAGTGGCATGCTTTTCCTTGTTTTTCTGATTGTTTTGTTGTGATTTTGTTTCTTGTTTGCTTACTGATTGTCACTGACGGTCCTCAGTCATTGGGGGGTCATCTTCCTTCTCTCTTCTAGCCTCCCCTCACATTTTAGGACAGCCATTCTTTGGTCTACAACCTTTTACTCGGGGATTCCCTCTCGGGTAAATCGGGTTGGTTCCAAGGAAAACTCTATAAGTCCCTAAATTCCGTGGATTCCCTTACAGTACGGGGCAGGAGGACCTTACACCTTCCTATTTAGTTCACCTACTCATTCGGGTTTGAGTAAGATTTGAGAGAACCGTCCAAGTCAAGTCAAGTCAAAGTAATACACGACCTTAATCTTTAAAACTTTTGGGACGTTGTTTGATAACATTGATTGGTAGAAATTCATACTTCTGCTGAAAACAGTGTAATCACTTCAACTTAGAACATTTTAAAATCCATAGGTTTTGTGCTAATGGACACTTGGTTGGACCCTGTTGACATGTCTAATAAACCGACATTTGAATATGATGATAACATCAATGATGAGATTGTCGGTATGATTAACACCGATGTTCAACCTGAAGAGTCGGTTCAGTCATCTTCTCAAGCCGACAATGAGGAAGTTAGCTTGAGGGTCAACCCCACTCACGCCCATAACACCCAAGAAGACCCCGAGTTTTCCAAACTCATGTCCCGCTACTCGCCCGACGATATCATTTCTATGCTTTCCAGGCATACCATTCGGGCAGCAGCTTCTCCCTCCCCTCCGTCCCATTCTCCCTTCCATGCCTCCTCATCTAGGCCCGCTCCTAGGCCTCTCACCCCTTCTCGGACTCCTATATCCCCCATCCTTATCTCCACTCCTGTTCCTCCCACTCCTTTACCTACTTCTACCCCAATTCCTCCACCCATTCACCCATCTCATATCCAAACCACTCCTCCCATTCAACCCGAATCCATGTCCCGGTCTGAGACAGAGGGTCTCATTAGGAAGCTCTTAGCTGAATCCTTGTCTCTTTCCAAGCCTCATTCACTCCAAAACTACTGCAAGCTCCCCAACGCCTATTTCCCTCCGGGCTTCAAGGCCCTGAAGTACCGCAAGTACGACGGGACCTCTGACCCCCAGTACCATCTAGCCGGATTCACCATGGATTCCCACTGATGGCTGTACGACCAGGTCCTCTTAGTTCACCTCTTCCAACAATCGTTAGAAGGGGAGGCTTTGAGGTGGTTTACCTCTTTGCCCGCGTTGGACCTTGTTAACTTTGACATAGTCTCCGAACGCTTCATCTCACATTTTTCATACATGGCCACTCAAGTCCCTACACTCCCCGACTTGGTGGCGGAAAAGATGAAGGCAAACGAAGGCTTTGTCACTTATGCCAACCGATGGAGGTCCATGGCCTCGAGAGCCGACATTCCCATCCCGGAGTCCCAAGCCATAACTTTGTTGGTCACCAACACCACCCCTGTGCTCCGTTCTATTCTAATGCTAAGTGAGTTCCCTTCCTTCTCACATCTTTATAACAGAGCCAGGGTGATTGAAAATCAGATCAAGGACTCCTCTCTCCCACATTTCTTCGAAGGGAAGCCAAAGGCACGTAAGGCTCCTGCGGCACCCACTACTGAGGGGGTGACCATCAATGAGTCTGTCAGTGCTTGCAGTCAGCCTTTGAGGCCTCCCAACAAATCCTCCCATCCTCCTTCCAATCCTCCTTCCAACCCTCACCAATTCCCATCTCACCCCTCCAAGCCTTACTCCGCTGTTCCCCCTCCTTCTGGGTACACCCGACCTGGCCCCAAAAGGTCGCTTTACCCTCCTCTCCCTAAGACTCTCGAGGACGTATTCTTCGCCCTCATGTCCTGTGACGCAATTCAACTCCCCCCACAAAGGGAGAACACCAATTCAAGGGTAGACACTTCCAAGTACTGTCCATACCATAGGACCCATGGTCACTTCATCAACAATTGCTTTACCTTCCGTGATTGGGTCTATGATATGAATGACCAAGGTAGAATCAACTGGGATGACGTCAAGGTGGCCATAGCTAAGTCTAGGTACACCAAAAAAGACCTTGGCATTTTCAGTAACCCTCTCCCCACTCACCAAACCAACAACCCCTCCTCATCCAGAGCCCAAGAAAATGTGCATACCATGATACACCTAGGGCCCCGGGTTGTGAGGAGAGAGCAACAATGGGGGGTAGAAGGTTTCGAAGAATGGTACCCTTGTCCCGCTGCCGAGTCTCAGGAGCCTTTTATCTCGGTAGATGCTATCCTTGAGGAGAGACCATTAGTGCTCATCCATCCTCCCCAAGATGCTCATCCCACTATCCTCACTCCCCTTGCCAATGATTCATCCTCCCGACCCCTCCAGCTCATCCGTCCTCAGTCTCAGGAGGCCGTGCATGTCACGCTCCGAAACCAGATTGTTCCTCCCCCTCCGCAGCCATCCCAAGATGAGGAGGATAATGGGCATCCGCCCCCGGCCGGCACCGAATATGATATTCTCCAACATCTTGATAAGACGCCCGTGAGGGTGTCTATTTTAGAATTGATTCGGCGGTCGCCATCACACCAATCCACTCTTCTCCAGTTCCTTCAGAAGATCATGGTTAACGATGATCTCCCTCCTAGTGGGGTCACCGGTGCCATTCTCTCCCTCACCCAAGGACCTTCAATCTCTTTCTCGGACAAGGATCTTGCCACCCCCGAGTGTCGTTCCCTCTCTCTTTGTCTCACCATCAACCTCAATGGGGTTTCGGTGGACTCCACTCTCATCGACACCGGGGCATCTATCAATGTTTGTCCGATGAAGACCCTTAAACAATTGGGTTTAGGGGAAGAGAATCTGGAGAAGAGTTGTTGTTCCACCATCTCCGCCTACGACAACTCCAAAAGGGTTGCCAAAGGCAAAATTGTTCTTAAGCTAGAAGTCGGACCTGTCACCATGTCCACCGAGTTCCTAGTCCTTGATGTCGACCCGGCCTACAAGGCCATCTTCGGTCGTCCCTGGCTAGAACAAACTCTAGGGGTCCCTTCCACCGCTCACCAATGCTTCAAATTCCCTTTCAATGGGTGGGTGATCAAGATTAAGAGCATTCCCATCTTGGAGACCCTCAATGCGGTCACCACTGAACAAATGCCGCATCTTTTCATTCTGGATAAGGGGAAGAAGCCAGTCATGTCTCTCTTTGACTTCCCCACACCCTGTGAGCTTAGCCAACCTCCCCGGTCTGTTGTAGAACCCCATGTCCCATGTCTCCCGGAAAAAGGTTGGGAAGTGATGGCCAACATCGGCTATGTTCATGGCCGCGGGTTGGGTACGGATGAAAAAGGAGAGACCCAGAGCATCCAGGCAATTAGGAGGTTGTTACCTAAGGCCGGTCTAGGCTTCCACCCAGACCCTGTCCATCCGGACCCATTCATACCGTATCAACCCTTACCTGGACTTTAAAAGAGCATTTTGTTCAGGGGCCAACCCAACTGGGGACCAGAGAGCCCGTAATAGAAGAAATTCCTTGCTCTGAGAGTGAGGATGAAGAAGAAGAAGAGGATGCCCAAATAGAAGACATTTCCGATGATTTTGGCCTCCTCTCCCTCTTTGGCTCTGATCTCCCTTCTCCCCCATCTTCTCCTCCACCTTCTCCATCTCCATCTCCTTCTATTTCCGCGTCTAATCCCCTCCTTTCCCCTCTTGTCCTCTCTCCATCCCTCATCTCGCCGGTCGAGGCTACCTTGAGTCAGCAACTCATGGTTCTTGTCCTTGACTCAAAAAAAAAAACGCCAATTTTGAAAATTGGAAATCCGAGGTCTCCATTGAGCACCCCTCCTCTTTGGAACCTCTTCCGCTCGGCCAGGGGCCGACGCTTTCCGGCCTAAGCTCCTCTTCCTCTTGCCCCTCTAAGGGCACTTCCCCTGTACATAGTTTTGTACATAGCAGTCCTGTAAATAGTGGTCTAGATTCTAGTTTAGAGTCAGGACTAGAGGCTAGTCTAGAGTCTGGTTTAAGTCTAGGAGAGTCTAGTTCCTCTCAGCCATGTGTGCACAAGGAGAAGGGTAGGCAAGTTCCTGCCCGTTTTGTTATGGCCTTGGCTGAGAGATGTGCTAAGTTAAGTCAGGTGCCAAAATTTCTTGAGGACCCTGCTCTCGTGGAATCCGATTTTGAAGAAGGTGACTCCGTAGATGACGGTCTAGGTGTCTATCTGCTAGATTTTAATGAGGAGGATGAGTCGGGAGATCCTGGGTTAGGAGAAGAGGACCCAGTGAGCTCCTATGTGGATGGCACAAAAAGGTTCGACGAGCCAACCATGGCTGCAGACGAGCCTACTAAAGAAGTCAACCTTGGCACCGAAGAATCCCCGAAGACAGTTTTGATTAATGCCAACTTGAGTGTTGAAGAAGAAGAAGCCTTGGTAGCTATTCTTAAAGAATTTTCTGACGGATTTGCTTGGTCTTACGAGGACATGCCGGGACTCGATACCTCTTTGGTCGAGCATTGTTTGGTCCTAAAAGCCGACGCAAAGTCCGTCAAACAAAAGTTGAGAAGGCTACATCCTAAGCTGGCACTCAAGATCAAAGAGGAGGTTGACAAGTTGCACAAAGCCAAATTTATTAGGGTTGTGCTATATCCACAATGGGTAGCTAATATCGTCCCTGTAATGAAGAAGGACGGTAAGGTTAGGATCTGTATAGATTTCCGTGACCTTAATCGTGCTTGCCCAAAAGATGATTTCCCCCTCCCACACATAGATGTCCTAGTGGACAATACTGCCGGCTTCGAGCTTCTGTCATTTATGGATGGTTTCCCTGGGGACAACCAGATTCGCTTGGCGGAGGAAGACCAGGAGAAAACTTTATTTACAACGCCCTGGGGGACTTACTGTTACGTCGTCATGCCCTTCGGATTGAAGAATGCGGGAGCAACCTATCAAAGGGCAATGATGGCAATTTTTCATGACATGATGCATGTGCACATGGAGGTCTATGTGGACGATGTCTTGGTAAAATCAAAGACTCGACATGGCCATGCTGAGGTCCTTCGGGCAGTTCTCCAAAGGTCTAGAGAGCACAATCTTAAGATGAACCCCAAGAAGTGTGTCTTTGGTGTCTCTTCGGGGAAATTGCTTGGGTTCATACTAAGTAAGCGGGGAATTGAAATTGATCCTAACAAGGCCAAAGCAATAATCGACATGCCTCCTCCTAGGAATATCAGAGAAGTTAGAGGGCTAATTGGCAGACTCCAGTTTATTAGGAGATTCATCTCCCAGCATTCAATCCGTTGTAAGCCCTTCTACGAGATGCTTAGAGGAGAGGCGAAGTTTAATTGGGACGATAAATGTCAGAAGGCCTTTGATGAATTGAAGAGTTATCTTTTTAATCCCCCTGTTCTCGCTCCTCCGATCCCGGGTCAGCCTTTACTGCTCTATGTGTCAACCACGGAAGATTCAACTGGAGCGGTTTTGGCCCAATACGACGACGAGAAGAAGGAGAGAGCGGTGTACTATTTATCCAAGTTGTTCAATGAGGCTGAAAAGAAGTACACCGCCATGGAAAGAACGTGCGCGGCCGTCGTCTGGGTTGCCCAGAAGTTGAAGCACTATTTCTTGGCTCACGAAGTAAAACTTCTGGCGTGTATGGACCCTATTCGGTACTTGCTCGAGAAGCCCGTCCTGACTGAGCGGTTGATGAGGTGGCAAAGCTTCCTTAACCAATTTGATATCACCTATGTCAACCAAAAGTCAATCAAGGGGCATGCCATAGCTGAGCATTTGGCCCACCACCCCTTACCTTTATATTCCCCCGTTGATGAAAGTTTTCACGATGAAGAGTTAGGAGCCATTATTGATGGTGAACCTTCGTGGGTGCTTTACTTCGATGGGGCGCTCAATTCTAAAGGGTGTGGGATAGGGGCAGTCTTCCTCTCTCCGGAAGGGGTAGTCATTTCACACGCTTACCAGTTAACCTTCCGAGCCACGAACAATGTGGCTGAGTACGAGGCTCTCCTAGTCAGGCTGAAAATGGTTTTATTGCTCGGAGTCAAGGAGTTAAGGATTATTGGAGATTCGCAGTTGATACTCCGGCAATCTCTTAGCAAGTACCAGACCCGGGACCCCAAGCTGAAACCATACCAAGAGTTGGTAGGAAAAGTAGTCCGGCAGTTTAGGAAGCTCACCCTAGTTCACACTCTTAGGGCCCAAAATATCCTAGCAGATTCCCTCGCTTCCCTCGCGTCTTCCATTCTCATTCCTTTGGGAAAGTCATCTGAAACCGTCTCTGTTCAGAGGTTAAGAGTCCCTTCCCATGTCAATCAGTGGTTCTCTCAAATCGTGCATCCTTCTCCATCCCTTTAGGTCCATGCGCTTTCCAAAGAGCCAGAAATTGACCTTAAAGATGGCCATCCCTGGTATTTTGACATCGAAAACTTTCTCAAAGATGGATCCTTCCCTGATTATGCCACCTCTGCCGATAGACGGGAAATTCATCGCGTCTCGGAGCGTTACAAGATCATAGGTGGCATTCTGTACAAAAAGTCTCTCAGCAGGGTCTATCTCCGTTGCCTTGATGAAATCGAATCTCAAGATGTTGTTGAAGCCGCTCACTCTAGTGAATGTGGTGGCCACGTTAATGGTAGAGCAATTGCCCAGAAATTGCTAAGACACTATTATTGGCCCACCATGGAAGAGGACTGTCGTCATTTTGTCCGTCATTGTGCTAAATGCCAATTGCACGGTGACAAAATTCATGCTCCTTCCTCCTCTCTTCACCCTCTCATCGCGCCATGGCCTTTCGCCATGTGGGCTTTCGATGTGGTCGGTCCTCTCGCGGGTAGAACCGGAGAAGTCCGGAAGAAGTTCTTCATTCTGACCGCCACAGAGTATTTCACAAAGTGGGCTGAAGCAGAAGCATTCATAGAAGTCAAAGCTTCAACAGTCCTCAAGTTCATCAAGCGCAACATCCTTGCAAGATTTACATCGTCACTGACAACGGACCGCAATTCACTTCACAGGAGCTTCACGACATGTGTGGTAAATATGACATTAACTTGCATCATTCATCACCATATTATCCACAAGATAATTGACAAGCTGAAGCTACTAACAAAACTCTCATTAAAATCATAAAGGAAACATACAAATCTCACAACAATGCTGACTGGCCGGATCGCTTGGTTGAAGCTCTTTGGGCTTATCGCACCTCCGTCCGCACTCCTACGGGGCAAACCCCCTACGCTTTGACATACGGATCGGATGCGATACTCCCATATGAGATCTTTGTCCCTTCGCTTAGAGTTCAATTGGATTCCGAACTTGATCCTGATCAACGTCGGGAAGCCTTGTTGGCACAACTTGAACTCTTAGATGAAAGGCGAATGATAGCGGCTGACCATGCACAAGTCTATCGTCAGAGAATTGCACGTTTTTATGTCAAAAGAGTTCTTGAGAGAAAATTCAAAGTAGGTGAATTGGTCCTAAAACGCAAAATCATAAAGGCACTAGGTCCCAGGAGCAAATTGCAAGAAAATTGGGAGGGTCCATTCATTGTCAAAGAGGCCTATTCAGGGAACGCTTATAGGTTAGTGGATGCTGAGGGAGTTGAGCTAACGCACCCTTGGAATGCAGTCTACCTCAAAAAATTCTACCCTTAGTCAGTCAGTCAATTCATCAAGTCGGTCACTCGTCACTTGTTAAGGTGTGGGTCTACTTTCTTTACTCTTCCACGTGGCCACTAGTCAGGTAGGGCTTATTCACACACCACACGATGTTAAGCTATTGCACTTTGGCTAGAAAATCACTAGTACACTCGGGCGGTCTCATCCGGTCAATGTGTTTCCCCTATTCTTTTCCCACTCGGTCGTGTCTGGAAGCGGAACAAACTACTAGTAGGGGACCATCCGCATCCATCTAAAGGGGCAAAAGTCACCATAAAACAGGGGCAACTAATAAAAGTAAGGGGCAAAATGTCAAGTCAAGCCTCAAAAGGGGAAAAGAAAAGCCAGCAGGTCAAAAAATGGTAGCAAAAAGTACGTACCTGGAAAAAGGCTGACCAACTCAAGGAGGTAGCAAAAAGTACGTGCCTCCACCCCAGAAATCAGAAATAATATGAAAAATCCCTCTGAAAACAATGGTTGACCAAGTCTGCTTGATATGAGATGTCGGTTTGGAAACAAAAAGTAGTTTGAACCAAAGTCCTACATGATTTTCTATATATTTCTTCCGATTTCTCCCACTATGGGCAATTTGATTGTATAAGATCCTCCGTAGTGGAAAATATCAAGAAGGCTAGGGGCAATTTCCAACATCAAGGAATTCATGCACGTCCCTCCTCACTCTTGGCCTCTGTGGTTAAGTAGATCGTGTAAACCCTACACTACAACATGTGATGAATATGTGTTTTGGAGTCCAAAAATCCAAAAAAACAAAAATACAAAAAAACAAAAAAAAAAAAAAGAGAGTCTTTTGATGTACATATTTCACGTTGTACATATTTTCTCCCAAATTTTCTCTCTTATTTTCAAAAGCCAAAAAAAATAGAAAAATCCAAAATCCAAAAAAATTAGTGGTACCATGTATATATACTAACATTCTCCTTATTTT
Organism: Colocasia esculenta; assembly: GCA_014218235.1. NCBI lineage: Eukaryota > Viridiplantae > Streptophyta > Magnoliopsida > Alismatales > Araceae > Colocasia > Colocasia esculenta. The sequence continues at coordinate 87,378,025 of CM024765.1, read as the reverse complement.
CTTATCAAAAATAACAAAAAAATCAAGAAAACAACAAAACACAAAAAATGCATGTGCATATTTCCCTTTTCAATTATTTTGTTATGTTCCTATCTTTGATTAGAAATTAGCCCCTTGACCAGATCTCAAGAAAGGTACATCGTAGGCAAGGGGCTAAAAATAGATCTACACTAACATGTTTTCTTTAAGTGTTGTGGATACAGGATGCAGGAACCAGAGAACAGAAACAAACCATTCAAGTGCAAAAGTCCACAAAATTCCACTACAATGATCAAGTTCAAAGTACATGTCATCACAGGGGCATACCCCTGGATGTACAACCGGAGCCCCTCTCCTCACTCCTCTCTCCGCTCCCCCTCCGCAGGCCTCTGTCTGCGGGAACTGCTCACCTCCTCCTCCTCTCTCTCCTGACGTTGGTCTGGAAGAGGAGGTCTCGACGCCGTCGATACCTCGGGTCGCTGCACCCCTCCTCGCACCACGGAGGGGTCCCCCAGGGACACGATGTCGTCAAGCGAGGCAAACGCCAAGCCGGTCCTCGCGAGGCGTCGCCTGCTGGGCCTGCCGCTGCTGCTCCCGGCGCTTCTTCAGCACCCGGTCCTTCAAAATCTCGTAATCTGCAGCAATCCGCGCCCGAGCTGTCTCGGCCTCCCTCTCCCTCTCTCGGGCCTCGAGCAGGCGACCCCTCATGAGGGTCCGGTCATCCCTCAGCTCCTCCATAGTAGTCACCATGGTCCGCCGTTGCGTATCAAAAGCAAAAAGAGGATCAGTCATGAACATGTGTCAGAGAAGAAGAAAGAAGAAAGTTACGCACCTCAGCCACCAGGCCAGAGATCTTCGCCTCGAGTTGCCGTCGCAGACTCTCCATCTGTGCCTGGAGAGTAGCCACTCCTCCTCCCTGCCGATGCATGTCTAGGGACAAGCACGTTAGAACATTCAATGCACATTAAAGGGAAGTGCAAGTCTAGTGTCTTACCTCAGTCCCAACCTCTCGAGCCTGCTCCTTGAGCTTCTGGACCCGAGCCTGCGCCCGGTCTAGGGCGTCCTGCAGGCGGTCGGCGAGGTCCCCTCTCGCCGGCCGCGCCGACGAGCTCGCCCCGAGGTTGCGGCTCGCCCGAACCCTTGCTAGCTCCTCCTTCTGCATTCACAGAACCCTGGTCAGTCATCAATTCAATATCAAATCAAAATCAAGGGTTAATGTTACTTACCAATGTCCTGACCTCAGCCCGGAGCCTCGTCAGCTCCACCTCCTGCTCGGCCAGTCGCCCCTCCAAGAGGCAGATGGCCTGTGACTCCGGCATCTGCCAAATGCTCAACAAGGTTAAAAGTCAAGTTAAATAATTTAAAGAATGACAAGGCTTAGAGTTAGAAGTTTCACTCACCACTCGTCGGTCAAGCCGGAGTCGCCCGGCATACCGTGCCTGGTAGTCCTCCATATAAGCTGAGCTATCCTGGAGGTCTCTCTACTGGATCACCTGCTCGCCTCCCTCGCGCCAGTACGCGACTGTGCTGCCGTGGTCTGCACCCTAGTCGCGGTCCTCGATGAAGAATCACCGGCGCGAGTGTCCCTCTCTCCCGAGGAAGGGCACCTCGATGGCCGGCTGGTGCCAGCCCAAGGTCCGTACCACCAGCTCTAAATACAATACCTCACATGTCCCGAGGCATAATAAGAGGAGGTGGCGGTCAAACAAGGGGCGACCCGCCGCCACCGCTGGGTGCGAGGTGTCCGCCTCCCCCCGATATGGGGTCCACACCACCTGAGAAGAATGAGAAAACATTGGTCAGTAACATCAAATGCAGCAGAAATTGAAAGAATGCAAGAGCTAGTTGAGAGTTTCATACCTGCTCGGGCGGGTAGTGGTCGAGCGCGACCCGCACGTCTCCGGCCCTCCTGTCGGTGACCCTGGGGTCCGGGGCCACCTCCCACCTCGTCATGAGAGGCACCATCGTCTGGCGCCCCTCTACCAGTGTCCCGCGTCCCATGGGGAAGCGGGTGTACACCCAGATCTGCAAGGCAGCAAAAAGAATGGTCAGTCAGTTAGGCAGTTAATCAATGAAAAAATCAATGATGAGTTTTAAAGGAAATTGCGTACCTGTAAGAAGGGGGTGAAGCCCCCTGTGCTCTGAGAACGCTGTGAACTACTGGGAAGGAGAGAGAAGAGGTGTCCCATCATCGCGGCGCCCCAAGCATACCTCCCCGCCTGCGCCAAGTCCCTCAGCAGCAGCACGAACTTGCAGTTCATCTGTGATGACTGCGTCGCGAACAGCAGGCGTCCAAAGAGGTAGCTGACGAAAATCCGCACCGAGCGCTCCTCGCTCCGGTCTCCTAGGTCGAGTGCCCCCCTCACTCCAGCGTAGAACTCATCCAATGTCTCTAGGGGTCCTCTCCTCCTACCCCTCAATCCAACTGCCTCCGACAACGATCCAAGCAGGATGCTCCGGATCGGCCTCCTCCTCCCGGCCACAAACTCTGGCCCCAGCAACTCCGCAATGTCATCATGATAGTCCCTCCTCTCTAGTCCGACTACCGGCTCTCCCTGAACCGGCAGTCCCGTCAGATACGCCACATCCTCCAATGTGGGTATCATGTGCCCCCAAGGCATGATGAATGCCTTGCAATCCTCCTCCCATCTCTCCCTCAACACCTCTAAGTAAGGGACATCTAAGTGAAAAGGGCGTACCGACAGGAGATGTCCGAACCCCATCCTCGCTATCTGGGCCTCCTGGGCCTCTGGAAGCGCCTGGTACCATGCCCAGCACAGGTCCCAAGTCACCCTGCTCCTCATTCGGCCCTTGCCCTGCAAAAGAACACATATCATTTAACGTCAGCATCGATTGCCGTTAAATTTGAGTTGGCGGCAAGGGGTATGCCGTCTGTATTCATTCAGCGTCCAAGGGGTGGCCGTTTAGATCCTATGTCAGCGACCGGACCCTTGACGTCAAGATTACCTTGACGGCAAGGGGTTGGACGCCAGCAGGAATTCGACGGCAACCGATGTTGCCGTCAAGTTCCTGTCTGACCCGACGACATTTCCCCTGTTTTCCCTTCTTTTCACCAAATAAAAAAAAAAACTCATACACAAGGGTTTTTAGAGGCTTACCCGGGGTCGTCGAGGTGCCCCCGCCTCCGTCTCGTCTCCTCCCTCGGTATCTTCCCCCTCCGGTAGATCCTCCACCGCGACTTCTTCCTCTTCCTCCGCCATGGCCATCTCCACCTCGTCCTCTTCCTCCTCCAGTTGACGACGGTCCCGGAGAGCACTTCGTTTCTCCCTTGTCCTCATTATCTCGAGCAAAGATATGGGTTCTCCTCTCCCGGCGCTTGGGAAGACGGAATGGCGCTCGGGAGAGGGCGTCGGTTAAAAAAAGGCAGTTTTCTGGTTTAACGTCCAGGTCTGGCCGTTAGCTTTTCCTGACGTCAAGCCCTGGTCGCGGACGTACGCTTGACGGCCTTGCTGTGGACGTCAAGGTCTCTTCAATGTCAGACCTCGAAGTCTGGTCAACGACCATGTCTGGCCGTCGAATTTGAATGTAGACGGCCACCTATGTGGACGTCGAACTCCTATTTCAGTGGTGAGCGGCCAGTGTCTGGACGTTGACCAGTCTTTGGCGGCGGTCGATGTGGACGCCAACCACCCCGCACTCAGTCCTTACAGCACACTCTTTTGGACCCTTTTGAGGCCATTTCATCCCACACATTCCACAACTCAAGCCAATTCAACACAAATATAACTCACTTTTATTCATCAAATTTGTGTTACACTTATTCAAAACAGGAGAGATACATCACTTTGCCCTACGGGCCATAAAGAAGTCACAGGCAGTGGGACAAATGCCATCATTAAACTCCTCATACTTCCAAATCTCCTCCCAATTTTCCTGCACTGCCAGCCCCACCTTCTTGCTCACTGTGTATTTCTTCCAAGTCTTCATGGCTTTCTTCATCATCTTTTCATTCTTCCCGGTGATTATCATATCGGTGCAATTGGATGAGGTGGGAATTCCTCGTGGAATCCCAAGCTGACAGTGGCACCGATGTGGCTCGTACATCACTATCTGATTAGCTCCAATCAGCCACAAATCTCTGTCCTCCCTGGTGCGGTCTCTGAACTCAATGGTTCTCATGAACAGCGGCCTCACGATGAATTCATCCATTCCCAAATACGCCAAATGATCCCTCCAAGCATCTCTGCTCTTCAAGTGTGCTGTCACACACTTGATCTCACCTTCCGGCTCAAACCATGCCCTGCTGCAGTACACTGAACTCCGAAGGAAGATCCTGGAGGGGGTAGGTTGTGCTTCAGCAAAATCAAACTTTAAATGAGCTTCCATCCATACCTGGAGCAGAAACAAGCTCCCGCAGGTGCGTTCGCCTAGGCTCATTGTGGTGAGCGAACTGTACAGGTGGGCCAGCACGGCAGGGGCGAGTGACTGCCCGCGCCACAGTAGAGAAAGTACTCCAACATGCTCATAAAGGATGAAGTCGCCGCTCGTGGGGAACAGGAAGACTCCAGCCAGGCAGAGTGTCAATCCCCGGGTCGCCCTCTCTCCGCCAATCTCCCTCGCGTGCTGGATCAACCACCAGGCCAGACGGTCTAGGAAGATCCCGTTCTTGTTCGTCATCCGTATCACCTCCTTCTTGTCTCGTACAATGTCCGTGAGGATCTCTTCCCACAGGAGGAGAGGAGTCGCTGCATCATACTCCAGGCACCGCTGCCATCCCAGGAACAGCTCAACCTCCTCTAGCAAGACGCTCACTTCGAAGGCTTGGAACACGAACGTGTGCGTGTGCGGGTGCCATCTCTCCACTAACGCCCCCAGGGCATCGAATCCCCACCACATGTCTTTCATGTTCTTGGCCAAGACCACCATGAAGTTCAAATTCCACATCCCGACGAAGCTCCGCATGTCCAGCGTGATAGCATTTACCAGGTTCACGAGCCAAGAAAAGGCCCGTACCTGGCCTTGGCTCGGGAATATGGGGATTTCCTGCATGAGGGCGGGGTTTTGTAAGAGCACTGTTTGGGGCGTTTTCAGCCCAGGAAGGAGCGGGAATCAATCATCACTTACCTCTCCTTTGGCCAGACATGTGCTTAGGTGTCCCGGTACTTCACTTAGAATTTCGGGATTCGCGCCTGTGGATCGCCCGGTCGATGAAGAGGCCATGCTGCTGTGCTTTTCTGTCTCTCAGCTCTCTGGTTCGCAGCAGGAGCAGAGAGGGACGGAGGTAGGAGATGGTAGAGTCCCTATGGACTCCCATCACCTATATTTTCGGTCTGATCCACTGTCAGGTCGGCGTCCAGATCGGTGGACGTTAGTTCCAGGTTGGCGGCCACATCTGTGGACGTTAACAAGTGTACTGGCGGCCTTTGATGTGGACGTTTACTGACCAAAAGTTTTTAAATTCTTAATCTTTATATGGCCATTATCCTTTATCTTGTGCTTCGAGCTGTTTTGCAGATATCTTAAGCACAGGCCGCGCTTCAACTTCGGAACGCTCATGCGACCTTGAACGTTACAGGTATGTCTAACATAGGACCCCACCAGAGGCGAATAACATGGCGACCGTGAACCCTAAGTTCCCCTTTACCAAAAAACCATGATGGGTTTACGATCTCTCAGTTATTCATATGGCCTTTAGAATTTTCCTCTGGTGCTAATTTGCATTTTAGATAAGCAACCAACACCAGCATGCATCTTCACTGCTAACATTCTCTTACTAACACTAAAAAAAAAATGGTTATTTTCCTCGATTATATGATTGCTCCATGGCTCCCCCAGCTCAGGTAGCCTACTGGATCCGCTCTTCATGACTATCCCGGTTGATATTGGATCTTTGTTGCCCCCCTTCTCCACTTATCCCACCGTGCTTTTCACAAATGATCTTTCCAGCCTTATTGAGTTCACTTGAGCCTTCGCCAGCTGCGAGCTTAATTCCGGATTTCAGGCTTTCCAGGCATATGATTCCAGTTAGAATCTTTTGATAATCCTTTGAGAGATCAACCAACTCCTTGTCTTTGTGACCTCCTAAATTCGGGACCGACGTCCTGATTAGGCCAGCGAGCCCACGAGCTCCGGTTATGAGACTCTCCTGATTCAACCGTCATATTACAACTCCTTTGACTCAGACACACCAGAAACTAGTCAAAGTCCAACACGGCCATGCCAGGGACCCTGCCATTGGGTCGCAGTTGTAGTTACACGGGTAGATCACCCTTTTCTTAACCCTATTTGTCTCTCAAACGATTCGTCATCTGTCTCTAACCTGTCTCTTTCGTTTGGTTTGCTAGAACTCCTATCCTCGGAGATGGCCCTTCCATTAAATCTCCACGTCCTTTGTTTACCGAGACACCAACCTTTCAGTCCGCTCTGCTCCCTTGCAAGACCAGATGTCTCGGAGGGGCATTTGTAGATGCGAGATTTGGCCCATCTCCTGCAAGGCTATTTGGCCCATTAATCCTCGTTTGACCAGCCTCGGATCCCATGTAGACGGCAGCATCGATGGTCGCCGACTACTGGTTGGCGGCAATCCCCGTGGACGTTGACCCAAGTTGGCGTCCACCTCCTTGGACACCTGCATGAGGTTGGCGGCCTGATCCCTGGACGTTAATAGGGTTTACCTGGTCTGCGCAACTACCCCGAGATTCCAGCCCACTTGCACCATTCTCTCGGCCATGCAACGCATGTAGCCGTTCCCAACGGGCATATGGGCCACCTAGGCACCCCCTTGACCCAGTAAAAATCCTACTTGGCCTCCCCCCATTGGTTAGACCTTTAATGCATGGATTGCCAAGTGTGTAAGTGTGTTTCTTCACACTTAGCATCCTAGGCACTCCAACCCCGAGCTCCACTGTCTATTTAACAGCCCCTTGAGCCCTCTGAGCAAGAGGGGGAGAGGCTGGACGTCCTTATGCTGAAGCTTTGAGAGAGGAGAGAGAAAACCTTACCCTACCTTCCACCACTCATCCTCTTCACTCTCTCCACACTTAGGACGTCCAGGAGGGTTGCTTTGGAGCTGGAGGAGCCCTACAAGGAGCCAACAATGAGGATCTACACCCTCTTCTCTCTCTCTTCTCTTACTTGCTTTCTAGTTAACTTGCATGTTTCACACACTTTCCCACACACCCTAGGCACGTAGGTCACCTTTGTACACACCTAGAAAGGGGTTTTCCCAACCAAAAATGGAGGGAAGAAGGGTGGTCATAGCATTTGGCCACCCCTCTTCTCAAGTCCGCAACCAGTATGGGACTCGCCTTTTGGGCTTTCCTTTCTTCCTTCTGAACATTTGCTACACTGCATTTAGTCTAATAGAGGTTTGTTTGTGGCAGGAATATTGTGAACGTGACCGTGGAGCTCTCCTCCTTTGGCCGGCCGAAGAAGGAGAAGTTGGAGCCCCATCTCCGCCCGCTGCGTGAGGCTACTACACCAACGTGGTCAAAATACTTCCTTGGGCACAGGTAAGGCCCTGGCGATCACAAACCTCCCCTTTCATCTCTGGTTTTCTTTGTTTTCTCCTCAGTCAACCTAGTCAACCGGGGAGTCAACCAAGTCAACCAGCAATCCATTATCGCCAACTAGAGACCAACGACGTTCGCGAGCACCCGGAGGACATCCACCGTCGACAACGGGGACACGGCTGGAGGCGAAACGGATCGTCCACACCTGGACCCTCGCCTGTGCCCGGTCCAGGGCCTCCTGTAGGCAGACCGCCAGGTCCCCTCCCACAGGCTGTGCGGACGAGCTCGCGCCTGTGTCTCGGCTCGCCTGCACTCTCGATAGCTCTCCCTTCTGCATTCACACATCATGGTCAGTCATCAAATCAGTGTCAAATCAAATCAATTTCAAGATAGGCTCAGAATTGTACTTACCAGTGTCCGGACCTCGACGCGGAGCCTCTCAAGCTCGACCTCCTGCTCCGCCAGCCGCCCCTTCAAGATTCGGATCGCCTGTGACTCCGGCAGCTGTCATTCACATTTCAAAGTTAGATCTATGAAATTCAAGTGGCAAAAGCTTAGAGTTAAGGTTTCACTCACCACTCGCCGGTCAAGCCGGAGTCGTCCGGCGTAGCGCGCCCGGTAGTCCTCCAGATACGCCGAGCTGTCCTGGAGGTCCGCTTGCTGAAGCACCTGGTCTCCTCCGGCTCGCCAATAGGTGACCATGCTCCCGTGCTCCGTGCTCCAGTCCCGGTCCTCAGCGAAGAACCGGCGGTGGGAGTGCCACTCCCTGCCCAGGGACGGTACCTCCATGGCTGGCTGGTGCCAGCCTAGGGTCCGTACCACGAGCTCTAGATAGAGGACCTCGCAGGTCCCCAGGCAAAGCAGGAGCAGGTGGCGGTCAAACAGAGGTCGGACCGCCGCCACTGCCGGGTGTGAGCTGTCTGCCTCCCCCGCATATGGGGTCCATACCACCTGAAAAAGAAAAGAACACTGGTCAGTCACATCAATAAAAAAAGCAATAATTAAATGAATAGAAGATCTAGTTGAGAGTTTCATACCTGATCGTACAGGTAGTGGTCTAGGGCGACGCGCACATCCTCCGCACGCCGGTCTGCCACCCGCGGGTCCGGCGCTACATCCCACCTCGCCATGAGGGGCACCAAGGCCTGGCTCCCCCCTCTCAGTGTCCCGCACCCCATGGGGAAGCGGGTGTATCCCCATATCTGCAAGGCAGCAAAAAGAACGTCAGTCGGACAGTTAATCAAATTTAAAAATCAGTGGTGAGCATTAAAGAAAATTGGCGTACCTGAAGAAAGGGGGTGAAGCCCCCGGTGCTCTGAGAACGCCGCGAACTACTGGGGAGAAGAGAGAACAGATGCCCCAGCATTGCGGCACCCCATGCATATCTCCCAGCCTGCGCCAGGTCCCTCAGCAGGAGCACGAACTTGCAGTTCATCTGCGATGACTGCGTCGCGAACAAAAGGCGCCCGAACAGGTAAGAAATAAAGATCCACACGGATCTCACCTCGCTCCGGTTGCCAAGGTCGAGGGCTCCCCGTACTCCAGTGTAGAACTCCTCTAGTGTCTCCATAGGCCCCCTCCTCCTGCCTCTCAATCCCACCGCCTCCGATAATGATCCGAGCAGTATGCTTTGGATCGGTCTCCTCCTCCCGGCCACGAACTCTAGCCCCAGCACCTCCACGATGTCATCGTAGTAGTCACTCCTCTCCTGTCCGACCACCGGCTCTCCCTGAACCGGCAGTCCCGTCAGATACACTACGTCCTCCAACATAGGTATCATGTGCCCACAAGGCATGATGAATGTCTTGCAGTCCTCCTCCCATCTCTCCCTCAAAGCCTCTAGATACGGTACGTCCACGTGGAATGGACGTACCGATAAGAGGTGCCCGAACCCCATCCTGGTGATCCGGGTCTGCTGGGCCTCCGGTAGCGCCCTGTACCACGCCTAGCACAACTCCCAGGTGACTCTGCTCCTCATTCGGCCTTTACCCTGCAGAAAAGACAAAAAACTTGGCGTCAGCATCGATTGCCGTTAATCTGAAATTGGCGGCAAGGGGTCTGCCATTTACATATAGTCAGCGTCAAGGGTGTGGCCGTCTAGCTCTTTTGTCGACGTCCAAGTCCTTGCCGTCAAGTTCACCCCAACGGCAAGGGGCTAGACGTTGACAGGACCTCGACGTCCACCGATGTGGACGTCAAGATCCTGTCAAGCCCGATAGAGTCTCCTCTGTTTTGCCCCCTCTTTCCACTTGTCACAAACACATTCCACGGGGTTCTTGAGGGTTTTAGAGGCCTACCTTGGGTCGTGGGTGACGTCGGCCCTCCTCCGCCTCCGTCTCGTCCCCTCCACCGTCGTCTCCGATGGTGTCTTCCCCCTCCGACACATCCCCTCCCGTCGCCACTCCGGCCTCTTCTTCTTCCTCCTCCGCCGTATCCATCGCCGCTGTCGCAATCTCCTCCTCCCCCTCCGGTTGGCGGCGAGTCTGGAGAACGGTTCGTTTGCCCCTTGTCCTCATCGAATTGGAGCTAAGGGCTCGGGGTTAGGTTTGAGCAAGGAAGCAATTGGAAGAATAAGAAGAAGGTAGAATGGAGATCAGGAGTTGAGAAGAGTGGGAGAAAGGAAGAGGAAAGGGCTGCCGGCGTTTGAAGGTGAAAAGGCGCCGATGAGGCGCCGGTTGGCAAAAAGCAGTTTTTTGATCTTGACGTCAAGATGTGGCCGTTTACCTTTTCCTGACGTCAAGCCTTGGTCGCTGACGTACCGTTAGCGTCCAGACAGGTGACGCCAAAGTCCTCTTAATGTCAGATCTCGATGTCCGGTCAGCGGCCATATGGTGGACGCCAAGTTTGAATTGGACGTCTATCGATATGGACGTCGATCCTTCTCTCTGATGGTTAACGGCCACCTGCCTAGACGTCTACCTAAAGTCGGAGGCCATCGATCTGGACTCTAACCATTGCATACTCAGTCCTCCCAGCACACTCAATTGAACACATTTGATGCTCATTGACACTCCATTGCTCAATTCCACACAATTCAAGCCATAAAACACAATGCAATTCACTTTTACTTATCTAACTTTGTGTTACCTTTATTGGAAATTGGGAAAATACATCATTTTGCCCTGCGGGCCATGTAGAAATCACAAGAAATAGGACGAATAGTGTCGTTGAATTCTTCATATTTCCATATGTCTTCCCGTTTCTCTTGAACTGCCATTCCCACCTTCTTGCTCATTGTGTACCTTGCCCAAGTCTTTCTTGCCTTCTTCGTCATCTTCTCATTCTTCCCAGTGACAATCATATCCGTGCAATTGGATGAGGCGGGAATTCCCTGTGGGATTCCAAGCTGACAATGGCACTGATGTGGCTGGTAAACCACCATCCTATCAGCCCCAATTAACCATAATTTTTTGTCTTCCCTGGTTCGAACTCTGAATTCAATACTCCTCATAAAAAGCGGTCTCACAATGAAGTCCTCCATCACCAGGTAGGCCAAATGATCGCGCTAAGCATCTCTGCCCTTCAAGTGCACTGTCACGCACTTGATCTCATTCTCTGGCTCATACCACGCCCTGCTGCAGTACACCGAGCTCCGAAGGAAGACTCTGGAGGGAGTAGGTTGTGCTTCAGCAAAATCAAACTTCAAGTGAGCCTCCATCCATACCTGAAGCAGGAACAAGCTCCTGCATGTGCGTCCGCCTAGGCTCATTGTGGTAAGCGAAATGTACAGGTGTGTCAGCACTGCAGAGGCAAGTGATTGCCCACGCCAGAGTAGAGTCAGGATCCCTACGTGCTCGTAAAGGAGGAAGTCGCTGCTAGTGGGGAACAAAAAAACTCCAGCTAGGCAAAGTGTCAGTCCTCGTGTCGCCCTCTCTCCGCCAATTTCCTTCGCATGCTAGATCAGCCACCAGGCCAGTCGGTCTAGGAAGATCCCGTGCTTGTTCGTCATCCTCAATACTTCCTTCTTATCTCGTACGATGTCCGCAAGAATCTCCTCCCATGGAAGGAGAGGATGCGCCACGTCGTACTCCATGCACCGCCTCCATCCCAAAAATAATTCCACTTCCTCCAGCAGCACGCTAGCCTCAAATGCCTGGAACACAAAGGTGTGTGTGTGTGGGTGCCATCTCTCCACCAGCGCCCCCAGTGCATCAAACCCCCACCACATGTCCTTCATATTCTTCGCCAGCACCACCATGAAATTCAAATTCCACATTCCGATGAAGCCTCGCATGTCCAGCGTGATGACATTCATCAGGTTCACGAGCCAGGAGAAGGCCCGTACCTGGCCTTGGCTCGGGAAGGTAGGCACTTCCTGCATCAAGGTGGGTTGTAAAAGAAGTGTTTGGGGCATTTTCAGCACAGGTTGAATCAGAAATAAGTGTCACTTACCTCCCCGTTGGCCAGTCTGGTGTTCAGGTGCCCCGGAACTTCGCTCAGAATTCCTGGGTTCATTCCTGTGGATCGTCTGGTCGAGGAGGAGGCCATTTCGTTGCTTTTCTTCGTCTCCCAGCCCTCTGGTTCGCAGCAGGAGCAGGGAGAGACGGAGGTGGAGGATGAGAGAGTCCTCATGGACTCCCATCACCTATATTTTTGGTCTGGTCCGCTGGTCAGTAGGCGTCCAGATCGGTTGACGTCAGCATCTAGTTAACGGCAATATCTGTTGCCGTTAATTGGGATCTGGCGGCAATCGGTATTGACGTTTATCCCCTTGGAAATTTTCAAAATTCTATATTCATGTGGCCATTATATTTTATCTTGTGCTTCAAGTTATTTTGCAGATATCTAAGCACAAGTTGCCCTTCAAAGTTTGGAACGCTCATGCGACCTTGAGCGTTACAGGTATGTCTAACATAGGACCCCACCAGAGGCGAATAATTTGGCGACCGTGAACCCTGAGTTCCCATTTACCAAAAACCATGATTGGTTTGCGATCTCTCAGTTATTCGTATGGCCTTTAGAATTTTCCTCTGGTTCTAACTTGCATTTTTAGATAGGCAACCCACACCAGCATGCATTTAGGTCTTCACTGCTAACGTCCTCACTGACTCAAAAAAAAATGGTGATTTTCCTCGAATATCTGATTGCTCCATGGCTCCCCAAGCTTAAGTAACCTACCAGGTCCGCCCTTCGTGATTATCCAAGCTGATATCGGGTCTTTGTTGCCCCCCTTCTCCACTTGTCCCACCGTGCATATCACAAATAATCATTCCAGCCTTGTTGACGTCATTTGAACCTTCGCCAGTTGCGAGCTTAATTCCGGAATTCAGGCTTTCCGAACATTGATTCCAGTTAGAATCTTTTGATAATCTTTTGAGAGATCAACCAACTCCTTGTCTCCACGACCCCCTAAATTCGGGATAGACGTCCTGATTAGGCCAGCGAGCCCACGAGCTCCGGTTATGAAACCCTCCTGATTCAACCGTTATATTACAACTCCTTTGACTCAGACACGCTGGAAACTAGTCAAAGTCCAATACGACAACGCCAGGGGCCCTACCATTGGGTCGCAATTGTAGTTACACGGGTAGATCACTCTTCTCTTATCCACTTTTGTCTCTCAGACGATTTGTCACTTGTTTCTAGCCTAACTCATTCGTTTGGCTTGCTAGAATTCCTATCCTCAGAGATGGTCCTTCATCAAATCTCCGCTTCCTTTGTTTAACGAGACACCAACCTTTCAGTCCGCTCTGCTCCCTTGCAAGACCGGACGTCTCGGAGGGGCATTTGTAGATGCAAGATTTGGCCCATCTCCTGCAAGGCTCTTTTGGCCCATTAAGCCTCGTTTGATCGTTTGTTGACCTACCTCAGATGCCATGTAGACAGCAGCATCGATGGCCGCTGACTACTGGTTGACGGCATAGGCTCTGGACGTTAACCCATATTGGCGTCCACATCTATGGACGTCTGCATGCGGTTGGCGGCAGGATCGCTGGACGTCAACCTGGTTTACTTGGTCTATGCAACTACCCCGAGAATATAGCCCACTTGCGCCTTTCTCTCGCCCATGCACCGCATGGGGCCGTTCCCAACGGGCATATGGGCCACCTTGGCACCCCCTTGACTCAGTAAAAAGCCTACTTGGCCTCTCCCCATTGGGTGGAGCTTTAATACATGGATTGCCATGTGTGCAAGTGTGCTTCTTCATACTTAGCATCCTAGGCATTCTAACCCCGAGTTCCACTATCTATATAACCTTTCCTTGAGCCCTCTGAGACGGGGGAGGGAGGCTGGACGTCCACATACTGCTACTTTGAGAGAGGAGAGAGAAAATCAAACCCCACCTTCAAACACTCATCTTCTTCCTTCTCTCAACATTTGGGACGTTCAGGAGGCTTCTTTTGGAGCTGGAGGAGCCTTGCAAGGAAGCTACATCGCCTGCAAATGAGGATCAACTCCCCCTCTTCCTCTCTTTCACTTCTTCTTTCCTTAATAGTTGCATGTTGCACACACCTTCCCATACACTCTAGGCACGTAGGTCACTTCCCTACATACCTAGAAAGGGGTTTCCCAACCAAAAATGGAGAGATGAAGGGTGGTCATAACACTTGGCCACCCCTCTTCTCAAGTCCGCATCCGGTACGAGATTCTCCTTTTCGGCTGTCTATTTTCGTTTTTTTAGCATTTACTATATTTTCTTTAGGCTAATAGAGTCCTTTTATGGCCGGAATAGTCCGTAGAAGACCGTGGAGCTCTTCTTCTTTGGCCGGCCAAAGGAGAAGAAGTTGAAGCCCCTGTCTCCATCCGCTGCGCGAGGCCGCTGCACTGACGCGATTCCATCACTCCTTGGGCACAGGTAAGGCCCTGGCGATCACAAAACTCCCCTTCTTTCATCTGGTTTTCCTTATTTTCTCTTCAGTCAAACTAGTCAACCGAGGTGTCAACGGGGTCAACTAGAGACCCACTCATCGCCATCGAGGGACGCCAGCGACGTTCGTCACTTTCAGAGGACTCCCCCGATGCCCACGATTGTCCGAGGAGCTAAGGGAAACGGATCGTCCACAGTCATGTTGAGTTCTAGCAAGACATGTGTAGGTTGTAATCTCATATGTCATCTTGCTCAACCTGTAAATCAATAGTGAAGGCTAGAAATAGGTCCTACTATTTGACATGATTCATGTATAGGTCCATTGGTTTCATAGATAAGTGATGACCAGTCTGTCCCCATGTAATTTTAATTAATTACATATATATATTTTGATGATTAACAAAACCAAACAAAAGTTTATCAATTATATCTAATGAATATTTCATGTCTTAAGTACAGAAAAAATACCAAGGTCAAACAAGCCAATAAAGGTATGCATTACTTCTCTAAATATTTCACAAGTCCATATCGATTTATGTTGAAGTTCATAATGATTTCCTTATAAGACTGAAAAGTCATGTTGTTTCAAACAAGTCGATGCCATAACGATTCTATAAGTGATCGCAACGATTTCCTTACAAGACTGAAAAGTCATGTTGTTTCAATCAAGTCGATGCCACAACGACTCTATAAGTTACCGTAACGATTTCTTTAGAGCTCGTAACGACTTGCTCGTCACAACGACTCTATAAGTTACCGTAACGATTTCTTTAGAGCTCGTAACGACTTGCCTGTCGCAACGACTATATAAGTTACCGTAATGATTTCTTTAGAGCCCGTAACGACTTGCTCGTCACAACGACTCTATAAGTTACTGTAACGATTTCTTTAGAGCCCGTAACGACTTGCTCGTCACAACAAGACTTTCTCGTCACAACGACTCTATAAGTTACCGCAACGATTTCTTTAGAGCTCGTAACGACTTGCCTGTCGCAACGACTCTATAAGTTACCGTAACGATTTCTTTAGAGCCCGTAACGACTTGCTCGTCACAACAACTCTATAAGTTACCGTAACGATTTCTCTAGAGCCCGTAACGATTTGCTCCTCACAACGACTTGCTCGCCGTAACGATTCTATAAGTATTCATAACGATTTCTTTAGAACTCACAACGACTTGCTCGCCGTAACGATTCTATAAGTATTCATAACGATTTCATAAGTCGTATAATCATCGATTTCATATCTTTATATCTTATTCATCTTAAAAGCGTTGACTAGTCAAAGTCCACATAGATATCTCTCTGTCACTTCTGCATTTATGAGATCTGAACGTATCTCTGCATGTATGCAGACAATATCATCCTTTATCTTGCTTACTCTGATTACGTCTTTTAGACTTAAGCTATTTGGCATTACTATTTTCATGTCTATTGCTACTGACGTTGACTGACATCAGAGACAACTTAGTTGTCTGCTATTTGAGATTGAGATTTGTGCAGACCTCTAAACTAGCTTCATGGTACAACGTTAAACAAAATAGAAGCCAACGGATATTTCTGAAGATCTCATCTCTTTGCGTGCTCAAGTGATCAAAAGACTGTTGACTGGAAGCTTCCAGGACTCCAGATGTCATTCAGTCTAACGACTACTCAAGAGAGAGACAACAGACACTTCAACGTCTAGATTTCAAATTGAAGATATAAATACAAGTCAGAAGAACAGAAGAAAAGCAGATCGCGTATTCAAGCATTCAAATTCTTCTGAAGAAGTCCAGAGCCAAGAACTTCATTCCACTTAGTTTTTGCTCTTTGCTCTCCACTAGTTTGTGAAAATCTTGAGAGAGCCCGTGTAGTTCTGAGAGTGTGCACTACAAGAAAAAGCGGAATTAGAGACCGAAAATTTCGGTCACAATTCGGTCACTAATTAGGGACCGAATTATGACTGAAATGAAGCAGTCTCTAAATAAAGATTTTAGAGACCGAATAAATTTCGGTCACAATTCGGTCACTAATTACCGAAATTTTCGGTCTCTATATTTTGGGACCGATTAGATTCAGTCACTATTCGGTCACTATTTAGGGACCGAATAGTGACCGCTTTTATTTCAGTCACAATTTTTTCACGAGTTGGCGGGATGGGAAAAATTTTGTGACCGATTGACTTCGGTCACTATTCGGTCACTAATTAGTAACCGAATTGTGACCGAAGTCAATCGGTCACAAAATTTTTGCGGGTTTAGTGACGGAATAGAGACCGATAGAATTCGGTCTCTAATTCCTTTATAACTTCCTTTGTGGCCACCGGCGCTTCTTCCACCCTGTGTCTCCTCTCTCACGTCGTGCCCGTGGACACCTCCGACGATCGCCCCGCCGAGACGCCATCGCCGTCGTCGTCTGCGTTGCCGCTGCCGTCCGGATCGCCGCCACTGTCCGGGTCGCTGCCCGCGTCCGCGTAACCTAGCCATTGTCCGGGTCGCCGTCGTTGTCCACGTCTTCATCCTCTCTCCCTCACCACCAGAGATCCACGTCGACGTCGCTGCCAGTAAGATCTCTCTCTCTCTCTCTCTGTGTGCATCTGTGTGTGTTTGGTGTGTGCCTGTGTGTATGTGTGGGTCGTGTTGGGTTGCAGGGAGCGCCACGGTGGGTGGGGGGTAGACAGTCGGGATGGGGTCTTTGATGTCTCTCTCTCTCTCTCTCTTTCTGTGCGTGTGTGTGTGTGTGTGTGTGTGGGGGGGGGGGGGGGGGGGGCTGTGCAGGCCGGAGGGGTTGGGGGGGCTGCGCAGGGCAGGGGGGCCTGTGTAGGGAGTAGGGGATTGGGGGGGCTGTGCAGGGAGGGGGGTGTTCCCGCGGGGAGTGGGGGGGGGGAGTCACAGGCGAGGGGTTTCTTGGGGGGGCTGTGCAGGGAGGGGGGTGTTCCCGCGGAGAGTGGGGGGGGGGGGGGGGTTGGGGGGGCTACGCAGGGCAGGGGGCCTGTGTAGGGAGTAGGGGATTGGGGGGGCTATGCAGGGAGGGGGGTGTTCCCGCGGGGAGTGCGGGGGGGGGGGGAGTCACAGGCGAGGGGTTTCTTGGGGGGGCTGTGCAGGGAGGGGGGTGTTCCCGCGGGGAGTGGGGGGGGGGAGTCACAGGAGAGGGGTGTTCCCATCTGATGTTATTTACAAATAAATAAGACTCTGAGTGGAATACGTGGGAATTAGAGAGAATTTCCTTGTAGGTGAACAATCTTGGTCTTACTCAACAGAAAATTCTTTGTCATGGGATAAACATAATAGAGTTGTCTTAAGAAGGGAGGCTCATCTCCTTTGGCAGATTCGCACTTGTTTTTTAGGTTGCCACCGTCTTTGCTACTTCCCTTGGGAGACAAA
Organism: Colocasia esculenta; assembly: GCA_014218235.1. Taxonomy (NCBI): domain Eukaryota; kingdom Viridiplantae; phylum Streptophyta; class Magnoliopsida; order Alismatales; family Araceae; genus Colocasia; species Colocasia esculenta. The sequence goes on along the minus strand of CM024765.1, from coordinate 87,360,402 downwards.
ACATTGTGTTTCCCCCAAAGTGGATTCTACAATGACAATCTAAAATTGTTCATATGGGAAATAATAGAGAAAAATGAAAGTTTCAATCTTTAGCTAGAGCTAAAATATGGATAGGAGTATACAAAGAGTAGCTCAATGAGTACATTTTTGGTCTTACGTTCAAATTCCCGCCCCCACATTTATCCATAAAAAGAATTTGAAGATTCCATGGTGTGAACATTGTGTTCAGTTAGCTATTGAATGTCATTTGTCCTGCCATTATGCTCACACTCTTTATTCCCAAAACGTAATTAGATAGTGGGAAAAAAAATCACACAAAAACATTTCCTGTGTGTCTTCATTACCATTGTTATAGCCACCAGTCTGGACGAGCTAATCATATTGATTAGATTCAAATGGTGTGCCTGTGTCAGTCTTGGTGAGCCATCAACTGTTCTTATGGCTGTGCCCAAGAGTCTGGATTATTACACTGTAGAAAAGGGAGTGATATATGCTAACTTAACTAATAGAAATTCCAATGACCTTAACCATGATAAGACACTGACAAAAAGGAAAATTAAAAAAAAAGAGCCAGCTTAAGAAGCCAACTAGGACTGCAGCCATGTTACAACTTAAGAAGATCCTCAGTGGAAGCAGTAGAGTTTATTAGTGCATGCTTGTCAAAGGAGATTTCCCTGGCAGACGAGGAGAGCTTCTGTTATGAATCTGAGAACATGATCGGCATCGCCAACATGTATTATAGCTTATGAGACTCACCTTGAAAAACTTCAAACCTTTTGAGGAACTGAACCAGACATCCATTGTGCTGGAAGCAGAAAGATGCGTTGAGCTTCTTTACCTCAATTGATGTGTTATATAAGCTTACGTTTAGTTTTCTGTATAGCCTTTTTCCCGACTTCAGTTGTTTTGCAGTGTACCCACAGTCAAGAGCAGCATGCAAAGCCACCTTCTCAATTGTCGTCAGAAAGATACAATCTATATGCCTGTAAAATAACCCCAATCAGATTATGTATATCTCTTTAGAATCCCTTTTAAGAATTAAATTTCATTAGTAAAGCTTCCTGGATCTGCTGGAAAGATTTTTTGGATATAATCCAGTAATTATAGGGTCTGTTTGTCCAGATTGTCCATATAATGCAAACCGAGCTTAAACTAAATCTATAAGTAAACATCTTAAAATGAGTCTTACGTCTCATCAGACATCAGTCTTGGAAATAGGTTAAATACAAGTCTCATGACCTAGCTAAGAATCTAGTCTGATAAATTCTCACTGTTAAGTTTAGAAAGAATAAAGTTTGATAGAAAACAAGTTTTATGTTTAAAGTCAGAATCAAACTTCATATTCAAATTCAGAATTGAGTTCTCACTGTTGAAACTAGAAATTGAGTTTCACATCTAAATTTAGAATTGAGCTTGATATGTAAAATTAGAACTGATTTTTATATTCGAATACAGAAATAAGCTTCATATTTAATTTCAAAATTGAATTCATGATTCAGAACTAAGGTTCATACTTAGAATTAAAGTTCAAACCTAAAACCCAGAATTGAGTGTCATATTTAGATTTCGAACTAAGTTTCATATTTTCAGAACTGAGATTTATTTTTAACAGCAGATTTGAGTTTCATATTTAAAACCAGAAATAAGTCTTGTGTTTGAATACAGAATTGGGTCTTATATTGAAATCCAGAATTAAGTCTTCTATCTAAATTCAGAATTACTTCTCAAGTAATATATGATAATGGAAGATATGTCTCTGCATGTGAAGATGAACTGTGTTCGGAAGATGTTTCTATTTATTATCTTCTGCATCACAGACAATAGTAGAAAACTGCTAGGGACATTTACTGACATGCAGTAGTTATATTGTCTTTTGCATCACAGACAATAGTAGAAAACTGCTTATAATAAGAATATAATACTCCTGTTCTCCTCCCATCTTTTCAGAACATCAAGCTGCTGAGATCTGTTGTCAGCCTTAACAGAGTAGAAGTCAAGAAGACAAAAACACATATTTAAGCAAATAGATAAGGAAAAACTGCTTACAGATGCAAAAAATAAACAAAAAATGGAGACAGCGCACTAGAAATATGTGCAAAAGTATCTGACTAAACATGTATAGTGTTAAAGAAATGAGGTTGACCACATAAGTCAAAGTCTTCACTATCTGCAGTCCATCAGAACCTTTGCTGCTTCATTTGTATGCAAGAGCAATACCAGGTATCTCTACAAAGTATAAACCACTTATACATCATTATATCAAGAAGGACAGTGGAGGGAGAAGTACTTTTCTGTTTTCTTTGATAAAGTGATTCTCTGATGAGCACTGGTCAAACAGCCCCATCTTAGATAAAGTGATTCTCTGAAGGACAGTGGAGGGACTTTTGGTGTGATAGTGAAGACTAATAGCTCTGATCTCTGTTTGAATCTGAAGAAGAACAGCACTTCTAGAGGAGCTTATACCTCTGAATCTATTCTTTTTCTACTTTCATTCTTTATTCTACTATATATCTGGCTTATTTCCATTAAAATCTGGGGTGATTTGTGGATACATTTTATTCATTAAAATCTGGGGTGATTTGTGGATACATTTTATTCTTTTCTTCTGAATGGTGAAGCCAGTTCAATTTTGCAGCTACCAAGTTACAATGTCATCATTTCTTTTGTGTTTAGGAATGAGGATTTTTCCTTATAAATTAACAAAGTATATGTATAAATAAAAAAAGTTCACACAGATGTACAATTATGTAATGGCATTATTAAAAAATCTATATCTATTTTAATAAATATTAATTTGTTTATATTGGCCAATGCTCTAAAATTGTCTGATGCATATTTATGATTTTGCTCTGAGCAGTACAACATATATAAGCAATTAAACACAGCTAGCTAAATTTAGTAATTAGATTATAAGCACATTAAGATAAGGTAGACCAAATATAAAGCTGAAAACAAAGATAAGGGAATACGGATGATGATAATCACTGCACCTGGTAATTATGGAACCATATGTGATTAATTCAGTCCTTCCAGATTAGACATCAAGCCAGACATTTTAGGGGAACACAAGTTTGCTTTTGCAGCCCAGAAGTCTGAAATTGGCACCCTAGAATATGAGAATCAATAATATTTGGGCCTTAAGAAATTTAATTCAGCTAAAATTGTATTATACTTCTTACTTTAATGCAATTTATTTACATGTATGTGTGAATTTAGTTTATTATTGCACTTGTTTATATGTATGATATTATTTTTATTTTCTTTTCATATTTATGTGGTTTAATATTGCACTTGTTTATATGTATGCTTTAGTTTTTATTTTCTTTCTAACACTGCACACACATCACGAGAGCGTGTTAAGCTCGTGTCAATGAACCTCCCGTTTAAGACTTTGGGATTGATGTGCACGAGTCTTATTTTCAAAGATGAGAACGTGTATATCTAACTCAAAGTCCTGAATTGTCCCGTTTTGGACAGTCTGTGAATGTTTGATCGCAGTTAGGTGGTCATTTACTATGTGCTTGTATTATTTGTTAAAATTTCAGGTGTGTCTACTCACTCCTCTCTGATATACCTTTATTGATTTAGAATATTTTTCTTAACCACTTATTAGTAAGTGTTTAAGAAAATATCTTAATCAATAAATATTTTTGGTATATCGGAGAGGTGTGGGGAGATGCTGCCGAAATTTTCAGCAAATAATACAATCACATAGTAAATGGTCATCTGAGTGCGATCAAATATTCACAGATGGGTAAAAAGTGATAATCAAAATAATAAATCCTTCCTATTCATTTCGGTTGCGTCGAAGGATGTGTGATTTAGAATTTTAAAGTTATTTGTCTATTGATATTGTTTGGGTGTAGGACAGCAATGGCTTCAGACCGTTCATGGATGTATCGCAGAATAGTTGATCATGTGGTGTCCTAGGAGTTTAGGGTCGGAGTTGAGAGTTTCGTTCAGTTTGCATTGGGGAATCCAAATGCAGAAGTAGACAGCCAAGGTGGCATCCGATGTCCTTGTATGATTTGTAAAAATTTGAAGTGGAATTCCCCATGGGAAGTTCAACGCCATTTATACAGAAAAGGGTTTGTTGAAGGTTATATGAATTGGACATGTCATGGTGAGGACTTCTGGTCGCACGAGCCTAGTAATGTGGAAGGCACAAGTACGTACGTGGATATGGTTGTAGATGCTGCTGGTCCGACATTCAGTGTACATGTGGATTCTGTATATGCTGAAGACGTGCCGAATAAGGGAGCCAAAAGATTCTATCAGTTACTTAAGGATGCTGATGAGCCATTGTGGGATGGTTGTCAAAAGCACACTCGGTTGTCAGCGGTGTCACAGTTGTTGAACTTGAAATCTGAATTTCATATTTCTGAGAATTGCTTTGATCGTCTCTTCCTCATCATCAAGAGCATGTTACCTCCAGATGAAAAGCTGCCTCCAAATTTTTATCGTGCCAAGAAGATGGTCAATGATTTAGGACTTGGATATGTGAAAATAGATGCATGTCCTAATCATTGTATGTTGTATGACAAAGAGAATGCAGATATGGTATCTTGTTCAGTTTGCCGTCATGATAGATTTAAACCTAAAAGAGGGGTCAATTCTAGGGGAAAGATATACCTTATGCGTCATTGCGATATTTCCCCCTTACACCCAGGCTGCAGCGGATGTATATGTCTTCAAAGACAGCTGGACATATGAGGTGGCATGCAGAAAGAGTACGTCGGGACATCGATATTATGACTCATCCTGTAGATGGCGAAGCTTGGATTCATTTCAACCATGTTTATCCTATCTTCTCAAGGGAGTCACGTAATGTGAGACTTGGTTTATGCACTGACGGATTCAATCCATTTGGAGGTTCAGTGGCTTCCTACTCCAGCTGGCCAGTGTTCGTGACACCATACAACCTTCCTCCGAGCATGTGCATGAAGCGAGAGAATTTGTTCCTGTCCTTATTGATTCCTGGTCCAAAAAGTCCTACAAAAAATATAGACATCTATCTAAGACCGTTGATTGATGAATTGAAATTATTATGGACTGAGGGGGTCAATACTTATGATGCATCTAGAAAGCAAAATTTCACCATGAGGGCAGCATTGATGTGGACTATAAGTGATTTTCCTGCATATGGAATGCTATCTGGTTGGAGCACACATGGGAGGCTAGCATGTCCGTATTGTATGGAGAATACCAAATCATTTGTACTTAAACATAGTGGGAAGTCCTGCTGGTTTGATTGTCATCGTCAGTTTTTACCAGCTAATCACCCTTTCAGAACACAAAAAGATGCATTCCTAAAGAACAGAAAGGAACGAGATGAAGTTATATTCGAGAGGTTGTCCGGTCATCATATGGCAGCACGTGTTGAAAATTTGCCAGATATCACACAACAGATGGGTAGTACCCGACACCTTTCAGGTTTGGGAAGAAGCACAACTGGGTGAAGAAAAGCATTTTCTGGGAGCTACCTTATTGGTCGACTCTTCTTGTGCGGCACAATCTAGACGTGATGCATATGAGAAAAATGTCTTTGATAATGTATTCAACACAGTTATGGATATCAAAGGTAAAACAAAGGACAATGTGAATGCACGCTTGGACTTGTCCATGCTCTGTAAACGTCCAGAGTTAGAAATTGTTGAAGTAAATGGGAAATCAAGTAAACCAAAAGCAGTTTATGTGCTTGGAGGAGGACAAGTCAAGGAAGTGTGTCAGTGGCTGAAACAGCTGAGATTTCCTGACGGTTATGTGTCAAATATTGCTCGTTCTGTCAACGTCAGTGAGGGAAAGATATATGGAATGAAGAGTCACGACTGCCATGTGTTCATGCAAAGGTTGCTACCTATTGCATTTCGTGACATCTTGCCGAAGCCGCTATGGGGAGCGTTATCTGAGTTGAGTCGATTTTTCACGATTCTATCTGCATCAGAACTCAGGCTTCAGGATGTACAAACTATCGAACAGAATGTGGTCACCATTGTATGCAAGTTGGAGAAGATATTTCCACCTGGTTTCTTCGATTCAATGGAGCATTTACTCGTACATCTACCATATGAAGCAAAGGTTGGAGGGCCAGTACAATATAGATGGATGTATCCATTTGAGAGGTATATGCATGATATTAACTGTTTCCTTCTTACCATTGCACCTTACATAAGCGATAGATTTTCTAATTGTCTCTTACATTGTGGATGTAGGTGTATGCATGACCTCAAAATGAAAGTCCGAAATAAAGCAAAAGTGGAGGGTTCTATTGCTGAGGCATACATTATGGAGGAAATCTCTAACTTTTGTTCAATGTACTTTGAAGCAGACATTCAAACTCGTTGGACACAACCTCCACGTAATGATGATGGGGGGGAATCTGTGGGTTCAAATCGACTCTCAATATTTACTCATCCTGGACGTGCCTTCAGACGTTCTTCAACTCAAATGCTGGATGACAGAGAGTTATGTGCCGCAGAGATATATATTCTTTTAAATTGTTCCGAGCTAGAATGCTATGTTGAGTAAGTATTAATATCACAATTTAAATTTATATGTAAGTTCTTTGCCTTTATTTTACCTATTGAATGTGGTCTGCTATTCATATTGCAGACAATTTGATTCAGAATTAATTCAAAGAAATCCACATCTCACTGATTTTGAGGTTGAAAAAGAACGAGAGAAGTCATTGGCCTTATGGCTAAGAAAACGCGTAAGTGTACACCGTCAAAGAGTATTCAACAAAATTCATTTCACTTTTTAATTAGCCTTTTCTACACGCAGGTTGAAGAAGGTTTAATTACTGATGAAAGAGTTCGTCAGGTAGCCTACGGCCCATCCAAAATTGCACAGAATTATGTGGGATTTATTGTTAATGGGTATAGGTTTCATACAAAAGACTATGGGCAGAATAAATCTACCATGAACAGTGGCGTATGTGTAAAAGGGAGTACATATAATGAAAGTGAGTATGACTACTATGGTATTGTAGAGGAGATCCTACAGTTGCAATATCTAGGACAAGACAATCATATATTCTTGTTCAAGTGTCATTGGTTTGATCTGAATTCCATTCGAAATGACACAACGCATGGGATTGTCGAGCTTAAGCATAAGTCAAAATTGAATACTTATGAGCCATTCATCTTAGCCACACAAGCCCAGCAAGTGTATTATACAAGCTATCCATCATCTACAAACAAAGAACGAAATGATTGGTGGGTAGTTTGCAGAGTTAAGTCAAGACTATTCTCTGATTATGAATTGGACATGACTGATCAGACACCTGTAGAGGTCAGTGTTGAATTCTTTCAAGAAGACTTTGTCGAAAATGTAGAGTTGACAACTCATATTGAAGAAGCTGAATCTGAAGCACCAATGTCCTTGTCTCACGAAAATGAGGTCGAAGAAGTCGATCTACGTGACATGGAAGACAGTAGTGCTCGTTGTACAGATATTGAATGTGAAAGTTCTGATGAGGAAGATGAATATACCAGTGATGAATGTGAAGATGATGATGAAGATGGGGTTGAATTGAACATATCGTCATCATCTGAGGAGGAAATGGATATCAATTAAACAAGGGTAGAATTTTTTCACACTTGTAAAGTATATGTCAAGTAGCTCACTTTGAATATAAGCAATTGACTAGTACACATTATTATTTTATGTTCTCTATGAAGATATGGTGCGTGGAGCTAGATCTGGTAGCAGTTCTTGGAGGGGCAGCCGTGGGAGGGCTTTGTTCGTCGCATCTGGTATGTATATTTTTCTAATGTAGTCATCTGTGTGTATTTTTCTTTGTGTATTATTTATGTGTACTTCTGTAGTGTTAATTCCATTCAAATTGTTACAGCTTCTGCTTCTCCTTCGGATGAGCGGACACCTCCTCCCCCTAGCAGACTAGGTATGTATATTTCATATTTTAAGGGTTTTTGTAGTCATTATTTAAACATATTATTAATGTTATTAGAATTGCTACAGTTGCTGGTCCTTCTTCTGGATCTCGTACCGTACCTGCAGGTATGTATATTTCAATTTTCAAGTATTTTTGTAGTGGCTCTATATACATATTATTAATGTTATTAGAATTGCTATAGTTGTTAGTCCTTCTGCTCCTCCTACCGTGCCCGCAGGTATGTATAATATTTATAGATGTACTTTTATTGTGCATTCATCTTCCTCATTACTTATGCCTTCTGTTCTAGTTACAGCTGTTGGTGCATCCTTCGAGTCTCCTCCTGTAGCAGCTGGTATGTATATTTAAAGTTATACTTTCATGTACACATTAATTTTGATGCCATTAAAATGTCACATGCTCAGGTCACTCTACACATTCTGCAGATGCACCATTAGGTTTGTATATTTAAATGTTAGGATATTTCTGTAGTCATTATTTAGTATTTTTGTACATTACTCATGTTGTTCTTCAATTTTGTCCATGTTCGGTGCCAGAGGATGCTGTGAGTCTGCAGGAGGGCGGAGGTAGTTTTTATGAGAGCACTCTGCGGGAGGTCTGGATTAATGGGTACGTAATCAACGTGTATGTATTTCTTACGAGCAATGAGGTGAATTTAGTTCATAATTTGACATTATGCAGTTACATCATTGCAGTGATAAAATAGAGCCTGCTCAAGCATCTCAATTTATCACAAGAACATTACAAGCACACTTTCCTGGACCTATTCATAGATTCAATGATTTCCCGATGGAGGTCCAGGAGCACTTGTATCAGATGTTCATGGTATGTAATTTTGCATTGTCATTTAATTCTTATCGTATTCATACATGCAGTTAACTAACTCTTATGTATATAGAGCCAGCATCGATTCACGCGTCGTCCGGACGAGGCGCGGTCTCGATTTGTATGGACGATGACCGCAAGATCAAATTTCAAGCATTTGATGTATAACGCGAGAAAAAATGCAGAGAAACATTCTCAGAGTGCAGACCCGACTCTTTGGAAGGAGCGGGCACCCAGTTGGATGAGGGGAGAATATTGGGAAACTCTTTGCGACATCTGGGTTGCAGAGAAATGGCAACAGACATCCTCAATAATGAAAGTTAATCGGGCTGTCAATCCAGAAGCAAACATGCATAGTAGTGGGTCTGTCTCTTTTGCGACCCATCAGTCCAGATTGGTAAGTAATTTGTCCATTTCTGGTCTCTTTTATTTATAAAGGTACTCATTTATGTCATGTTTTTTCTGTGAAATAGGAGAAGGAGCTAAAAAGGCAGCCGACATTTTCGGAGGTGTTCGATAGAACACACAAGAAAAAAGGAACGGATGCATACATTAGCGATAGAGCCCGCGTGGTTGCAGTAAGTATTTAGAAGATATTCACTATTTAATTTTTCACATTAATATGAATATTAACTACTATCATTTTTTTTGTTTTCTTGCAGGAGTCATACAGAGAACAAATGACAGAGAAGTATGCCGGGGAGGACGAGCAGCCGCCGTTAGATCATGAGGTATGGGTTGCGGCAACTGGGGCCCCAAAGAATGGCCATGTGTATGGTTTTGGGCACAGCATCGACACGAGCCGGGTGTTATCTGGAGGATCCAGCTCAGGGTCACAGACCAGTTCATTCCACGCAGGAGTTGGTACTCCAGGTACTTCTCCAGGACAGCTGATGGGATTCATTGACAGTAGGATATCGGGCTTAGAGTCTCGTCTGGCGGATTCGATGGAGACTCGTCTTGCCCAGATGCAGATGCACGTGACCGACGCACTACAGGCCCAGCTCTCCAAGACCCTCTCCCAAGTTATCGCCCAGGCCTTCTCACAGGCACCACCTCCTCCGCCACAGGCAGCACCTCCTCCACAGGCAAGTTATTTTAACTTTCATTTGGGTTGATCGACGCACATTTTTTTGTTAAGCAAGACAGTTTGGATTAAAAATGAAGAACTTAGGTAGGTTTCGGGGTTCAAAATTAGAAATACTCATCCGATTGGCCTCCGGTTTTTTCCAGCACGGCCAGGGAGATGAATGTGACTTATGGAAACTGATGGAGTTCAATTCGGACTCCCGGTTTGAGGTCGACGCCTCAAACTTGCATTCGAGAAGTCAGTTTAGATTAAAGATGAAGACTTTAGGTAGGTTTCGGGGTTCAAAATTAGAAATACTCATCCGATTGGCCTCCGGTTTTTTCCAGCACGGCCAGGGCGATGAATGTGACTTGTGGAAACTGATAGAGTTCAATTCGGACTCCCGGTTTGAGGTCGACGCCTCAAACTTGCATTCGAGAAGTCAGTTTAGATTAAAGATGAAGAATTTAGGTAGGTTTCGGTGTTCAAAATTAGAAATACTCATCCGATTGGCCTCCGGTTTTTTCCAGCACGGCCAGGGCGATGAATGTGACTTGTGGAAACTGACGGAGTTCAATTCGGACTCTCGGTTTGAGGTCGACGCCTCAAACTTGCATTCGAGAAGTCAGTTTAGATTAAAGATGAAGAATTTAGGTAGGTTTCGGTGTTCAAAATTAGAAATACTCATCCGATTGGCCTCCGATTTTTTCCAGCACGGCCAGGGCGATGAATGTGACTTGTGGAAACTGACGGAGTTCAATTCGGACTCCCGGTTTGAGGTCGACGCCTCAAACTTGCATTCGAGAAGTCAGTTTAGATTAAAGATGAAGAATTTAGGTAGGTTTCGGGGTTCAAAATTAGAAATACTCATCCGATTGGCCTCCGATTTTTTCCAGTACGGCCAGGGCGATGAATGTGACTTGTGAAAATTGAGGGAGTTCAATTCGGACTCTCGGTTGAGGTCGACGCCTCAAACTTGCATTCGAGAAGTCAGTTTAGATTAAAGATGAAAAAATTAGGTAGGTTTCGGGGTTCAAAATTAGAAATACTCATCCGATTGGCCTCCGATTTTTTCCAGCACAGCCAGGGCGATGAATGTGACTTGTGGAAACTGACGGAGTTCAATTCGGACTCCCGGTTTGAGGTCGACGTCTCAAACTTGCATTCAACAAGTCAGTTTAGATGAAAGATGAAGAATTTAGGTAGGTTTCGGGGTTCAAAATTAGAAATACTCATCCAATTGGCCTCCGGTTTTTTCCAGCACGGCCAGGGCGATGAATGTGACTTGTGGAAACTAACGGAGTTCAATTCGGACTCCCGGTTTGAGGTCGACGCCTCAAACTTGCATTCGACAAGTCAGTTTAGATTAAAGATGAAGAATTTAGGTAGGTTTCGGGGTTCAAAATTAGAAATACTCATCCGATTGGCCTCCGGTTTTTTCCAGTACGGCCAGGGCGATGAATGTGACTTGTGAAAACTGACGGAGTTCAATTCGGACTCCCGGTTTAAGGTCGACGCCTCAAACTTGCATTCGACAAGTCAGATTAGGTTAAAGATGAAGAATTTAGGTAGGTTTCGGGGTTCAAAATTAGAAATACTCGTCCGATAGGCCTCCGATTTTTTCCAGCACGGCCAGGGCGATGAATGTGACTTGTGGAAACTGACAGAGTTCAATTCGGACTCCCGGTTTGAGGTCGACACCTCAAACTTGCATTCGAGAAGTCAGTTTAGATTAAAGATGAAGAATTTAGGTAGGTTTCGGGGTTCAAAATTAGAAATACTCATCCGATTGGCCTCCGGTTTTTTCAAGTACGGCCAGGGCGATGAATGTGACTTGTGAAAACTGACGGAGTTCAATTCGGACTCCCGGTTTGAGGTCGACGCCTCAAACTTGCATTCGACAAGTCAGTTTAGATTAAAGATGAAGAATTTAGGTAGGTTTCGGGGTTCAAAATTAGAAATACTCATCCGATTGGCCTCCCGTTTTTTCCAGTACGGCCAGGGCGATGAATGTGACTTGTGAAAACTGACGGAGTTCAATTCGGACTCCCGATTTGAGGTCGACGCCTCAAACATGCATTCGACAAGTTAGATTAGATTAAAGATGAAGAATTTAGGTAGGTTTCGGGGTTCAAAATTAGAAATACTCATTTGATTGGCCTCCGATTTTTTCCAGCACGGCCAGGGCGATGAATGTGACTTGTGGAAACTGTCGGAGTTCAATTCGGACTCCCGGTTTGAGGTCGACGCCTCAAACTTGCATTCGACAAGTCAGTTTAGATTAAAGATGAAGAATTTAGGTAGGTTTCGAGGTTCAAAATTAAAAATACTCATCCAATTGACCTCCGGTTTTTTCCAGCACGGCCAGGGCGATGAATGTGACTTGTGGAAACTGACGGAGTTCAATTCGGACTCCCGGTTTGAGGTCGACGCCTCAAACTTGCATTCGAGAAGTCAGTTTAGATTAAAGATGAAGAATTTAGGTAGGTTTCGGGGTTCAAAATTAGAAATGCTCATCCGATTGGCCTCCGGTTTTTCCAGCACGGCCAGGGCGATGAATGTGACTTGTGGAAACTCACAGAGTTCAATTCGAACTCCCGGTTTGAGGTCGACGCCTCAAACTTGCATTTGAGAAGTCAGTTTAGATTAAAGATGAAGAATTTAGGTAGGTTTCGGGGTTCAAAATTAGAAATACTCATCCGATTGGCCTCCGGTTTTTTCCAGCACGGCCTGGGCGATGAATGTGACTTGTAGAAACTGACGGAGTTCAATTCGGACTCCCGATTTGAGGTAGACGCCTCAAACTTGCATTCGAGAAGTCAGTTTAGATTAAAGATGAAGAATTTAGGTAGGTTTCGGGGTTCAAAATTAGAAATACTCGTCCGATTGGCCTCTGATTTTTTCCAGCACGGCCAGGGCGATGAATGTGACTTGTGGAAACTGACGGAGTTCAATTCGGACTCCCGGTTTGAGGTCAACGCCTCAAACTTGCATTCGAGAAGTCAGTTTAGATTAAAGATGAAGAATTTAGGTACGTTTCGGGGTTCAAAATTAGAAATACTCATCCGATTGGCCTCTGGTTTTTTTCCAGCACGGCCAGGGCGATGAATGTGACTTGTGGAAACTGACGGAGCTCAATTCGGACTCCCGGTTTGAGGTCGACGTCCCAAACTTGCATTCGACAAGTCAGTTTAGATTAAAGATGAAGAACGTTTCGGGGTTCAAAATTAGAAATACTCATCTGATTGGCCTCCGGTTTTTTCCAGCACAGCCACAGCGATGAATGTGACTTGTGGAAACTGACGGAGTTCAATTCGGACTCCCGGTTTTAGCTCGATGCCTCAAACTTACAATCAACAAGTCAGTTTACATTAAAAATGATTAACTTACGTTTAGGGGTTCAAAATTAGAAATACTCATCCGATTGGCCTCCGAATTTTTTGTAAATTTAAATATTTTATTGTTTCTAATAATATTCAATTTTAACTTATTATTGTTATATATGTATTGTAGGTTCCTTCAGCAAGTGGCGTGGGAGGAGACGAGCACGAGGACGAGGAGGATGATTCATGATTTCCATTTCACTATTATTCTTATTGTTATTGACATTTGTATTGTTGTTGTGGATAGTTTATTATTAAGATGTTGTCTATATTTTTGTTGTTCATGTGGACTTTATATTATTATTGTGGACTTTATATTATTGTTTTGTTGTGGAGATTTTTATTTTATTATTGTGTGGTGGACATTTTTATTATTGTTGTTTGTGGTCATTTACTGTGTTGTATTGTGGATATTTATTATTGTTGTGAACGTTGTTTTATTTACACAGGTTATTTTGCTAAAAATTTACAAATTAAAAAAAATTACAAAAACAGAGACCGATTAGTGACTAAAAAAAACAGTCACAATTCGGTCCCTGATATAGAGACCGAATTGAGACCGAAATTATTCGGTCTCAAATAGAGACCGAAAGCATCGGTCTCTATTCAGTCCCTATATCGGAGACCGAATTGTGACTGATTTGATCGGTCTCTATTAGTGACCGATTTATTTCGGTCTCAATTCGGTCTCTTTATCAGGGACCAAATTGTGACCAATTATTCGGTCTCTATTTGAGACCGAATAATATCGGTCTCAATTCGGTCTCTATATCAGGGACCGAATTGTGACTGATTATTCGGTCTCTATTTGAGACCGATTTATTTCGGTCACAATTCGGTCTCTATATCAGGGACCGAATTGTGACCGATTGTTCGGTCTCTATTTGAGATCGAATAATTTCGGTCTCAATTCAGTCTCTATATCAGGGACCGAATTGTGACCGAAATTATTCGGTCTCTGATGTGGACTTTTTAGCGACTGAAGTGCTTCAGTGACTATTCGGTCACTAATCAGTGACCGAATAGTGACCGAACTGTTTCAGTCACAGATTTGTGACCAGAAATTGTTCACCGACAAGTTCGGTCTCTATTCAGTCGCTATTCGGTCTCTGAACTGTTTAGAGACCGAATAGAGACCGAATATTTCGGTCTCTATTACCATTTTTTCTTGTAGTGGTGCCTTGTTTAGATCTTTGCTCTCAGTTCTAGTTGCTTCAGATCCTTGCTTGTCAAAAGCTTGATCTAGGGGCTTGAATTTCATTCATTCTCTTTGTGCCGTTCCCTTCGGTTGTGAAGGAAGACCTGGTGGTATCCAGGGTGTTGTTCCCTTCGGTTGTGAAGGAAGACCTGGTGTGGTATTCAGGGTGTTCTTCCCTTCGGTTGTGAAGGAAGACCTGGTGTGGTATCCAGGGTGTTGTTCCCTTCGGGTGTGAAGGAAGACCAGTTGAGCTGGGTGTTGTAGCGTCCTTAGGGGGACTGTACCCTAGTTAGTGAAATCCTGAGTTGTTGCTCAGGGACTGGACGTAGGACTCCTAAGGAAAGGAGATCCGAACCAGGATAATCCTTGTGTTGTGTGATTATCTTCTTTGTGTGTTTGATATTTAAACTAACAGTCACTAACTTACTTCGAAGAACGTTTGTGTGAATGTTTTTAGTTACAGGTATCTTCTAGATTAATTTTTAAAGACCCATTCACCCCCCCTCTGGGCTCGTCAACTGGGCAACAATAAGTCCCTTAGAATTGTAGTTACACCATTTCTGGACGTGGAACCAACGGCTGTCGACAGACAGGAAGTACCTGTCGACAGGCCTCAAGTTCACAGAACCCAGAACTTCTACAAAATCAGTAGCTGTCGACAGATGATTCTTGCCTGTCGACAGCCACTATCAGAATCCCAGATACATGGTTCTGGAAACTAGTAGCTATCGACAGCTACCTTCTAGCTATCGATAGATGCTGCCCTGTTATGTTTTCAGCACCATTTCTTGTTCCATCTTTTGAAGACTCACTATGCTATTGACCTCACAAGTTGTTTATCTCATTTTCCTTGGACTCTAAACTACTTTATAACCAAGACGATTTCATTACTCAATCATTAAACTATCTTTTGAAATTTCTATCTCTATTGTGCTCACGAAATATAACTTATGATCTGAAGACAATACTCTCTTCAAAGAGGGTTTAGGATCACTTGCGGTAGCACCAGTCACTTGTGATCAGCTGTGGGCGACAGTTTGTAGGTAAATCAAAGTCAATGGACTGACGATGGTGGGTAATAAACCCCGTTCTTGCGCTATGAACAAGATCCAAGGTACTGGAATCGCCTAGGCACTGAGGATGTATTTACGTCTATTTAGTAACCTCTTGAGAGCAGTATGATGCCTGTCGAATTTGTTCTAAAATCAAGTTATGATCTGAATTTTGAAAGACAAATATGACTTTTGTTCTGAGATTCGTTTGAGCCCATTATGAAACCAACTTGGGCTATATGTTTATGTTAAGTATGAAGTTCATGAGCAAATATGTTTGATTCATATATGCACCTTCTGAATACTCACTTAGTTTTGCAATTCAAATTCCTATCTTTACGCTTACTATCACCTACTGAGTCCCTCCGACTCATGCCTTTGTTTCCTCCACCCCCTTTCAGATTGAAGGAGAGTGCAAACTCAGCTACAGATTATTCACAACTCTACTGGTGATGAAGAAGAAGAAGTAGAAGAGCATAGTTTTAGTGACTCTTTAGAGATTTTGTTGTACTATTAAAGGTCTAGAAGAGAAAGTTTGGCTTTAGGTAAATAATGAGTGTTAATACTTAGTTACTTTGTTGAGGTATAATACTTTCAAAAAATGCCTTTGTGGAATAGTTTGCTAGTCTTGGGCACTACGCATATTTGCCAGCCCATAACGAAGTTTGTTAGTATAACCCCTCTTCCGATCAAGAGCTATGTGATATGTATATGTGTGTGTGCGGTCGGAGGAGGGTGTTACATCCTAAGGGCAAGGCCTGCCCTGGGGCTTATGCCGACATACAACTGGGCCCACGGAAACACCTGAGGCGACACAGGCACTGTCGCGACCCCCAAGGTCGTCGCGACACCATCACGACAGGGGAGGGCACCACGATAGCCTTATCGTGATGGGGCATGGCATCGCGACAGCAGACCCTGTCGCGACCCAGAACCGCGTCACGACAGTGACCCTGTCGTGACCGGGAAGTATGGCGCGACAGCCTTATCGCGACCGCCAACCGCGTTGCGATAAGGTCGCGCCCAAGCGGGCCCACGCCTCCTCAGATGTCACGATGCGCCGAGCCGTCTCGACACCAGCAGAGAGGCAGACCAACGGGATCCTCAATCTCGGGCTGCCCACAAACCATACAAGCATGCACACACGGGGGAGGGGTGCATGGGAAGCTATCTAAACTAGCTTGAAAGCACGAAGAGCTCCCGATCGTCCCGGATCGAGAAGAGTTCAAGTAATCCCTACTTTTTGCGAAGAACGAACCCTAATGGGGCCCTTCATGATGCACGACCATCTCCTCCTTGCTCCACGACACCGCTCCCACGCTCTGCCACGAGCCGCCGACCACTCCACGCCCGGATCACCGGAGGGGAGCCTCCCCATCGCCGGAGAAGAGGGGAAAGGGAAGAAGAGGAGAGAGAGGAGAAAGGGGTAGCCAGCCAACGCCTTAAGCCCCCAGCACCCAGAACGCGACGGACCGCCCTGTCGCGTTACAAAGCTTAACGCGACGGGTCAACGAACCGCGATAAGAACGCACCCCTCAAGGGCGCCGCGACAATGCGATAGGCCGTACTGACACACCTGCCACTCTGGCATGTGTCAGACGACTGACAGGATAGAAAGCAGTCGCGACCTGTTGATCGGTCGCAACACCAAGACGCAACGGGAACCCCGGGCGCGACAAGAACGCGACGCACACGCGTGTCGTGACACGGATGACTATCGTGTCGGGCACCTCCGATGCGACACTAACACATCGCCCATCCTGGATGCGTTAGTGGTCAGTCATCCCACGACACCGGACGGAAGCTGGGAAATTGGGTCTTACACCTGTACTCACCGCACGTTGTGGGAGGTCACAGGTGGTCACCGGGACCTCTGTCTGTGGTTGCGACATTGCCCTTGTCGCATTTAGATCGTGACAGGTCCCCTGTCGCCTTCTGACCCAGGTCGTGACAGACAGGGTGTCGCCTTCTGGTGGCGACAACCCTTGTGTTGCCTTCTCAGATAGAGAGTGGCTTGGCGACCTGTTCGGAGTTTATGTAAGACCCGGCCCTCTTGGGGCCTTGGCCCTATCCTCAGAGTCGTGGCAGGCACCCTGGTCGCGACATGGTCGCGCCAGGGGAGTCCATCTCGATAGGCTTTTGGACGCGGCACACCTGGCCGTCGCGACATGGTCGCGACGGGGGTGGGCGTTGCGTTCTTGTCACGGCGTCTGGAGGCATCGCGACTACTTTTCTGACCAATGTGACCGATGTCCTTTCTATTAGAACAGATTTTCCAGGTGTCAGGTGCGTACAACGTTGACGCGACCTAGTCAGTCGTTGCATTCTGGTTTCTCGGTCTTCGAGGTTTGACCGCTTTTAGGGTCACGCCAGGGCAGGTGGTCGCGACAGAATCACGACGCCCTGGGGCGTCGCGACATGGTTAGTGTCGTGCCAGCCTGACCGGTTGCATCTTGGGGCCCATCAATTTAAAACCGAGGGCTGCGCCCCATTTCCCCCTCTCGCCCTTTCCTTTCTCTTCTTCCCCCTTCTTCTTCCTCCTCCAAGCTCTCTCTTATCCGGCGGTTCTTGGCGTGCTTGAGGTGCTTGTGGTGGGAGGTGATACCCTGTTCATGCAGGCGGCATGATCGTGGAGCTTGGAGCGAGGAAGAGTTAGTCATTCCGACGTAAAGGCCCCAACGGGTCGGCTCTACTCTTGGAGGTAGGGACCCTTGACTCCTCTCGCCCTAGCATGCTCTCGTCCCCTTGAGATTGTGGTTTCTTGTGGTTTGGAGTTGTGGGATCATGAGGGTCATGCTCGTGTGAGTGAGGATTCCATCGAGTGTAGATTCCTTGTAAATCCATGTTTTATGGGGTTTAAGGGTGGTTTGTATGGTTTATAAGCTTTCCTACATGTTTAGCATGCTCCCCTCCCCCTATGGATGTGTTTTGTATCGGATTTTGGGTGGTCTCTGGGAAGATCGTCCTGGAACCCCTCTCGGCTGAGAACACGACCTGTATAGAGGTCGCGATGATGTCGCGACTAGCTAGACTGCCGCAACATCATTGCGGCGCTCTTAGGCATCGCGACATGGTCGTGACGGCCTTGGGCATCACGACAGTGTCGCGACGGCTTGATGCGTCGCGACCATAACAGAGACAGGTAAGGTCTTGCGAAGTTCCGTTTTCTGTAGAGTCTTCGCCGTTTTCGCTCGCCCGGTGCTCGGCACTTGAGGGCTTGTGCCGTGAGAGTGGTTGTTAGCATTGCCTGGGACCCCCATCCCTGCATGCCTGTTGAGGGAGTACTCTGGGAGCGGGCGTGCTCGATTCACGGACTCTGGAGCGGAGGGGAAAACGGTGGTTAGGATAGCGGTGCTGAGTCGTTTGCAGTGCTCTCGTAGTTGGTCTTCTTCCCGGCGCAGTCCAGCTAGTCCTTTTCTCACTGCCTCGCTCTTTGTGGCCCCAGAACCACCTAGAGAGGCCAGGCGTGGGATCGTAGTCCGGCCAGGCTACGATAGTTACTGTTGTGTACTTTGTGTCCCTGTCTCACTCTAACGAGACGCGGAGGTTTGGACCTGGGTCGAGGATAAGACGTCAGTGGACTTACCTGACCGGTTGACTAGTGGTAGTGTTTTCCATAGCTAGTGTCTCTTTTCCAGGTGGGGTTCACATTGTCTGCATAGCCAGCCATGTGGTGGTCACGACGTGCAGGTTCTACGAAGTTTCCGACCGTGGTGTTCTTCGTACCATTGGTAGTTAGTAGTTTTTCTTCCGCACTTCTGTTCGTAGGTAGAAGATATAACATCTGTCATTTAATTAAGTACATAGTTTTGACTACTTGTTAGAGCCAGTAGGAGATTGGCACTCCCTACTAAGCTTCTGTTGTGAAGCTCATCCCTTCCTTTTCCAAGTGAGACATCTTAGCAGTGACAGGGCGCGCACCGGGCGGAGGAGACGGGGTGGTAGTTGTGGTCCCCGTAGCTTGCAGTGGTTCCCCCGTTCAGTTGTACGTCACCCTCGGGGTATGCCCCTAAGTGACTTGTTCTTCCCCTGTCTTTACTTGTACTAGTTGTGTATGTTGGGACTGTACCCAGAGCGATACGCAGCGGTCTCGCTCTTCTTTCTGCTTCTACGTGTGTACTCCTAGTTAGCAGTTGATGTTTATTTCCTTTACATATTTTGTTAGACTTATAGTATAGCCCTTCCGGGTCCCCGGACCTGTGGGCGGCGACCGCGAAAATCAGATCGTCGGCTTGGGCCGAGAATCAGGTTCTCGGGGTCGTTACAGTTTCTCTTTCCACTGCAACTCTGTTTTCTTGGCATCTGTGCTGTTTCTAGCATAATCCTACTCTAGTCTTTTGTCTGGTGCTAGGCACTTGAAGGCTTGTCCGTGAGAGAGGTTGTTACCGTTATCTGGATCCCCGGTACCCATGTGCGTGTTTAAGGGAGTTCTCTGGCCGATGGACGAGCTCGAGCCACAGACTCCTATAGCAGAGGGGAAAACAGTGGGGACAACGACATAGAGTCGTTTGTAGAGCTCTCTTAGCTGAGTCTGGGATGCCGAGGTGGTTTGGTGCTCTTCTGGCGCAGATCAGCTAGTCCATTTTCTCATTGCCTCACTCTACGTGGTTCCGATACCATTTAGAGGGGCCAGGCGTGGGACCGTAGTCTGGCTAGACTACGGCAGTTGTGGTTGCTTTAGTTCCGTGTCTCACTCCAACAGGAGGTGCTAGACATAGACTGGCGGTCGAGGGTAAGGCGCATGGCGCACCTGACCGGTCGACTAGTGTAGTGGTTCTGTGGCTAGTATCTTTGTCTAGGCAGTTGTTTGTTGTCTGTGTTTACAGCCTTGGGTTCTTCCCATGCAGTGTCGTGGTTACACGGGTTTTCTGGTCTCGACGTTTGGATTAGACTATTGACCGTGTAGTTACTTTACGCTTCCGCACTTACTCTGTAGTAGAATAGATTTACTCGCTTTATTTAAATTATGCATATATAGATCTATTCTACTGTTAGTACTAGTGGAAGATTGATAGTCCGGCCCTATTGGGTTTCTTCGTGAAGATCATTCCGTCCTTGTCCGGCCCTATTGGGTTTCTTCGTGAAGATCATTCCGTCCTTTACAGGTGAGACTTCACAGCAGCACCCTCCACGGTGGGCTAAGGAGACGAGGCTGTAGTAGACGGCGTCTTCCGTGAGCAGTGTTCCCCAGTACTTGTTGACTTCACCCTCGGGTGCCCCTAACGGACATGTTATCCCCTTTACTTATGTACTTGTACTTTGCTTACTTTGAACTTGTACTAGACTTGTACTTGTGTTGGACGCTCTTTCCTTCACTTGTTGGTACTTTTAGTGCATGTTGTCGTTACATACTCCCGTTATATATATATCTTGCTAGACTGGTCCGTTAGCCCTTCCGGGTCTTCGGGTCCGTGGGCGGCGGTGCCGATGGTCGGATCCTTGGTGGGAGCCGGGGGTCCGTGCGTCGGGGCCGTTACAATAATGCAAACAAATAGTATAAGAATGAACACAAATAGTTCTATTTGTGTGCATTCTTATAGTGTTTGTATGCACTAAATCACTATTTGTGTGCACTATATGGGTATTTGTATGTATTATATGAGTATTTGTGCGCATTATTTCAAGGTAAAAAAAAAAAGTAAAAGTGCATTAAATGCACCTTGGGATCCCTCTTCGACATGGATCAATGGGGGAGGGGAGAGGTGCTTTTGAGTCATACTATGCTCCCGACTAGTCGGGAGCACAGCATTAATTAATACTCGGGAAAATATTGAGTTCTATCCTCATATTGTGTCTATTTGTGTTAGACTATACAGTTAAAACACCATCAAATTCAATTGGTAAAATTTGTATAGATGAGATCCTGTTATGCATGAGATATTGACTTGAGTGTAATCCCTCCTCTCTCTCTCTCTCTATATATATATATATATATGTGTGTGTGTGAGTACAACTCTTTATAACGAAGTTATATTGATTCATAAGAGATAAAGAAAGAAAATCATAAGGAGAATGCAAGTTGAATGTCTCTCTTCTTAGTATTTGTACGTGTGAATCTCCTTTCTCGTCGTGTTCTTCCTTACGAGTGGAATAACTTCCGTTTCAAGAAAACATCTCCAACGTCTGAAAGTTATGTGCTCATTTTTCAATAGTGAGAAATGTACCTGAACTTTCTGTGTCAAAAACTTCTTATATTTGTTTTTAGCATGTAGTCATGTCATATATACCGAAGGACATATATCATGATACCTTTGCTTTGTGTCCCTATCACACTGCGCCATAAGTCCCAACTGTTCTTCATAAATGTCAAAATTATATAATAGAGATAGAGAGATATATCCCCATAAATTCCATCTTAAAAAGTGCACCTTCAATTCTTGATGGGCACGTATGTGTCCTGAAACTTTTTAGGAGTGTTCTCGTGACACCGAAAAGAGAGAGTATGGGGGTCGCGGTAGACAAATTACTGAAAATAAACGACGATAAAGGACGCTGTCTGAGCCGTCTGAGCTGCTCCGGTCACTCTCCTGCTCAAATCGCTGCTCCACCAGTCTCTCGCTGTTAACGTCCAGATCTGCAATAAAGAAGGCCCGAGCAAGGTGCAGCCGCAGCAGCTCCGGGCACTGGCGCTGACGCGTGCACAAGCCACAGCCCTGCTGCGGGGGCTCCATTTATGAGCAGAGCATACGAGGCCGGAACTGGCGTGATGCCAGTGTCGGCATCCGGATCTAAACTCCCGTCCCCCGTTCCCCCTTCCTGTTCTCCCCTCTAGAACATGATGAGTCCACCATCCCCAGCTGCGTCGTGATGCAGATGCATGCCCACACGTTATCCTTCTAAAGGATCCATATCTATACAATAGAGAGTGGGAAAGAGAGAGACGGAGCGAGAGAGAGCCACCCCTCCCTTCCCACAAGCGGAAGCTTACCCGGCTCGGATAAGCCAGAAGGCAGCTTTTTCCGTCCGCTCGAAAGGAACAAGTCATTGCCCCCCCAACCCAGCCATCTCCAGGCCAAACAGGCAGCTTCCCTCGCAGAGGCTCACGGCCTCGTTGCTTCTTCGGTGGCTTATTATTCTTCCTCGTCATGGAGACGATCCCGCCGGCCCCGAGCCAGGCAGTGGGAGAATCTATGTTAAAACGACAGCCTTCCTACTCACACATCCACACCACCCTCGCCTCAAATATTCTAATGGCGACTGGACGCCCTGCCTGCCGGCCGCCTCAGTGGCAGCGTCCGTGAAACGACAACCGCCCGCGGAGCCCCACGACGAGGAAACAGCGACGGCACAGCGGGAGGCGGAGTTCCCAGTCTCCAGTGCGTCTGACACATTTGACCGGTTGACCTCCCCCAGAAAACAGCAACCTCCCCTCCCCGCCCTTCTTCCCGCCAGCCATGCAAATTGGCGCGCCCTTCAAACCCCGGCACAAAGGGCCCGACGGGTTTTCCAAAACAGCCACCACCGCAGACCGGGCTCACCCGACCAAACCAGTTCGGTGGCATCAGCGGCAAGGAATGGTGGCCACGAGCTCGTATCCACGGTACGTGGTTCGCCGCTTCCAGCCCTTGGGCAGCCGCCGGCTGCAACCCCGCCTTTTCGTATCGAGAGGGCCGTCTCGTCAGACCCGTCTCAACTTTCTCTTTCTTCTACTGCATCTTTGTTCTGCTGCGATGCTTTTGTGAGAGGTGGCTGGCATCTGGGAGGGCGCTTTATTTTTTTCCTCTCTTTTTCTTTTCATTCTCTGATACGTTTTCCCACGAAGTAGACTGTGGGGGGATTCTTTAGTTTAACACTAGTTCCTGCCTAAAATATTATTAGATTGCTAACTTTGGTGCATAGGGTAGCTCCTCCTGACACTGCCACTATTAATAATTGGCCCCGATGGCTACGCCAGAAAAGACTAGCACGCTGCCCATGGCCGTGGGAGACCCAGTACGCTGCTGCAACACCAACCCAGGGCCACACTACAATAACAGCGGCATCACCACCCCTCCACATCTCCCTCTCTCTCTCTCACTCTCTCAGAGTTAAAGCTGAGTGGGGGATCCAACACTGCCTTCTGTGATACGTTCTTCTATTTAGTTTTCGCCCCTTGAGCCGGAAGAAGTAGAGCGAGGATGGCCAAGCGTGCGTTCCCTTAACCTTCAGTTTACATGGGAAAGAAGGGCGCAAGCTCGTGGTTAACGGCGGTGAAAAGGGCGTTCCGGTCGCCCTCCAAGGACTCTGAGAAGAAGCCCGTAGGCGGCACCACAAGGCTGCGGGAGGAACTCGAGCGAGACGAGGAGGAGAAGGTTTCATATTCTCTCACTTCTTCTGAACTTCTCTGATCAGTTCTGCGTACTGTAGCCCAAGAGACGGTTCTTGTAACGTTTTAATAACGAGTATTTCTTGTACTTGCGAAGAGGGAGAAGAGACGATGGTTATTCCGAAAATCCTCCGGTCACGACCACCAACAACCGCCGCCGCCGCCGCCGCCGCCGCTGGCACAGCAGCAGCAGGCAGAAGCGGAGGCCGCGTCTCCTGCTGCTATGCTCGAAGCGACAACCACTGCAGAACAGAGGCATGCCATTGCCGTCGCCGTGGCGACTGCGGCTGCTGCCGAGGCAGCAATGGCCACGGCCCACGCCGTCGTAGAGGTGGCCAGGTTGGCGCAGCCTCCTCCTAGCTTTGTCCGAGCGCATTTCGCTGCTGTTGCTATCCAGACGGCTTTTCGAGGTTTTCTGGTATGTCAGTAGATCAATTTCAAATCTTATTCTGCCTTCCTTACATCAGCACATAGAGGGGATGAGAAACTTCATCTGGGTGCCGTCGGGTGCAGGCGAGAAGAGCACTCCGGGCGCTGAAAGGCCTGGTGAAGCTGCAAGCTCTGGTGCGGGGGCATAACGTCCGTAAGCAGGCTAACATGACCCTCCGGTGCATGGAAGCCCTAGTACGGGCACAGGCTCGGGTGCGGGACCAGCGCGTCCGCCTTTCTCAGGAGAGCTATAGCAGCAAGGCCTCCTTCAGTTGTGACGCCAGCCTTTGGGAACCCACATACCTCCATGAACCAGTGCCGGCCGAGAGAAGGTCCTTGGTATGTATATGGCATCCTGTCCGCTGCATTGTTTCCAGTAAGTGCTTTCATCAGCTTAGGTAGCAACTAGCAAGACCACAACTGAGGATTCCTTCTTTGTGACAGTCCAGGGATGGCAGCTACGTCGCAGACGATCCCCCACAAAGCATTGATGAGATCAAGGCGACGATACATGACCGAATGGAAGCTGCTATGAAAAGGGAGAAAGCCCTCGCCTACGCCCTCTCTCAACAGGTTCTTCTCTCCTTCAGTACTCCCTCCCGCCCTCACACCCACGTTTACTTTGTTTCTTGTTTGTTTTATATATCTGCACTCAAACTGCTGTCTCTCTGAACCGTCCATGCCGTCTGTCTGGATAGCTATGGAGATCACGTAGGAACCTTTCCTCGACCTCCATATCCATTGTCGAGGAACAGGGAGACGGCACAGTCTGCGGAGAAGACGGGCAGGGGCATTCGGCTTGGCTTGATCGATTTACGCCGTCGAGGGCATCGTGGGATCATGGTTGCAGCAATAGGGACCGTAGGGCTTCCACCGATCAGAGAGACCCCATCAAGACACTGGAGATGGACACCGCTCGGCCCTCCACCTGCGCGAACCCGACCACAAACTACCAGAAGCTGCAGCAGCTACAGGCGCAAGCGCACCACCTTGCTCAGCATTCGTCCTCTTCCCTCCAGTATTTTTCGTCCTCGTACAACCAGCACTACCCCCACAATTACTCACCGATCGCCACCCCCTCCCCCGTCCGAACCAGGCCCTTACAAGTGCGGTCAGCGAGCCCCCGATGCGGCAGGGAAGAGAAGGCGTCCCTTAGTTCCGCATACACCCCACGACCCTCGTCCTATTACTACCACCACCAGCCGGGGGATTGCGCGACGGGACCGCGGCATCACCACCACACGGCGGCCACTGCGGTACCCAACTACATGGCGGCAACGGAGTCGGCCAAGGCCAAGCTTAGGTCTCAAAGCACGCCGCGGCAGAGGCTCGGGGCGCCGCCTGCAGAGCGGGAGCGGGAGCGCCCCGCGGGCTCCGCCAAGAAGCGGCTGTCCTTCCCAGTCCCCAATCCCTTATACGGCGACGGCGGGGGCGGCTACCTGAGGAGCCCCAGCTTCAAGAGTGCGCATGGGAGGCTGAGGGCGGAGCACACGTCGACCATGTCGTCGTGCACGGAGAGCCTGCAGGGAGAGGTGTCGCCGTCTTCTACCACCGACCTCCGCAGGTGGCTGAGGTCAATGAAGTGACTGCCACGTATGGCGTCTCATGAAGCGGATTTCTTGATGTGGCTCTTCGCCGGTTCTTGTGACATCGGACTTGTGCGACTGGTCTCGAGAAGGGAGTCGTGGAAGTCATTGGGTAGTTTTCGGAAGATACGCGATAAATATCTAAGTTTATTAAACTTAAGATGTTATCCTTAATTTGCATCAAATTGAGTCGTATACTACTACTCGCAATGCAGAGCGTTTACGTGGTATCCGAGTTCTTTAGATTTTGTGCTGTTCCAAGGCCACTTCAGGGAGGAGATTATAACTCGTTCGGACATACCTAGAGGTAAAATTTAAAAAGAAAAATAAATGGGGTTTTAATGAATTTAAATTGCACTGCTAAACATCCCTCAAAGTTTTCATCTTTGAAAGTTACCAAGATGAGCAAAGATATTGCAGAAGGGTAATTTTGATTCTTTGATCTAAACAATAAGATTAAATTATTGAACCTGATCTTATATGTGACATTCCAATAATTATTAAATCACGGCTCATCTAACCAAGAATTTAGATGATAAGTTGAGCCAAAGAAGCGTAACAAGAGCCCGTATTGTTGTCCATATGTAAGATCCCCTAAGGTTGATATGAAGATTTACAGGATTGTCGAGGCAAACGAATAACTTTCGAAACAATGTTTTTTGAAATGCACTGTAGAAAAATCAGACTGACACATACCTATTTCGCTCGATTGGTCAGACTAGGGCTGTAAACGGATCTAGATAATATCCGGATCCGATTATTTGGATATTATCCGATTAACAAATATCCGGCGGAGCAAATTTCGGATACGGATATTATCCGGATAATAAACGGAGCGGATACGGAAACGGGTGATCCGCTCCGTTTAAGATCCGCTCCGAAATAGAATTATTTTTTACCATTATAGTTTAGATCTAATGATTCATATATAATATATATAATTTATAAATATATAATATATCTAATACTAATTTTTTGTTTAAAAAATATTTTTGACATTTATATTTAAAAAACATATATATTTTAATTTTTATGATTTTTAGACCAGTTAATATTTTTTATTAAATTTATATTTTCGAAGCGGATAATATACGTATCTATTCCGAATCTAAAATTATCCGATTAAATTATCCGCTCCGTATTCGAATTATATTCGGAGCGGATACGAATTATCCGATTAACTATTCAGATCGAAACCGAAAAATTCATATCTGCTCCGTATCCGCTCTGTTTACAGCCTTAGGTGAGACTATTGTCTGAAAATCTAACCTTCCGTGACCCAACCCTTATTATACCTTAGAGGCTCTTAACCCAAATGATCTTTAACTCGATAGGAGATATCAATTTGGTGGGTGTTTAGTAGTCATTTAGTCGACAATTATCCAGAGAGACACGGGATTATAAAAGTGGAGATAAAAGTATGTACATGATTATCCTCAATCATGACATATTAAATGTTATAACCGCGACCACAAAGTCTCTAGGAATTACGCCTATGAAGCGGCTTAATCAGCTATCTAATTGCGTAAAATTGTTTGGGAATGCCGACATTTATTTAACTTCGTGGTAACTCTTTGAAAAAATATAAGGTTAACGCTAAACAGTACTCAATTTGACGAAGAACGATCCCGAATCCTCTCACATTCTTTTCCTGAGACCTTACCACATACCAATTTAAGCATCCCAGGGTTTTTTTCAAAAAAAACCCCATCCTAGACCCCGATCCTTTGTTTCTTCCATGCAATTCCATCTTTAGTGATTGAAGAGTGCTTGTTGATTTCCCAAAGTTCACGATCATCTGACAGTCTACAACCTGATTTGAGGTCAATCTTCTTCAAAGATTTATGCAAATTAAATTAAAAATCTATGTTAATTTTTTTAACAATCCAAATGAGTTTTTGTATATTGTTTTTTATTAGTAGAATAACTATTTATTAATACATAATTTAAGATGCACAAATCCAAATAGATATGTTTTTTTTGGAAAGTAAGTGAAAATTCGAATAAATGTATGTAGTTGTCACGGGATGCCAACAAGAAGATACGAAGATGCGTGCGAGAGATTAACCCTGAGAACGGTCCTACGGCGCTCTATGAGTTGGTAGAAATAAGAATATTCAATAAATAAAAATAAGAATGTGGAACAGACCCCTAGCTAGCTAGTTAGCTAGTTCAATCATTGTCCTGATTCAGATGAATCTATATATATATATATATATATATATATATGTATATATATATATATATTCGCTTAATCGACGGGCTTGTGGGTCATCTCCCACAAGATTAACATGATTACGTATTGATACCTCTGCCACTCTTTACCTGTTTGCGGATAAGCTTGTCGGCAACTATAGCGCGCCCTGCATCCCGCTGGTCAGTGGTCACATACACTGATACACAGATAATTGAGAGAATCTCCACAGGCCCTCTGCAAGTTTCCTGCGTCATAGATTAGTTAGGTTAATACAGTGAAAACCGGCAACTCGTATGTCTTCTAATACCCCCTACATGTTCCACCGATACTAAGTATTCGGACGATAAGGATAAACAAGACCCTTATGTCCGATGATTCTTTTCTTTAATATATCAGGAGGAGACTCACTCCCTCTGGCTCTCTCTCCCTCTCCCTCTCTCTGTGTCTGTGTGTACCTCTTTGTTGCTCAGAGTCTCAGACATGTCAGTGCTGTTCGGTTTAATAACAGATGGAGGGAATGGAGGGCCTTCTTAATCAATAAGAAAGATGTTGCAGGAGGGGCTAAAATCCAAGATAAGGAATCACAAGCTTTTATTGGTTGGGCAACATGGTACATGAAAATTGATTCATGCTGCAGAAAAAGAAGCCTCAAGGCAGTGCATGTGATTACGAAATCAAACCCCTCCGTCCTCGTCTTCCTCCGCCTCTTGATGCTCGCTCTCAATGGGCTCCTGAAACAAGAGGAGCATGGGCACTGCGACAGTGACTGCATCATCCCGCCGGGTTCTCCCTCCTCACTCCTCTGTCCGTGAGCGTTGCAGAGGGAACTGATTAATTTTGTAGGGTGTTATGGACACTCAATTTAGAATAGGGTAAATTAATTAAGAGTCTCTGTCTGTAATTAAGAGGTCACATAGTTTAACATATATTGTAATAAAAGATAATACTTACTGTAATGAGTTACAGCTCTGTCAGGGACTAGAAAATAAATCACATATTTGACAAAGATTCCTAATTAATTTGTCATTTAGAATAATATATACTTGATGCATGTACAGGTGGTGTGCGCGCGTTCAAATTAGATAATTATTAACTGCTCGTCATCTCACCATATATATATAATGGCTTGATCAGCTAATCACTATCATGATGAGGTTTGAACGAACATTTTTGTAAGAGGTGTGCACAAAATATTACTCTCTAATTTAACTTGCCGTAGTGGTTTAGGATAATTACAAGTCTAAACGGCCGGTTTCGATCAGAAAGCAGTCACTGGATATCGGTTGGGGTTTGGGAGGGTGATATCTTAGGGTCGATCTCGAGATTTTGGGGGACAGAACTTAAAAAAAAAAAAGATTACAGAGGTGTCAATGGATCTGAAACCGACCCGAATCCGAAAAATCAGACCGGTTCGGGTCACAAATTACAGCCGAAATGGACCTGTTCATTTGGATTCGGGGCAAGCCTTCCTGATCCGAAAATCCTTTCTATTTCAGGGCGCCAAAAGCCCGATTCGATCCGATCGAATGGGACGGCCTGCCAGCCCTGCAAGTGACGGTGATCCCAGAGACCAGTGCCTCCAAACGCCGTGCCGCCAACGACGGCTCCGGATTTACCAGCTTCGAGAAGGCATGGAACTCGACCTGCAAGACGGTGGGAGAGGAGGAGGATGCAGCTTCCCAGTCCGTGAGATGTTGAGATGGAAAGACACCAAATGGCCTGCAGCAGACGGACGTGCCGTGATCCAGTCCGCCTTCCTCCTCAGGCGCGTCAACGTCATGGAGCCTGAATACTAGGTTTCGGAGGGGGGGGGGGGTTGGAGGTCTCGAGCCTACGACCTGTTCAAGGCGATCGCGGAGCGACCATCGCCTCCACCGGAAGTGGGCGACGCCGCCTACTTCACGTTCGCCGTGGATTGTACGAGCAACTTGATTCCCCTTCTCCTGTCGTCGTACTTCGAAAACTCCCTCGGCTTCTGCTTCATGGAAGTCCCACGGAGGCACTCCTATTAGATAAGGGTGGCGAGGCCATCGCCTACTTTGTGGGCGGCTTAGAGAAGGATGGTCAGGTGCTCCAAGACGCTCCCCAAGGGCATGGTTTGGATGCCCGGTCAGCCGTTGTCCATCGTCAAGTCGGACGGACAGGGAACGGAGAGCTGCAAAAACCCCTTTTCGATCCCAAGATATTTCATTAATTAAAAGCCACAACCTCTTTTTCGAAGCTCAACACACGAAGAAGATGTAGAAGAGATGGATTGTTAGCTTGCAGGCAAGAAGAACAGGAGGAGCATGTTGCAGGAGGGGAGGATGGTGGTGGTGGGAGATGTAGAAAGGGGAAATCGAATTCGGCTCTCGACCCGGATCCGATCTGAACCGAGATCCGAAGTATGCCCAAATTTCGGATTCGGGTCAGATCTGGATTATGTGTTTTAGGATCCAGGTTCGGACGGCTAGGGATCCGACCTAGGTCCGATCCATTGAGAGGGCTGGTGAAATAGTTTTGAGGTATTTTAACAGAGAGTTGTACAATTTTTGTATTCTTAAATAGAAATCAGTTGCTTTTTCTTGATTAGTTCTGTATATAACCCATTGTTGTGGTTGAGCTTTAGAAACTATACGGAGTACTAATATAAATAGAAGGAAGCAAACTCGATTTGGTCATAGTGTTTTGAGACTTCAGAACTACGTACTTCTTTCCACTTGTCATCTATTCATCTTAAGTACAAGGACGGATCTAATATATGTTCAATAGAGTCTTGTGATTCTCTTAGATAAAAAAATTATATTAGAGAGATAATTTTTCACTATAAATGACTCTATTAAATTTATTTGGATGTACCATTAAAATTTTATTAAAATAAAATTTGAGATTCGTCATTACCTAAATATATCCACATTCTAATTTGGTGTCTGCACCACCTTCCAACAGCTATGTGGCAGATCGGGTAATGGTGTCAGAATTCTTGGAACCTTAGAAGCCTGTGTTGTATGATTTCAAATAAGAACTGCAAGAATAGATCAGTTCAATGCAAATAGGCATCGGTGGTGCATATAGTTCAAAGAGCGCAGATCTTAGAATCTTCTTTGAAAACAATAGATCATGCTAATACTTCTGTGAGTTCTTTTGAGACATTTGGATTTTTTTTTAATCTTTGAAAGCACTAGATGACGCTGCTACTTCTTTGAGTTCTTATGAGATATTTGGATTTTTGTTCGTCCCAAGATCCACGAATTCTCTCACTTTGATGGTTCCTCTGATCCTAGTGTTGGGTAAAAAGGGGGCTTAAATGGGGCAATATTAAGAAATGGGGAAAAGAAACACAATGTTTGATAAAGTAAAAATGTGCATAAAAATATGTGTAAATTTTGTCTCTTATGTGAGGGCCTTAGTCTCACATGATAAATCTCAGAGATGTAGGGTTTTATAATCCCAAGTGTCCATGAGGCTATATCTTATATTTTCCCTTTTCCTAAAGAGATTGGACCTATTTGGGCCGGTTCCTTGAACTGACCCATTGTCTTGGCTTTTGCGGGCGTGAGGCGTTTCATATAGTGATTAGGTCTCCTAATCACAGTTACGAAGTTAGAAGTGCCTTTTGACTCTCCTGGGAGGAACCGCTCACTGTGCTGCTGCTCTCCCTCTCCCTCCCCCCGCCAGGCTGCTCACCGACAAGGTCGCCGTGGATCACTCTTCCATACAGGCGTGCGGTCGCTCTCTGGTGTTCAGACTGCTGGTGGTCGTCATCGAACGCTCTCTCCGGTGTTCAGTGCATGCTTTCTGCCCGTACCTTCTCTCGTAGAGGATTAGGTTTTCTATATAGCTTTTGCCTTCCGAAGCCAATCTTGTGAGAGATCAGCTTCGTTGCTCGTGGTTGTACCCTGGGAGAAGGTCACCGGACCCCAATCGCACCATATAGTGGGGGCGATACTTTCTCTAAGGTGAGTTCCACTATGGAACGCCTCTACGGTCTTCTTTCAGTTTTTGATTATTCTGTAAACACCATGGTTATGATCAATATACTCATGATATGTTTATGTTTTCGGGGTGTGCCCACAAACATGTTATATCTTATTGTGGTTGCCATACAGTTTGCACTATTTTACTTGATGATGAATTACCATGCTCCATGTCATATTCCCACTGTTTTAACAACAGTCTTAGAGAAAGTATTAATCATGGCTTCCTCCTCATCGTTTTGTCCGAAAGTGGACATGTCGGGTATGCCTGCAAAATTTGCAAAGTAACACTTCAAACGTTGGCAACAACAGATGAAGATTTGGTTCAAAATGATCGGGTTAATCACGGTTATAGAGTCAGATCCTCCTAATGTAATTGAGGGTGATTCTATAAGTGCAACTAAGGCTGAGGAATGGAAGGAGAAAAATAGACTTGGACATGGGTGCATTCTATAAGTGCAACTAAGGTCCTGTTTGATGTCTATGAACATGGGTGCACACTTACCTCTAAAGCACTGTGGGATGAATTTGACCGGAAATACAATACCGAGGACCAAGGTCTAGAAAAGTATTCCGTAGGCAAGTTTCTCAAGTTTCACATACTGAAGGACAGATCTATAGCCGAATAGGCACATGAGTTTCTCCTTATGATCCACGGCTTGGCAGAGGGGGATATGAAACTCCCTGAAAAATTTCAAGTCATGTGTATAATTGATAAATTTCCAAAGACCTGGCAGGACTTTGGAATGACTCTCAAACATATATAGGAAGGGATCTATTTCTCTTGATGACTTGATGAGAGCCATTGTCATTGAAGAAGAGCATAGAAAGGAGAAACCAGGGATGCATGTGGAGGCTAGTGTAAACTTTATGGTAAAATATAAGAGCAAAGATGTTAAAGGCAAACCCAAGACAGGTTCCACTACACAAATGAAACCCAAAGGAAAGATACAGAAGAAGAAGAAGTCTAGAGAATGCTAGGTATATGGTCAAAAGGGTCATTTCTGTAGGGATTGTCCTAAACGGAAAGAAAAGTTGACCCATAAGACTGCTGAAAATCCAGCTCAGGTCAATGTAGTGACCGATAGGGATTCTTCTAGTGACACATATGTTTCTCTAAACCCTCAGCTATTTATTATCTATGAACCTAATGAGTGGTTAGTAGACACTGGAGCCAATATACATCTATGTGCTGACAGGGCTAACTTTGTGTTTTATCAGGCCACTCGTGATTGCTCCGTGACGATGGGTAATGGCAGCACTGCAAGTGTAATGGGAACTGGACGCGTGGATCTGAAGTTTACTTCAAGACGTGTACTGTCTTTTCACGGTGTGCACCATGTTCCTACTGTTAGGAGGAACATCTTATTAGGTTCTAGAATGGTTAGGGAGGGTTATGAGTTGAACTTTAAATGTAATAAAGTTGTTATTTTGTGTCTGAAAACTTTTATTGGTAAATGTTATTTATCTTATGGGTTATTTAAAGTGTATGTGAACCATGTGATGAATAAAAGCTTAGATGTTGATGTTGTTTCTACATCTATTTCTGTGGCATATAATGTTGTTGATTCATCTAACTTATGGCATGGACGTTTAGGACATATCAATTTCAATTCCTTGAAACGAATGATGAACATAAAATTGATTCCTAATTATGCTATTGATAATTCTAAAAGGTGTGATATCTATATACAGGCTAAACAACCCAAAAAGCTGTTTAAGTCTGTGGTGAGAGATTCAGAAATTCTGGATCTTGTGCATTCTGATATCTGTGAATTAATGGCATATTGACTAGGGATCATAAAAAAATATTTCATTATCTTTGTAGATGACTGTAGTAGATATTGCTATGTGTATTTGCTTAAGTCTAAGGATGAGGCTTTACAAAAGTTTATCATCTTTAAGAAAGAAGCAGAAACACAAATAGGTCAGGTGTTTAAGAGGTTGAGGTCTGATAGGGGTGGAGAATATACCTCCAACCAGTTTGGTGAATACTGCCAAGACAATGGCATCATTCATGAGACAACTGCCCCCTATTCACCACAGTCCAATGGGATAGCTGAACGAAAGACTCGTGTATTCATAGACATGGTCAACTCTCTCCTGCAGAGTTCAAGACTACCTAACTATATGTGGGGCGAAGTATTGAATACGGCTTGTCGTATTCTGAATTATGTTCCTCTGAAACACAAAGATAGTAGTTCATATGAACTTTGGAGAAATAAAAAGTCTAGCTTGAAATACCTTAAAGTGCGGGGGTGCCTAGCTAAGGCACTTGTCCCTGAACACAAGTGGAAAAAGCTGGGACCTAAAACAGTTGACACGGTCTTTCTAGGCTATGCTGAAAACAGCTATGTGTATAGGTTTCTAGTAATTAAGTCTAAGATTCCTAGCATAGACGTTAACACCATAGTTGAGTTTTGTGATGCTACATTCTTTGAGAATGTGATTCCTATGAAGACTGATTTACCTCAATCTGTGTCTTCTGAGACTGGGCCTTCTACATCTTCATCCATTCCAGATAATGTGGAAAGGATGACAAATGTGGGGGCAAGTGCATCCAGCTCTCTTCCTGATTCTGATAGTCAGGAAGAGGAAGTAGAACCTAGGAGTAAAAGACAAAAGATTGCCAAGGATTTTGGAAGTGATTTTATTACTTTCCAAATCGATGGTGATCCTCCCACTTTCAAGGTTGCCATGGCCTCTCCTGAGGCACGACATTGGAAGGAAGCCATAAAGAGCGAAATGGATTCCATTATTGCTAATGGCACTTGAGAGTTGGTCGATCCTCCTCTTGGTTCTAAAACCATTGGATACAAATGGGTCTTTAAGAAGAAGCTAAAGCCTGAAGGGACCATTGACAAGTTTAAAGCTAGGTTAGTTGCTAAGCGGTTCAAACAGATGGAGGGGATAGACTATTTTGATACCAATTCCCCTGTAACCAGGATTACCACTATTAGGGTACTAATTGCTTTGACCTCCATATATGATCTGACTATCCATCAAATGGATGTTAAGATTGCCTTCCTTAATGGTGATCTTGATGAAGAGATCTATACGGATCAGCCTAAAGGGTTTACAGCACCTGGTAGTGGAAACAAAGTTTGTAGACTTGTTAGATCCTTATATGGATTGAAACAAGCTCCAAAGCAATGGCATGAAAAATTTGACATGACTATCATGTCATTTGGCTTTAAAGTCAATGAGTCTGATAAGTGTGTTTACTACAAGATGGATGGTGATGATTGTGTTGTCCTATGTCTGTATATAGATGACATTTTGTTGTTCGGCAACAATTTGGGAATGATAATTGAGACTAAATCATTCTTGAGTAGAAATTTTGATATGAAGGATATGGGTGAAGCTAGTGTAATTCTGGGACTAAAGCTGACCATATCAGCTGAAGGGATAGCTATTTCTCAGTCTCATTATATTGAGAAAGTGTTAGAGAAATTTGGATATGAGAATTGCAAAGCTGTCTGTACACCTTATGATCTTTCTAGAGTTTTCTGCAAGAATAAGAATGACGCTCCTGTGTCTCAATTGCAGTATTCTCAAGTTATAGGAAGCTTAATGTATCTTGCAAACTGTAGTAGACTTGACATTTCATATGCAATGTCTAAACTCAGTAGATACACTAGCTGTCCTGACCATACTCACTGGGAAGGCTTGGATAGGGTGCTGAGGTACCTGAAAGGCACTATGACTCTAGGCTTGCATTTTGGGAAATTTCTTGCTGTCCTTGAAAGATATAGTGATGCAAGTTGGATAGCTGAAAACTCAGAGAGCAATAATGTCAAAGGGTATGTCTTTACCCTGGGAGGTGGTGATGTCGCCTGGAGGTCGACTAAGCAAACCATCTTGTCTCGTTCTACTTTTGAGGCTGAGCTGTGTAGTTTGGACACCACTGGTATGGAGGCTGAATGGATCAGGGGTCTTCTTTCTGAACTTCCCTTGATGAGTAAGCCTATACCTGCGATCTCTGACCATTGTGATAATATGACTACAATTGCCAAGATCAAAAGTTCAAAGTATAATCAGAAAGAAAGGAGACACATCCAACTCAGATTGAAATCTATAAGGGAGTTAGTGTCTCAGGGAGTGATGGCTGTGGATTTTGTTGGTACGAAGGACAACACAACTGATCCTCTGACTAAGGGACTGAATAAAATTCAAGTCCAGAAATTTAGGATGGGGATGGGACTGAAAACCATCAAATGTTCTCCTTCAGTAGCAACCCAACCTATCTGAGTAGAGATCCTACAAAGAAAGTTCAATGTGGTAATAACAAGCTGATTGAGAGAACTGGTAGGCACTCAAATTATTAGATATCTCATATCTGAATTCCTCCCATGAATCCTAAAGCTAATGCCTATACCTGCAAGATTAGGATGAGTTTTATACTCTTAATGGCTCAAACTTGGTAAGGCAGGATGTCAGCAGTGCATCCTTGAAGAAGCCCACCTAAATAAGTACTATTGTGAGGCCGCAGTTAAGGAATTGGGTTATTCCTGAATGTACTTATGATACAGGAAAGGGTGCATGACCAGAAGGCGCCACCTTTACGATTGTTATCTTAACCTATATCATGTTGTTTCCTTTGACAACTCTCACCCTAAAGAATCAAGTTCAAGAGTTAGTTCACTTCGATTCTGTGAGAGTCAGATTTGGAATACTTAGGTAAAGGTTCAAACCCGAAAGGTACCTTTACTAAAAGTATGATATGTTTATCCTCTATTTGTTTATTTCCCATTATCAAACCTTGTGTTTGTAAGGGGAATGTTGGGTAAAAAGGGGGCTTAAAGGGGGCAATATTAAGAAATGGGGAAAGAAACACAATGTTTTATAAAGCAAAAAGGTTCATAAAAAGGTGCGCAAGTTTTGTCTCTTATGTGAGGGCCTTAGTCCCACATGAGAAATCTCTAAAGAGATGTGGGACTTTATAACCCCAAGTGTCCATGAGACTATATCTTATAGATAATGGTGGGGTTATGCTAGACCATATCAAACACGCGGGCCACCGGGCCAAGCGGGGCTGGGCGGACGCGTGCGTGTGATGGCGTGGTCCTGTCGGCTTGCCTTGGTACCTTTTTGTTTCTTCTTTTTGCATTTTCCCCTTTTCTTGGAGAGATTGGGCCTGTTTGGGCCGGTTCCTTGAACTGGCCCATTGTCTTGGCTTTTGCGGGCGTGAGGCATTTCATATAGTAATTAGGTCTCCCTAATCGCAGTTACGAAGTTAGAAGCACCTTTTGACTCTCCTGGGAGGAACCGCTCGCTGTGCTGCTGCTTTCCCTCTCACCCCCCCCCCCCCCGGCTGCTCACTGACGAGGTTGTCGTCGATCGCTCTTCCATACGGGTGCGCGGTCACTCTCTGGTGTTCGGACTGCTGGTGGTCGCTGTCGAACGCTCTCTCCAGTATTCGATGCATGCTTTCTCCCATACCTTCTCTCGTAGAGGATTAGGTTTTCTATATAGCTTTCGCCTATCGAAGTCAATCTTGTGCGAGATCAACTTCGTTGCTCGTGGTTGTACCCTGGGAGAAGGTCGCCGGACCCCAATCGCACCGTATAGTGGATACGATACTTTCTCTAAGGCAAGTTCCATTATGGAATACCTCCACAGTCTTCTTTCGATTTTTGATTATTCTGTAAACATCATGCTTATGATCAATATACTCATGATACGTTTATATTTTCAGGGTGTGCCCACAAATATGTTATATCTTATTGTAGTTGCCATACGGTTTGCACTGTTTTACTTGATGATGAATTACCATGCTCCATGTCATATTCCCACTGTTTTAACAACACCTAGTGAATGAAAGTTTATGGGTAATTAATACTTTTCATGTTGCCAAGTATGCGATGGTTTCAGGTTACTTTAGCTTCGTTCTACCTAGACAGCTGGCACTGCAAAGACATTGGCATTTGAGTAGTACCGGGGAATCAGTTGCAAGAATTGGTGAGAGGATTAGAAATAAGAATTGTTGTAACAACCACAATGCCCGGACCCTCAGCTCCCACCAAGGATCCGACCTTCGGCGCCGCCGCCCACGGGCCCGGAGACCCAGAAGAGCTAACGGACCAGTCTAACAAGATATGTAATATAGATAAATAATGACAAAACTCACTAAAAGTACGAACAAGTGAAGGAAGAAGTCCAACACGATGTACAAGTCTAGTACAGTCTCAAAATAGTAAAGTACAAGTGCAGAAAGTAAAGGGGATAACAGGTTCCTTAGGGGCATACCCCGAGGGTGAAGTACACAAAACTGGGAAACACTGCTCATGGAAGATGCCGTCTACTACGGCCCCGTCTCCTCAGCCCACCGCAGAGGGTGCTGCTGTGAAGTCTCACCTGTAAAGGAGGGAATGAGCTTCACAAAGAAGCCTAGTAGGGACTACCAATCTCCCACTAGTTCTAACAGCAGAATAGATCTATATGTGCAATA
The DNA here is from genome assembly GCA_014218235.1 of Colocasia esculenta. Classification (NCBI taxonomy): domain Eukaryota; kingdom Viridiplantae; phylum Streptophyta; class Magnoliopsida; order Alismatales; family Araceae; genus Colocasia; species Colocasia esculenta. Next base: position 87,322,033 of record CM024765.1, on the reverse strand, counting down.
ATTAAATAAAGTAATAAATCTATCCTACTAACAGAGTAGGTGTTTGGTTGTACTTTTTAACAGTTTTTTCTCTTAAATATAAAAAAGAAGAAGGGCAAACATCTTAACATGTTTTGTAAGTATTTTTTTTTTAAGTAAAAATTCTATCCAATGTAAATCTCTCCCAAAATAAAAACAAGTACTAACCAATTTTTTAAAAAAATTACACACAAGGCTCTCTCTTTTTTCTCCCAGACTTGGCCTCCTCTCCCCTCTATGACCCCCAAACCCTCCACCCCTGCGCCATCCCCCTCACCGCTAGAAGCCCTCTCCTCCCCCGATGAACCCCCCCTTGTGACCCCCCCCCTTTGAAACGCCAACCCCCTGCGCCATCCCCCTCACTGCCAGAAGCCCGCCCCCCTCCCCCTGTGAACCCCCCAGCACCCCCCCGCCCTGCACACCCCCTCGCCACTGCTGGAAGCCCTCCACCCCACTATGAACCCACCCCCACCCCGCGCCCCCCCTCCCATCGGAACCCCCTCCGCCGCCCTGTACCCTCCCCCCCCCCCCCCCCCCCCCCTGTGCCCTCCCCCCTCCCCCCCCCCCCCCCGCCCTACACCTTCCCCCCACCTCGGCGAACACCCTCCACCCCCCCCCCCCGCCCTGTGTCCCCCCTCCACCGGAACCCCCACCCCGCCCGGCACCGTCCCCCCTGCCCCCCCTGCGCCCTCCGCCCCCCCTCCCGTCGGAACCCCCACCCGCCCTGCACCCTCCCCCTCGCCCCCCTGCGCCCTCCCCCCCTCCCCTCCCCCGCCCCGGCGGCTCCCCCTCCCCCTGGCGAACACCCCCCCACCCGCCTACGCCCCCCCTCCCCCGCCCTGCACCCCCCCCCCCATCGGCGAACACCACCCCCCTGCCCTCTCTACCAAACACATCAATATTAAATTTAAAATTTACGATATTTTTACCAAAAAAATAATGTCAAGTTATTATAAATTTAAAATTTAAAATTAACATAACATAATTTTTTAGGTAAAAATAACTTTTAAAAAAAAAGTTTTCCAAAACACCTTATTAGCACTACAAGAATATTGAAGATTACCTACAGACCAAAATCGTAGCTAATCTGTAGCTAATCCGTAGCTAACCAATTTAGCTACGGATTAGCTATAGATTACGCCCGTAGCTAATTTCTGGCCGCTAATTTGCTACAACCACGTTCGCTAGCTAATCCGTAGCGAAGTAGCTACGGATTAGCTGCGGATATTGTTTTAACTAATCTGTCACTAATTAGCTAGCGATTAGGTACGAATAATTCTGTAGTTAATCCGTAGTTAAATTTAGCGACCGATCGAATTATCCGTAGCTACTCGGTAGCTAATTAGCTACGGATTAGCTATAACAATGTTGCAACTAACCAACAGAAATTGTTGTAGCTAATCCGTAGCTAATTAGCTACGGATTAGCTATAACAATGTTGCAACTAGCCAACAGAAATTGTTGTAGCTAATCCGTAGCTAATTAGCTATGGATTAGCTACAATAATGTCTGTAGCCAATCCGTAGCTAAAACAAAATCTCAAGAAAAAAAAATAATTTTAAAAATGGTTTTCTCACAAATTTTGTACAAATACCTGTAAACCTGCTCATTCATTCAATAGTACCTATAAACCTTGCTCATTCGTTCAATAGTACCTGTAAACCTGCTCATTCATTCAATAGTACCTATAAACCTACTCATTCATTCAATAGTACCTATAAACCTTGCTCATTCATTAAATAGTACCTGTAAACCTGCTCATTCATTCAATAGTACCTGTAAACCTGCTCATTCATTCAATAGTACCTGTAAACCTGCTCAATCATTCAATGGAATCATAAAGCCACACACATAGACATATCACACTAATAAAAACATAAATCTAATGTCTCATTAGAAAGTTCACAATAAAAGTAAGATTGTTTTCTAAATTATAAAGAGACAATGACAACATGCTCCTAGCCATCCTGAATACGAGGATCTTCATCCTCATCATCGTCTCTCTCGGCCCTTTCGACCTGATGAGCCTCAGTAGGATCACGAATAGGAGGGACCTGTAAACAAAAAATAGAAACAATAGTTATTACACAAACATGTAAATAATCAAAATAAGATGAAGAAAAATTAAATATATACATACATAACTAGCACCAGAAGAAGCCACACTAGTAGGCGATCTAAGAGCAACACCCATAGTTTGCAAAGTGGGGACCAGGGTCTGTGTTAACCAATTATTTAATGCATCAAAAATGACCTCACGAACTTGGTCGCTGGGTAGTGTGCTACTATGAGGTGGAGTCGTCGCGATAGTGGAGCCATGTGAGTCCTGAGAGGAGCTGATGACTCGACCGGCATCTAAACCACTCCCAAATCCAAATACTCGACCTTTCTTGGGTTGGCCAATTGCGGTCAACCAAGCCATGGCATCAAACTCAGGATGTTGAGTGGAGTCACCGCCGTGTCTGTCTACCATCTGTTCTGTATATGTCTCCTACAAAATATTAAATTTTTATTTAATTAATAATCTAAAATATACATGGACATTGAAGAATGTTCAATATATAAGTTGTAGAAAAAAATACATACCATCACCTCTTTCACTTTTTGCGAAACAAAATCACCTGTAGTTTTTCTTCTATGTGTCTGCTCGAATAACTCCTTGTAAGACACAGAGCCGCCTTTCTCTTTCTCCTACAAATTTAAATATAACAAGACTATTAGTTTAAACAGTATGAATATAATAAAGATTAAACATATGAGGTTTTACCATTTTTCTCTTTTGTCTCCCAAAACTTATAGAGCTACTAGTATGCAAAGTTGCTTCAGGCATTTTAGTCCGATTTTCTGCAGCAATCTTGGAGCGATGTCGAAAGTCCTCCGTCGCCCACTTGTCACACATGGCGTCCCAGTAATCTCTCCTGATAGCAGGTGGGCCGCGACCTTTCCACATTAGGGGATCATCAAAATTTCCAGATGCTTTCTTTGCTGCTACCTTATGTTTATTAAGATAATCGGTGAACCGATTGGCAGCAATTTTGTTCCATGTAGTTCTTGCATCTGCCACCTCCCTCTCAGTCGCAAAATGGTGAGAAGTCTGTATACAATTTAACAAAGTTATGTTACAAAAGATCATGTCATTCAAAAAAAGTAGTGAAATACATGATAATAACATCACATAATAGACTCTACCAAAAATGTCTGGAATAAGTTGTCCAAGACCTCCCTTGGGTACTCCTTCCATTGTGCAATTGGTCCGGGGAGATATTGAAGTAATGCCTTTGTAATGCTTCGAGTCATGTCTTGTGGCTCGAACTTCATCCTACATATAGAATTTTTTCATTTTGATAAAAAAAATCAAATACATATATGAGATAGAAATAAATAAATTAAACTAAATACTTACGGTCTACCATCACTGTAGATAAGTGCAATCAACCTTCTACCATTAGTCTCAGAGGGACCACCGTCAGGATGGTCGACTACGGGGGGATGGGATCTTGCAAGTGATATGATTAGATATATGTATATCTACAACAAATATAGTTAATTAATATACCTGAAGGCACAACTGGAGGCAAAGATGAAGACTGTGCTGGAGGTGAAGGTAAAGGCTGGGCACCTGCAAGTGATTTGATTATACATCTATAATTGCAATGAATAAAATTAAAATGCATACCTGAAGGCACAAATGGAGGCGAAGGCGAAGGTAGAGACTCTGATTGGGATCCTGCAAGTAATTTTATTACGCATCGATAATTACAATAAATCAAATTAAAATGCTTACCTGAAGGCACAACTGTAGCCAGAGACATAAGTGAAGGCGAAGGTTGTGCTGAAGGCGGACGTGGTGGTAGAGGTTGATTATCGGACTGAGATCCAATAATTGTCGATAAATAAAATTGCAATTGTTTATTACATTATATTAATGAAGAAGTATACAACATATATTTCTACCTGTCCCTCTACCTGTACTGCCTCGACCAACAGTATGAGACCCTGTAGAGAAAATGGTTAAAATCACTTGTTACATTAAATTAACTAAGAAGTTAATATATAGTAGACAACATATACATATACCTGTCCTGCTACCTAAGATGCCTCGACCACCTCGACGTCCACGAACCGATTGAGATATATAAAAAATTGAGATATATAATTCACAATTAAAATTGAGATATATAAAAACAACTGATTGCACTTACTAAATGTATGGTTCTATCTCAGGACAATTTAAAAGGACATATATCTCTATGGCATCTTGCTCCCGATCATCCAAAAATCGTGATGTATGACTACCAAATGCACGTCCTGGATGTCGAAATATGGACAACTGATCCGCTACACCAACTTGTCCCCCATCATCATTACGAGGTGGCCGAGTATGTCGAGTTTGAACATGAGGCTCAAAATACATGGAAGAAAAATTTGAGATCTCTTCTAAGATGTACGCCTCACAAATTGAACCCTCCACGCTCGCTTTATTACGAACCTTCTTCTTAAGATCAAACATACATCTGACAAAGTAGATTACATTAATTACTCTGAAAGAGATATGTAATCAAAAAATACAACAGATATATATATACCTTTCAAAGGGATACATCCAACGATATTGCACAGGACCACCAACTCGAACTTCGTAGGGTAAATGTATTATTAAGTGTTCTATGGAGTCAAAAAACGTTGGTGGGAATATCTTCTCTAGTTGACATATTGTATTGGCCACAAACTCCTCCAGACTTTGCACCTCATCCACAAGTACTTCTGATGCACACAATGTTCTAAAGAATCGACTTAGCTTAGTCAAGGCAGCCCATATAGGTTTGTCAAGCATGTCACGGAATGCTATGGGAATCAAACGTTGCATGAATATGTGACAGTCGTGGCTCTTCATACCATACAATCGTTCGTCATCTACATTAACAGAACGAGCAATGTTAGACACATATCCATCTGGGAATATCAAACGTTGCAACAAGCCCATGTGGCATCCAACGATTAGATTGTCACTTCCTCACTCCTCATGTGAGAGGTGTCATATGAGCTATTATCTAGTCACATTACACTTAAAATGCAATGTGTAAGTGCAATAAGTCTTTCTTCATAAAAAATTATCGATGTCGAGTTTTTTTATAGAGAAATATTTATCATGTATATACTACTCTTTTGACTAATTCATGTATATACTACTCATCTCAGATATATACCAATGAAATATATATTAATATGATGTTTATAAATTTCATGTGCATATATATTTAAGGTGGTTAATAAATACCCATCACAGTGCGGACAAATCAAGTGTCTAGAGAGGCATGAGGATAGTGTACAGAACCGAGTCTTTTTAAAGTCCAGATCATTCCTTCCATGTCAAGTGTGGGGTTTGGCCTTGATAGAGACGGGGGAAACCAGCAGCTAGCATCAACTCTCCATAATTTGATGGGGGTGGAGTTGGTGTTTCGTTCGTAACAAAACCTAACGTTTCCTACTTATCTTAATCCCTGTCCCCATAACATGTGAAAGCTAGCTAGCTAATCTTTATATGTTATATACACGGCACCAACTATATATAGTTGATTGATCATCTAACTCATCCATAAAGAAAGTTGAAATATAACACGACACAAAAAGAAGGGTCCATATATATGTTGATGCATGCACATGTCTTCAATAATATTATTGCAAAACAAAGAGGGCAATGAGACAAATACAACTTCTTAATTAGAAGAGGAAGCCAACCAATGTGAACAACTCGATCGGCCCAACCTTGCTGTTCACAAACATCGATGTATAGCCCCCACACCACACCGAAAGAAAGGAAGGGGACAAGCGGGGCCACATACCTGAAGGTGGACGTACCACACCCCTCTCGACTTCACCGTGCGACGAAGTCCTTCGCGGCGTCCTCCGCAGGCAAAACCCCAATGTCCTTCGCGCTGGTGGTCCTCCGCGCAGGCGTAAGCTCCAGCCCGCGCCTCCTCCGCGCAGGCGAAACGCCAGCCCGCGCCTCCTCCGCGCAGGCGAACCCAGCACGGAACCTCCCGCGCCTCCTCTGCGCAACAGGCGAAACCCCTCAGAAAATGGGAAAAAGAAACCAGCGCAAAACCTCCAGCACCTCCACAAAACCCCAAATAAAAGGTTAAGGCGAAAGAGGAAGGGGCGGAGCAAGCTTTTGCATATGTTATATGTTATTAAAATAGTTTTTATTTATATTGTATATTAATTATATTAAAATTTGAAAAGTTACATTAGTGAGAGAAAATTTTAATGACTAATACTTATTTAACTAATATTAATTTATAAATATACATAGATATATATAAAAATATATAACATTCTAAATATATAAGTATGTGTACCTATATAAGTATACATAAGTATGTATTTACAAATATATACATATTTATCTACTTATAAATTTATACATATACATATATATATATATGTATATTGTTATATATCAAAATACTAATATAAATATAGTACTTCATACTTGTATACTATTATACTTATAAATAGTACTAATAAGCATATACTTACTGCATGTACATTCAAATAAGCATATACTTCTATACATGTATATACTTATGTACTTATGCATGTATATAACCATATACTTATACATATACTTACAATATTATATATATATATATGTATAATGCTATACCTATACATATTATGAATATGTGTATAAGTACTTTATACTTGTATAGTACTATATTTTTATATATCATGTATCAACATATTAATATAAATATATAATGCTTTATACTTGTATACTATTATACTTATACATAATACTAACAAGCTTATACTTATGTACTTATATGTACATTTAATTAAGTATATACTTCTACACATGTGTATATATATATATATGTATACTTATAATATATACTTGTATGTATATTTATATAAATATATACATACATGGATATACTTATATAGTATATATATAGTTGTAAGTATATATTTATGTATTGTATATATTTATGCACATATACACTCACACTACTACATATATACTTTAACGTATATACTATACATAAATAAAAATATATTGTGTATGTACATTTATATAATTATATACATGTATATACTTATATACTATATATATAAATATATACATAATATATATACACACATGTGTATACTTATAAACTATATATATACTTGTAAGTATACATTTAAACTTGTATATACATGCTTATAAGTACATAATTAAGCATATTTATACAACTATATATATATATATATATGTATAAGTATATACAACAATATATATATATATATCTAATTAGCTACAAAACCTTTCCATAGCTAACTCCGTAGCCCATTAGTTATAGATTAGCGACGACATTATTTTATTCTTAATCCATAGCTAATTAACTATGATCCATAGTTAATTAGCTACGGCTTTAGCTATGAAATGTTTTCGTAGCTGATCTGTAGCTAATTAGCTACGGATCATGCTACGGAATGATTTGGTAGCTGAGTTGTAGCTAAGTAGCTACGGATTAGCGACAGATTAAGTCCATCACAAATCTGTAGCTAATTTATCAATTTTGCGACGGCATATTATCTGTCGCTAATCAGTAGCTACTTAGCTACAGAGTAGCTACAACGATTTCCGTAGCTAAATTCCGTAGCTAAACTGCATTATTCTTGTAGTGTAGCCACAAAATTAGGTTTAATTATCTCTAATCCAACTTGGGCTCTTCCCTTTTTGGCCCATTAATTCATGTATGAACCTTGAGTGTAACCCATTTCCTAATGTGGCTTAATGGATTTTTAATTTAATCCCATTTTGTTCTAATTTAATTTATTTATAAATGTTTTAAATTTTTAGAGTTGCTAAAAAATGGGTTTTAGATACACCATTATCCAAATTCTTGGTGAACAATAAATAGATACAATTCTTCCTTAATAGATACAGAAATGGATAGTCTATTATCCGCACCGTATCTGACCCATTGACATCCCTCGCCCTGAACCTCCCTCTCCTCCCCACCTCCACTTATGGGATACAGTTAAGCTACCTTTTCTACCCCTCTCCATGCTACCTCATGCACTGTGCAAGTAGCAATGGCGACCGTTTAGTGTTTTGTACAAATTAATTTTTTTATTCAATACTTAAACCTATGAAGAAAGACTACATGTCCATGTGAATAAAGAGTACCCTTGAAGTTTGTTTCAGTGGGCATTGTATTGAATTTTTAGGCATGATGACAATATGTTTAATAGGTTTTACAACAGGTTCATCAAGTGCAATTTGTTGAAAAAACATGGGAGATGCTATCTGTTTTTCTCCAAAATTATAGAATATAAAATGTTTGGATCGAGAAGGGTACAATTGCGTTTTTTGATATGAACTTAATGTCTAAAACAAGTATGCAATCAGAAACATAAGTAAGGAATGTTTCGGTTCATATTTAAATTGTGTTTACTCTATATTTTAATTAAAATTTACACATTCCAATTTTTTTTAAGAAGTATATGGTACAAAAATAGTTTAAGTATTATGTAAATGTGTATGAGAGTTAACTCACTTTACTTTGCCAAAGGAATCAAGCGAAAGTGGGTTAACTCACTGTAGTTAAATTGAGTTAACACACAAGGAAACAAATTAAAAGGTGAGTTAACTCTGCATAACTTTAATCATGGGTTCGAGTTATCTCTAACCCTAACCCATTGTCAAACAGAGGCTTAGACAACTGTGGAGGGGTTTTCCTGTTTGGGCCAGAGCTCAATGCGCCTCCACTGAAGGAAGAGAGGAAAGACGGTCGCCGGTGCGGACAAAGACATGTAAGAACCAGAAAAGATTAGGGGGATCCGCTTGAAGAACCGGGGGGAACTCTTTGATGCCTAAGTCAGCATAGACTGATGAGGAGGCCAGAATCGAGGGTTCTCCTGGTGTGTGTTCTTGTGTGGGCGAATGTGTGTGAGAAAGGTTGCATATCTTTGCATGGGAATTACATTGACTTTTTATAGGCAAAGGAGACAAGGGGACGGGACATAATATCCCTTGATGACTACCGAAGGGACGCAATGGCTGGAGTCCCTAGACGGGAGCGGCCTGCTCGAGGCGCCCCTTGGGATCTTCTGTGACTGATGTCCCCTGGCTTTAAGACGTGTGCCACGTCGTTATTTTAACCGGGCAGAGGCATGCTCGGTGAAGGTTTGCCTATTCGGTGCTCGATGCTCAGAGTCCATACTGAGGGCCCCATATGCATGAACGTCAGAGTGCACCAGGGAGACCCGCATATAGTACCGAGGACGCGTGTCTTGATGACGAGAGTCCAGGTGTCCTGATGGGCCTATGGACCTAGGAGGTGGAAAGCAGCCTCCACAATAACCTAATTGAGGTTCCTATGCTTTGGAGACCTTTGCAAAAAGGAGATGCCTTGGAAGCATACCAGTGATGGGGGAGATTGTCCATGATCCACAATCTTGCGCCCTTTATACTCCACCCTTTAAAATTGGAATAGGTGGCATTAGAAGATCCAACTTAATTAGAAACAAGGGAGAGATATTAAAAGAAAAGAAGATGAAAAAATCTTCCTATTACCTCCTCTCCATTGGTGGCACCATCCATCGAAGCACCAAGGAGATGCCCCATTGGAGATTGATGCCAAAGGATATGATGATAGGGACGATTGGTGATCAATAATAAACGCAGAAATTTTATTCATGTGATCTTTTTATTAATCTGATGGGGTCATTCTTTTTTAAAAACATTCTAATCAAATTAATTTATTGAAAATTTTTTAAATTTCTAATAGGATTTTAAAAATCCAATGGAGTCCTCAGACCCCACTGGATGTACTCTAAATTCGCCAATTGTCACTAATTAAACTCGGGCTGCATCTCCTCAACTAGTGTGGGTATTCTTTGGGGCTTCGATGGATGGTGTGCGGGTGCGACCGTGCGACTCCTCACTAAGAATGGGGTACACCTCTCTCATTGAGGGGAGATGCATGATAATGTAATACTACTTGAACAGTGAAAAAAATTCTACATGGTGAAAAGACATCCTCCATTATCATAGCAAAGAGGTCATGCATTCAGTTTCTCACTAATAATAGCATGCACGTCTCCAACAGCAGCTCAAAATTGCAAGGAAGTCATCGTCCTCTACAATGACAGCATTAACAAGTAGGCGACAGTGATATAATTAGGTGCCCTAGCGATTCTTACTCTAACCAAGGGTGGCATGTCTCGTCACAGACTAGTAGTGGACTTGATGGCTCGATCCTCACTAGTGCCACAATTTTCCTCCAATTACAGAGGGAATGCATGGGTGGAGGAGGTACGTCCAACATGGTGGTGAGACATTAGCATATTGGTCAAGGTTCTTATGTAAAGATGTAGTGACCCAATCATGAACAAGAGGAGAGAGTTATCCATATATTTCAAAAAAAAAATATCTGGCACAAAAATAAAAAAGACAGCATCGAGCCACTCACATAGTAGAGTTATCACTATATATATATGGGATGTGAGATTATAAGAATGAGCTGAAATTGAAAGAATCTTATTGAGCTATGTATAAGGTACGATTCATAAGTTGTGAGATTATTTTTGGAGATGAAATCGTGCGAGTGGTGGAGGCCTTGAGGAGAGAGAGATGCTGATCTTCGTTCTCGACGGGGGAGCCTAGCTCGGAGGTGGTGGCTGGCGATGATGTCCTCTCAATCATCTATCACCTTGTTTCACTTTTGCTACAAAGGGGAATATGTTATATCTATGAAAAGATAACACCTGAGTGGCAAACAAAGTAGAGTAATGCTATGCTCCCGGCACTGCCGAGAGCATAGCCCCGTTGAAGGGGCCGCGCGCCCTCTTGCGCGCGCCGCGTGGAGGGCGCGCGCCCCCCAGCATTAAATGTCTTTTTTTTTTAGTTTTTGTGTACTATTTGTGCACACAAATGATGTATTTGTGTGCACAAATACATCATTTGTGTACACAAATTGTAAAAAAAAAAGAGCATTAAATGTTGGAGGGGCCCGCGCCCTCCACGCGGCGCGCGCAGGAGGGCGCGCGGCCCCTCCAGCAGGGCTATGCTCCCGGCAGTGCCGGGAGCATAGCATTACTCAACAAAGTATTGATAACGGAGAGCAAGAAGATGTTGATCTTGGTCCTCCATGATGCTCGTCTCCCAATGCTTTTGTTGTTAGTTGTTGATGTAACTTCAGCATTCTCCCTCACATGGTTGTTTCTATCTTTGGTCATGTATATATGTTGGACGTTCCATTGGATGAGTATGCGATTGTTCTTTGAAATGGGATTGTGCTCCGAGGTCCACTGCTGCAACTTCCGCGCTATCATACTCTTTTTTTTTTTTGTAGTTTTACAAGGGCAGCAGGCGTTCCCACTAGGCCAGAGAAGAGAAATACAATACAGATGCCGGTTTTCATTTATGGTCATACTCACATATACTTGGGTTCTGATGCAAGATTAACGAGTTAGATTCTTGAGCGAAAGAAGATGGCGAAGGAGCTAGTGAGAAAGGACGCAAAGACGGATGACAAAACTAGGATGAGCATCGTTACCCAACATTTCATCTTTTTATGTTTAGGTATATATCTTTGTACGGTTATGTTTGAAAATTTAAGTTGAGACTTATTTTGATCAGTTGAAAACTACGATTGAATAGATAGGTGTGGAGGTGATTTTCCTGTTGGGGTCGGAGCTAAACGGGCCTCCACTGAAGAAGATGGGGAAGATGAACGTCGATATGGACAGAAGCCTGCAAGACCAAAACCAGATCAGGGGGGCTCGGTTGAAGAACCGGGGAGAACCCTCCGATGCCTAAGTCAGCAGGGGACTTGAAAGGCTTGAGGAAGGAAGGTTCTGTGAGGTGTGAATCGCTTGAGGGCGAGTGTGAGTCTGCGAGACTGCGTACCTTTGCATGGTCGTTGCCTGGGCCTTTTATAGGCAAGAGCTGTGGAGGATAGGGACAGAACGTCCCCTAATGAGGCCGAAAAGGGCGCGTTGGTTGGCGCCCTTGGCGGGGAGTTACACATCTAGGTGCCGGTTGAGGGGTTCTGCAGTTAACGCGCCATTTGATCGTGGGGCGTGCACGATGCAGCCATTGTAACCGTCGCAATAAGGCGAAGGGCTGCTCGGATTCTTCTGGGCGTAAAGTACCGAGCGGGTAGCCTACTCAGTGGGCTAGACCTGTTGTTCGGTAGTCGAGCCCAATGCTCGGTGCCTGGTACTCGGGCGCTGCCTATGCCAGCGGGTCCATGGCATGATTCCTGCAGGGCCTGTTCGATAGACAGTGTCTAAACCGAACAGGATGAGGAGTGTCTGGAGACTACCCTTGGAGACCTGGAGGGTGTCGGGTGCGGAGGCCGCACGGTGCCCGGTGCTCGGGTACTTTGGTGATTGCGAGCTCAAGCAGGAGCCACCTGATATGGTCGGTAAGGACAAATCCTGTTGGAGCAGCCGGTGCGGTGTTTGGAAACTACTGCCGGGACCGTTGGCGTTTTCAGCTGAAGCATGTTCGACAGCCGGTTGGCTGAAGCTGAGGACATGTGGCGCGAGAGGCATAACCGTTTTGCCTTGCTGGGTCTTGATGGGTCTATGGGCTAGAAAGCTAAAAATAGCATCTACAATATGTTTGGGGATTTTTTGCATATATACTCTTACAATCATCTCTATTTACATGTATATCTCTGATTTACATCAATTATCTTAAATGTCTCTGATATGTTATCATGTTTGTAACTATATCTTTACAGGGGTATATATATAATAAAATTTTTAAATATTTTTGCACATATACTCTTATAAAAGGTATAATTATAACCATTATAACATATCAATGATATTTTAGATAATTAATGTAGATAAAAAGTATACATGCAAATAACAATATTTTTAAGAGTATATACGGAAAAAAAACCCTAGGTATTATAGCCTTGTTTTAAAGGAGACTTTACTATGTGATCAGAAGCGTGTGAATTAATATAGAGTAAACAAGAAAAATGTGATCACTGATCAGGCATCTCCCTGGTGCTTCAATAGACGGCGATGCTGCAGGAACACATGATTCGCGAGTCATCTTTTCCGTCCGTCCGCTCCTTCCCTTTCGTCCGTAGCTCCGCCCTCTTCCCGTTCGGAGGGGAGGGGGCTCCCCGCGACCCAAAGAAGCCCAACTCCCCGGTCGTCGTTGTCCCTTTGAAGCTCCGTAGAAACGTCAAGGGCTCGCCCTTTTCGTCGGAGCCTCCATCACCGGCTTCGCCGGTGACTTGTTCTCTGACTTGATTGGCGTGTCAACTGCGGCTCTTAGGTTCTACTGGTTCTGTGCTAATGTTCCATTTTCTTCCTGAACTTTGAGTCACGATCGGCGAAGATCTGTGCCGTGTTTCTCGTCATCGCCATTTCCGCAATAGGTTGCAACTCTGGAGCGGGAGAAGACTTCTGCTTACGCCTCCTCTCATGTCCATTGTACCAGTCGTGGAATGGAAATAGACCATCTTTCATTGTTTAAAAAAAAAAAATTGTAAACTGCGATGCCGGCGGACAGGAGCTATGTTGGACTTCTTTGTTGTGTCACCCGTTCGAGCTTGGGAAAGGAGATTGGAAGATTCAAATGCTGGCAAAGTAGAGAATATAGTGAAGGATGTATTAGGAAATATTTTTTTCTCTTGTATTTTCTTTTAATCTCTCATCCCTTTTCCTTTCTAAATTGTATCTTCTTATTCCATCCGTTACAATTAAAAATGGTGGAGTTACATAGTGGTGGAGCAAACGTAAGTTTTTGCCGACACTTGCTCCATCATACATAAGAGTTGATGATCTACATAAACATGACCAACGAGACATTTCGTATAATAAAAGGGTTTTGTACCATATACTTATTTAATTTTAAATGTGGAAGGTCGTATATGCAAAAAAAAGGGTTAATATCCTAAATCCGTAATCATACACGCAGTCATTTACTAACTTTAGAACCTAGTATTTGACTCTATCCATTAATAAGATCAAGTTTGTCTTGGGCAACATTTGAGAATGCTGCCAAAGAAGTAGAAATCGGGAAAAGACGATTTCAGTCATCCGCATTGGTACGAATGTAATTTTCGCATTATTATCTGTCATGTCCCACTAATTTAGCAGCAGAATAAATTAGAGAGACATGAACAACGTGTATGGTAACGTAAATTGCGCATACATTCGCATATATTAGAGCAACTAATGAACAATAATTACAATAAAATTCATCATTTTATTGATATTTCTTCTAAACTATTACAACCACTAATTCAGAGCCAAAACATAGGGCTCAATGACATTATTACATTGAAAAAAAAATCTAAAGCAAATATCTAACTAGACTCTAAGGTACTAAGGACATTTCATCGCTATGACTTCAGGACGCTCATCACTCCAGTCCAATCCCGTTGTTGTATGTAAGGTCGTCACTTGACTTACCTGAAAACACAATAACAAATAACGAATGGTGAGCGATAACGCTCAGTAGGACTTAATATCTCATGTAAACAAGCAAGCTTTAAGTGATTAATATCTTGTAACGTAGGTTAACTAGAGAGAACGATCATGTATAGTCAAGAGAGTAATAGTACAAGATAACGAGAGATTGATGACATACTATATCAAAAGAATGATAGCATGCGATAACATGTGAACGATAATACATTTCACAAGAATATTGCAAAACTAGGATGATAGAGAATTGACCATATAACGAGATAGCGTGTAACAAGATAGTGTATATGTAACGACCTGAGAACCCGGCCCTCGGCCCATGCCGAGGACCCGATTTTCGCGGTCGCCGCCCACGGACCAGAGGGACCCAGAAGGGCTATAACACGCGTCTGACAGGATATGTAACGGAAGTAAACGTCAACTGCTAAGCTAGAAGCGTTCAAGCGGAAACAGGAAAGTAAAGCGAGACCGCTGCGTACCGCTCTAAGTACAGTCCCAACGCACGCACACTAGTACAAGTAAGGAAAGGGGAGAGTTAAGTCCCTTAGGGGCATACCCCGAGGGTGACGTACACTGAGAGGGGGAACCACTGCTAGCTACGGGGAACAAGACTACCGCCCCGTCTCCTCCGCCCGATGCGCACCCTGCCGCTACTGGGAAGACTCACCTGGAAAACACAGGGATGAGCTTCACAACAGAAGCTCAGTAGGGACTACTAATCTCCTACTGGCTCTAAACAGGCAGAGGAACATATACAACTATTAATAAAGGAAAGACGGCAGTTTATATCCTTCTACCTACAAAAGGAAGTGCGGAAGCGAAGCTAAAGCTAACACGGTACGGAATGTACTCTCGGTCGGAAACCCCGTACGACTGCTCGTCGTGACCACCACACGACTAGTAAAACACAAACAGACGGAACTCCGCCTGGACAAGGAACACTAGCTACGGGAACAACACCACTAGTCAGACGGTCAGGTGCGTCCACAGACGTCTTATCCTCGACCTAGGTCCTGGCCCTCGCGTCTCGTCAGAGCGAGGTAGGACACAAGTACAACAACAGTAACCGCCTGACCTCTCCAAACGGTTCCGGGGCCGTAAGGAGCGAGGCAGTGAGAAGAAGGACTGGCTGGCCTACACCGGGTAGAACTCCAAACTGTCCTCGGCGTCCCAGACCAACCACGAGAGCTCTACAAGCGACTCACACGCCACTGTCCTAACCACCGTTTTCCCCTCAGCTCCAGAGTCCGCCTACGCGGCTGCCAACTCGAGCACACTCGTAGCCCGGAGTACTCCCTCAACAGGCTCCCGAGGATGGGGGTCCCAGGTAATGGTAACAACCTCTCGCATGGGACAAGCCCTCAAGTGCCGCGCACCAGGTGAACGACTAGTGTGAGACCGTACTAGGGAACTAGCATAGGTGCCACGGGTACAGTAAAGCGAAAATGGAAGTGGCGGAAGCACAACCTGCCTCTGGGCTGAGAAGGCGACATAGGCCCTGTCGCCCTCAAGAAGGCGACATAGGGGGTGTTGCCTTACCAGAGACTGAGAAGGCGACATAGGGGATGTCGCTTTACCAGTCAGAAGGCGACACAGGGTATGTCACCTTCAGGCCAGTCGGGGGTTCCGGAGATTCTTCTTCCGGGAACCTCCCCGAAACGGAAGAAACACCACACACGGGGGAGGGGAGCATGCTTATCATGCTAGAAAGCCATTAAACACACAAACCCACCTCGAACACCCCAAGAACATGGATTCTACGCTCGGAGGAAAACCTCACTCACACGAGCATGGAGTTCTCACACTCCCCAAACCCCAATCACACGAGAACCACGGTCTAGATGGGGAGGGGATCATGCTTAGGGCGAAGGAGTCGGGTGTCCCTACCTCCACGCGAAGAACGCACCCGTTGGGGCCTTCTCGTAGGTTTGGCCGTCTCCTCCTCGCACCGCACGGCACGAACACGACCCCTGCACGAACGGAGCGTCACCCTCCACAGCACGGCCGCCTCAACACGGGGGAGGCACCCCAAAACCGCCGGAAGCTCCGAGAGGGCGAGAGAAAGAGAGGGGGAAAGGAGAGGCGCGAGAGAGGGGGAAGGGCTCGGGCGCCCGGGCTTTAAGCCCACGGTCCTGAGAAGGCGACATACCTTGTGTCGCCTTGGGAACCAGAAGGCGACAGTGGGTGTGTCGCCTTCAAGAAGGCGACATACCCCCTGTCGCAATTCCACTGACAACGGTCAAATCTCGGAATTCGAAAAAGTGAAGGCGACAGCCATCTTGTCGCGTTCACCCGACACCGCCAGAGCCGTACTGACACAAAGGACGCCTGTCACGTCTGTCAGACTACGTCTGGGGCGACGCGATGGGAAGGCGACATAGGCCATGTCACCTTCAAGAAGGCGACATACCCCATGTCGCAATCCCAAACAGAACCAGAACTCGACGCGATCGGAACCACGTCGCGACAGTCGCCCTGCCGCGACCCAGAGGACGGGGCCAAGGGCCCAAGGGGGCCGGGGTGTTACAACCCTCCCTCCTTAAGACATTTCGTCCTCGAAATGAAAACAACTTGGTCTCAACCCGCAAGACGACAAAAGGGGAGATCATCACATACCGATCAATCAAACAAGTAAGGAAACTGCTCCTGCATCTCATCCTCGCGCTCCCAGGTGGCCTCGCCACCGACACGGTTCTGCCAAACGACCTTAACCAGCGGAATCTGCTTCCTGCGCAACTGCTGAACTCTGCGGTCGACAACACTAACTGGGTACTCTGGCACTGACAAATCTGGCGCTACCTCTAGCTGCAAGTAGTCCAACACGTGCGAAGAGTCTGCAACGTACCTCCTAAGTTGCGAAACGTGGAAAACGCTGTGCACACCTGCTAGCTCTGCCGGAAGACTCAGCCTGTACGCCACCTCGCCAACCCTCTCAGAAATGGGTAAGGGCCCAATACATCTGGGACTGAGCTTTCCCCTCTTACCAAACCTCATAACCCCTTTGGTCGGCGAGACCCGCAGGAAGACAAGGTCACTAACACTGAACTATAGCGGTCTCCTACGGACATCTGCATAACTCTTCTGCCTGCTCTGTGCTACCCGAAGCCTCTGCCTGACCAAACTGATTGTCTCTGCACACTGCTGCACTAACTCTGGCCCCAAAAGCTGCCTCTCACCAACCTCGAACCAGTGAAGCGGTGTCCTGCACGGGCGACCATACAAAGCCTCGTATGGCTCCATTCCGATGCTCGAGTGATAACTGTTATTATACGCAAACTCTACCATCAGGAGGTGAGACTCCCAAGTGCCGCTCCAGTCTAGACAGCACGCTCTCAGCATATCCTCCAGTGTCCGAATGGTCCGCTCTGACTGACCGTCTGTCTGAGGGTGGTACGCTGTGTTGAACTTCAACTCTGTACCCAGTGCTCTCTGAAGACTGCGCCAAAACCCTGACGTGAACCTCAGATCTCTGTCTGAAACGACTGAAACTGGGATCCCGTGCAATGAAACAACTCTGTCCATGTACAGCCTGGCTAACCTGTCCACTGACCACGACATCCTGACCGGAAGAAAGTGCGCTGCCTTGGTCAAGCGATCCACAATTACCCAAATACCATCATGCCTCTGCGGGGTACGGGGCAAACCTACCACAAAGTCCATGGTGATGTCATCCCACTTCCACTCGGGAATGGGCAACGGCTGCAACTCACCACCAGGACGCTGATGCTCGGCCTTCACCTATTGACAGGTAAGACACCGGGCAACAAACTCTGCCACGCCCCTCTTCATCCCTGGCCACCAGAAGGACCTTCTCAAGCAATGGTACATCTTGGTGGAGCCAGGATGAACAGCATACCTCGATCTGTGAGCCTCTGACAACACTACCTGACGCGCCTCCTCAGGAACGTACAAGCAGCCTCTGAACCTAACCTCACTATCCTCGCTGAGCTCAACGTCCGGCATCCACAAAATGTCTGCTAACTCTACATCTGCTCGCTGCGCCTGCAACACCTGCCTGAACAGTGATGGCCGAACTGACAAACTGGAAGCCACTGCACGGTCTCTGGTCCTCGACGGAACGAACACTCCCTGGGACAGCTCCTCGAACAGCCTCCACTCTCTGACCATCAGCGAACTCAAGCGCACGCGCCTACTCAAAGCATCGGCTACAACGTTAGCCTTTCCTGGATGATAGGAAAGGGTTAGGTCGTAGTCCTTCAAGTACTCCATCCACCTGCGCTGCCTCAAGTTCAAATCCCTCTGGGTGAAGATGTACTGCAAACTCTGGTGATCAGTGAAGATCTGAAAAACCTTGCCATACAGGTAGTGCCTCCACAACTTGAGAGCGTACACCACTGCTGCCAGCTCCAAGTCGTGGGTGGGATAGTTCTCCTCATGCTTCTTGAGCTGCCGAGAAGCATAGGCAACGACCCCACCATGCTGCATCAGCACGGCACCCAAACCTGACCTCGACGCATCGGTGTAAACCACGAACCCACCGGTGCCCGACGGCAAGACCAACACTGGCGCTGAAGTCAACTTCGTCTTCAGCTCCAAGAAACTCTGCTCACAGTCTTCTGACCAAACAAACCTGGTGTCCTGCCTCGTCAACCGAGTCAATGGTGCTGCAATCTTGGCGAAATCCTGAATGAACCTCCGGTAGTAACCTGCCAGACCCAGAAAACTGCGGACCTCTGCAACTGATGTGGGCTGCTCCCACGACAACACTGCCTCAACCTTGGCCGAGATCACGTGCCCGAGGAAGTGCACCTCGCTCAGCCAAAATTCGTACTTGTCGAACTTGGCGTAAAGACGGTGACTCCGCAGGGTCTCCAGCACGATCCTCAGGTGCTCCTCGTGCTCCTCTTCAGAAGCCGAGTAGACCAGAATATCATCAACAAAAACAACAACAAAGCGGTCTAGGTACTCACTGAACACCCTATGCATCAGATCCATGAATGCTGCAGGTGCGTTCGTCAGCCCAAACGGCATCACGACGTACTCAAATTGACCATACCTGGAACGGAAAGCCATCAAACCAACATCCGACTCTCTGATCCGCAGCTGGTAGTAGTCGGATCTCAAGTCGATCTTCGAGAAAACTCGGGCCGATTGCAACTGATCAAACAGATCATCAATTCTCGGCAACGGGTACCTGTTCTTCACAGTGACCTGGTTCAACTGCCGATAATCGATGCACAGACGAAGACTTCCATCCTTTTTCCTCACGAACAAAACAGGCGCACCCCACGGCGAACGGCTCGGACGAATGAAGCCCAACTCAAGCAACTCTTGCAGCTGGCGCTTCAACTCACGCAGCTCCGCCGGGGCCATCCGGTAAGGTGCCTTGGACAAAGGCATCGTACCAGGCAAAAGCTTGATGGAGAACTCTACCTCTGGCTCAGGCGGCAACCCAGGTAGATCCTCCGGAAACACGTCAGAAAACTCAGAAACAACTGGCACATCAAAAACTGAAGGCCCGCTAGGCTCCAAGGAACAAACCGAAGCAAGGTAAGCAACGCAGCCATCACGGATCAAACGACGAGCCTTACAGAAAGAAATGAACGACCGACAGGTAGACCGAATACCTCAAAAGCAGAGAACAGGTGCTCCAGGTATCCCGAACCGAACGGTCTTCCTCTAACAATCAACCACGGCTGAGTGAGCCTCCAACCAGTCCATGCCCAGGATGACGTCGAAGTCACAAAGCTGCAGTGCATACAACCTGGCCGGTAACTGGTGGCCCTCAACCTCGACTGTCACACCCTCCAGGTAACCGAAGGAACGCATGCAGTCACCGGACGGGAGATCGACCAATACGTCACACTGCCTCTCGGGTGTGTGACAAGCAAGGGACTCGTAAAACTCCTCGGAAGCAAAACACAAGGAAGCATCGGGATCAACCAAAACACGAGCAGCTCTGCCAAGGATAGGTAGAGTACCTATCACTAGGTTTGATGCCTCTGCCTGCTCCCGGGTGAGCGCCATCACGCGACCACGACCACGTCCACGCTGCGGCGCCTGCTGGGGCTGCTGCTGCGGCGACTGCTGCTGAGGAAACTGCTGCTGCTGCTGGTACGGCTGGTACTGCTGCGGCTGCGGGAACTGCTGGACCTGCTGCTGGTACTGCCCTCTCTGTTGCTGACGCGGTTCCTGCTGCTGGGGAGGGTATTGGTACTGGGGTGGCTGTTGCGCGTACTGCACTGGCTGCTGCTGCTGCGGAGCTTGCCCCCTAGGGCAATCCCTCCTAAAGTGGCCTGGCAAGCCACAAGTGTAGCACACTGGCTCCTAACTGCTCTGCTCAGCACCCTGCTGTACTGACTGCTCTGCAAACCTGGACTGACGCCTCTGTCCACCCCCGCGAGTAGACAACTTTCTGAACTGCGAGCGAATTCCAGAGCTACCGGAACTGCCCTAGCCTGACGAAGAGGAAGTCGCACTACCGCGGCTGCCTGCTGGACGCTGGTACGGCGAGGACCTGGAAGAGGCTCCTCCCTGCTGCTGCTGCTGAGGCTGCCAAGCCTCCCTATCCAAGGCGGTGGACTTCGCCACGGCCCCTCCCAAAGTGGTACACATGTGTGCCGTCACACCCCACCTCAGGTCTGGTCTCAGCCCTGCTATAAACCTCTCTGCACAAGCCTGGTCACTGCCTGCTACATGAGGCACATGCCTCAACAACCGGACAAACCTCTGGTGGTACTGAGAAACTGTGAGGTCGCCCTGCACCAACTCGTGGAACTGGTCCCGTCTCTCACGTCGAGCGTAGTCGGGGAAGTACTCGTCGTGGAAGATCTCTGAAAACTATTGCCAAGAGATCTGGTCCAACCGCTGCCCCTGGAAGTGAGTCTGCCTCTGAACTCTCCACCACTCATGGGCTGCTCCCTTGAGCTGGTATACTGCCAAACGAACCTGGTCCTCTTCAGCGCACTCCATAGTCTCGAAGATGCGCTCCAACTCATGGGTCCAGCTCTCTGCCTTATCTGGATCATACTCACCGTGGAACATCGGTGGGCCAAGATGCAGGAACCTCTCTAGGAGAGCGGTCCTGTCCTCCGTAACCGCCGTCCTCCGCCGCCCGGCCCGGGTACTCCCAGTGCCCGACCGCTGCTGACGCTCTAGCTGCTCCACCTCTGGCTCCACCTCGTGCTGCTCTGGTATGGCTGGGGGAGGTACAGGAAACTGACCACCTGCCCGGGCTGCCACGCTCCCTGGTACATAGCTCTGAAGAACTGCTCGGCCATGGGAAACCAAACTGCATACTGCTGAGGCTGAGGGTGGTACTCCTGCTGCTGCTGCCCACCTGCTACCGCTGCCTCTGCTGCTGTTGCCTGTGCACCCTGAGGCTGTGCCACTGACTCGTCCGCCGAGACCTCCTCCTGGACCTGCCCCTGCGTAGGCATCTCGAACTCATCCTGCTGCTCAACCTGTTGCTAGCCTGACTGCGCCTACGCGGAGCCATGACCTACACGGAAACACAACTGACAAAGGTTATAAATACCTCTCGGGTGGTTAGCAGTGTACTTGTACTGTTGTTGGGACTAACTGTTGCAGTTTAGATCAACTACAAGTCCTGTCAGACCAAGCTCTGATACCAACTGTAACGACCCGAGAACCAGACCCTCGGCCCACGCCGAGGACCCGATTTTCGCGGTCGCCGCCCACGGACCAGAGGGACCCGGAAGGGCTATAACACGCGTCTGATAGGATATGTAACAGAAGCAAACGTCAACTGCTAAGCTAGAAGCGTACAAGCGGAAACAGGAAAGTAAAGCGAGACCGCTGCGTACCGCTCTAAGTACAGTCCCAACGCACACACACTAGTACAAGTAAGGAAAGGGGAGAGACAAGTCACTTAGGGGCATACCCCGAGGGTGACGTACACTGAGAGGGGGAACCACTGCTAGCTACGGGGACCAAGACTACCGCCCCGTCTCCTCTGCCTGACGCGCACCCTGCCGCTGCTGGGAAGACTCACTTGGAAAACAGAGGGATGAGCTTCACAACAGAAGCTCAGTAGGGACTACCAATCTCCTACTGGCTCTAAACAGGCAGAGGAATATATACAACTATTAATAAAGGAAAGACGGCAGTTTATATCCTTCTACCTACAAAAGGAAGTGCGGAAGAGAAGCTAAAGCTAACACGGTACGGAAAGTACTCTCGGTCGGAAACCCCGTATGACTGCTCGTTGTGACCACCACACGGCTAGTAAAACACAGATAGAGGGAACTCTGCCTGGACAAAGAACACTAGCTACGGGAACAACACCACTAGTCAGACGGTCAGGTGCGTACACATACGTCTTATCCTCGACCTAGGTCCTGGCCCTCGCGTCTCGTCAGAGCGAGGTAGGACACAAGTACAACAACAGTAACCGCCGTAGTCTGGCCGGACTACGGTCCCACGCCTGACCTCTCCAAACGGTTCCGGGGACATAAGGAGCGAGGCAGTGAGAAGAAGGACTGGCTGGCCTGCGCCGGGTAGTACTCCAAACTGTCCTCGGCGTCCCAGACCAACCACGGGAGCTCTGCAAGCGACTCACACGCCACTGTCCTAACCACCGTTTTCCCCTCAGCTCCAGAGTCCGCCTACGCGGCTACCAACTCGAGCACACTCGTAGCCCGGAGTACTCCCTCAACAGGCTCCCAGGTAACGGTAACAACCTCTCGCACGGGACAAGCCCTCAAGTGCCGCGCACCGGGCGAACGACTAGTGTGAGACCGTACTAGGGAACTAGCACAGGTGCCACGGGTATAGTAAAGCGAAAACGGAAGCGGCAGAAGCACAACCTGCCTCTGGGCTGAGAAGGCGACATAGGCCCTGTCGCCTTCAAGAAGGCGACATAGAGGGTGTCGCCTTACCAGGGACTGAGAAGGCGACATAGGCCCTGTCACCTTCAAGAAGGCGACATAGGGGATGTTGCTTTACCAGTCAGAAGGAGACACAGGGTATGTCGCCTTCAGGCCAGTCGGGGGTTCCGGAGATTCTTCTTCCGGGAACCTCCCCGAAACGGGAGAAACACCACACACGGAGGAGGGGAGCATGCTTATCATGCTAGAAAGCCATTAAACACACAAACCCCCCTCGAACACCCCAAGAACATGGATTCTACGCTCGGAGGAAAACCTCACTCACACGAGCATGGAGTTCTCACACTCCCCAAACCCCAATCACATGAGAACCACGGTCTAGACGGGGAGGGGATCATGCTTAGGGCGAAGGAGTCGGGTGTCCCTACCTCCACGTGAAGAACGCACCCGTTGGGGCCTTCTCGTAGGTTTGGCCGTCTCCTCCTCGCACCGCACGGCACGAACACGACCCCTGCACGAACGGAGCGTCACCCTCCACAGCACGGCCGCCTCAACACGAGGGAGGCACCCCAAAACCGCCGGAAGCTCCGAGAGGGCGAGAGAAAGAGAGGGGGAAAGGAGAGGCGCGAGAGAGGGGGAAGGGCTCGGGCGCCCGGGCTTTAAGCCCACGGTCCTGAGAAGGCGACATACCTTGTGTCACCTTGGGAACCAGAAGGCGACAGTGGGTGTGTCGCCTTCAAGAAGGTGACATACCCCCTGTCGCAATTCCACTGACAACGGTCAAATCTCGAAATTCGAAAAAGTGAAGGCGACAACCATCTTGTTGCGTTCACCCGACACCGCCAGAGCCGTACTGACACAAAGGACGCCTGTCACGTCTGTCAGACTGCGTCTGGGGTGACGCGATGGGAAGGCGACATAGGCCATGTCGCCTTCAAGAAGGCGACATACCCCATGTCGCAATCCCAAACAGAACCAGAACTCGACGCGATCGGAACCACGTCGCGACAATCGCCCTGCCGTGACCCAGAAGACGGGGCCAAGGGCTCAAGGGGGCCGGGGTGTTACTGTATAACAAGATAGCGTGTATCAAAATGACATGTAATATGATAGCTTGTATCAAGGTGGCGTGTAACGAGATAGCTTGTATATCAAGATAGCATGTAACGAGATTGCATGTAAAGAGATAGCGTGTAAAGAGATAACATGTATGGTTGCACCACGGTGCACTAGTCAAGTACGGCAATAGTCACTTTGGGACAGTAGCCGTTTCACGATAGTACAGTACGTCTGAACTCCTCAGACTAATAGTCAAACAATTAGATGTCTAGCCAAGTTAGTATAGTCAATCAGAAACAGTGCAATGCAGAACACTGTCAATAGCCCCTACAGGTATTTTCGGGTGGCTCTCTGCCCCTAGGACTAGATTGGAGCCCCTCGGACACTCTCTGTGCCCTGCACAGTATGCATTCGAGTCAGTAGGGTCACCAGACCCATATTATGGCGCTAGACAGTCATGTATAGTACAAGCAATGGGAGCCACAATAGCTCAAGAGTCTCAAGAGAGTACTAGATGAATAGACGAGATAGTAGAGTGAGCGTGAATAGATGAGAGTACAAGGATAGTAGATGAGATAGGGGTATAAACGTAAAACAACGATAAACCACGATAGTAACGGTTGCACAGCACCAGGTCGGGTACCGGCAGTCTGGTAGAAGTCACACCCGCCCCACTAGCCGTGCTGTGTACACGAGCCAGGTGGTCTGGCGTGATCACAAGATAAGAGAGATCTCACTAAGGCCGTTTGGATCGTACTGATCCCTAAAAGTGTAACGGGATTTAAATGGTACAACCAGCTCGTTGGCTAAGGACGTGCGCCAAAGCCAAGAAGACTTACGGAGGCCCTGACAAGGAGTCCCTGGTCCAGTCGAGAGTATTCCCGATGGAGAGATGGTCCAAGTCAAGAGAAAGTGTGTAGAAAATGGGTCTGTCGTGCCTCGAGTGCTCGAAGGCAGAGGGATGTGATAACGGTGTACAAATCACGCGAATAAAATGAAGACATGTGTCATTTATATAATAGAAAAATTAGGTAATTAGTTTCACTTAATTACCAGATACATTATTGAGTAATTTACTAAGGTTTAATGGCAACATGATGGTTAAGTGTGTACAAGTGTATGAAATCAAAAAAGCATGATGGATTGTGCATAAAGATTTTAAATTAATTATATTCATGTAATTTATTACACATTAATATTTATTCAGATCAAATTATGAATAACAATGTTTAAATAAGGCTAAACAATGGCTAATTAGCAAGTAGAGCAAGGGTATATAAGTAATTTTGAGTTCTGGCTATTTTTCTGTTAATGCGACAGGGGTACCCGTCGTGACTCCAGGTCGCAACAAGGCGGCTAGGCGCGACAAGCGAACCGGCCCCAGGCCCGGTTCAGGGGTGGAAACGCGATGGTATAGGCCGCCGCGTTCTTAACGCGACGTGCCAGCGGGACGCGACCCGGCTCATATTGCGGCGAGTCGCGCCGTCGCGATATCAGGAGAGTCCGGCCTTTTTTCCGTTTTTCCAAGGTTGATCATATTTGACACATGGCTCTTCTAAATTCAATATAAAATCGTATAATGACCTAAAAATTACTCATCCAATTTAAAATGAAAGTAGACACATAGATCTATCAGCATGCACGATTAATTTGAAATTAGACAAGATTTAGGCATGCTTTGAACATGTTACATTCCGATGACCTAAGCAGGTGCAGTCAGGGTTCAATGAATTAATTAGAGATGAATACATGATAAAAAATTCTGAAACTAGGGGCGTTTGAAAGATAATAAGATGTAGTATTTATGAGAGTGTTCTCATGGTGTGGGATCAGTATACACAAGGTTTGACAGCAAACATGAAGGGTCGGGTGCATGGATCAGATAGAGATTCAAAGAATTAATTCTCCCTCATGGGAGATCAAAATAGAGCAACACCAGGGGCGTTTGAAAGCTAATGCAATGTAGTATCAATGAGAATTTTATCATGGTATGGGAACAAGTACATGCGGGGGATTAGAGAAAACATGAGATTTTGAGTTTGTGGTGGCCAAATCTGGCCACTTAGATCCATCGCGGCCCACTACGGTACCCTTAGGTCCCGTCAGCAGGCGTGGCTCCTTCTCAGGGTGCCACGTCCTTATGGGGGCCGTTCAGAGGTCTTCGGGGCGTAGCCCCCATGACCGGGCTTCGCTAAGCTCCCCAGCAACATGTTTCCGAACTGCTTCACTCTGGCTCATAAAGGGCCCTCACCTGCCGAACAGAGCGCCAGTCCTAACGCACCGAACAGCCATAGATGTTACCGAGCAGCGGTATCAACCCCTATCACGCCTACTCGGTGACCTCCGCCGGAGTCTTCCGAGTGGCTCTTCGCATCCCCACGGCGGTTGTAACTATCGCAGGCCATGCGCCCCACTATCAAGAGGCGTATTAACTGCTTGGCATCTCAACGGGCACCTGAACATGTAACCCCCCACTGCGTGCGCCAATCAAGGCGCCCTTCCAGGCACGATCCAGAGGCGTTACGTCTGCCCGCTTCAACGCCCATGCCTATATAAGACACAGGTACAGGGCCATGCAAAGGTACGTTGATCCTCACACAAACACGCCTCTTACACGAGAACTTCCATCCTCTTCAGTCATCAACTGACTTAGGCATCGGAGGGTTCTCCCTGGTTCTTCAACCAGGCCCCCCTGATCCGTTTTCTGGTTTTGCAAGCTTTCATCTGCCTCCAGCATCCTTCCTCCCTTCTTCGAGTATAGGCCCGCCAGGCTCCGGCCCAATCAAGGAAAGGCCTCCACACTTTTGGCACCGTCTGTGGGAACGACGCAGCCATGGCTCGCGGACGATCCTCATACCAGAACATCGGGAGCAGGGCGACGAGATCTCGCCAGTCACGTGCAGATCCTCACCGTCGTGCCCCTCCCATTGACGTCGACATCTCCCCTGCTGGCGTAAACAATGACGTCCCTGCACCAGCGGCCCCTGTGCCAGCAACCGCCCTGGAGATGGCTGAACTCCGGGGACAGATGCAGCAGTTGACGGGCATCTGCCTGGCCCTACAGGCTCAGTTGGCTGTGCCACCAGCCCCAGAGCCTTCCCTGCTGCAGGGGAGGCAGGCAAGGTCGTCCCGCCAGCGATCTCGAATCCTTCCGGTGCCCCAGGATCAGCAGGCGGACTCACCGTGCCGATCCCACCGAGCACCGTCCGAGGAACTGGCACCGGAGCGCCGAGGCCATTCGCCCCATCGCTCTGTAGTCACCCCTCGTCCGCCGCACTCGTTTTTGGGAGCCAACTCCCAGGGCACCGGCCAAGAAGGCTCCGTTCATTCTGAGCAGGAGCTCGCTAGACGCCTCCGTCGTGTGGTCGACCTGGAGCACCGCGTGGATGCAATGGTTCAGCGTGCGGAGGGGAAAGCCCCAACAGAGGATGACTTGGACTTCCGCTCCCCTTTCAGTGGGGAGATTCTGGAAGCCAGGGTCTCTCCCAAGCTCCCTCTGCCCACCATTGCACCCTACGACGGCACCACTGACCCGGCCGACTACATCCATGGCTTCGAGTCGCACATAGTGTTCCACGGAGAATCTGACGCGGCCAAGTGCCGAGCTTTCCCTGCAACTCTCAAGGAGACCGCCAGAGCCTGGTTCAAGACTCTGCAAGCGGGCTCCATCTCATCCTTTCGCCAGCTGAAGAAATCCTTTCGAGATAACTTCCTTGGCGGCAGGTCGCAGCCGCGCACGGCGGCCTCCCTCCTGACCATACGCCAGAAGAAGAGCGAAGCACTCTGGGACTTTGTCAAAAGGTTACGAACAGAGGCGCTTCGGATCTCGCGCTTGGACGTCCCTCTAGCCACCAGTGCCCTCATCCAGGGCACTCGCGACGGCTTTTTGCAGAGGATCCTTGGCGTCCAGCAACCTTCCACTCTCGCCGAGCTGCTTTCTATCGCTGTAGGTCGAGCAGAGCAGGGGGAACAGTCGGACAAGAAGAGACCTTCTGACAACGGCTCCGACTGTGATCGGAAGAAAGGACGGCGCAATGGCGACTCGCCGCACCGACCGCGCCCCTTCACCGACTATACTCCCCTCACTGTGGCGCCCGAACAGATCTTGGCTGAGTTCAGGAATGAACCATTCGTTCGGTGGCCACAAAGGATGCGCTCCGACCCTCGGAGGCGCGATCAAGCAAAGTACTATCGCTTCCATCGCCACCACGGCCACGACACCTCCGAATGCCGCCAGCTCAAGGATGAAATCGAAGACCTTATCAAGCGCGGCTACCTCAGGGGGTATGTGCGCCGGAATGAAGAACGCCCCAGACGCCGAGAGAGAACTCCCGAGCAACCTGTCAACAACGAGCCCAACGGGCAAGAAATCAATGTGATCGCGGGAGGCTTCGGCGCGGACGGAGAGAACACTCGAAGCCGACGCAATTATGTAAGGCGAGTGCACGTCGTGGACAGGCCACCGGTGCCTAGGCCTGCTCCATATCCCACCAGTCCTGCACGCACACCGTCCGAGGAGGCTATAACCTTCCCGGACGAGGAACTTGTAGGGGTTACTATCCCGCACACTGATGCGTTGGTCATTTCAGCCACCATCAATCATTGTAATGTGCGTCGGATTTTGGTGGATAATGGAAGTGCCCCCGACGTCTTGGCTTACGACTGTTTTGTGCTTATGGGACTCAAGACCGACCAGCTCACCCTAGTAGAGTCACCCCTATTCGGCTTCTCGGGGGTCTCGGTGCAGCCCATGGGCAGGGTACGCCTCCCAATTACCTTAGGGACGGCGCCGAAGACTGTGACCAAGGTAGTTGACTTCTTGGTCATCAAGAACATGCCAGGCTACAATGCCATCCTTGGCAGAGGCCTGATCGGGAGAATCAGAGCAGTACCTTCATCTCTTCATCAGAAGATGAAGTTTCCAACTCCAAGCGGGACAGGCGAGGTGCTCGGGTGTTAGCGCGAGTCTCGACGGTGCTATGTTCTCTCTTTAAGAGACAAGCAACCACTCACGACACCGGACCAAGTTCCGCCATCCACCGATCAGCCCTCCACTAGCCGAGGAACGCCTGCTGAAGATCTACTTCCTGTCCAAGTTGACGATGACCCCGAGCACGTCCTCTACATTGGCGCCCTACTAGCAGAGGCCGAGCAGCAACGCTACGAGGCCTTTTTTCTAGCCAACCTTGACGTGTTCGCGTGGTCCGATGACGAGCTTCCGGGCATTTCTCCGGAAGTGATGATGCACCGCCTCCATCTGGACCCTCAGGTCCCGCCAGTGCAGTAGAGGAGGCGACCTGTGAACCGAGAACGGCAGACCATGATCTAGGATCACATCGTCAAAAGCCGATCTGTTGGACTCCTCTGAGAAGCCCAATATCCAAGGTGGATCTCCAATGTGATCCTCGTGCGCAAGGCCAATGGCAAATGGCGTGTGTGCGTCGACTACAAGAATCTCAACAAGGTGACACCCAAGGATAATTTTCCCTTGTCGCGCATCAACCAGTTGGTGGACGCTACCTCCGGGCATGAGCTTCTCAGTTTCTTGGATGCTTACTCTGGTTATCACCAGATCAGTATGCATCCTCCGGATCAAGACGCTACTATGTTCGTCACAGACCTGGGGTTGTACTGTTTCACCAGGATGCCCTTCGGTCTGAAGAACGCTGGCGCGACGTACCAGCGGCTGGTCAACAAGATGTTCAAGCAGCAGATTGAGCGCAACATGGAGGTCTACGTCGATGACATGCTGGTCAAGACGCTTCTGAGCACCGACCACATCTCCGACCTCCAAGAAACTTTCGCAACTCTGCGGAAGTATAACATGAAGCTCAACCCCTCCAAGTGCGCGTTTGGTGTTCGTTCGGGTAAGTTCCTCGGCTTCCTCATTTCAAATAGAGGGATAGAGGCAAACCCTGAAAAAATCCAAGCCGTCCTGGAGATGAACAGTCCCAAGACAGTGCGCGACGTCCAACGTCTGACTGGGCGTCTCGCTGCACTGAACCGGTTCATGTCCCGAGCAGCAGAAAGAGGTTTTAACTTCTTCAAGTTGCTCCGAGGCCCCAAAAGCGCCTCGCAGCAAGGGGGGCAAGTACGGTGGACTGATGAGTGTGAAGCTGCCTTCACCGAGCTGAAGGCATATTTGGCAGCCCCACCTATTCTCTCAAAGCATGTGCTCGGAGAGCCTCTGTTCATATACCTCTCGGTCACCGAACACTCCATCAGCGCGGTTTTAATCAGAGAAGAGGGAGCGGTGCAGCACCCGGTGTACTACATCAGCAGGGTCCTCCAAGAAGCCGAAAGGAGGTACCCCCGAGTAGAGAAACTCACCCTCGCCTTGGTCACAGCTGCTCGGAAGCTTAGGCCCTATTTTCAGGCCCATTCAGTGACGGTCCTCACCGACCAACCACTGAAGTCTATCCTTCAGCGGCCAGAGGCTTCCGGCAGGCTTGTCAAATGGGCCATAGAGTTGGGCGAGTTCGACATCAGCTTCCGACCGAGGACAGCAATCAAGGCGTAAGCACTGGCGGATTTCGTTGCAGAATGCACACTCCCTACTGAGCAAGACCCGCCATTAGCCGACGAGCCCCTATGGGAGCTCTTCATAGATGGGTCCTCTTGTGTCACAGGGAGTGGGGCAGGCTTGGTTCTCACCTCTCCAGAAGCGCTAGAGTTCCAGTACGCCCTCCGTTTTCGCTTTGCGGCCTCTAACAACGTCGCTGAGTACGAAGTACTACTGTCTGGAATACGCCTGGCTCGGCACCTCGGGGCCCTTCGGCTTAGAGTCTTCAGTGACTCCCAGTTGGTCGCCAGCCAGGTGAACGGATAGTTTGAAGCTAGAGAGCCTTGCATGGCTCAATACCTTCAGCAGGTTAAGAGCCGAGCAGAGGGTCTCCTCTACTTCGAAGTCATACATGTCCCGCGGGAGCAGAACGCGCGAGCTGATTCACTGGCTAAGTTGGCCTCCTCAGGTGACATCACTTCTTCTCGTTCTGTATTCATTGAAGAGCTCGCCTCGCCGAGCACCAAAGTGGACATTGCTGCTATCGAGACAGACCCACCAGCTCCGAGCTGGATGGATCCTCTCCTGGCCTACCTACTTCGAGTTGAGCTTTCGCCCGAGCAGGGCGAAGCTCGAAAGATCAGGATGCTCTCTCAGCGCTTCACCCTCGTAGAAGGCAAATTGTACTGACGGTCCCTTTCAAGACCTCTTCTACGGTGCCTCAACCCCGAAGAAGCACTCGCCGCCACCGAAGAGGTTCACGAAGGGCTGTGCGGCAGTCACTTGGGGGGCAGAACGCTGGCCCGCGGTATAATTCGAGCAGGGTTCTGGTGGCCTTCTCTGCAAAAGGATTGCATGGCCTTTACTCGGAGGTGCCCGGAATGTCAGAAGTTTGGGCAACTCATCAAGCAGCCATCCGAACAACTCCATAGCCTGTTCGAACCTTGCCCTTTCAACAGATGGGGCATCGATATCATGGGCCCCTTCCCAGAGGCCCAAGGTCGGAAGAAGTTCCTGTTTGTGGCCATCGATTACTTCACCAAGTGGATCGAAGCTGAACCTGTTGCCACGACCACCGAACAGGCCGCGTGGAAGTTCGTCTGGAAGAACCTCCTCTGCCGGTTTGGCATCCCAAAGGTGATCACCTCT
This sequence comes from Colocasia esculenta, assembly GCA_014218235.1. Lineage (NCBI taxonomy): Eukaryota > Viridiplantae > Streptophyta > Magnoliopsida > Alismatales > Araceae > Colocasia > Colocasia esculenta. Next base: position 87,290,041 of record CM024765.1, on the reverse strand, counting down.
GACAACGGAAAGCAGTTCGACAGCACCTTTTTCAAGCAAAAGTGCGTTGAGCTCAGGATCTATAACCACTTCACCTCCGTGGCGCATCCCCAAGCAAACGGATTGGTGGCAAATGCCAACCGAACACTGCTGCATGGGATCCGCACAAGAGTGGAGGCTGCAGGAGGTTCGTGGATGGACGAGCTCCCCAACGTGCTTTGGTGCCACCGAACAACAGCTCGGGTAGCAACGGGAGAAACACCCTTCCACTTGGCTTACGGCTCAGAAGCCGTTGTGCCCCTGGAAGTAGCTCTCCCCACCCTCCGAACAACCCACTTCGATGAAGCCGCCAACAACCGCGCTCTTCGGGAAAACCTTGACATGCTTGGCGAACGACAGAACGTTGCCAGCATTCATCTTGTTTCCTATCAGCAACGACTCGCACAATATTATAATGCATGAGTTCGGGAAAGGCGCTTCAATGTGGGAGACCTAGTCATGCACCGCTGCTCGGCTTCGGATCCCCGAAGAGCGGTCGGCAAGCTCGCCCCTAAATGGGAAGGACCTTATCAGGTCACCCAGGTCCTCGGGAAAGGCTCATATAAGCTAACTACCCCTAGTGGCGAAGCCATACCCAGGACTTGGCATGTATCCAATCTCAAGGCTTATCACTTATGAAAGCCTTTAATCAGCATCCTACTTCTCTTCTCCCTGTTCCTATGGTTAGACAAGTGCTTAGTATACACCCCTGATCGGAACCTTTCTCTTTTTACGGTTCTCAACGATCTGCGCAGTACATGCAACGCTTATAAAACCTGCGGATCCCAATCCGAGCATGAACGATGACAAAAGGGAGAAGATAGAAAAAGAGAAGCCATAAACAATTGACGAAGAGGAAATTTTCATTCATAGATTTTTTCTTACTGACGGGTCCCCTGGACCTTGGTTACAAAAAACAGATAGAAGAAGGACCTGGAGCAGGGAGACTAAGGGGCCTGCTCGGAAGGGCCAGCATCTTCACCCGTGGAAGGCATTCGCCCAGATTGGAATTGTGCGAATCGCACACCGTCCAAACGAGCGTCATTGGTGCGACGCTGACACTCCCGAAACAGCGGCCTCGAAGGCTTCTCGGGCACGTTCGACCCAAGATAGCCGCTCCCCGAAGTCCTTCCCAGCTTTAAGGCCCACTCTGTAGTAGTGGGCCCCATACTGTTCTAGATCTTCCTTAAAGTCTGATCCGGCCTTGTAGTCTGCAATAGTGCGGGCCCCTACATCAGCTACGACCTTGGTAATGGCGTCCTTCTCGGCCCGGACTATGACGGAACACCTCATCCAAGTTTGTTAAACCGGTAACGTACTTGATCCGAGTCCGTCTCCCGCGAACGGGCCAAAGCCTCGCAAGGGATATCACACCACAGTCCGTGTAAACACAAAGGAACACACCATTTCATATATATATTTCACAAGTTTACATAGCCAAACTTCCATAAACTGAAAGAAAGTACAGGAGCCTGGGGCATACCCCGAGGTACAACTAGAAGAAGTAAACAACTTGCTACACTGCTACTGCTACACTGCTGGAGGTACTGACCCTGCACCGCTACGACGCGGCTCAAAACTGGATGATGGTCGAGAAACGTCCTCCTCGCCCTCGCTTGTGGGAGTAGGTGTGAGCCTCGCTAGTCACTAGCTCAGTAGGGAACTCCCCCAACACCGAGCAAAACCAAAACACAGGTACGAAAGTAGTAAACAGTACCAACAATTTATAGAACAGCTAAGCAGGATATGAAAGCTGTAAAAGTACTCACCGTCTGCCGACTACGAAAAACAACTGTAATAATTAAACGGCAAACCAGTACAAGTGTACGAGCTAAAGTAGAGACCGCCAAACACGAGCCACGTAAACTGGTTCGCGACACCAGAGACTGACTCGGACAAGCTAACACAGGTCTACCTCTCAGTCTCGCAGCCACGAACGAAAGGTCCAGCTGCCGCTCCACGTGAAAAGGTCAAGCAACTGTGGAGACCAACTAAACACCACCACCTGCGGACCACACGGTCGCAGGCCCATGCCTGGCACCTCTAGAGACCCTGGCTCGGGCTCGCTAGAGTGAGGCACTGGAAAAGGACTAGTTGAGGACCAGTGTCGACTACTGGTGTCCGTACCCCCAACTACGAGTGCGCTACAAATGACTAAAAACAAACACTAGAGTCACTGTCCCACTGTCGTCTTTCCCTCAGCCGGACGTACAACTCAGGAAAAAGAGTGAGGGTGTCCAGGTCAGACGACACAGACCTCGACGGTACAACACAAGTACTAGGACAAAGCCCTGAGGTAACAGCATGGCTCACAAAGAACTTGGGGCACCCAACTGGAGAGGTAATCACGGTAGGCGTCGTACTACTTGCCACGCACACAAAACCACGTGCACGTCACATACAAACCACATGAAACATCAGGTAAACCTCTCGTAACGATGGTCCACTACACGTGAACCTAACAATACTCGCGTGAACACCACGCAGCCATATATATGACTAGCTAACTATGTACTCTATATGCTAGTCTCAGAAACCACGTGCACTCAATGCACCACAAGTGTCAATGCACCGCTTAATATTAATAAACACATTAAACCACGATAATCGGATAATCACATCACGTAAGCCTAGGGCTGCCAATGGACCTCCGAATTCCATTTAGCCGACCCATTTCCGCATTTTTTATAGGATGCGGAACTCCGAAAAGAACTTTCCGATAGCTTAGCGGAAGCGGAAATGGATATCCGAATTCTTATAGGATGCGGAAGCGGAAACACCCAATTCCGCATCCGCTTTTCCGTTTCCGTTTCCGATAACTTTTAATATATATTATATAATATTTTTATAATAAAATATCCTCAAACTTTGGCTCTTAAATTTTTAACTCATTGTCTCTCACCTCTCATCTATATGTAAATGTCATCTATTCTAGTCCCAATTATTGGCAGCTTTTTTCTCTAATGATATTTATATCTACATATATTGATTATCTATTATTCAACCATTATATATCACTATATGATTTTACCATACTGATTTAATCTTGTTATACTTCATTTAGTAAGGGTCATTATAATGTACATGATGAAGAAGATATGGTAGAAAAGATTATAAAATTTACATTTGAAACTATTCATAAATTTAATAATTAATATACTTATAAATTTATAAATTAATTATAATTGTATAAATATTGTTACATCCGAAGTTTCTGTTTTGTTTCCGTTTCTGATTTTCCGATAGAAAGCGGAAATGGATGCGGAAGCGGAAACACCCTTTTCCGTTTCCGTTTCCGACTCCAAAATTTCTTATAGGAAGCGGAAGCGGAAACACCCATTTCCGATTTCGACTCCGACCCGTTGGCAGCCCTACGTAAGCCATGCACACACACAGCCCTCGACTGAGGTCGCGACAGGCCCTTGGGTCACCTTCAGAAGGCGTCAACCCGACATGACGCCTTAAGGAAATGAACGCGACGGGTCGACCCGTCGCCTTCTGATCGCGACAGCACCCTCTGTCGCCTTAGCAGGGGAGAAACCCTAATCGGGTTCTCTCCTTCCAAACACCCCAAAACTCATGCAAACCACCCTTAATTCGTCATTTACATGCTTTAATGAAAACCTAGGCATGGTATTTAGTATGAATAAAGCATTAAACTGATCGCTCCTACGATTCCCCCGACTATTGCCCCGGAACAGGGAGAATGCACCTACCTTTGCGAAGAACGCGCGATATGATGCTTCTCCGGCGATCCTCACTCTCCACGCGAGCTTCTTACAGCGAAATCTCGCCGAAAACCGAGTTCTCCACCCGAAATCGCCCGAGAAACCCTCAACAGTTCCTCCCCCGGCCGAGCAGAACGTGTGAGAGTTCTACCCGCTGGGGTTCTTTAAAAACCTGCTGCGGTTCGGAACGCGACGCATCGTTGCGTCGCCACCTGAACGTGACGGACTAGGGTGTCGCCTTCCCGAACTTAACGCTCTCAATGCCCGCCACATGGCGCACATGCACACGTCCAGCGCCAGAGGCGGTCACATGAACACGACGCAGCACTCTGTTGCGTTCAAGAACGCGACAACCCCTCCTATCGCGATGACAGGATAAAAACCGAGGGGTGCTACAACCTGCACTAACGGCCCGATAAGGCCCATACACACGTGCGCACACCATTCACGAACCACATTGGTCAACATATGACCTCCACAACACTAAACAAAGAATCCATAAGGACCCAAAAAATGCGTGACGTTATACGGGCCAAGGCCAAGTTCAGCTCCGAAACTTGGAGGGCAGCTTTGAGGTTCTTCACCTCCTCCTCCAACGCCGCCTCGCGGGCCTTATGCTGTGTGGTGAGGCCCTGGCAAAAAGCTGTCTGCGCCTCCCAAAGGTGCTTCTGGTTCTGGGCCCGAGCAGCTAGGGCCCTTAGGACATTCAACGACTTGGAGACCCCGTCCATGAGGACCCCCAGGTCAATGTCATCACCCGCGCCATCGTCTTCTTGGCTCTCTGGGTGGTAGCCTCCTTCTGGTATTTCCGGAGTCTGCTCGACTGGAAGGTCCAGGCACCTCACTAGCTGGTCGAGATGGGAGGTAGAGGGGCTCGCAGGCAGCTCTCTTGGCGCGTCTCCTATATGGGGCCTCTAGCACCGCCACTGAGGGAGCTTCAGGAAGCTTCTGCAACAGCACTTCCCTAAGGGGCATCCTATCGTCGTCGGATTCTTCGGCCCGAACCCCGCCGCCCACCTCCACTGCCTCCCCCCCGGCGCCATCAGCTACTTCGATGGTTGCAATTACATTGGCAACCACCTCGGTGGGGGGCATGGGGGGCAGGCCTGCCCCCGCTGTGTTAGCAGCTTCCTCTGCGGCTCCCGTTGCGGCAACGACCTCCTCGACGGCCCCCATCTCTATGACCGCTTCCTCTTGCGCAGCTGCTGCTTCCTCCCGCGTAGCTGGGGCCTCCCCAGTTGCGGTCGCCTTCGCGGATACAGCGACCTCTTCGGTGACGGCAGTTTCTGCAGTAGCCACCTCTCCAGCCGCATCCATCTCCGGCGCCTCGATGTTTGGGAGGTTCCCCTCCTCCCGACCAGGGGACTCTTCAACCCCTCCGCTTCTGCGGGAAGAGGCCTCTGCAACATCCCTGGTGGCACTCTGCTTGGCACCACCAGTGTTGGAGGTGCCCGAAGGCGCCCTCTCCTCAGAACGGGTGGAACCCCCCGCTTCCTTCCTTGCGGGACCTTCCGACCCGTCGCTTAGCTCGATGAGGCACGGCTTGGCGGCAGGCCGAATAGGGGCCTCAGCGCGCTGCATGATCGAAGCTTGCGGCGCCCCCATAGCCTAGCGCTTCCTCCTTATCACCAGCTGCTCGGCCTCGTCCTCAGCCTCTTCTCCATCCTCCGCCTCCTCTCCTTCTTCCTCTTCTGCCTCATCGATGCGCCCTTCAGCGCGAGGCACAGTTCTTGTGGCCTTCCTCTTCTTCCGGGCATGGGACCCATCCTCCGACTCCTCCTCCTCGGTGGCTTCCACTAGCCTGGGCTTCCTTCACCCCAAGGGAGGAGCTCGGCTGGCACTTCCACCCTCTGTGGAAGAAAACACGGCTTCAACCACCCCTGCAGAGGTGGCCTTCTTCTTCAACCGAATTTTACCGAGTCTTTCCTCTGAGACCCGGGCTGCAGTCGGCGCTCCCCTGGTGGAGCTCGGGGCCACGATCGCGGTCGTCACCGCCGTAGTCACCCTCATTGTGGAAGGCGGACCGATTGCAGCTGCATCGTCGCCCTCAAAGACGATTTGGTGCCTGATCGGAATCTTCTCCGCAAAATCCTCATTAGCCTCCAGGTTCCGACCAGCAACCAACTCCTCAGTAGCTGCAAAATCCAAGGGGCAGGTTAGAGGAGAAAATGTAGTTACAACTTCCGAGCTGCGAAAGGCGAGCTACTTACTCCATGGCTTACTGAGACCGTGCTTGACGAGGGTATACTCTGTCAGGTACCCATCGCCATTCTTCACGCCTGTCCGGAGCAGGCTGTTCGAGGCTTGCGCCTCGTCCTGGATCAGGTTCGGACACACGTCCTTCCTGACCCTCTGGATTGTGGTTGGAAACCCCCACTTGCTGCCGCTCTGGCGGCGAACGAAGAACAGCCTCCCGGACCAGCCCTTGTTGTTCGAATATCGGCTGGATAGTTGGATGTTCATCTGCAGCGTCCGGTGCTTGATGTAGTACATAAGCAACCCCGAGGACCGCGAGGCCGATAGCTTGAAGTGCGACCTGAAGACGCCTGACGATCCTCGGATCCCCTTCAATCCGCAAATCACCCCAAAGATACAAATGTACCTCCAGCTGTTCGAGGTTAACTGGATGGGAGAGATCCCCCACCAGTTCAGCAGCGCCTTCGCCGTATCCGGCAGCGGCAGGTGAAATCCAGCCTCCATCAAGTCGACGGAGAGGGTCAGGCACCCTGGCTTCGCGGCGGTGCACTGCTCCCCATCCCTCGCATCGATGATCTTGTACTCTTCGCCGATGCGAAACCTCTCCCTGAGGCCTTCAAAATGGCATAGCTTCAGTCCGTACGAATCTGCCACCGTCACTCCACTCGCCACGGCGACTGCGGCAGTCTTTCCTCTGTCCGCCATTGCCGGAGAGTTGCAGGAAGGAACGAAGACAAAGGAGAAGGAAGAAAGCTTGGAGGGCAAGAAAGTTCTAAGGCTGGAAATTTTTTTGAAGGCGTGGCTCCCGCCTTCGCCCCCTCCCTTCTTTATAAGGAAGGAGGGGTGCGGAATTCGAAGCGGGCCCCAGACACTGCTCCTTCCTACTTTCGAAATTTCTCCTCGGTCACACCGCTGGAAGCCGTTCGGACGCGACGCGCGACACTTCCGGTTCGACACGTCCCCGCACCCATCATGATGGGTTAGCCGTTCGGCGGAGCCCTCAAGTGACGGCATCACATGGCTCCCTGGAACGGGCCACCACATTAAATGTGGAAAAGACGCCCTCGAAGTGCTCGTGTCTCCAAGCCACTCGAGGGCGTGAGGGGAAAGTGTGGTGGCCAAATCTGGCCACCTAGATCCATCGCGGCCCATTACGGTACCCTTAGGTCCCGTCAGCAGGCGTGGCTCCTTCTCAGGGTGCCACGTCCTTATGGGGTCCGATCAGAGGTCTTCGGGGCATAGCCTCCGTGATCGAGCTTCGCTAAGCTCCCTAGCAGCATGTTTCCGAACAGCTTCACTCTGGCTCATAAAGGGCCCTCACCTGCCGAACAGGGCGCCGGTCCTAACACACCGAACAGCCATAGATGTTACCGAGCAGCGGTCTCAACCCCTCTCACGGGGTACCTGCTCGGTGACCTCCGCCGGAGCCTTCCGAGCGGCTCTTCTCATCCCCACGGCGGTTGTAACTGCCGCAGGCCATGCGCCCCACTATCAAGAGGCATATTAACTGCTTGGCATCTCAACGGGCACCTAAATGTGTAACCCCCCACTGCGTGCGCTAATCAAGGCGCCCTTCCAGGCACGATCCAGAGGCGTTACGTCTGCCCGCTTCAACGCCCATGCCTATATAAGACACAGGTACAGGGCCATGCAAAGGTACGTTGATCGTCACACAAACACGCCTCTTACACGAGAACTTCCATCCTCTTCAGTCACCAACTGACTTAGGCATTGGAGGGTTCTCCCTGAATCTTCAACCAGGCCCCCCTGATCTGTTTTCTGGTTTTACAGGCTTTCGTCTGCCTCCATCGTCCTTCCTCCCTTCTTCGAATGTAGGCCCGCCAGGCTCCGACCCAATCAAGGAAAGGCCTCCACAGAGTTCATGGTAACAGCAGGGATTCAAGCAATAAAATCGCCCAAATGGATGGGTGAAATGCAACGAGACCAGAGGGCGTTTGAAAAGGATCATGAAGTCTACCTAGGGTAATTTTTTCAAGATTTTAGCTTGAGAGATTGCCTACCTTTTTCGTGGAGTAAGAAAACCCTAGTTTGGAGACGAAATGTGAAGGAGAAGATCCAAGTTCCAGCCTCCTCCTCCGAGCTCCCACGATCCTAGCCTCCCTCCTTCGTCCCCCAAGGTCCCTACAGCGGTTTTGGGTTGGATGGGAACGAAAATGGAGTGTTTTGATGCTTAATAGAGTCCTTAATCACCTAAAACTCTTCTCCTCTCCTCCAACTCTGAAATTAGCAATTATCCACCTATTTTCTAGCCATTATCTACCTAATAGGATGGGGAAGAGGTCCAATTTGTGAGTAATGGGTTAGGATAAGCTTAGGACTCTTTTTAAGATAAGTAAGAGTTAAAATAGTCATTATCTTAACCCTTTTCTATTTATTACTATTTTTAGGTACGAATTTAGCCTAATTACTTTCCATCTCATGATGGGCTCTTCTCATTTGGGCCCAACAATCCATGTTAGGACCATTAATAAAACTCATTACTAATTTAACTTAATGGGTATTGGTTTAATTCTAATTATTCACCCTTTGTTCTTATTTAAATATATTCATCACACTTATTCAAGTAACTTCATATTTTTAATTTGATTAAATATTATTCATGCCAATATTTCTAATCTTCACCCTTTGGGGTCTTACTCTTGGCCCAATAACTCATGTGAGCTTAATTGTACAACCCATGTACTTACTTCACTTAATGGATTTTTAGTTATCATTTTATTAGAGAATTTATTCATGGGCCAAGATTGTACATTGATCTAAATATCATAATGGGCTATCATCCCATATTATTTAAAGTCTACCCACATGTTTATTTTTATTTATAATCCACTTTGGGTCAGAAAATAATGGGTTCTTCGACTTATTCCTTAATTATGCTAATAAGTCGCATAAATTTCTTAAACTTGATCTAAATGATTTTTCTGTGCCCAAATTTAATGATGGGTCATTAGATAATATTATTTAAAGTATAATTATTATTTTTATGGTATTTTTATATGGGTTTATACACATGTGATAAAAATACGTACCTTTTTAACTAGTTGAATTTATTAATTGATGAAATTTCAATTTATCCATAATTTTTAATTAATGGATTTTCCGGGGTACTACATTCTCCCCCACTTAAATAGAATTTAGTCCCCAAATTCATATGATATGATACGACTACCAATTTACTCGGAATATTTCATTCCATCATCTCCACTAATCTCCTGCGAGCAATAGCATTTAATTTATTTCCTTTTTAACTTTGGGTACTAAGGTATTACTAAGTTGATGCATGTATATTTATAATGTATTCAGATCTTAACCATGGTTCTACCCAATCCTCACATAGGTATGGTGGTCGACTTAGACACGTGTCAGGGCAGTTCACCTAGAACATCCTAGACTTAAAATATCTTATTAAGGACATCCTAGGCTCTGATACCAACTGTCATGCCCCGCTAATTTAGCAGTGGAATAAATCAGGGAGGCATGAACAACGTGTATGGTAACGTAAATTACGCATACATTCGCATATATCAGAGCAACTAATGAACAATAATTGTAATAAAACTCATCATTTTATTGATATTTCTTCTAAACTATTACAACCACTAATTCAGAGCCAAAACATAGGGCTCAATGACATTATTACATTGGAAAAGAAATCTAAAGCAAATATCTAACTAGACTCTAAGGTACTAAGGACATTCCATCGCTATGACTTCAGGACGCTCATCACTCCAGTCCAATCCCGTTGTTGTATGTAAGGTCGTCACTTGACTTACTTGAAAACACAATAACAAATAACGAAAGGTGAGCGATAACGCTCAGTAGGACTTAATATCTCGTGTAAACAAGCAAGCTTTAAGTGATTAATGTCTTGTAATGCAGGTTAACAAGAGAGAACGATCATGTATAGTCAAGAGAGTAATAGTACAAGATAACGGGAGATTGATGACATACTATATCAAAAGAATGATAGCATGCGATAACATGTGAACGATAATATATTTCATAAGAATATTGCAAAACTAGGACGATAGAGAATTGACCATATAACGAGATAGCATGTAACAAGATAGTGTATAACAAGATAGCGTGTATCAAAATCACATGTAATAGGATAGTTTGTATCAAGGTGGCGTGTAACGAGATAGCTTGTATATCAAGATAGCATGTAACGAGATTGTATGTAAAGAGATAGCGTGTAAAGAGATAACATGTATGGTTGCACCACGGTGCAATAGTCAAGTACGACAATAGTCACTTTGGGACAGTAGCCGTATCACGATAGTACAGTACGTCTGAATTCCGCAGACTAATAGTCAAACAATTAGATGTCTAGCCATGTTAGTATAGTCAATCAGAACCGGTGCAATACAGAACACCGTAAATAGCCCCTGTAGGTATTTTCGGGTGGCTCTCTGCACCCAGGACTAGATTGGAGTCCCTCGGACACTCTCCGTGCCCTGCACAGTATGCATTCGAGTCAGTAGGGTCACCGGACCCATATTATAGCACTAGACAGTCATGTATAGTACAAGCAATGGGAGCCACAACAGCTCAAGAGTCTGAAGAGAGTACTAGATGAATAGACGAGATAGTAGAGTGAACGTGAATAGATGAGAGTACAAGGATAGTAGATGAGATAGGGGTATAAACGTAAAACAACGATAAACCACGATAGTAACGGTTGCACAGCACCAGGTCGGGTACCGGCAGTCTGGTAGAAGTCACACCCGCCCCACTAGCCGTGCTGTGTACACGAGCCAGGTGGTTCGGCGTGATCACAAGATAAGAGAGATCTCACTAAGGCCGTTTGGATCGTACTGATCCCTAAGAGTGTAACGGGATTTAAAGGGTACAACCAGCTCGTTGGCTAAGGACGTGCGCCAAAGCCAAGAAGACTTACGGAGGCCCTGATAAGGAGTCCCTGGTCCAGTCGGGAGTATTCCCGATGGAGAGATGGTCTAAGTCAAGAGAAAGTGTGTAGAAAACGGGTCTGTCGTGCCTCGAGTGCTCGAAGGCAGAGGGATGCGATAACGGTGTATAAATAACGCGAACAAAATAAAGACATGTGTCATTTATATAATAGAGAAATTAGGTAATTAGTTTCACTTAATTACCAGATACATTATTGAGTAATTTACTAAGGTTTAATGGCAACATGATGGTTAAGTGTGTGCAAGTGTATGAAATCAAAAGAGCATGATGGATTGTGCATAAAGCTTTTAAATTAATTAGATTTATGAAATTTATTACACATTAATATTTATTCAGATCAAATTATTAATAACAATGTTTAATTAAGGCTAAACAATGGCTAATTAGCAAGTAGAGCAAGGTTATATAAGCAATTTCGGGTTCTTGCTATTTTTCTGTTAATGCGACAGGGGTACCCGTCGTGACTCCAGGTCGCGACAAGGCGGCTGGGCGCGACAAGCGAACCGGCCCCAGGCCCGGTTCAGGGGTGGAAACGTGACGGTATAGGCCGCCGCGTTCTTAACGCGACGTGCCAGCGGGACGCGACCCGGCTGATATCGGGGCGGGTCGCGCCCTCGCGATATCAGGAGAGTCCGGCCCTTTTTCCAAGGTTGATCAGATTTGACACAGGGCTCTTCTAAATTCAATATAAAATCGTATAATGACCCAAAAATCAATAATCCAGTTTAAAATGAAAGTAGAATCATTGATTTATCAGCATGCACGATTAATTTGAAATTAGACAAGATTTAGGCATGCTTTGAACAGGTTACATTCCGATGACCTAAACAGGCGCATTCAGTGTTCAACGAATTAAGTAGAGATGAATATATGATGAAAATTTCTGAAACTAGGGGCGTTTGAAAGATAATAATATGTAGTATCTATGAGAATTTTCGCATGGTGTGGGATCATGTATACACAAGGTTTAAAAGCAAACATGAAGGGTCGGGTGCATAGATCAGACAGAGATTCAAGGAATTAATTCTCCATCATGGGAGATCAAAATAGACCAAGACCAGAGGTGTTTGAAATCTAATGCAATGTAGTATTAATGAGAATTTTATCATGGTATGGGAACAAGTACATGCGGGGGATTAGAGAAAACATGAGATTTTGAGTTCATTGTAACAGCAGGGATTCAAGCAATAAATTCGCCCAAATGGATAGGCGAAATGCAACGAGACCAGAGGGCTTTTGAAAAGGATCATGAAGTCTACCTCGGGTAAGTTTTTCACGATTTTAGCTTGAGAGATTGCCTACCTTTCTCATGGAGTAAGAAAACCCTAGTTTGGAGACGAAATGTGAAGGAGAAGATCCAAGTTCTAGCCTCCTCCTCCGAGCTCCCACGATCCTAGCCTCCCTCCTTCGTCCCCCAAGGTCTCTACTGCGGTTTTGGGTTGGATGGGAACGAAAATGGAGTGTTTTGATGCTTAATAGAGTCCTTAATCACCTAAAACTCTTCTCCTCTCCTCCAACTCCGAAATTAGCAATTATCCACCTATTTTCTAGCCATTATCTACCTAATAGGATGGGGAAGAGGTCCAATTTTGTGGGTAATGGGTTAGGATAGGCTTAGGACTCTTTTTAAGATAAGTAAGAGTTAAAATAGTCATTATCTTAACCCTTTTCTATTTATTACTATTTTTTTGTACGAATTTAGCGTAATTACTTCCCATCTCATGATGGGCTCTTCTAATTTAGGCCCAACAGACCATGTTAGGACCATTAATAAAACTCATTACTAATTTAACTTAATGGGTATTGGTTTAATTCTAATTATTCACCCTTTGTTCTTATTTAAATATATTCATCACACTTATTCAAGTAACTTCATATTTTTAATTTGATTAAATATTATTCATGCCAATAATTCTAATCTTCACCCTTTGGGCTCTTACTCTTGGCTCAATAACTCATGTGAGCTTAATTGTACAACCCATGTACTTACTTCACTTCATGGATTTTTAATTATCCTTTTATTAGAGAATTTATTCATGGGCCAAGATTGTCCATTGGTCCAAATATCATAATGGACTATCATCTCATATTATTTAAAGTCTACCCACATGTTTATTTTTATTTATAATCCACTTTGGGTCAGAAAATAATGGGTTCTTCGACTTATTCCTTAATTATGCTAATAAGTCGCATAAATTTCTTAAACTTGATCTAAATGATTTTTTTGTGCCCAAATTTAATGATGGGTCATTAGAGAATATTATTTAAAGTATAATTATTATTTTTACGGCATTTTTATATGGGTTTATACGCATGTGATAAAAATACGTACTTTTTAACCAGTTGAATTTATTAATTGATAAAATTTCGATTTATCCATAGATTTTGATTAATAGATTTTTCGGGGTACTACATTCTCCCCCACTTAAATAGAATTTGTTCCCCAAATTCATATGATATGATACGACTACCAATTTACTCGGAATATTTCATTCCATCATCTCCACTAATCTCCTGCGAGCAATAACATTTAATTTATTTCCTTTTTAACTTTGGGTACTAAGGTATTACTAAGTTGATGCATGTATATTTATAATGTATTCAGATCTTAACCATGGTTCTACCCAATCCTCACATAGGTATGGTGGTCGACTTAGACACGTGTCAGAGCAGTTCACCTAGAACATCCTAGACTTAAAATATCTTATTATGGACATCCTAGGCTCTGATACCAACTGTCATGCCCCGCTAATTTAGCAGTGGAATAAATCAGGGAGGCATGAACAACGTGTATGGTAACGTAAATTACGCATACATTCGCACATATCAGAGCAACTAATGAACAATAATTGTAATAAAACTCATCATTTTATTGATATTTCTTCTAAACTATTACAACCACTAATTCAGAGCCAAAACATAGGGCTCAATGACATTATTACATTGGAAAAGAAATCTAAAGCAAATATCTAACTAGACTCTAAGGTACTAAGGACATTCCATCGCTATGACTTCAGGACGCTCATCACTCCAGTCCAATCTCGTTGTTGTATGTAAGGTCGTCACTTGACTTACCTGAAAACACAATAACAAATAACGAAGGGTGAGCGATAAAGCTCAGTAGGAATTAATATCTCGTGTAAATAAGCAAGCTTTAAGTGATTAATGTCTTGTAATGCAGGTTAACTAGAGAGAACGATCATGTATAGTCAAGAGAGTAATAGTACAAGATAACGAGAGATTGATGACATACTATATCAAAAGAATGATAGCATGCGATAACATGTGAACGATAATATATTTCATAAGAATATTGCAAAACTAGGACGATAGAGAATTGACCATATAACGAGATAGCGTGTAACAAGATAGTGTATAACAAGATAGCGTGTATCAAAATGGCATGTAATAGGATAGTTTGTATCAAGGTGGCGTGTAACGAGATAGCTTGTATATCAAGATAGCATGTAACGAGATTGTATGTAAAGAGATAGTGTGTAAAGAGATAACATGTATGGTTGCACCACGGTGCACTAGTCAAGTACGTCAATAGTCACTTTGGGACAGTAGCCGTTTCACGATAGTACAGTACGTCTGAACTCCTCAGACTAATAGTCAAACAATTAGATGTCTAGCCAAGTTAGTATAGTCAATCAGAACCGGTGAAATACAGAACACCGTCAATAGCCCCTGTAGGTATTTTCGGGTGGCTCTCTGCCCCCAGGACTAGATTGGAGTCCCTCGGACACTCTCCGTGCCCTGCACAGTATGCATTCGAGTCAGTAGGGTCACTGGACCCATATTATGGCATTAGACAGTCATGTATAGTACAAGCAATGCGAGCCACAACAGCTCAAGAGTCTCAAGAGGGTACTAGATGAATAGACGAGATAGTATAGTGAACGTGAATAGATGAGAGTACAAGGATAGTAGATGAGATAGGGGTATAAACGTAAAACAACGATAAACCACAATAGTAACGGTTGCACAGCACCAGGTCGGGTACCGGCAGTCTGGTAGAAGTCACGCCCGCCCCACTAACCGTGCTGTGTACACGAGCCGGGTGGTCCGGCGTGATCACAAGATAAGAGAGATCTCACTAAGGCCGTTTGGATCATACTGATCCCTAAGAGTGTAACGGGATTTAAAGGGTACAACCAGCTCGTTGGCTAAGGACGTGCGTCAAAGCCAAGAAGACTTACGGAGGCCCTGACAAGGAGTCCCTGGTCCAGTCGAGAGTATTCCCGATGGAGAGATGGTCTAAGTCAAGAGAAAGTGTGTAGAAAATGGGTCCGTCGTGCCTCGAGTGCTCGAAGGCAGAGGGATGCGATAACGGTATACAAATCACGCGAATAAAATAAAGACATGTGTCATTTATATAATAGGGAAATAAGGTAATTAGTTTCACTTAATTACCAGATACATTATTGAGTAATTTACTAAGGTTTAATGGCAGCATGATGGTTAAGTGTGTGCAAGTGTATGAAATCAAAAGAGCATGATGGATTGTGCATAAAGCTTTTAAATTAATTAGATTCATGTAATTTATTACACATTAATATTTATTCAGATCAAATTATTAATAACAATGTTTAATTAAGGCTAAACAATGGCTAATTAGCAAGTAGAGCAAGGGTATATAAGCAATTTCAGGTTCTGGCTATTTTTCTGTTAATGCGACAGGGGTACCCGTCGTGACTCCAGGTCGCGACAAGGCGGCTGGGTGTGACAAGCGAACCGGCCCCAGGCCCGGTTCAGGGGTGGAAACGTGACGGTATAGACTGCCGCGTTCTTAACGCGACGTGCCAGCAGGATGCGACCCGGCTGATATCGCGGTGGGTCGCGTCGTCGCGATATCAGGAGAGTCCGGCCCTTTTTCCCTTTTTCCTTGGTTGATCAGATTTGACATAGGGCTCTTCTAAATTCAATATAAACTCGTATAATGACCCAAAAATCACTAATCTAGTTTAAAATGAAAGTAGAAACATAGATCTATCAGCATGCATGATAAATTTGAAATTAGACAAGATTTAGGCATGCTTTGAACAGGTTACATTCCGATGACCTAAACAGGCGCATTTAGGGTTCAACGAATTAAGTAGAGATGAATACATGATGAAAAATTTTGAAACTAGGGGCGTTTGAAAGATAATAAGATTTAGTATTTATGAGAATTTTCGCATGGGGTGGGATCATGTATACACAAGGTTTAAAAGCAAACATGAAGGGTCAGGTGAATGGATCAGACAGAGATTCAAGGAATTAATTCTCCATCATGGGAGATCAAAATAGAGCAAGACCAGAGGCGTTTGAAATCTAATGCAATGTAGTATTAATGAGAATTTTATCATGGTATGAGAACAAGTACATACGGGGGATTAGAGAAAACATGAGATTTTGAGTTCATGGTAACAACAGGGATTCAAGCAATAAATTCGCCCAAATGGATGGGCGAAATGCAACGAGACTAGAGGGCTTTTGACAAGGATCATGAAGTCTACCTAGGGTAAGTTTTTCACGATTTTAGCTTGAGAGATTGCCTACCTTTTTCATGGAGTAAGAAAACCCTAGTTTGGAGACGAAATGTGAAGGAGAAGATCCAAGTTCCAGCCTCCTCCTCCGAGCTCCCATGATCCTAGCCTCCCTCCTTCGTCCCCCAAGGTCTCTACTGTGGTTTTGGGTTGGATGGGAACGAAAATGGAGTGTTTTGATGCTTAATAGAGTCCTTAATCACCTAAAACTCTTCTCCTCCCCTCAAACTCTAAAATTAGCAATTATCCACCTATTTTCTAGCCATTATCTACCTAATAGGATGGGGAAGAGATCCAATTTTGTGGGTAATGGGTTAGGATAGGCTTAGGACTCTTTTTAAGATAAGTAAGAGTTAAAATAGTCATTATCTTAACACTTTTCTATTTATTACTATTTTTATGTACGAATTTAGCATAATTACTTCCCATCTCATTATGGGCTCTTCTCATTTGGGCCCAACAATCCATGTTAGGACCATTAATAAAACTCATTACTAATTTAACTTAATGGGTATTGGTTTAATTCTAATTATTCACCCTTTGTTCTTATTTAAATATATTCATCACACTTATTCAAGTAACTTCATATTTTTAATTTGATTAAATATTATTCATGTCATTATTTCTAATCTTCACCCTTTGGGCTCTTACTCTTGGCCCAATAACTCATGTATGCTTAATTGTACAACTCATGTACTTACTTCACTTAATGAATTTTTAATTATCCTTTTATTAGAGAATTTATTCATGGGCCAAGATTGTCCATTGGTCCAAATATCATAATGAGCTATCATCCCACATTATTTAAAGTCTACCCACATGTTTATTTTTATTTATAATCCACTTTGGGTCAGAAAATAATGGGTTCTTCGACTTATTCCTTAATTATGCTAATAAGTCGCATAAATTTCTTAAACTTGATCTAAATGATTTTTCTGTGCCCAAATTTAATGATGGGTCATTAGAGAATATTATTTAAAGTATAATTATTATTTTTACGGCATTTTCATATGGGTTTATACGCATGTGATAAAAATGCGTACCTCTTGAACTAGTTGAATTTATTAATTGATAAAATTTTGATTTATCCATAATTTTTAATTAATGGATTTTCCGGGGTACTACATTCTCCTCCACTTAAATAGAATTTGGTCCCCAAATTCATATGATATGATACGACTATCAATTTACTCGGAATATTTCATTCCATCATCTCCACTAATCTCCTGCGTGCAATAGTATTTAATTTATTTCCTTTTTAACTTTGGGTACTAAGGTATTACTAAGTTGATGCATGTATATTTATAATGTATTCAGATCTTAACCATGGTTCTACCCAATCCTCACATAGGTATGGTGGTCGACTTAGACACGTGTCAGGGCAGTTCACCTAGAACATCCTAGACTTAAAATATCTTATTAAGGATATCCTAGGCTCTGATACCAACTGTCATGCCCCGCTAATTTAGTAGTGGAATAAATCAGAGAGGCATGAACAACGCGTATGGTAACGTAAATTACGCATACATTCGCATATATCAGGGCAACTAATGAATAATAATTGTAATAAAACTCATCATTTTATTGATATTTCTTCTAAACTATTACAACCACTAATTCAGAGCCAAAACATAGGGCTCAATGACATTATTACATTGGAAAAGAAATTTAAAGCAAATATCTAACTAGACTCTAAGGTACTAAGAACATTCCATCGCTATGACTTCAGGACGCTCATCACTCCAGTCCAATCCCGTTGTTGTATGTAAGGTCGTCACTTGACTTACCTGAAAACACAATAACAAATAACGAAGGGTGAGCGATAACGCTCAGTAGGACTTAATATCTCGTGTAAATAAGCAAGCTTTAGGTGATTAATGTCTTGTAATGCAGGTTAACTAGATAAAACGATCATGTATACTCAAGAGAGTAATAGTACAAGATAATGAGAGATTGATGACATACTATATCAAAAGAATGATAGCATGCGATAACATGTGAACGATAATATATTTCATAAGAATATTGCAAAACTAGGACGATAGAGAATTGACCATAAAACGAGATAGCGTGTAACAAGATAGTGTATAACAAGATAGCGTGTATCAAAATGACATGTAATAGGATAGTTTGTATCAAGGTGGCGTGTAACGAGATAGCTTGTATATCAAGATAGCATGTAACGAGATTGTATGTAAAGAGATAGCGTGTAAAGAGATAACATGTATGGTTGCACCACGGTGCAGTAGTCAAGTACGTCAATAGTCACTTTGGGACAGTAGCCGTTTCACGATAGTACAGTACGTCTGAACTCCTCAGACTAATAGTCAAACAATTAGATGTCTAGCCAAGTTAGTATAGTCAATCAGAACCGGTGCAATATAGAACACCATCAATAGCCCCTGTAGTTATTTTTGGGTGGCTCTCTGCCCCCAGGACTAGATTGGAGTCCCTCGGACACTCACCAAGCCCTGTACAGTATGCATTCGAGTCAGTAGGGTCACCGGACCCATATTATGGCGCTAGACAGTCATGTATAGTACAAGCAATGGGAGCCACAACAGCTCAAGAGTCTCAAGAGAATACTAGATGCATAGACGAGATAGTAGAGTGAACGTGAATAGATGAGAGTACAAGGATAGTAGATGAGATAGGGGTATAAACGTAAAACAACGATAAACCACGATAGTAACGGTTGCACAGCACAAGGTCGGGTACCGACAATCTGGTAGAAGTCACACCCGCCCCACTAGTCGTGCTGTGTACACGAGCCAGGTGGTCCGGCGTGATCACAAGATAAGAGAGATCTCACTAAGGCCGTTTGGATCGTATTGATCCCTAAGAGTGTAACGGGATTTAAAGGGTACAACCAGCTCGTTGGCTAAGGACGTGCGCCAAAGCCAAGAAGACTTACGGAGGCCATGACAAGGAGTCCTTGGTCCAGTCGAGAGTATTCCCGATGGAGAGATGGTCCAAGTCAAGAGAAAGTGTGTAGAAAACGGGTCCGTCGTGCCTCGAGTGCTCGAAGATAGAGGGATGCGATAACGGTGTACAAATCACGCGAATAAAATAAAGACTTGTGTCATTTATATAATAGAAAAATTAGGTAATTAGTTTCACTTAATTACCAGATACATTATTGAGTAATTTACTAAGGTTTAATGGCAACATGATGGTTAAGTTTGTGCAAGTGTATGAAATCAAAAGAGCATGATGGATTGTGCATAAAGCTTTTAAATTAATTAGATTCATGTAATTTATTACACATTAATATTTATTCAGATCAAATTATTAATAACAATGTTTAATTAAAATCAAATTATTAATAACAATGTTTAATTAAGGCTAAACAAAGGCTAATTAGCAAGTAGAGCAAGGGTATATAAGTAATTTTGGGTTCTGGCTATTTTTCTGTTAATGCGACAAGGGTACCTGTCGTGACTCCAGGTCGCGACAAGGCGGCTGGGCGCGACAAGGGAACCGGCCCCAGGCCCGGTTCAGGGGTGGAAACGTGACGGTATAGGCCGCCGTGTTTTTAATGCGACGTGCCAGCAGGACGTGACCCGGCTGATATCGCGGTGGGTCGCGCCGTCGCGATATCAGGTGAGTCCGTCCCTTTTTCCCTTTTTCCAGGGTTGATCAGATTTGACATAGGGCTCTTCTAAATTCAATATAAAATCGTATAATAACCCAAAAATCACTAATCCAATTTAAAATGAAAGTAGAAACATAGATCTATCAGCATGCACGATTAATTTGAAATTAGACAAGATTTAGGCATGCTTTGAACAGGTTACATTCCGATGACCTAAATAGGCGCATTCAGGGTTCATCGAATTAAGTAGAGATGAATAGATAATGAAAAATTCTGAAACTAGGGGCGTTTGAAAGATAATAAGATGTAGTATTTATGAGAATTTTCGCATGGTGTGGGATCATGTATACACAAGGTTTAAAAGTAAACATGAAGGGTCGGGTGCATGGATTAAACAGAGATTCAAAGAATTAATTCTCCAGCATGGGAGATCAAAATAGAGCAAGACCAGAGGCATTTGAAAGCTAATGCAATGTAGTATCAATGAGAAATTTTTCATGATATGGGAACAAGTACATGCGCGGGATTAGAGAAAACATGAGATTTTGAGTTCATGGTAACAGCAGGGATTCAAGCAATAAATTCGCCCAAATGGATGGGCGAAATGCAACGAGACTAGAGGGCTTTTGAAAAGGATCATGAAGTCTACCTAGGGTAAGTTTTTCACGATTTTAGCTTGAGAGATTGCCTACCTTTTTCATGGAGTAAGAAAACCCTAGTTTGGAGACGAAATGTGAAGGAGAAGATCCAAGTTCCAGCCTCCTCCTCCGAGCTCCCACGATCCTAGCCTCCCTCCTTCGTCCCCCAAGGTCTCTACTACGGTTTTGGGTTGGATGGGAACGAAAATGGAGTGTTTTGATGCTTAATAGAGTCCTTAATCACCTAAAACTCTTCTCCTCTCCTCCAACTCCGAAATTAGCAATTATCCACCTATTTTCTATCCATTATCTACCTAATAGGATGGGGAAGAGGTCCAATTTTGTGGGTAATGGGTTAGGATAGGCTTAGGACTCTTTTTAAGATAAGTAAGGGTTAAAATAGTCATTATCTTAACCCTTTTCTATTTATTACTATTTTTTGGTACGAATTTAGCCTAATTACTTCCCATCTCATGATGGGCTCTTCTCATTTGGGCCTAACAATCCATGTTAGGACCATTAATAAAACTCATTACTAATTTAACTTAATGGGTATTGGTTTAATTCTAATTATTCACCCTTTGTTCTTATTTAAATATATTTATCACACTTATTCAAGTAACTTCATATTTTTAATTTGATTAAATATTATTCATGCCAATATTTCTAATCTTCACCCTTTGGGCTCTTACTCTTGGCCCAATAACTCATGTGAGCTTAATTGTACAACCCATGTACTTACTTTACTTAATGGATTTTTAATTATCCTTTTATTAGAGAATTTATTCATGGGCCAAGATTGTCCATTGGTCCAAATATCATAATGGGCTATCATCCCATATTATTTAAAGTCTACCCACATATTTATTTTTATTTATAATTCACTTTGGGTCAGAAAATAAGGGGTTCTTCGACTTATTCCTTAATTATGTTAATAAGTCGCATAAATTTCTTAAATTTGATCTAAATGATTTTTCTGTGCCCAAATTTAATGATGGGTCATTAGAGAATATTATTTAAAATATAGTTATTATTTTTACGAAATTTTTATATTGGTTTATACGCATGTGATAATAATGCGTACCTTTTTAACTAGTTGAATTTATTAATTGATAAAATTTCGATTTATCCATAATTTTTAATTAATAAATTTTTCGGGGTACTACATTGTTTGTGTTGGCATGGTAAGAATTTAAAGAAAAAAAATATTGCAGAAGCCATCGCCGGACACAATGTTGTGAATTTTTCAAAAGCAATTTCTTGGCAGCTATTAAAGAAATGAAGATTGCGATGCCGTTGTGTTCGCCTCCCTCCTCTGCGGAAAAACTAACATGTGTAGACATGGAGTGCGGCTGGTGACGTTTGGAAAATATTTTAAAATATAACTTTCATATTTCGCGAAACACTATTTGATTAGACATTTAGATTCCATGTTGTAGCAATATATTTATTTTGTCTACAATTCTTCACATTTACTGATTCCTGTGGGTTTGATAACTGGATATGGAGACTTATCCCTCACTTAACATAAGTGAAAAGTTTTAGCCAAGTTCGATAATTGATTTAGGATAAATCTCAATGATATTTTTTATACACGGATAAAAGAGTGTTAAGAGGGGAGATAGATATCACATCCATAGATAAATGATATCAAATTAAAGATAAAATGATGATACACCATATCACATTAAAATTTATCTAATTTCATAACTATCATTCATTAGACACTCTCAAACTAAAAAAAAAAACCCTAAACATGAATAGCATATATATGAATAACCTATCATCAGTCTCTTTATCTGATTATCAAAGAAACCTAATTATTTATAATTTGATTACCTTGCCACCTTTTGTTGCATTCCTCGATATTCCATTTTCAACTATTAATTGTAGTAATCCGGTGAGGAGCTGATAATCAAATTGGTTAAATGACTGTAGTTTAATTTATTCTTAACATAAGTCTTGTCCAAAAAAAGGGCCCGTTAGGCTAAAGCTGCTTATCAACCATGATCTCCATTCTTTCCTTTTGCATTTTCATGTTTTATTATGGAGGTTTTTAATTTTCAGCAATTCTTGTATCTAGAGATCATCAGTCTAAACTTGATTTTTGTGAATAAATGTTTTAACGAAAAAGAGTTTATCCAAGGATTTAAAAGGATTAAGACGCCATTTGCTAAGGCATTTACCAAATAACTTGATATTGCTAGGAATAGACACAAGATTGTGGGATTATAACCTTTGAATATGGTAGAAGATCTAGGAGTAGAAACAGAAAATCCCTTTTAAATGATCGTTCTCTTTGTTTTATATCCCAACAAGCCCTACAATATCGATGGACCAAGTTTGCACACCCTGACCATGATCATTATAAGAGTCTTATTCTGTCAAAAAATTTTATCAAGCGTTATGTTCATATTTAAATCAAATAAGTCAATATCCTTCTTAATAATATCACATCATTTTATTTTACGTTGAATTAGGACGACCATATACGTATCTAAATAATTAAAATCTATTTTCTTTCATTTTATCAATGAGTACTATTCTCAAATCCTCCGAAGAAGCGGACATGAACAAATTGTTAATGTATCTTTAGCCTGATCTACTATTACTCATGGCGGAAATAAAAGAACACCCCCCCCCCCCCACCCACCCAAATGTAAGAGGATGAAAGAGTAAGAAGTGTTCGAAAAATTCGATAAAAGGAATAATTAACCCTCAAAGTACAGGCTTTGAGGTCAAAGTCTACTCCATAACGATCAAACAGGAAATCGGTAGCTTGACGACCAAACTAGTTTGGTTAAAAAGGTTGCATCTGCAAGTTCGTTCCAACAAAATTTACTCTCCTGAGCTACTTTCCCCACCCTACTCCAGTGCTCCACGTATGCCATATTAAAACACCACTAGCAAGCAGCTGGCTGGACCGCCATACTTGAAAGAACTTGACCCTTTTCGTTTAGCCTTGTGTGTGTCCCCCCAGAGGAAACCAAAAACAAAAATAGCTGCCTTTGGGAGCCCTCTAGTTGGATGGGCTTGACCACTGCAGGCCCAACTCAGGTCTCCGCCCCAGCCCAAACGTGGGGCTGCTGTTGCTGCTGCTGTCGGAGAGCGACACGAGCGCCTTCTGCAGCACACGCGTGGGCGAGGAAAACCCCCTTCGCGGGCTCGTCCCCTCGCTGTCGCAGCTCGTCTTGCACATCAGATCGATGAGGCCCCCGCTGCCCCTCGGGGCGGCATCGTTCTCGTGACCCGCACGCTCGTTGCGGAACGAGACGGTGCTCGACGTCTGCAGCACCTCCGCCAGCGGGCCGCCAATGGGCGAGACGGTGCTCATCCAACTTGGCGCCAGCATCTTCCCCGAGTCGGTTGCGCGGATGCCCATCTGGAAGTGGTCGTGGTGTTCTCCGCCTCCGACGCCGGTCCCGGGCATGGAGAGTGTGAGGTTGGAAGGAGAGAGGTTCCCCAACGAGCGAATGCAGCAGCTGCCGTCGCCGCTGTTAGTTTTATAGCCGTCGCCGATGGTGACTCCATTGAATGGGTTCTCTGATCTCGACCAGGCATCGATGAAGCGCCTTGGGGTGTCTCTGCGGTCGTGGGGATCGGTGTCGAAAGTAGAGATGTCTGTGCTAGGGAAAGGGCAACCATGGTGATCGTTCAGGCTGTTGCATCTCAGGTTAAGCTGGTTGTCCCCGTGGTGCTGCTGCTGCTGCTGCTGCAAACCCATCTTCGAATGCAGCAGCTGCCATTGCTGTGTCGCCGGTTGCGCCTCTGCATGACCTCCCCCGGAAGAACCCAGGTACCTACATGAAAATGGAACTCAATACTCCCGACAAAATCACCATCTTACAGACAATTAAAGGTGATGGCAAGGTAAAGAAGACTGAGAAAGCTCCATCTAGACTCACTTAAGCTTCTTATCCTCTGGCACCATGAACTGGAAGGGGAACTTCAGATCAGCACCGCTAGCAGGCAACCCAGGAGAAGATTGCGCAGATGGCCTCGCCGCGGCAGGCTTGGCGGTGGTCGACGGTGCCCCGTGTTTTATGGCCCCCGAGGTGGTCGACACGGTTTCCGCAGTATTGGCAGCCGCTGCAGGGTCCGCCCTCCCGTCGAGTTCCACAGGCTTTCTTGAACGGGGTCGAGCCCGGTGTACGTGGCGCTCGCAGTACTTCTGCCCCGGCGCCACATCTCTCGAACACCTCCATTTCTTGCCGTCCGTCCTCCGGCACCGGCCCGGCTCCAGGTCCCCATTGGCACCCGTGAAACGCAGGTTCAGATAATCGCCGCCCCGGCTCACTGCCCATTTCATCAGTCATACATCACAGCAAAAGTATAAAGAGACAAAACACTCGGATAGAGCGAGAGAGCATTACAGTTGGGGAAGAAGGGATGACCATGACCGTCGGGGAAGGGACTGTGGGTGAGGAGGAGGTCTGGTGGAACGGGTGTGGAGGTCACGATGCACTTAAAGATCAAAGCCTGCCGGTGCAGCTCCTGCCACTGAGCAGCTGTGAAAGAAGAACACAGCTGAAGTGTCGCATCACCAGGCAAACCTGTCATCACGCAGAGCAGACAGACAAGAACGCGTCGTTACTCCATTAGAAGCACCCACAGCTGGTTTTGTTCTTTCAAAAGGCTCCCTGACGATTTTGCAAGTTGGCCATTACTTACGCGGCTGCGCCGACCATATACATAAAAAGGGTACACGGGCTCGAAGCCTCCAAGAGGAACCACCAATCGATCGATCCGCAGAAGTTAATGATCAGAAAGGCGATTAAGGAGTAAAAGTAGCTTCAATATATAAGAATCTATTTTACAAGAAAAAGAAGAATCTTAGAGAACATATTGGATCTGTACCAAAAACACACTGTAGAAAAAACTTCTCATTTAAAACACGAAGGGTATGCCTAAGGTTGAAGGGCTCCTTGGGTGCTAACATCTTACTCGTGTGGGTTTTTTTATATTATTATTGATCTCAATCAAGACGGAATATGCGTGTAATCGATTTATAATCGAAGAACATTGATACATTAAAGGAATTACAAATTTAAGGGGAGAACGTATAAACATCTAAGGAAGGAAAAGCATAAGAGTCGAAGGCCAGAAAATGGATAGCGATAATCCCCGTAAGACTTGTGGACACGAAGAGGGAAGAAGACCGAGAGAAGATGGCGATAACTGATCGGAAGAGCTGTGATTACCTGGGGGGTTGACAGGTCGCAGGGCCCTAGGCGTACCATACGAGTCGGAGTCGGAGATGCCACCGTGACCGAGGGCCGCTGGCCCTCCGCCACCACCAACGCCGCTGTTGGGCGGAGATGCCAAGGTACGATGAGAAGGGGGCGGCCCAGCCCTGCCGTCCGACGCCGTGGAGACACCTGTTGCGGCGTGGGAGCTCGAAGCTAGCCGGAAAGGGAAGGCGTCTGAGCGGAGTAGCTTTTGGTGCTGCTGATGGTGCAGGTGCGGAGAGCCGTAGCCAAAGCCCAAGCTTAGGCCTTCCCTTCCATCCCCAGCTTCCTCCGTCCTCCCGTCTTCCCGCAGGGCGTCCGCCTCCATCGTACCCACGGAGCAATATACCCTTCACGGATAACGGGGAAGGATGAGAGGGGGACAAACCCTTCTGTCTCTCTACAAGCACAAGTTTTTCTCTCCCCCAGCTTTCTCAGACCTGGGGATTTCGTCCCAGTAGCAGCGGCTCGCCTTCGTGGAAAAGACAGAAGCTTTAAACCAGTTGGCTGCGGCTATCTCAACCCAGTAACCCCACTGGCGCTGGCTGCCGCGGCCGGTGTGTCCGATGCAGAGACTGGGCACTCCTGCAGCTGCTGCTGCTCCTGCCGCTGCTTCTGCTGGTGCACCTAGCTACCTAGGGGACTCGCCGGCGCCGCCACCCACTTATATTGCCAACCTTCCTTGGGCTTGCTGGCCATGGGGGGACTTATATTATGCATCGTGGGTGGGCAACAGCGCCGTCCGCTGCCTCCCGTGACTCCAACATTCCCACCCGGACGCCATCCATTATCCACTCACCGCCTCTGGACAAAAGCGATGGTTACCAACGGTGGGATATGGCGGTCTCTCACTGAGATCCCCCACCGCCGAGTGGAGCAGGCTCAGTACTACGCCAACCCCCCCCCCCCCCAACTCCCTCAATTATTGCAGTCTTTAACGTCTCTCTGATCCGATCAGCGTGGCCGCCTCCACCCATCCGGACCCCGCTCCATGGCCGGCCTACTCGCCTCACCTGCCGCCCTCGCCCATGTGTCTGTATGCAGCCCCCACACAGCACATGCACACTGCACGGCTCTCTCTTTGATCCCGTCCCGTACACGGTACACCCCCCTCATAATTTCTCTTGAGATAATTAATTACATATCCTAGTCATTAAGACTTTTGAGAAACCGAACAGAGGTGACTCAACAGGGATGAACTGGTCGATTTTCAGATCCATAAGTAAAAAGTAGTCGTAGGTCAACACATTTGGTGTACTTTCATTATCCACCAAGATCCGACGGACATTACAATAGTTGATGGTGGCCGTGACCACCAACGCATCAGTCACCACAAGAAAATGCGCTTTTTTCGACGGAACTAATCCGTCGAAAATCCGATGGTCATCCGTCGGAAATAGTACCTTCCGACCGTTTTCCGTCGAAAGTTCGTCGGAAACTATCCGTCGGAAACTATCCGTCGGAAATAATTGGTCAGAAATTACCGACGGATAATAATTCCATCGGAAATCTGTCGGTAAGGCCGACGGATAGATCTGTCGGAACTACGGTCAGTTTTTACCGACCACAATTCCGTCGGTAAATCCGTCGGAATATCTGTCGGTAAATACTGACACATAATCTGTCGGAAAATTTTCGTCACCAATATAGACGGATATACCGACGGATTTACCGACCGATTTATCAGTCAATAATCTTTATTTTTCGACGGATATTAATCCGTCAGAAAATCCGTCGGAATTTGCAGTTTATTTTTTTTATAAATGACAAATGAAAATGTATTTTTAAACCTGCTACAATTTTCATAAAATTCACAAATAATCAACATCAAACATAAATCATAAAATACAATAAATATAACATCATACAGAATAATAAATACAAAAAAGTCAAGATAGATGAGCTGGATCGTCTGCTGTCCCTGCCTCGTCATCGTCTGCTGGCGGAGGTGGATCCTATAATAAATAAAATTAATATGAGAAATATTAATAAAATTAAAAGACATATATTATTTTCAAAAATTAAATTTAAAATATGTGATTATTTTTCAAATTTAATTAGGTACTATTTTTAGATCCATATGTACTTGATTATTTTTTAGATCCGTCAATTGAACGCCCGACTCAATCCGGGAATTCAAATTCGAATCCGTCAGTTCGCACACGTCACGCTAACCCACCCGATCGTGTGGGAGAAAACGGCACGCCGATCAAATCCCTATTTGGAATTTTGGACCCCCGGGTTGTTAGTTTTAGCTCTTTATATGTAATTTGTTGTTTTTTAGATCCGTCAATTGAACGCCCGACCCAATCCGGGAATCCAAATTGGAATAAGTCAGTTCGCACACCTCACGTTAACCCACCCGGTCGTGTGGAAGAAAACGGCACGCCGATCAGATCCCTATTTGGGATTTTGGACCCCCGGGTTGTGTGTTTTAACCCTTTATATGTAATTTGTTGTTTTTTAGATCCGTCAATTGAACGCCCGACCCAATCCGGGAATCCAAATTGGAATCCGTCAGTTCGGACACGTCACGTTAACCCACCCGGTCGTGTGGGAGAAAACGGCACGCCGATCAGATCCCTATTTGGGATTTTGGACCACCGGATTGTGTGTGTTTAACCCTTTATATGTAATTTGTTATTTTTTAGATCCGTCAATTGAACGTCCGACCCAATCCGGGAATCCAAATTGGAATCCGTCAGTTCGCACACGTCATGTTAACTCACCCGATCGTGTGGGAGAAAATGGCACGCCGATCAGATCCCTATTTAGGATTTTAGACCCCCGGGTTGTGTGTTTTAACCCTTTATATGTAATTTATTGTTTTTTAGATCCGTCAATTGAACGTCCGACCCAATCCGAGAATCCAAATTAGAATCCGTCAGTTCGCACACGTCACGTTAACCCACCCGGTCGTGTGGGAGAAAACAGCATGCCGATCGGATCCCTATTTGGGATTTTGGACCCCAGGTTGTTGGTTTTAGCTCTTTATATGTAATTTGTTATTTTTTAGATCCGTCAATTGAACGCCCGACCCCATCTAGGAATCCAAATTGGAATCCGTCAGTTCGCACACGTCATGTTAACCCACCCGGTCGTGTGGGAGAAAACGGCACGCCGATCAGATCCCTATTTGGGATTTTGGACCCCCGGGTTGTGTGTTTTAACCCTTTATATGTATTTTGTTGTTTTTTAGATCCGTCAATTGAACGCTCGGCCCAATCCGGGAATCCAAATTGGAATCCGTCAGTTCGTACACGTCATGTTAACCCACCCGGTCGTGTGAGAGAAAACGGCACGCCGATCAGATCCCTATTTGGGATTTTGGACCCCCGGGTTGTGTGTTTTAACCCTTTATATGTAATTTGTTGTTTTTTAGATCCGTCAATTGAACGCCCGACCCAATCCGGGAATCCAAATTGGAATCCGTCAGTTCGCACACGTCACGTTAACCCACCCGGTCGTGTGGGAGAAAACGGCACGCCGATCAGATCCCTATTTGGGATTTTGGACCCCCGGGTTGTGTGTTTTAACCATTTATATGTAATTTGTTGTTTTTTATTTCCGTCAATTGAACGCCCGACCCAATCCGGGAATCCAAATTGGAATCCGTCAGTTCGCACACGTCACGTTAACCCACCCGGTCGTGTGGGAGAAAACGGCACGCCGATCAGATCCCTATTTGGGATTTTGGACCCTCAGGTTGTGTGTTTTAACCATTTATATGGAATTTGTTGTTTTTTAGATCCGTCAATTGAACGCCCGACCCAATCCGGGAATCCAAATTGGAATCCGTCAGTTCGCACACGTCACGTTAACCCACCCGATCGTGTGGGAGAAAACGGCACGCCGATCAGATCCCTATTTGGGATTTTGGACCCCCGGGTTGTGTGTTTTAACCCTTTATATGTAATTTGTTGTTTTTTAGATCCGTCAATTGAACGCCCGACCCAATCCAAGAATCCAAATTGGAATCCGTCAGTTCGCACACGTCACGTTAACCCACCCGGTCGTGTGGGAGAAAACGGCACGCCGATCAGATCCCTATTTGGGATTTTGGACCCCCGGGTTGTGTGTTTTAACCCTTTATATGTAATTTGTTGTTTTTTAGATCCGTCAATTGAACGCCCGACCCAATCCGGGAATCCAAATTGGAATCCGTCAGTTCGCACACGTCACGTTAACACACCCGGTCGTGTGGGAGAAAACGGCACGCCGATCAGATCCCTATTTGGGATTTTGGACCCCCGGGTTGTGTGTTTTAACCCTTTATATGTAATTTGTTATTTTTTAGATCCGTCAATTGAATGCCCGACCCAATCCTAAGTATATGAAATTAATATTAATACTGACCTGAGCTGCTGGCTGTGTGGAGCATATTCCCTGCATTATTGAGATGAACTGCTGAACCATATCACTGAGCTGCGTCTGTAGCTCTACCCGCTGCGTCTGTAGCTCTACCCGGTGCGTCTGTAGCTCTGCACGTAGCTCCTTCCGAATGATGCCTCTAATGTCCTCTACACCACTAACGGGCGGCGCAGAAGATGAACTCGCGTGTGTCGGGGGAGCGATCGAACTGGCATATGAGGACAACACTCGATGAGTATCCAGGCTGTCCCCAAAGCCGTACACTCGACCCTTCCTCAGCACTCCCGCTGCCTCGACCTAAGCGTCCGCATCCAAATCTGGCTGGGGAGTGCCCTCTGCGTAGCGCTCCGCCATCGTTCTGTCGTACGTCTCCTGTAAAATAATTTAAAATTAAATTATTGAAAAAAAAATTACTTTAATATCATAATTGAATTCATAATTTAAAGCTTGACTTACAGTAATCGTGCGGGCACTCTCGGTAACATAGTCATCCGTCCCCTTCTGCTTATGAGTCCGGTCAAATAACTCGCGAAAAGTAGGGGCACGCTCCAGGTCGTGATGCTTAAAATTCAACAAAATTAGTTAGTTTCACAATAATAATCCATATGTATATATGAATCGAACAATAAAATACTTACCAATTTTTTACTGTGGGTCGCATAAGATACGAACCCACTAGTATGCACATTCTTCTCCGGTTGAGTTGCTCTGTTGCGTATTGCCGCCTGTGAGCGCTGCTGCCATAGTCCAGCAGCCCAACGCTCGCAAAGGGACTCCCAATAGTCCCTCCGCAGCCAAACAGGGCTGTAATCCAGCCAAGCCAAGCCTAAAATCTATGTTTTGAAAACTTTTAGGAGAAAAAACTATGGTAAACACCTTAACTTATCGAAATTTCGGTTCCGATAATATTATCAGAATCGGAATGGAATCAGAATTAACCATTCCGATATTATCAGAACCAAAACTATATTTCGATTATCAAAATCAGATTCTATGTTTTGAAAACTTTTAGGAGAAATACGACTAGGGTTGTTTACATTTCAATTCAAAATAAGAATCTAAAATCAACTGAGTGATTCCGGCGTAGTTTGAATATCAAGTTCTGTATGCTTTGATTCGTTTCATGAGTGAGCCAAACCAAACCAAATGAAGTACTTGTCCATCCCAATTTTATTGGCATCATTAGCATATACTTTACACACATTAACATAATTATATATACGAATATAAATATTTTAATCTTAACTTGGATGCATAAGCATCATACATTTTTGGTTTGAGGGTCTCATTCTGTTCAGTTTATCTTGAAAGAAAAACCTTCTAAACCAAACCATATTGGCTCGGCCAACCATATGATCTGCTGATCCAGCCTACTCCAAACTACAAGTAGCGATGTGTTCTTCCCGTTTTCAAATGGCCCAATTTGAATCGGCCCAACAAATTAAGAATATGATCCGCTGCAGGAAGGGGTGGGGGTCGTGGAGGGGGAGGGGGCCGGAAGTGGGAGGGGGGCTAGCAGGGGTGGGGGTCGTGGAGGGGGAGGGGGCCGGAAGTGGGAGGGGGGCTGGCAGGGATGGGGGTCATGGAGGGGGAGGGGGCCGGTAGTAGGAGGAGGGCTGCAGGCAGGGGTGGGGGTCGTGGAGGGGGAGGGGGGCGGAAGGGGAGGGGGCCGGAAGGGGAGGGGGTCGGAAGTGGGAGGGGGGCTGGCAGGGGTGGGGTTCGTGGAGGGGGAGGGGGCCGGAAGGGGAGGGGGTCGGAAGAGGGAGGGAGGGCTGGCAGGGATGGGGGTCGTGGAGGGGGAGGGGGCTGGCAGTGGGAGGGGGGCTGCAGGCAGGGGTGGGGGTCGTGGAGGGGGAGGGGGCCGGAAGGGGAGGGGGCCGGAAGTGGGAGGGGGGCTGGCAGGGGTGGGGTTCGTGGAGGGGGAGGGGGCCGGAAGGGGAGGGGGCCGGAAGTGGGAGGGGGGCTGCAGGCAGGGGTGGGGGTCATGGAGGGAGAGGGGGCCGGAAGTGGGAGGGGGGCTAGCAGGGGTGGGGGTCGTGGAGGGGGAGGGGGTCGGAAGTGGGAGGGGGGCTGGCAGGGATGGGGGTCGTGGAGGGGGAGGGGGCCGGTAGTGGGAGGGGGGCTACAGGCAGGGGTGAGGGTCGTGGAGGGGGAGGGGGCCGGAAGGGGAGGGGGTCGGATGTGGGAGTGGGGCTGGCAAGGGTGGGGTTCGTGGAGGGGGAGGGGGCCAGAAGGGGAGGGGCCCGAAAGGGGAGGGGGGCTGGCAGGGGTGGGGTTCGTAGAGGGGGAGGGGGCCGGAAGTGGGAGGGGGGTTGGGGGCCGATGGGGGTCCAGTAGAGGGAGGGGAGTACATACCTCGCGGTTAAGGTCGACGGCACTGGCGGTGAAGGTCAGCGGCGATGGCGTTGGCGGCCCGGGTCGTGGCGGCCGGCGGCCGACGGTGGTGCGGCAGACGGCGACGGGCAACGGTGGAGCCGGCGGTGGCGCGGCAGCCGGCGACGGGCGATGGTGAGAGAGAGAGAGAGAGAGAGAGAGAGAGAGAGAGAGAGAGAGAGAGAGAGAGAGAGAGAGAGAGAGAGAGAGAGAGAGAGAGAGAGCGGAATGCAGATGGGTTTCGCGGGGATGGCGGGGGGAGGGAAATTGGGGGTTTACCGACGGATATTTCCGACGGAAATATTTTCGTCGAAAATATCCGTCGGTAATCCACTTTCTAAGACTATTACTGACGGATTTTTCCGACGGATTAAAATCGGTCGGTATTTCCGACCGATATACCGACGGAAATAATTCCGTCGAAATATCTGTCGGTATTTCCGACGGAATTTATCCGTCGGTAACGCCGCTAATTCTTGTGGTGAGTGTGTGGAGTAGTAACTCCTACAAGATCTTCGTCCGAGAAGGTTATAACCTCCTCGGGTTGTGCGTGTGCGGGACTAGGGGGATAAGAGGCTGGTCGGGGTGCTGAAGGCCTGTCCACAATATGTACCCGCCAAGCGTAATCGCGTCGGCTTTGGGTACTTTCTCTACCTGCGCCGAAGCCTCCCGTGATCACGTTGATCTCTTGCCCATTGGGCTCGTTATTGATGGGCTACTCGGAAGTCCGCTCTCGGCGCCTTTAGCGGTCTTCATTGCGGCGCACATACCGCCCAAGGTAGCCGCGCTTAATCAAGGACTCGATCTCGTCCTTGAGCTGGCGGCACTCGGAGGTGTCGTGGCCGTGGTCGCGGTGGAAGTGAGAATACATTTCTTGGTTGCGCCTTCGGGGGTCGGAGTGCATCCTTGGTGGCCACCAAACATATGGCTCGTCGCGGATTTCCGCCAGGATCTGTTCGGGTGCCACCGTGAGCGGAGTGTAGTCGGTGAAAGGGCGTGGTCGGCGCGGTGAGTCCCCGTTGCGCCGCCCTTTCTTCCGATCATGGTCGGAACTATTGTCGGACCTCCTGTTCTTATCCGATGATTTGCCCTGTGCTGCTCGGCCAGCGGCCAGGCTCTCCTCGCAGGCGGCGTGACGCTGGGCGGTGGAGAGCAGCTCGGCGAGGGTGGATGGCTGCTGTACTCCCAACGTTCTCTGCAGGAAGCCCATCGCGATTGCCCTGGATTAGGGCACTGGTGGCTAACGGGACGTCAAGGAGTGGGATGCGGAGCGCCTCAGTCTGGAACCTCTTGATGTAGTCCCAGAGCGCTTCTCCCTTCTTCTGCCGAACAGCGAGAAGGGAGGCCACAGTGCGCGGTTGCAACCTTCCGCCCAGGAAGTTGTCTCGAAAGGACTTCTTCAACTGGTGGAAGGAAGAAATGGAACCTGCAGGGAGGGCTTCGAACTAGGCACTAGCAGTTTCTTTTAAGGTGGCTGGAAAGGCCCGACACTTGGCCGCATCAGATGCCCTATGGAACACCATATGTGACTCGAACCCGTGGATGTGATCCACAGGGTCGGTGGTGCCATCGTATGGCGCGATGGTGGGTAGGGGAAGCTTGGGGGAGACCCAAGCTTCCAGGATCTCCGCGGTGAAGGGGGAGCGGAAGGCCAGGTCTTCGCCCATTGGAGCCTTGCCCTCTGCTCGCTGGACCATCGCATCCACACGACGTTCCAAGTCGAGGACGCGGCGCAAACGCCTGGCCAGCTCCAGGTCTGAGGGCGGAGAAGCCTCGCATCCAGACCTGTGGGAATTGGCACCCACAACGGAGCGTGCGGAGGGTGGAGCGATGTGGCGAGCGGCCGCAATGCTCCGGCGTGCGCCTCCCAGATGGGGCCCGACGTGATCGTCGCGGTGAATCTTCTGCTGCTCCAGCGGCGCAGAAGGGGCGCGAGAGCGTTGGTGAGACGACTCCGCTTAACGCTCCTGTGGCAAGGAGGCTACTAGGGCTGGCTGCCTGGTCATCTGGGCCTGGAGCCCCAGACAGATCCTCGTCAAGTGCTGTATTTTTCCCCGGAGTTCAGCTACCTCCAGGGTAGTTGCAGGCACGGCGGCGACAGGGACGAGCCCAGTTGCACCGGCGGGAGCGACGGCGACATCGACAGGGGGAACCTGCTGACGAGAGTCCGCCTTGGACTGACGGGACCTCGTCATTCGGCTCCCAACATTCTGGTATGAGGATCGTCCGCGAGCCATGGCTTTTAACCATGTGGTCGTGGGTTCGATTCCCACAGACGGTGCCAAAAGTGTGAGGGTGTTTTTCTGTTTGGGCCTGAGCCAAACGGGTCTTCACTTGGAAGATGGAAGACGATCACCGGTACGGACGGATGCCTGCAAAAACCAGAACAAGGTCAAGGGGGCCCGGTTGAAGAACTGGGGAGAACCCTCTGATGCCTAAGTCAGCAGACTGTGAGATGGCTTGGAGAAGGAAGGCTCAGTGAAGTGTGTGGCTTCTGCGCATAGGAATGCATACCTTTGCATGGAGATCACCTAGGCCTTTTATAGATGAGGGTCATGAGAGACGTTTGAATGTCCCCTATCAACGCCAAAAAGGGCGTGCCAGTTAGTGCTTTTGGCGGGGAGTTAAGCGTTGATGCGCCTGTTGAGGGGTTCGGCAGTTAATGCGCCGCTTGATAGTGGGGCGTGCACGATGCAGCTGCTGTAACCATCGCAAAGAGATGGAGGGCTCCCTGGAGCTTCTTGGGCAGAGGATACCGAGCAGGTTACCTGTTCGGTAAGCTGAACCAAGTGCTCGGTGACTGGCTTTGCTCATCGGCCGAGCTGGCTGTTCGATAACTGATACCTGGGCACTTACTGCTGCCGGCAGGTCCAAGGCATGCTTCCTGCAAGATTTATTCGGTAGATAAGGCATAGGCCGAACAGATCGTGGAACGATTGCTAACCGCCCCTGGGATCCTGTGGGCACTTAGAAGTAGAGACCGTCATCGGGATTTTCAGTCTTTTCCCAAGGACACGTGTTGCCCCGCCGAAGGGCCGCGCCCGTCTATAGGATGACGATGGGCCTCAATGGGCCTCGCAGGCTTAGGTGGCTAAAAGTAGCCACCACAACTATTAAACTAAGTTAAAGCAAATATTTCATTAACTTAAAGTTCAAGTTGATTGTTCATTAATGTTGAAGAAAAGATGTTTAATATTAAAATAAATATTCTAGTGAGTTAAAGTAAATGATTGAAGATTATAAAGTGACTATTCTACTAAGTTAATGAAAATGTTTCATTGACTTTAAATTTAAGTTCACTATTCACTTAAAGTTAAAATAGGGATGTTAATGTCAAAGTAATTCTTTTACTAAGTTAAACTAAATTCTAAAAGATATAAATGACTATTCTACTAATTTAAAACAAATATCCATTTATCATTAAAGTAAATATTCAACAATCGACGATGATCTACGATCAACAATCAACTAGAGGTGGCTAGCGGTTGACGACGGTTGACGACGGGTGACAGTCGATAGTCGATTATTAGTTAACAGCAGTCAATGGCCAGTTGATGGCCGACAACGATTGATGGCGGCAAACAATCGACCAACAGCGGAGAGCGATCGATAGCAACAAGGAGAGGCTATAGTGGCTACAGGTAGTAAGCGAGTGGCCGGCATCAACATGTGGTGGTAGTGGCTAACAGACACTTGCTTAAATGTTAATTAATTTTATAATAAATGCTCATTTATTTTAAAGTAATGTTAAAATAAAAGAATGATTTAAGGTAAATATTAATTGGCTTTCAAGTAATGTTAAGTAAAGTAATAATTATTTTAAGACATTTAAACTTTTACTTTATAAAAGTCATGTGAATACTTGGTTCAAAACATATATTATTTCAAAAAAAATAGAAATTACTTTATGTAATATTATTTTTTAAATCATATATACATTTACTTTAAATCATACGTATAGTCACTTTAAAATATATATTATATTATTTTAAAATTTAACTTAATTACGTTAAAAGAAGAAAAAGAGAAAAGATATCTCATAAGAGATAAGGGGAAAATAAAATTTTAAAAAGTCATGACTAAGGGAGAGAGAGAGGGTAAAAGATGTTTTAAAGTTATTATTAAATACTCTGTTTAAAAATAGGGATTATAAAATAAATCTGCCCAAAAGTGAGGACTGTCTCATATTATTTTTCTAATATGAATTAAAAAATAAAATCTCCAAACCTGACAAAAACTTCTAATTAATTATCCCATTTCTGTTCGTAGCCAAACATACTAACTGGCATGCAAAAATTAAGTAGACAAGTGTCCGGGGTCTCTGCGTTTTTATTGTTCCTGATCCTATCATCCACTTGGCGAAATGCAGTAATATCATCCGTTCCTATTTTCTTCCTAGTATCAGCGTCTTTTAACGGTTATTCTTCGTTAAGATTCTACACACTATTAAATTTTAATTTATGTAGAGATATTATAGTTATCAAAGTTAAAAGCCTTTTTTGTTTTTAATCAATCCAAACATAACTAAAACTAAATGAAGATTATTTGATTGTGCTCTCGACTCAAATGTATACAGTTGGCTGCTTTGGTAAAGTGGACAAATTCTGATAAATCATCTACTCAGTTAAGTCTTACCTTAGTTTGTCATCTTATAGAGCTACGTAGATAGGACTAATCGCCTATAAGGCAGTTGAAGAAGGAGGATATCAATTAATTCTACCCTACTATTTGCAGATAAATTTGAGTAAGTTTTAAACATATCAATTAATTGAAAAGTTGGATAAT
This sequence comes from Colocasia esculenta, assembly GCA_014218235.1. Classification (NCBI taxonomy): domain Eukaryota; kingdom Viridiplantae; phylum Streptophyta; class Magnoliopsida; order Alismatales; family Araceae; genus Colocasia; species Colocasia esculenta. The sequence continues at coordinate 87,252,625 of CM024765.1, read as the reverse complement.
ATAATTATTCTATTCGCGAATAATTTAACTGCGAATAAACTAAACGATTATCCAGCTGGGTTCAATTTTAGATAATGACTAACCTTTTTCTCATATGGATTCTAGTATACCACAGCGACTATTTTTCATTTCCACTGTGAGAGGTAATTAATATGAGGATCCTCCAAAAATTTATAAGTTAAACATCTCTTCACAAAAACTAGGAAAAGATAACATTCAAATTTTACAACCCTATGAACAAAGGAATGCTCGTTGTGACTGAGCTAACCTCGTAGGGCGACCCCTATGTGGAAGTGTTTAGTATTTGAGAAAGATTTTGTACACTTTTAAAAATACACAAAGTGTAATTCACATGGGCAACTAACTCATGTGACACCATTCACATGGGTTGATAACTCATGTGACACTCAAAAAAGTGGTGCCACATAAGTTAGTTGCTCATGTGGATTGTATTTTGTGCACTTTTGAAAGTGCACAAAGTCTTTCTCTTAGTATTCAATATAGATTATGAAACAAATCCCTCGGTAGCCTTTTATAGAAGGTGAAAAAATGATTTTAGGTTTTAATTATTAATTTTTTTTCACTCTATTTGTAAAATAAAAAAGTGAAAAATAAATTTTTAAAAAATAAATTTCAAGAGAGAGGAGATAGATAAAGAAGAAAAGAATATTTATCATATCTTAGATTTTGCAATTCAAAAACTATGAAGAGTGAGTTTTTAAAGAGATTTCTAATTTTATAATTATAAAGTTATACTATTATAATATAACTCAGTTTTGGAGCAGTCACGTGGCAGTACCAAAACATTCATATTCTCGTTAAAACTCACAAATACTTTTCCTACCTCACTCATTTAATGCAGCTATTTTAAGAAGGTAAGTCTCTCACCTAAAGTTGTGAAGAAACCTTCTAAAATAACATGTTAAATCTTGTTAAATCTTGCACAATTTTTTTTAAATTGTAATTTTATATCATTAAGAAACGACTACCTGTTGCAATTTTTAAAATTTTGCTAAATCTTTTAAAACAAGTCTAAAAATATTAATAGTAAGACTTACTTGCAATTTTATACCAGTAAGAAATGACTATTCGTAACAATTTTATATCACTTAGTAATTTTTTAAATCATAATATATATATATATATAAATTAAGATATATAAATATATTAAAAATATTTAAATTTAAAAAATTTTACCAAATGTTGCCTTAGAAGAAGCAGTCCGGCGGGACTTTATACGCCTGATCTAGCAACCGAGTGCGCATAGACCAGATCCAGGAAGGGGAAACCGCCTCTCTTTGTTGTACTCATACTATTCTTACGTATGATCAAGAGACATGTCACTGACATGATGTCAGATAAAAATGTTCTTCAAGTCTATATGTTTCTTCTTCCCTTTTACTCTGCTACAATATTACATGTCCATCGAATGTATAGTTTTGAGTCCACCCGGACATTATGCACTACATTTTTTAAATCACATTTTTAACTAGAATATGTAGTTCTAAAACTACAAGTATGGAGTGGTGGTCTGGTGGGGCCCAAGACGGACACGCGGCGGTATGGTTAACTGACAAGAGGCGCAGGCGCATCTCTCTCTCGGAGGTGACGGTACCCGAGGGAGGTGAATGATGAGGTGTCTGAATCGGCCGGTCCTTCTCTCTGGTGGACAGCTCTCCTTCTTTTTCTCTCTCTCTCCCTCGCACTGCGGGATGAGGAGGAAGACGACGACATTGCTGCGGTGGTGCAGCAGGGAGGGTACGCAGAAGAAGCGATCTGATAGGGGAAGCGAACGCCGCCAGCTGTGCTGCGAAGGCAACGTCGACATCACACCCCTGGCCCCCGCTCCTCCGTCCTTGTCCACCCTTCCCAAGACAGCATCCAACCCCGGCGCGCGCTGCGCTCTCAAGTCTCAACCACAGCTCATCTTTTCTTCCTACCTGCTTGCCCTAGGCGACGGAACCCTTTCGTCGCCTTTTTATGAGGAAGAACGCATCCTTTCGGCGGCATTGCCGTCAGATTCCTCTTCGGAAGACGCCTCGGTTTGTTGGTCCTAGTTTCGGTCCCCGTGGCTGTCGGACCGCCGATAGGGGCTACCACCAGCCGGGAAACAGCTCTCCTCATCCCCCACCGCGCATCCACGGGCACCACCATGGTTTAAAGAGTAATGCTAGTTGCACGTATGTTCGTGCATAAATCTACGTTGGAATCATCGGGTAGCATTTTATTGGGTCGCGTGGAAAGTGCTCTCGTCAGTAGCCCAGTACACATCACATGCACACGCGTCTTCTCGAGGCCCGCCATCATGAAACTGTCTGCCAGCATTAAATTCACTACATGACAAATATGATGATCGATTGGAGTGACCTATTTGTCACCAGAATCAACGTATTTGTCACCAAGAGTGACCTATTTGTCACTAGAATCCACCTATTTGTCATTGAATCACTTAAGACTCGAAGTCAACTATTTGTCTTCAGGAGTGATCTATTTGTCACTGGAATCAATCTATTTGTCACTGAAATTAATCTATTTGTCACTGGAATCAATCTATTTGTCACTGGATTCAACCTATTTGTCATTGAATCACTTAAGACACGAAGTCACCTATTTGTCACCAGAGGTGATCTATTAGTCACTGGAATCAACCTATTTGTCACTGAAATCAATCTATTTGTCACTGAATCACTTCAAACATGAAGTCAGCTATTTGTCACCAAAAGTGACCTATTTGTCACTGGAATCAATCTATTTGTCACTGGATTCAACATATTTGTCACTGAATCACTTAAGACACGAAGTCACCTATTTGTTACCAGGGGTGATCTATTTGTCACTGAAATCAACCTATTTGTCACTGGAATCAATCTATTTGTCACTGAATCACTTAAGACATGAAGTCAGCTATTTGTCACCAGGAGTGACCTATTTGTCACTAGAATCAACTTATTTGTCACTGGAATCAATCTATTTGTCACTGAATCACTTAAGACATGAAGTCAGCTATTTGTCACCAGGAGTGATCTATTTGTCACTAGGATCAACCTATTTGTCATTGGAATCAATCTATTTGTCACTGAATCACTTAAAACATGAAGTCAGCTATTTGTCACCAGGAATGACATATTTGTCACTAGAATCAACATATTTGTCACTGGAATCAATCTATTTGTCACCAGAAAAATCTATTTGTCACTAGAATCAACATATTTATCATCAGAAGAAATCTATTTATCACCGGAAGAAACCTACTTTGTGACTCCATGGGAAACTTTGATTTTCGGTCCAAAAAGTACAATTTGAATTAATTAAATATATCTCTCACTGTGCTGGGCTACTGACATGAGCACTTTTCACTGTGCTGGGCAGTTTTCATGATGGTGGGCCTCGGGAACATGCACGTCCAGGCAGAGGTGTGTGCTGAGCTGCTGACGTAGCACTTTACACATGGCCCATTGAAAAGCGCCTCGGTGATTCCAACGTGAAATTTATACTCGTGTGCACGTGCAATTAGCATTTCTCTGGTTTAAATTTTAACCCCCCCCCCTCCTCCTCCTCACTCGTTACTTTCTTCCATTCTCATTAAATAATATTTTTATGAGAAAAAATTACTGTATTCGAAGAAGTGCAGTAAATATAATCCACGTAGAATTATAATTTATGTGGCGTAGAATTATAGTTCATGTGACGTTTTGTTGGACGCCACATATATATTTTTTAAATCTATTATTTCTATTTTAGAATCCAACTTCTTTATTTTGGAGCTTAATTTTTTTATTTTGAAATTCAACCTTTTATTTTAGAGTCTAAAAAATAGTTGGGCTCTAAAACAGAAGGCAAATTAAGGTCTAAAATAAAAATTTAGACTCCAAAATAAAAAAATTAAGCTCTAAAATAAAGAGGTTGGGCTTTAAAATAGAAAGATTGGATTTAAAAAAAAAAACACCTGACGCCCAACAAGACGCCACATGAACTGCAATCCTATGTGGATTGCACTTCCTCAAATGCAGTAAACTTTTCTCTATTCTTACATCCGTTTAAGATGCATGATGACAATATATATACCTATCTATTATCATATAGTGGACCGAGAAGAAGCTGAGACAAGAGAAGAGGAGAGTGAGGGGAGAGAGGGTCAACTCTCTCTCCCTCTCTTTAATGGAGTGACAGAGTTCTCCTCCGACTTTACCCAAAGTGAAGTTGATAGTTTGTGGATATGCCTCCTACAATCATATTATTAGACTCATACTATAATGATCACTTTTTTATCCGTTCAATTTCACAGTTGAACTCGTGAATTGTGCCATTGTAGTATTGCTCTCACTATATGTTAGTGATATCCAAAAAAAAAAATTTTGAGACCAAGATTCTAGGGTGGGAACCTCCAAGTAGCCAACCCTTGGTTCTAATCTCTATTTGTTGACCTGTCGCATGCTTATATAGATAAAGAAAGATAAAGAAACAAAGAGGACCCCGGTTCGGTCGATCGGTTAGAACTCTTGCTTAAGAGTAAGAGGTCCCGAGTTCGATTCTTGGGGGGGGGGGGGGGGGTTTACCTGATTTACATGCAATCCTCGAGGTATATATATCCGAAGTTTTTCCGGTCAAGTGAGGTAAGGGCAATACGGGTACACGGAAAGTAGGAGCTGCCAAGTTCTGACCTTGGAGTTCACGAACACCAATCTCTGAGCCCACAAAGCCACACGGGGCGGAATTTCCTCGTTACCAAAAAAAAAAAAGATAAAGAAACAAGCGCAATAGAGGAAAGACTTGGGCCAAGAAAATATAACTGTCTAAAACAAAAGTTATGGTGCGATTAAGTTAGCATTTGAGGTGATTTTTTAAAAAGTCAAAATTCACATCGTAAGTACGGCGTAATTTTTTGTCACTTCGTATACATAGATCTCATCGCCCGTGCCCAATCTACAAAATTTGTGTAAAAAAATATCAACTTTTTTCATATCTCTTTTCGTGATGTTCATAATCGATAAAAACAAAGAAAATATTATCTCATGATGTATTGGAGAGAGAAAATTGACTATCTCTATCTCTCTCTTCCACGTCAGAATCGGTTGTGCATTAAAACCAAAGCCATCGAATGTGTTTGGAAACACGGTGGTGGTGTAAGATATTTTCGTCATTAAATTTTGGCAAACCTCGTTTGAAAACACATCTAGTAGTCTCACAATATTGAAGGTGTCCATTGACATTTAATCTATTGACTATCGCCCAACGTTTATCTACATTTTACTCTCAGAGTGAGACATGTGAGGATTCTACATTAAAATCACAACTTAGTCTAACCATGATCCCATCTATCCACCCCTATTTTTTTTTAAATTTTATTTTAGAGGTATAAAGTAATGTGAAGTTTTTGAGAAGTATATTCAAATAAGATAGACTTCAAAGGTATATATGTAATTTTGGCAGCAATTTGAGTTTAAATTTCATCACTAATAGAGATATTCAATCTGTGGATATCTGATGGTCAATATCCTTCAGTGCTTTAGAGAGAGGGGTGGGGTTCTAAAAAACTTACCTTTCACGATAAAATTCTTGAGCCTAAGTAATCACGTAAATAGAGATAATAGATGTTTAATTGGGAAGAAAAAGCGAAAAATTATACAAAAAAAACTCAAAATACAAAGAACCTAATGGACCTAGCCCAAGCTGACGATGATGGCTACGTGCTTTCTGAGGCCGTTTGGTCATATAGCCTAGACGTGAGGCCCATCTGGAGGGTCCAACCTCCAGAAATTTGGAACATATAATATCCAACTACTTGTTCATAATTTCACCCACTCGCAGAGCGGCCAAATTGGACTGAATATAAGTTATAGGGAATTTGTTTTAAATAATTATATTTTAAAAATTACTTACCCAAATATGTCTAATTATAACATATTTAAAAAAGCATACCCCCTCTTATGATATGAGCAAACTTGTCTCATCCTCACATGCCATACCATTTTTTCTTGAGACATAAAAATAAAATTCAGGTCAAATAATTTACGATTTACAAAAATAGAGATATTTTGTTTACTCACATTATTCTTTGCAAGGATGACAAATTATTAAGCTAAGTCATGTAAACAAATAGTTTTAAAATTACATAAATATTCTTAACATTATATAATTACATAGTGTTACACATTTATAAGTATCACTGGTATGTAACAAATTAATATGCATAATTGGCTCATATATACAAAATTTTAAACTGAGTCGTATATACATATAGTCTTAAAATTACACAAATATTCTTAAAATTATATAATTACATAATGTTCCATATTTACAAATATCTATATAATTAACTCATAAGATACATAAATATTCTTCAACTTATACAAACCTTGTTGGATCTAGATGTAGCTTTAGATATCCTAGAGGAGGGTGAATAGGACTTCTTTGCACCTTTAAAGATTTATCTAAAAATAGATAACACTAAATAGTGATGTTAGTACTTAGTTAGTGTGTGAAACAAGTGAAATACTTGACGGAAATAATCACACAAAGTGTATAAAATTTTATCCTGGTTCGGCCCTTCCCATATGGAAGTCCTACATCCAGTCCCCAAGAATCACTTGGGATTTCACTAACTGTCATGAACACTTGGTCTTCTCTCAACCTGAGAGGTATTACAACCAACTTGCTCCCAAGTACGTCTTCCCTTTACCAAGAGGTAATACAAACACCTACAACAGTAGGTCTTCCATTCACAAAAAGGGCACTACAGGGAACAAAACCCCTGCTGGTTACAATACTAAAAAGATTACAGTATGTCTGCTCAAGAAATGAGCAGATACAGAAAATCAGAAAGAGAGATAAAATGAAAAAGAATTGCTCTAACTCTTTCTGACTTAAAAGGTGGTGGACTTAGAAGATCTAGATTACAAATATCCACTCAAGAGAAAATACTTCAAAATGTAGAGAGCTTGAAAGTCGAAGCTTGAAGCAGTAGGCTCTCTTCAGATCTTGTGAGCTTCTCTCTTTCTTTTTTCTTTAGAAGGTGTGGTTGTGTATGCTTGTTGTGGTTCTTTCTTTTTGTTTTCTTTGATTGGAGTTGGTGTGTGTCTTTTGTTTCAAACGTCAGCTCCTATATATGCATAAGAGATTTGAGCTTCCCATTTGAAATTGACCGTTTGAAAATAGCCATTGATTATTGAATGTTGAGACCTTGAGCCTTCGGAGATGACCATTGTTTCTTCAGCTCTTAGAGTCTCAATGGCCTCAGGCTACGTAGATAGCTTCATGGCTCTATGAGACAGCTTCATTAAATGACTGCAATATCCATACTCATAACTGAACGTAAGTGTACTTTAGTAGGTAGCCAAATATATGCAAGATCAAGAAAAACATAAATACCTTTGTCCTTTCAGAGGTATGTGAGATAGAAATATATGTATTGTTTAAAGAACTTCAGAAGGACAGATGTCCAAAGCATTTAAGGACAAGTTGACAATAGTATGGGGAATACATAACTTTTCCTGAAAGTAAGGAAGTTCTGACAGAAAAGGAGATGTGGTAGGTGAGTTCTGACAGATGACCCATACTGCTTATACCTACCATAGCATTTACTGCTTAATATTTATCCAATAGAGATAGAACTATATTCTTAACAAAGAGTGTGGAAGGGTTTTCCTGTTTGGGCCTGAGCTAAACGGGCCTCCACTGGGAAGAAGGAAGACGCTTGCCAGTGCGGACAAGGGCCTGCAAAACCAAAAAGAGAATCAGGGGGGGGGGGGGAGTTGAAGAACCGGGGGAAACCCTTCGATGCCTAAGTCAGATCGGACTGTAAAGAGGCTTAGAGAAGAAGGTTCGCTGATGTGTGTCTCGCACGAGGGCGTGTGTGACAGAGGTTGCGTGCCTTTGCATGGGGTTTACCTATGCCTTTTATAGGCGAAGGAGATGAAAGGTCCGGCCTCCATCTACTCCAATGATGATTGGAGAGACGCACCGGTTCAAGTTCCCAGGTGTGGGGCTGTCCGTAGAGACGTCTATTGGGATCCTCCAGTTAAGGTGCTTGGCCAAGGGGCACGTGCCGCGCCATCGCAATAACTACCTCTAGGAGGCGAAGGGTTGCCCTGAACCTTTTGGTCAGAAGGTACCGAGTAGATGCCTGCTCGGTTACTGGGCAGGCTGATCGGTGCCCGGTGCTCGGAAGCACAGTGCGGGGCACTTGGGTGGCAGACGGCACCCTATTCGAACAAGCTTGCGGGGTGTCTGGAGATCACCCTCGTGGCAATTAGACTTTGGATTGGTCAAGCGTGTTCGGAAGCCTTTTAGCTGAACCCGAGGACACGTGGCTTGATGACCGGAGCCCTGATGCCTTGATAGGTCATGATGGGCTATAGTGGGCCGTGACAGGCCCCGTAGCAACCTTGATTTTTAAATCCCAAATAAAATAAAAAATTAATGTATGTGATAAATAGAATTAAATTAAATAAAGAGGGTATAAAGTGAATAAAAGGGAAAATAAATCAATACCCATTAAGCTAAATTAGTAATAATTTTTTACTAATAGTCCTAACATAAGTTGTTGAGCCCAAATATGAAGAGCCTATCATGGGATGAGAGATAATTAAGCTAATTTCGTACTTAATTAATTAATAAATTAAAAGGGTTATGATAAGAATGAAATTAACCCATAATTATCCAAAACAAGAGCCCTCATTCCATCCTAAAACCTTGGCCACGAAATTGGATCTCTTCCCAACCCTATTAGGTAGATAAATGAGAGAAATAGGGAGATAAATAGGGAAAATTCAGAGTTTTAAAGGAAATGAAGAGTTTTAGAAAGAATGGACTCTTAGACAACCCTATACACCTCTAATTCGTCTCAACCAAGTCTCATTTTGTTGCTAGGACTTTGGAGGACGAGGAGAGGAGGCTGAGGACGAGGAGCAAGGAGAGGAAGGGCTTGGAGCAAGAGGCTTTCTTCTTCCTCTTCGTCATCAACCCTAGGTTTCCATTACAGCAAGAAAAGGTAGGCAATCTCTCAAGCACGAATCGTGAAACTTTCACCCTAGGTAGCCCATGCATCCCTCTTTGAAAGCCTCATGATTTCCCTATTTTTCGTGGCTCCATGATGGAGTATTAATTCGTTCAATCTTTGTCATCTCTATGCACCCAAACCATCATGATTGTTTTCAATCCACGTATATACTTGATCCCATGCCCTGAAATAATTCTCTTAAATACTACTTGATGTTAGTTTTCAAACACTCTTATTTGCCCTAATTTTTATCTCATATTCGTTGCCAATTAAATCATTGTTCCTTGACTGTGCATGTTTAGGTTATCGGGAAATAACCTAGTCAAAGCATGCCTTATATGTATCTGTTTTCTAATTAATCATGCTCAGTAGTAGATCGACATGTTTATTTTTATTTAAAATTAGTTTCATGATTTTTAGATCATCATACGTTATACCGATTTTTGAAGAGCACTCTATCATGTTTGGAGGGAGGGAACCCACCTAGAAAAAGGACAAATCTCTTTTTCTGGGCTCGGGCCACCTTCTGAAGTCGCGACGGTTTGATCTATCGCGATCTCAGAGGGGGTAGCGACACGGGGGTCCGTCGCGTTCTGAACGCGACGGGTCGATATGTCGCGACTTTTCCCAGTTCAACCCTGGCGGCCGGTTCAGCAGAACGTGACCGGACCGTGCGTCGCGATCTGAATCGCGATAAGTACCCCTATCGCGACTTCAGCAGAGCGGCCAAAACATGCAATTACATATTAACCCTACTATTCATGTCATTGAAACCATGTTTAATCCTAATTAAGTGATGTCATTAATCGTAACGACTTGTTAAATTAATAATGGATATTATTATATGAAATCAATTAATTTAAAGGCTATGTACATAATCAATTCACTACAAGAAAAAATATTATTAGCGACGGAATTTTGCGACAAAAAATTTCCAACGCTGATCAGCGACGTATCTGCGACACATTAATTTGCGGGCAAATGTTGGTAGCTGTTCAGCGACGAATTTGCGACGAAAATTTTCCGTCCCGGAAACGCGATTCTGTCGCAAATCCGTCGCTGATTGGCGGCGAACTAGCGACAACCGTTACTGTCGCTAATCAGTTTTAGATCAGCGATAAAATTTGTTCAACTCCAACTGGCGACAGAATTTTGCGTCGCTGATCCGTCGCTGTTTAGAACACAAATCTTCCTTCCCATATTATACTTAATTAACCAATGTTGCTAACTATTAGTTATATTGTTGATTAGTAGTTTAGTTATATTGTAGATATAGTTATCTATATTTATTATATATAGTTTATATATTATTTTAAAAAATAAATAAGACAAATATAAATTCATTAGTTACACTTTTAGTTTATTGAATATATGTGTACATTATATGTTATTTTTTATTTAATTTTTATTAACCATTGTTTCTAACTATTACCTATTTTATTTATATTATGGTAGTTTAGCTATATTATAGATCTAATTATTTGAATTATTCAAATAAATATATTATATATTATATATAATTATTATATAAAATAAAATAAGACAAAGACAAATATATATATAATATAAATTTATAAGTTACATTTTTTGTCTAGTTGATACATATATATATTATACACATTGTATTTGCATATTTGTAAATGTATTGTATTTGTTTAGTGAATATAATTATATGATAAAACATTATACTTAAAAATATTATATTTATTTATTATATATTCAAAATAGTAATATTTAACTTTTATATTTCATATGATGATATTTTATATTATACTCATTTAATATTATGTAGATCATCGATTAGATTTTAGATTGAGAGCGAATCTAACAGGCAAATTTATTATTATAATAAAATCCAAGGGTTAGATTTTAATTGACAATATATTCAATGGTTAGATCTTGATCAGATTTAGATCGAGAGCGAATTCGTCTGTCAAACTCTGATCAAACTTAAATCCAACGATCAAGATTTAGATCTGTAACAAATCCAATGAGCAAATCGTGATTAGATTGTTACAGATTGGCAACAAATCTAACTGATTAGATATGAAAGGTGTGCGGAATTACCTAAAGCAGTAATCTAGAAGGGGGGTTGAATAGATTACTAGCTAATAAAATAAATTAACATTATTTTCGAGATTATGACTAACTTTAAGTAGATTTAAACATATATAGATTAAATTTAAACTTCGATGTGTGTGTAGGGTGTGCTTAGAAAATTAGCAGTATGACAAGTGTGTGAACAAGTGATCGTGCCTAGCATACATCTAACGTAAGATCATGCAAATCATAGGACACGAGGATTTAAGGTGGTTCGGACTACACAACTCGTGTATCCTACGTCCACCATCCACACACACACACACGGTGTCTGAGGAAAACACGCTCTCAGAACAACCAGAACAACCACATACACACGTGGGTTGAGCACAAGGACTGCTCAAACCAACAACACACACACAGATAAGAGAAAATAAGATAAATGAAGATTTCAAAGTTGAAGAAGAAATCCAAAGGTTGAACTCTTCAGGGTGTTCGTCCAAAAGAACTCCAAGCTCCACGTCGATGAAGATCAGATGATGACGAAGCTTGAGGTTCGGGGACGAATCAGCTTCAACTCCTCGTACGAGATGGATCTCTCTTGAACAGACTAAAGACTAGAAGCAGAGGAGCAGGAAACCTTCTTGATCTTGTTCTTTGCTTAGGCTTTTTGTGTGGAGGCTTCTTGCTTAAAAAATAGGTTCAAAAGATCTATATATAGGAGAGTCCTAGTCTCACACAACTCTTAGAACTCGTGTGAGAAGATGATGCCCTAATAGAGATCACATGCTTATCACATGTTCTGACTTAAACATCGCCTGTCGATAGATGACCATCGGTTGTCGACAGATACTGTAACACTTGTGTCTTCCAGAACCATGTTTCTGACCAAGCGGCTAGACTGTCGACAGGTTGAACTGGTCTGTCGACAGATGAAACTTGTCTGTCGACAGCTACTGTTTATTCTTGTTTTCCAGAACCTTGTCTACTCATTGTCTTCACTGGCTATCGACAGATGGGTATGGGCCTGTCGACAGTTGCTGTTTTCTTGGGTTTTCCAGAACCTACTTACTTGAAATTGCTTCTTGATATGTACCTCCATTGTTCACTTGATGTCCTACACAAAAGAAAACTCCAAATAAGATATCATCAAGGCATATATATCTCAAACATCATGTCATAGTGTCATGTCCTCTTAAGCATAAAGGTTTGAAAGAAAGGCACTCATGTGTCGACACTAAGAGAACCATGTGTCAACACACATATGGCGAGTTGAGCCTGAAGGCCTTGGCAGATCCCTACAAGCTGCTGCAACTGACCCTGAAGTTCCATTACCTCCTGGGCCATTGCTGGAACACCGGCGACATGGCCATTGTTGAGTGCTTCGGCGGGAGGAGCATTGTCGTCGGCAGGAGGGGCTTGGTCACACGAGTCTGCGCGCAACTGGTGAGACCGTGTCGCCCTGCTGTCGGGGTTCTGGTGAGAGGATCATCCGCAAGCCATGGCTGCTATCGTTCCCACAGACGGTGCGAAGAATGTGGAAGGGTTTTCCTGTTTGGGCCTGAGCCAAACGGGCCTCCACTGGGTAGAAGGAAGACACTGGTCAGTGCGAATGAGGGCCTGCAAAACCAAAAAGAGAATCAGGGGGGCCCGGTTGAAGAACCGGGGGGAACCCTCTGATGCCTAAGTCAGATCGGACTGTAAAGAGGCTTAGAGAAGAAGGTTCGCTGGTGTGTGTCTTGAGCGAGGGCGTGTGTGACAGAGGTTGCGTACCTTTGCATGGGGTTTACCTATGCCTTTTATATTTGAAGGAGATGAAAGGTCCGGGCTCCATCTACTCCAATGATGATTGGAGAGGTGCACCGGTTCAGGTTCTCAGGTGAGGGGCTGTCCGTAGAGACGCCTGTTGGCATCCTCCAGTTAATGTGCTTAGCCAAGGGGCACGTGCCGCGCCATCGCAATAACTACCTCTAGGAGGCGAAGGGTTGCCCTAAACCTTTTGGTTGGAAGGTACCGAGCAGAGGCCTGCTCGGTTACTAGGCAGGCTGATCGGTGCCCGGTGCTCAGAAGCACAGTGCGGGGCACTTGGGTGGCAGACGACACCCTGTTCGAACAAGCTTGCGGGGTGTCTAGAGATCACCCTCAAGGCCCTTAGACTCTAGATTGGTCAAGCGTGTTCGGAAGCCTTTTAGCTGAACCCGAGGACACATGGCTTGATGACTGGAGCCCTGATGCCTTGATAGGTCATGATGGGCTGTAGTGGGCCGTGACAGGCCCACAGGCCTAGGAGGCCAGAAATGGCCTCCACAAAGAGTAAGAGAACTCATTAAAGGAATCTTTAGAATTTCAACAAGATTTCAAACATGAGTATTTTAAATATACATTTTTTCGCCTATCAGAATATTTGAATTTAATAGCAGAGATGAAATTTATATTGTGAGTCATACAAGAGACTTTTGTTCTTTAACAGATCCTATGTGAATAAAGATAATCTATTGAAATGATTAAGATAAATAAGAGCAATAGGTTCTGTAACGCCCCGACGCGGAATATCGGAGCGGGATTACAGTTATTAAATAGTACCGAGCGAGAAATAAATAGCAAATCAATGCATAATTGAGATAATTCCAAATAAAATCTAATTTCATTAATAATCCACCAGTCATCATTACAATCATTAATAACTCATCAAACTTTAAGAACTAACTATTACATCAACGTATCAGAGCCAATACTAGGGCCCAGAGTACTTTATTCAAAATCAAACTATTACATAAATACTATCTGACTCACTAACTCATAACTATACTAACTGACTACTACTAGAAAGCCTTGGTTGCTGAAAAATGGGTCACTCCTGAGCATCATCCTCAGTCCCGTCCTCGTGAGTGTGGTCATCGTCATACTCGCCTGAAACATATTAAATAAAAACGCAGGATGAGCGAATAACGCCCAGTAGGACTTAATATCTCGTGTAAACAAGCAAGCTTTAAGTGTTTAACCTTTTATCAAGCAGGGTAACTAACAGGAATGAGCAAGTACGAGAACGATCAGGTATAGTCATGTCAGCAAGATCACAAGACAAGAATACCTTCATAGGTAACAAGTACAACAAAAGATTTGGCCATATTTCAAGTTAACAAGTAAATTTCACAGCAGTGCACAAGTCATGATAGCAAGTAAATCAAGTAACATGAAATTTGATCGATCATCTTATCAACCACAAGTCAAGTATTATGTACAAGAATGTTTGTGAATTGTCTTAGATCAATCTTGCGTGTCATGCGTTAGGTGTATGCCAGTCATTAGACCCTCGCGAGTTATAGCCTTTCAGGTGCTCCTCCCAAGGACCAGATCGGGCCCTTATCATGTTGCCTAGCATAGTCATGTTTTTATCTTAGACAATCACACATGGCCAAGAGAGTACCAAGAAGAGATGAAAGTAGTAGATGAACAAATGAGAGAGTAGAGAGAAAGTGAACAGATAAGAGTAATGAGATAGTAGATGAGAAAGGGTATATTCGTAAAATGACGAGAAACACACGATAGTAATGGTTGCACGGCACCAGGTCGGGTACCGGCAGTCTGCTAGAAGTCACAACCGCCCCCTTAACCGTGCCGTGTACACGGGTCAGGTAGTCTGGTGTGAACCCAAGACAAGAAGGAATACACTAAGGCATGGATCGTACTGATCCCTAATGTGTAACGGGTTTTAGGGTACAACCAGCTCGTTGACTAAGGACGTGCGCCAAAGCCAAGGAGACTTACAGAGGTCATAACAAGGAGTCCCTGGCCCAGTCGAGAGTATTCTCGATAGAGAGGTGGTCCAAGTCAAGATAAAGTGTGTAGAAACAGGTTCGGCATGCCTCGAGTGCTCGAAGGCCGAGGGAAAACGGTAACGGTAGATAAAATGCGCGAGTAAAAATAGAAACAATTGTATTTAATAAAATATAAAATTTAGTAATTTATTTCACTAAATTACCGAATACATTATTGCATTATTTAATAAGGTCAAATGGCAATTAATAATGTTATGTGTGTGCAAGTGTAAAGAAATCTTGAGAATATGATAGGTCGTGCAATTGACTTTTAAATAATATATTTCATACGATTATTAACAAATATAAATAATCAAATTGTTACTGTTCAAAACAGTGCATGATAAGGGTTAAACTTGAGTCATATAGCTTAATTGACAAGGGCATGAGAGCAATTTCATGTTATGGCCGAAGTCTCCAAATCGCGGCGGACCTGCCCGTCGCGATTCAAGTCGCGACGGGCGGCTCGGGCGCGATCTGCAGACCGGCCAGCCTAGCTCGGACCGGAAAGGATACCGCGGTGCCTTAGGCCGCCGCGTTGTAAATGCGACGCGCCTGCAGGGCGCGACCTGACTGGTATCGTGGCGGATCGCGCCGTCGCGATATCAGGACAGTCCGACATTTTTTCCCTTTTTCCAGGGTTGATCAGATTTGACACATGGCTCTTATAAATTCAATATAAAATCTTATATTGACCCAAAAATCACAAATACAGTTTCAAATAAAAGTAGACACATAGATCTATCAGCATGCACGATTAATTTGAAATTAGACAAGATTTAGGCATGCTTTAAACGAGTTACATTCCGATGACCTAAACAGGCATAGTCAGGGTTCAACGAATTAATTAGAGATGAATACATGATGAAAAATTTTGAAACTAGAGACGTTTGAAAGCTAACAAGATTTAGTATTTATGAGAATTTTCTCATGGTGTGGGATCAAGTATGAACGGAGTTCACAAGCAAACATGAAGGGTCAGATGCATAGTTTTGACAGAGATTCAAAGAATTAATTCTCCCTAATGGGAGATCAAAATAGAGCAAGACCAGGGCCGTTTGAAATCTAATAAGATGCAGTAGATATGAGAATTTTATCATGGCATGAGATCAAGTACATATGGGGAATTAGAGAAAACATGAGATTTTGGTTCATGGTAACAGTAGGGCTTCACAAATTAAATTTGTCCAAATGGATGAGCGAAATGCAACCAGACCAGAGGGCTTTTGAAGAGGATCATGAAGTCTACCTAGGGTAATTTTTTCACGATTTTAGCTTGAGAGATTTCCTACCTTTTTCATGGAGTAAGAAAACCCTAGTTTGGATGGCGAAATAAGAGAAGATCTAAGCTCCAAGCCTCCTCCTCTCCTTGCTCTTCGTCCAGGACTTCTCCTCTTCATCTCCAAAGCTTTTAGACACGAACTAAGGTTGCTAGGTCAAAATTTGGGGTGTATAGGGTGGTAATAGAGTCCATACAACCTAAAACTCTTCTCTCCTCCTCTAATTACGAAAATTCAGATTTATCACCTATTTGTCTACCATTTATCCACCTAATGGGTAGGGATGAGAGTTTAAATTCGTGGCCAAAGGGTTAGGATGGGTTAAGGACTCTTATTTTGGATAAACATGACTCATTTAGTGCTTATCTTAGCCTTTTACTATTTTCTAATTAATTAGATACGAAATTCACTTAATTACATCTCCTCCCAAGATGGGCTTCATCTTATTGGGCCCAATCTATTTGGTTTGGACCATTTGTTTAACCCACTACTAATTTAGCTTAATGAGTTATTCATTAAATTCCTTTTATTTCATTCAATTTCTATTTATTTTCCCTTTATTCTAATTAAATTGATTTATCTCATTTATTTAATAATAATTTTTTTTATTTTATTTGGATTTTAAAAATTCAGGGTACTACAGGTTCTGTAATAAAATAACAAATGTGTGGTTACATAGAAGTGTATGTTATACTTCGACTTCTAAATAGTCGGAGTGAAGAATAAACAAGACAAGAATAATACTAAACTTCAACTATTAGGAGAGTTGGAGTGAGACTGATTGGTAAAAGACTTCGACTTCTTGAAAGTCGGAGTCAATCAAGTTTGTTTAGCAATCGATCATACTTCGACTTTTCATGAGTCGAAGTGAGGCTACGTAATATTTTAACTTTACATAAGTCGGAGTGAAACTAGATCCCGTCGACTTTTAAAGAGTCAGAGTAAGCCCAGATTACTTCGACTTTAGAGGAGTCAGAGTGAAGCTAGACTACTTGACTTCGAGGAGTCGGAGAGTCCAGACCACTTTGACTTTCGAGGAGTCGGAGTGAACCATATCACTTTGACTTTTGAAGAGTCGGAGTGAAGCTAGTAGTTCACAATATCGATAGCCTACTTCGACTTTCCAAGAGTCAGAGTCAATACACTACAAGAAAAAGAGGACATAGAGACTGCATTTGAGACCGAATATTTCGGTCACTATTCGGTCTCTGATCTGAGACTGAATAGTGACCGAAAATTTTCGGTCACTAATATTTTATTTAGCGACCGATTTATTTTCAGTCACTATTCGGTCTCAGATCTGAGACCGAATAGTGACCGAAATATTCGGTCTCAAAAATAGAGACCGAACTGTCACCAATAAAAATGCGGTCACTAATATTCATTTTCTAAAATAAAAATATTGTGACCGAAAATAATGCAGTTACAATTCGGTCTCTATTTTGAGACCGAATTGTGACTGAGTTATGTCGGTCGCAGGACAAATGCGGCGTTAGTGACCGAATTAAATTCGGTCACAACGCGGTGGCTGATTCTGCCCTTTTCCTTTTATTCCCGCTCCTCTTTTCATCTCTCCCGCTTTCTCTCTTTTCTCTTCTCTCTTCTCT
Organism: Colocasia esculenta; assembly: GCA_014218235.1. Taxonomy (NCBI): domain Eukaryota; kingdom Viridiplantae; phylum Streptophyta; class Magnoliopsida; order Alismatales; family Araceae; genus Colocasia; species Colocasia esculenta. The sequence goes on along the minus strand of CM024765.1, from coordinate 87,234,882 downwards.
CGCCACGCCACCGGAGCTGCACCGCCGCCGCCAAGACGCAGTTGTCGGGACGTCGTCGGAGCTCCACCGCCACTGCCGGAGCTCCACCTCATCGCCGCCGGTAAGCTCTCTCTGTTTGCTCTCTCTCTCTCTTTCTCTCTGGGGGGGAGGGCCGCCGTGGGGGGGGAGACAGTTGGGCCTGGGGGGGGGGGGGGGGGTGGAGCGGTGGGAGGGGTGGGGGGAGACAGCTGAGGGGGGGTGTCGTAGTGGGAGGAGACGGAGGGGAGGGCTGATGGGTGGGGGGGGCATCGGATGGAGGGGTTTGGGGGGGGGAGACGGTGGGGCGGGGGAGGAGACGGAGGGGAGGTAGGGGTCTGGGGGGGCGGGGGGGGGGGGGTGGAACTGGTCAGACGAGGGGGAGGGGGCGAAACATTGTGGGGGAGGGGTGGGGAGAGACGGTGTGGGGGGGGGGGGGGGAGGAGACGGAGGGAAGGGAGGGGTCTGGGGGGGCAGGGGGGGTGTCACCGACGGACGAGGAGGAAGGCGAACCGGAGGGGTGGACGGCCTCTGTCAGTGATACGGCAGAGAAATTGGCGTGGGGTTGCGGCTCCCAGTTTTCTTTCAGGGATTCTTCGTCGGACGGCCCCCAGCGAGGTTCGCCTGCATCGCCATCCCGTCCTCTATTGTGATAGGAGACGCCACAGACATTACTTGCGCCCGCCCTCCGCCGACCACGACTGCGCTCGCTGCTCACACCTACGCCGGAGCCCACCGCCTCGCGCCATCGATGCCTACCCAGTTGCTTCAACGGTCGCTGCAGTCCGTGCCAGCCTCTCTCTGCTGCCTTCAGTGAAGGCCAAAAGAAATGGACGGGCATAATCTTATCTATGGGATACTTAATGAAAACAAGTGATAATTTTTTACAGAGGAAATTTTAATGTATTTTTAGGACTGACTTAAAAATGCTCCCTTGTACCTTATTTTTATCTTTCATGATTTTTATAAAAAATCATATGGACTGTTTAAAACATTTAGTGATTCATAAAACCTCTGTCTCCTCCCTCTGGATTCTGTTGTTTGATTCCTGGATCAATAGCTTAATATAGTGTAAATGTTTGTGGCGTCTTGATAGGCATATCCATGTTATGAATTTCTTAGAGCAATATGGTCAAAGTAGTTTTTCTGAGATCCAATGCAGCAGTACTTCATAATGGTGTATTTGTATACACACATTTATTTCAATTAGAATGGTCTGTTTACTTGCATGATGCCCTTGATGTGCATCTCAAAAGAAAGATGGTGCTGCTGGCTTTGTTTTTCTAGTTGGATTAACGTGCTGAAAAGAGGGAGGTAGATGTATGTGCTGCTTATTTTTCAAGATTGGTGTTTTATATATACACCAATCATATATAGGTTCAACATTAAAATTTCTTTTGAACTTACATTTGAGTGGTGCTGCAATCTCAGATCCCCAAGTTTTAGATTCATGTATTTTTATCAATTTTTTATAGGAACCTTGCAGATCTGCATCCAAGTGACATGAAGGACCTGTTGGTGCTATGGTAGTTTTCCTTTGGATCTGAAGGTTGGCATTTTTATTGGAAATATCTTCTATTATCATAGAAGTCATTGACAAGATCAGCATCCCAGTGACACAAAGCAACCTTGCTTATTTCATTTGGTAAAAGAGGAAATATCTTCTATTATTCATTATGTTCTTTGCTATAGTAGTCTTATTATTACTAATTGGGCAACCTGGGTCATGATTTGTTGATTTCATAAATCACATCTTCTATATTCAGATCTGGCTATTGAAAATTTATAGAACTCTGTTGAAGTCTATTCGAACTTCATCTTTTGCCTCTCTATCTCTGATCCTTGGAGTGATTCATTTGACTGTGGAGTACATATGTTTGCAAGTCTTCCAAGATGGTGTTGTTCTCTGCTCCTTCATTTTCTATTTGCCTGTAATTTTATATGAAATATTGTTGTTCTTTAGTTCTATCACTTGTATTTAGGTCTCAATCAAAGATAGTTGAATGCAGTTGAATGCATGAACTTGAAGTGATAAGTGCTCAAAAAACTTCAAGTGATAAGTGCTCAATGATACGTGTCTTCTACTGCCAACATTTCTATCTACCTGCCAGCAAAATGAACATTGTCATCTACTGCCAACAAAATGGGGTTCATGTTTGGGGATGGCACTGTCATCTACTGCCAGCAAAATGAACACTCATTTTTATCTACTTCAGTTATGAACCACAATATGTTTCCTGTTAAACATACTATTACTTTCAGTAGAATAGATTGTTTTTATTTTATATTTTTAGATGCCTCGGTATTGTCCCTTAAGTGTTTTTAGAATTTTATTACATCACCCAAGGTTGAAACCAGAAATGAGCCCTTTATCAAAGATAAGAGGAGCTTAATGATCTATTCACACTATGGTGGACCAATAATACTGGGGAGGTTGAGAAAAAGGAGCTAAAATCTCAAGTAGAAAAGCATCTAGCCACATCATGGTAGATCAATGAGGCTGGGCATGGTGAACCCAAAAAGTGTCTCAGGAAGAAGCTAAAATATCACATAGAAAAGGCTATCTTCATAACAAAAAGGCAAAAACAGAAGTCGAGAAAAATAAAAGTAGCCATATTCTGCAAGAATCTGAGAGCTCCAGTCAGATGTGGAAGTAGTTCATATGTTAATCTTTATAAACTGATGTAAAGAAAAAATCAACTTTGGCTTACAAAGACATAATATAATCACTCCAGTCAGAAACAAATACTCAACACCAAATTGTTTCCCCATTTTTCTGCTTGTTCCCATTTCTCTGATTTAATCTTGAAGCTCTTTACATGTGATATAAAGAGACTAGTGTACAGAGGATAAAAAGGAAACCTACATCAAACAAAATCCCATAGTTGCAATTTCCTTCATCTTCTGCTTAAACAAATCAATATTCAGCAACATAATTGCTGCTTTCATGGCTGCAGATAAAACCCTCCTAAAGACATGTGGTTTTCAGCACATGAGGTCACCATCCCCTTAAGTACATTATTGTCATAGAGAAAACATCTATCATGCATTAGTAATTTAGTAGTATCCAGTTGTCCACTTAAATGAATTAAGTATTTCACAGGTTATTCTACATGCAAAGCAGTTATAGATGACTCATACTCTCTCATCCAAAGTTTTGTTATGTAACCAGGTGTCTTGCTCTAATTTGAAATGTATGTACCTGACTATCATAGTTTGTAGGCTTATGTTTTTTATTTTTGAGAACTCTAGATAGTAGTTGTACCTGTTAAAACATAGCTCTGTCATTTCAGATAACACAAGATGAAAAAGGGCCAGATGATAAGTGAAAAGCTTCATATACTTTTAATATCATGTGCACATGATATAGCTCTTGGATAACCTGATCATCTGTTGCTAAAGATACGATTAGGTAAATCGAACTTGGAAGTGTTTGAGGTTGATGTACCCTTCTGAGGAAAATCCCCTTAGTACTGTAAGATCCTTTTATTTACTATTATCAATGGTTGAATGCTACACTTATGTTGCCATTGGACTGATTTTATGAAGTGCACCAATTCACTGATATTAAATTGGTTTCTTTCAAAAGGTGAATTGAGGAATAAGTTCTTTCTTTTTGTTCATCTTTCTATCTTTTTATATCTTCCTCTCTCTATTTGACATAATTTTCCAGTCAATCTTCCTTTTTATAGAAGTGCTTATTTCCAAAAACTTAATTTTATGGGAATGGAAAATTATCAACATCTCAAATGGATGTTAACTGCAAGGGGATTGTTGATACTAGTTTGATATGAGAAGGTTATTAAAATAATTCTGTAAGTAAACCCGTAAGGAGGATCATCATCATGAGCCTTATCCCAATAAAAACCTGTAAGGAGGATATTTTTGCAAAAGCCCCTTTTATTTTTTTTAAAGTTAATGTACATTATGTAAAGGAATTGGCAGAAACCAATTCCCAAGCATTGAACCAGTTGGCCATTCTAGAAATAACTTGTGTTTTGATGCTTGCTTTCTTTTGTACATTTCTTTCCTTCCTATTTATGGTTATGTTGATCAATAACATGTGGCATTTTAGTATTCAGTTGATCAATTTTCTGATTACTTCCAAACAACTAATATGGATTTCTGCTTACGTCTGTACTTGTTTTTTTTTGTTATTATCTTCTATAAGCTGTCTCATGTTCTTTCTCTCATACCAGGCCCATTTATCTTGATTTTCTAGATTAAAATGCCAATGACAAATCTCTTACTTTTTTCTCTGTAGCTCCAACCTCGGGTGAATGGAGCAATCCCTGATTTGAACAATACAACTTTAGATCATAAGAGGCTCTCAGAAAGGTTCCAACATGAAACTCTTTTCGTTTTCCCACAGAATTTCATTCTTTTATAGTCTTTACAGTTTACAGCCTTGTTTTTTCCTAGCTAAACATATAATGTGATTTTTTGTCTCCGCTGAGGAGCATTTTACTAAATTATGAACACGAAGGATCCTCTGCACCAATGTTGGACTAACTAATCTGTTCTGTTGGAGGGTTGCCTGAAGAAATCAAGAAAACTAAAAGCGAACATTGGATTTTTGTTACTGAGAGTGATAAAACACAAGACATAGGCTTTCTGAAAGGTTACATTTTATATCCATTATCTCTCTTTCTGGTATTACAGTAAAAGGAATTTCCAGGTGTCATATTTTGTATATGTAAACTAAAAAAGATTTGTCCCATGTAATCGATGCATACCTCAAGCTTATTGTGCATTTGACACATCGACACATAAATTTCTTTTCTTTCTCTGGAGAAGGTAGACGGTACTGCCCAATTTTTTTACTGAAAAAAAAACAAGGTATTACAGTCAGAAGAGGAGAGGTGAGGTTCCTCAGCCTTTAAAGGAAAAAGGTTGATGCACATATAATTGTACCAGTAAACTTTGTTTTCCTAGACCATCCTTTAGGCATTTTCTCTCTGGGCTTCTGAGACTTGTCACATCATCTTCTCAAGGATATATTGTTCCCTTTTGTGTTTTCTGGCTTTGCTAAGTCCCATTTAGATAAGATGGCCACCTCACAGTTAGATGCCTTTCCTTTGACAATAAAGAAAATGTGATACTGCCATTAGAGTTCTACAACATATGAAGAATAAGAAAACTATTACCAGTTTTTCATGTTTTCCATAGTCTTCTACTTTCAGATAACTGATCATTAAGATCGGTATAAAATTAACCTCAAAATCCATCTTGCCTTAACATTCTTTAATCTTAAGATATGAAAAACTTCAAGGGAGGAGAAACTAGAAAAATGGTAAAAATACATGCTAATGTACTACATTTCCACGTGGTACTCAGCAGAGGGTTGAAAGATGAGGGAAAAAAAAACACAGTGTGATATTATCCCCTTTTCTCTATCTCTCTCATGCACCTTCCCCTTCGATAGTTTCCATATTGAAATCCTTAGTTTTGGAAAAGGTGGTAGAGCTTTGTTTTCAGATGAGCTGCCTTTAGTTAGAAAAACTGCAATTTTAGTTTCTTTGACTTTTCAATTGGCCCAGTAGTGTAGTAATATGAACCATGATGGATTGAAAAGATTGCATTCCATGCCATGTAAAATAAATATGGATAAAAGTTCTTTTCTGAATAAACTAAAATCAGATAGAAATCAACAGCAAACATTTGAGCTTCAAGTTTATTTGAAATTTTGAAGCATGAATTGCAATCACATATACCAAGGTATATATAAATCAAACTAACAGAAAAATGCAACACATAAGGACTGAATCCATGATAGGTAATTAGGGAAACAGAGTGGAATGATTATGTGACCCTGCCATTTTATTTACAGAATTATGAAGGCAATCTATGTTCTTCCTCAGCAGTAAAGAATAATCATATCCTAGGGTCATATGTATTTTTGTCTCTGATCCCTTCCCTAGGTGTTGATTTTGAAAGCATCTATGCTTGCATTCTGGCTGTTTCCGAGCTTCCTATTAGGCTATTAGAGGCCGGCAAAAAGGTGTTAAAAAGTCAGGAAATTCATAAATTCTTTATGGAAAGAGGAAAAATCATTCTACTATAATTTAAATGACAGTCAACAAGATAATGATGTGATAATGATTGAAAGCAACTGTTTATAGTTAAGCATTACGGATTATGCAATCTGTGCTTAGGAATGAAATGCTTAATTGCATCAATATTAAACACAATAAAATTTCAGCATACTGACATTTTGATCAAGTTTGAAGAAAAAGTATTGGTGGGAAGGAACTGGCTGAGAATTAGCAGAACTGGGTAAACCACTTTGAAACTGGCAAGAACCGTCCGGTTGTGCCCAGTTATGAATTGGTTCTTATTTCTCTATTATTTTCTTCTGACTAGATCATGAACTGGTCTAAACTGGACCAGTCACTGCTCTATGTTTATTAATAGTTCGAGGTGTTAAATTCACTTCCATGGAGAGGCAATTCTGTCCCCTTGATTTTTTGCCATCAGGGTTTTGTTGTTTGGATTTGGAACGGCCAGTCCAAATCCATATCCATTGGTGTAGTGCCAGCTAAGGCTATGTGTTGATACTTTTTCTTAATTTCCATCCCATCATGATAGAGATGCGATAACATTATTAACACATTTGCCAAGAATACTAAATATGTAGACTCTTAAAGTTTTGGAGATTGTTATTTTTTATGTTAAAGTTTGTGGCAAAAAATGTTCTCAATAAGTTTCAAGATTTGAAGGACATTGACGAGAACAAAACTTGCCCATTTTCCATGTTCAATAAAAAATAATATATAATGAAAGGTATTGCTTGCTACATAAGGTAGAAGTTACCTTTGAAATGTGCAACAACAATTGAAGAATTTCGACCTTCAATTAGGAAGAAATCTTTTCCCCAACAATAAAGGAAATGGGCCTTCAATTAGAAATAAATATTTAGATTCTCCTGATATGCATTGCTGATATTGCTTGGTCTTCATAGTTGGCACTTCTTGCAGTCGTCAAAGTGGATAGCACCCATTTTTGGCTACCGTGATTCGATTTGCATTGTTATTGTGATTCTGGTCAAATGATGTAAATTTTTTTTAAAGCATCACATGTCATGCAGAGTTACAGACATTGTGCCATGATTCATATAAAAAGCATATATTTCTTGATCTGTTTAACAACTGTTTCCTTTTCTATCCCAGCTCCTCCACTGAAATTGATTGATCTACCTGGACTGGATCAGCGAGCCATAGATGACTCAGTGGTGTGTCACTATTAACATATTGCCCTTTTCTTGATCTGCATTCCCTTGAACTTGTGTGATTCAGTTTGTGTTTCCATCTTCACTATTTGAGTGCTTGTTGATTCTGCTTCATTGGTTACATTTCTAAGTCTTTCTGGCGGGTTGATTTTCTTCTTCAGGTCAATGACTATGCTGGTCATAATGATGCTATATTGATCGTCATAATCCCTGCAGCCTAGGCACCTGAAATTTCTTCTTCACGTGCTCTCAGGCTTGCTAAAGAGTTTGATGCAGACGGTCTGTACTGGCATTTTTTATTGTTATTCGAAGTTAGCCTGATTTAGAATTTGTTTTATGTCTAGACGCCTTTGATCTTTGCATGTATATTTCCCTAGTTGTCATGTTTCATTATATCTTTCACCGATAGCTTTTGTTACATTATGATTTTCCTCTTTTTTTTTTTTTTGAAATGTGGATAGTACCACATATTATATTGATGGAAAGAGAGGATGTACAAGTGTATAGGTACAATAAAAAAACCCCTATACAGAGAGAAACCCACACCTAGAAGATGGAATCACCTTCTCAAGGAATGAGAGCCCTCCACAACGCACAAATGTTTAGACCAAAAAGAAACTCTATCTCTAACAAGTTACCTTAAGGTTTTCTTACTGCCTAATTGTACAACCATTTAATCTTTACTTCTTGTAGTCTTCATCTTGTAGTTCTAGCTTTTTAAATTTTGTGAAGCACTCCTTTGGTCTTTGTGTATGTTGTCTCATGTTTTTTGAAGTTCAATAGTTGTAAACAGTTAAGGAATGCCTCCTCCACCTATGGTTGTACTGCCTCTATTTATTATTCAATAAAATTGATGGTATCATCACATCTTTTCTAAGAAAAGAAAAACAAGTATGATTTTCATGTCTTTGGCTAGGTGTTTCAAGCATTTGGACCTTGGCAAGACAGAGAGAGTGAGTTCTTGAGAAATTCTTGAGAGATTGCAAATTATATATGTAATACCTGCTAAGACCCTTTCCTAAATTTACTTTCACTTCCTTCTGCTCCAAGGCCTCTTATCCTGAAGTCTCCTCCCAAAATTTGCCTCATCATCTTTTGCCTTCATCTACATGTGGTTCTGTGGAGGTTTTTAGTTGTATACATGGTGCCTAGGAGACCTTTGTACTCACACCTGGCTGTTCTTAGCTGGAGGATCCTGTAACCATCCAAGATTAATGATGTGTAATGCCAGGGCCTTCTAAATAGCTAGATATCTTTCTATGTTATGGATACTTTTCACTGCACTTAATTTCTTTGGTCTTTTGTTGAATGTGAAAAATAACTTTATCAGTATGTTGTTTTGTGACTCTAAGCACTGTTCCTTATGGTTGTATCATTCCTTTACAAATTTGTTTGCCGTTATAGCCACTAATAGTTGGTAGATGGGTACTCCCCTTCCTCCTCTGTTTCCTCTCCCTCTTCTCGCGCTCTGCGGCGGCGTCAGATCCCCCCTACGGCACCAGGAGCGTCGTAGACGTGGAGGGCGGGCCGGCCTCAGTCGTGTGGGTGGTGCAGCTCTCCGACTTCCACTTCAGCGTGTTCCACCCGGAGAGGGCCGTCGACTTCACCAGGCTGGTCGATTTGCATTGTTATTGGGACTGGAGTTGGCAAGACTTAGCTGAGAATGACTTGAGAGATATGATAAACTATGTGTATTCTATCACGAACTCAAAAGTCTTCTTCGTAGGGCATTCACAGAGAACCATTATGGGTTTAGCAGCTTTGACAATTCCAGATATACCAGAAATGATTGAAGCTGTAGCACTACTCTGTCCAATATCTTATTTGGATCATATTAGTGCTCCTTTAGTGCTTAGAGCAGTTAAAATGCATATGGATCAGGTATATTCTTGTTCCAGAGTTTTAGAAAGGAAATAAATGAACTTACATGAGAAGTATTTAACCTTGTGGTTTAATTATTCTACTTTCCTTGTCTTTGTTAGATGCTTCTTACCATGGGCATTCATCAGCTTAACTTCCGAAGGTTTGTTTTTTGTTTTTCATTAACCTTGATTGGTTCTTATTAGATTACCTTGTATCCTTGAGGACTTCAATTTCTTGCTAAAAAACTGCAATTTATGTATTGCATCTTGTACAGTGACGTCGGTGTCCAGGTATTGGATTCTTTATGTGATGGATATATGGATTGTGCCAACTTCCTATCATCCATAACAGGTCCACTTTTCATCTTGTGTCATAGCTTTCTTTACTTGCATGGACTTCCATTATTCTATTTTCTATCCTACTCTTATTGTATTTTCTTGTAAAGGAATTGGTCAAGCATTGAGCATATTACTTGCTTTTATGACTTGGATTCATTCAATCAGCACCTCAGATAATGTGATTGTGGATTAACTCTTTCCCTCAATTGAAAAGAAGCTTTTTCATCATCCCTTTCTGCTATGTTGTGTACTTGAGCTTCAGCATTTTGTCCTGGGCTTTTGGATTTTTTGCCTCACCAGAGGCTTCTTTCCTCTTATATACTCTTGTATGCTCATGAGTTTCCTAGTTGACTGTTCATGATATGGTGGTACTAGCCTCTTCTTTTTTCTTCCAGTTGGTATGCATCAAATGACTCATGGAGTTTAGCATGTTATTCCAGTAATCTGTTGTTTCTTGACATAGTTTTGTCATACCACTTTTAACAATTCTAAGCAATCACCACTTGTCAGTTTCATGACTTAAAGTGAGATCCTTGAGATGTCATTAGATTTTCAATTTTTTATTTTTTTGCAGCGTTGGAGCATTTTCTTTGTTTTTCCATTTTTTGGAGGTGGATAGTACCACAAATTCCATTAATGATTAAAAAACAGGTTGTAATATTCATGGACATAAATGGTTGTACAAGTGATGAGAAAAGGATTGCAGGTAAGTTGCAAGTTTGTTATCAGTATTCATTTTGGATAATTCCATAAAATGCTCTTCTTATGAATTCAATTCAATTGCATAAAATGCTCTTATGAAAATCTGTAGCCTATTTAGTATGGGTTTTAAGGTTATTTATCTTCTGCATGAGCATAGTAAAGAGGACATAGTAACAGGTAACTTCTGCAAGAGCATCCACTATTTTAGAGCTTATCCCGATTTTTTTTTTGCTATACATACATATATATATATATGTTTTTTTTTAAATATTAAAAAAATAGAGACCGATTAGGGACCGAATTAATTCGGTCACTATTCAGTCCCTAAATTAGGGACCGAATAGTGACCGAATCAATTCGGTCCCTAAATTAGAAATTAGGGACCGACTTAATTCGGTCACTATTCAGTCCCTAAATTAAGTCGGTCCATAATTTCTAATTTAGGGACCGAATTAATTTGGTCATTGTTCGGTCCCTATTCGGTCTCTGAGTCTTTTAGTGACCGAATAGGGACCGAATAGAGACCGAAAATGTCGGTCTCTAAATACGTTTTTTCTTGTAGTGATAGTATTCAGTATACGTTGTGGACTTAGAAAAATTTTCTTATCATGTGTGACAGTGTTGACACTTGGGTCCTATGAGTTGACACACATATCACTAAAAATTGTATGGTATAGTACATGTATGTCTTTGCTAAAACACATTAATTTTCATACAAAGTAAAGTGTGGTATAATTCAATAAATTTGTTTAAAAGATTTTGTCATAGCAAAAACACATTGATCAAGTATTTGTAAAAGATAATTGCACAATAATGTTTACTAGATATTTTTGTTCAACAATTCTTAAGATAGTTGTTCAACAGTTTTAAAAATATTTTGCTCAACAATTCTCCCCCTTTTTGTTAATAACAAAAAATTTTATATCGATAGTGGTAAACAAATTTAAAAATAATTATTTTGTTTTAATTCTGTTCTATAGATCTATTCTTTTCTTTCTTTCTCCCCCTTTGTGGCATTAACGATGGCTTCACATGATAGGACCACAATGGGAGGAGAGAGGTTAGACATTAAATGAGGGAAAATGCTTCTCTTGGTGGGGGGTGTGGCAAAGGAGGAGTGGGTCAGCGAGTGGCTTGAAGCATAACAAAAAAAAGGAAAAGATGGGTCGGTATGGGTGCTTGGTGCCGACCCACCTTGGACTGGTGTCAAAAAAAGTCAATGGAAATTGGAATAGGGGAAGGGTCAATGGGGGTATAGTAGTGTTGTCTCTCTTGAATGGATAGGAAGCGAAGTGGATCGGCAGGGGTATAGAGCTTGCCAATTCTATTGAGTGGGTAAGAATCAAAGTGGGTTGGTAGGGTGTTTGGAGTCTGTCGATTCTATTGAATAGGGAAAAAGAAAAGTGGATCAGTAGAGGGTTGAAGCCTACTGATTTTGTTGAATGAATAGGGATTAAGAAGGGAAGTGGACAGATAGGAGGGTCTAGAGTGCCGACTCGGACTTGAGGGTGAGGGAACAGTGAGAAACGGCACCAACCTGATCAAGCAAAATTATTTATTTATTTATTTTATTGTTATTATTATTTCCTTTTTTGCCAACACATTGATGTACCAAACTAGTAGGTTGTCGTCGACCCTCAAAGCCATGCAATATAAGACCCTGCCGTTAACCCATACGACCATCTAAAATGGCACAGGTACCTGTCGATCACTCATGTGCTTATTTGAACTGGCACTCCTGTCAGATCAAGTCAAAACATTCACGGTCCTAGTGCTGACTCCCTTTCACGACAAAAAATTGATAGCACCTCCCCTTTATATGAAGATTAGAAGGGGCATGATGAATGTCCATCGACAACGGAGACAACACCAACTTTGGGGTACGTCACACCGTGAAAGGGTGGTATTTGGCATCAATCCTGAGGCATGCCTACGAATGAGTTGATGGATTCCAGAACCACAAGATAGGACATCTCGAATAGAAGCATCGCCTGGAAATGCTAACAGGGTAAAGAGAGGAGGGCCATTATGAGAGGCTCTAGCAGTGCCAGTGGCGAGATGGGAAGCCTCTTACTAGGCACTGTCACCTAGTCTCATTCGGTTCTAGAGTTCAAGAATTGAGCAAGAGAAGACTCAAGTGAACTCAAAATCGTAAAGAAGAAGATGGGAAAAAGGGGAAGAGGGTTTCTGCTCACGGCACCAAGGGATATGCAAAGACCCCAAGAAATGATCTCCTAATGAGCACAGAGATGAACCCTAAGAGGAAACTAGAAGCGGCGTATACATCTGTAGTAGAAAAATAAAGGAAAGAGAGATAACAAAAGAAGCTAGACAACAAACAACTTCATATACTCATATACATGCACTCACAGACACACATCCCGATGAGCAAAGGCAACATGAACAAGTAAAAGAAAAAAAAAACTCATGTACAGGGGAAAGGGATTTTGCTATAGGGAACCTCCATCAATGTGTTCATCCTCTCTTATTTCACTTCCTAGGCTCTCCTAGGCACAAGAAAACTAGAAAGAAAAGGCCAAGAAAAATCCTCTCCCGTGAGCCTCCTTGGAAGACTTCTGTCGCAAGCTTGTGTCCGCCCTCCTTTTGGGAACTAAGGTTCTCTTCCTTTTTTTTCCACCTCCTTCCTTTCTTCTAGGGCCTTGTGCTCTTTTTATAGCCGTCCTATAAGCAGAGGGGCCATCTTCTTTGTTTTGGTCGATTGTACCTGGGCCACTATTGAAGTCTTCTTTATGGCCCATTTTGATACGACAGGTTGACTGGGCCGCCGATCTCATTAGACTATTGTTTCTCTTGGTCTTACCAGATACGGTAGGATACATGGGCTGCCATTTCTCTTGGGTCTCATGTGATATTTGACACAGCAGGTACATGGGCTACCATTTCTCTGGTCTCATGTGATGTTTGACACGACAAGTACATGGGCTTTCGTTTCTCTGGTCTCATGTCATAACAACACCATATGCATAGGGTGTTGTTGAAGTTCATACATAGGTCTCGTATGTGATACGACACAGGTCATACATGGTGTCGTTGTCATTCCCTCTTGGTTAACATAAGTGATACAACACTAACATAAGTGGTGCCGTTCAACTCACCATTAACTAAATAGAGTGATACAACACCAGCCCACTCATCATGTGGGCTCAAAATTATATGTCCACATTTTTTTATATTGTACTGGACACGTGTATGGATGTCCCTTGCGAGCCTTAGTGGTTTGCGAGAGACGGAGCCGAGTCGGGTACTGTTTAGAATCCAAATGGTGAGGACCGCCACAACTCGATACCAATTATATATTTCATTCTATAACTTCGATAATCGATTAAATGGACTAGTATGGGTGCCATGTAAAATATTCTAAGTCCAAACTCTACATAGTTTTTATTATGTTCCCTCAATAATCGAATGTGCTTCCTACTGAGTTTTAAGTTGAAATTTTTTGTAAGTACACGAGCACACAATGCACAATATCGATTATGTTTTACATTGTATGCTCGATAACTGATTAAGTGTTCTCTTATGTGAAATTGACTAAGTCCTCAACAAGAACAGAACTACTCAATTATGTTTCAATACATAGATAGACATGTGTTTCGATTAAGTATCATGCTAAATTAACTATTAATTGATTATGTCTTCTTGTGAGTAAATCAATGTGTTACGATTATGCTTAACAATGTTTTCATGCTAATCAACTAATGTATCATTTGGTACTACATTTTGGCTGATTTTGGCTTGCCAAATCTCTGACAAAATTAAAAGTAGTCTCAAATATTCTGAGCTACATTTTGGCTTCCGTGCAAATAGATTTTAGAAATAAGAGAGAGATAGAAAGAAATAATTTTCTCTCTCCTCCATTGCAAAAGCGAGCCGAAGATGCTACAAGACAAAAAACTTCAACGGTCGGTGTTGACTCTTTTATCTCCATTTCCATATATTTTAGCGATAACAAAACAAATAGACCTTAATCACATCTTCATATGCACTCATTTGCTCAATCTTATTTTCATGTGTGTCGACACATTTTACCCATGGTGTCGACCTATATATGTTGCTCATGTGTCGACATACTTGATGCATCTGTCCACAGACAACAACCATTGTGTTAACCTTTGAAGCATATGTGTCGACACTATGAACATCATGTGTTGACACACATTTGTCCTTTCACTCTTGTTAATTTATGTTTTTATTATTTTTAATGACATTGATGACATTATTGCTTTAACATCTATTATTTTAATCTGTCAACAGGGTAAATAAGCTCTTTCCCAAAATTCAAGTAAGTATTCTAAAAATAATTGTTGAACCACTTCTATATTTTATTCCTTTACTTTGGTGATAACAAAACTCATATTCATCATAAATCTATTTAAGAATATTCTTACACTATCACTTCATAGTTTTGCACTAATCGGTAACTTCATCATGCATGTTTTTATCGTAATCAGTCGAAGCTTACTTCGTCATATACGAAGTTCTACTTCGTTATATCTGAGGTCTTATACGAAGTTTAACTTCAACTGACAACGTTATTTTCTGTTCTATACGAAACTTCACTTTGTCATATCCAAAGATTTCACTTAGTCATGCTTGATTTTGTCGTAATTAGTCGAAGCTAACTTTGTCATATACAAAGTTCTACTTCGTCATATCTGAAGTCTTATACGAAGTTCACTTTGACCAACTACGTTGTTTCACGTCGACCGACAACATTAATTTTTGTTCCATCCGAAGTCCACATCGTCATATCCAAAGTTCCAATTCGACTGACAACGTTGTATCTTGACCAATCGAAGTTGGCAGTCAAAGTGTATATCGATTGTTGACCATTTCAACATCGATTGCTACTGTTTCATATCGATTGCTAACCATTTCTGTTGTCAGTCGAAGTGTCTATTGATTGCTGATTATTTGCACATTGATTACTGTTAAGTTACATATCAATTGCCTTCATATATCGATTACGTTTACTCCTTCTGATTGGTGACCAAATTTGTATTGATTGATGACCAAGGGACATCCAGACCGATTGGTGGTTTAAATGTTACTTTCCTATCGATTGATGAGCAAATAACTTATATCTGTATCGATTGGTGACTACTTACCATTTTCTATCGATTGCTGTTAAAATTTGTTTCAATTGGTGAACAATACATCACTCAAGCTATGCTTTACACCGATTGATGAGTATTTTCATTTGGCGCCCAAAGTTTGCTTAATTTCAAATATAACTATCATGCTTTCACGCAAGATCTCTTGCATATCCTTGAGCATTAAATGCAGAGTCTACCCTCTACAAACCCAGGCTATTTGCTTACATTTTTTAAGCTACCTTTGTTAACAAACAAGAAAGAGTCTACCTAAAGTAGAAATTTGTCAGTAGAATTTTTGGACATCTACATCATAGACAGGAAGGAGTATACTTGAAGTAGAAATCTGTCAGCAGAATTTCTAGACATCTACATCAGAGGTATAGACATCTATTTGACATATGAACTCTCACCTAACATGTTCCATCTCTATGCATTTAATGCTTGCAGATGCTATATGCTTTAGAAACATGCAAGTTATGGAACTCAAGGAATAACCAATGAACAGAAAGCCACATGAGGATCTGTCAAACATCCAACAGCTACTGAAGATGAGTCTAATAGCTGGATTTTAGAGAGAGTAAAAGGAAGAAGAAGAACAAGTTGAAGCTCTCAAGTCTCAAAGGCTATGTTCCTGCCTAACCATATAAAACAAGAAGGATGCAATCAAGAATGAGACAATACAGATAGACACATACGTCAACCCATCCAACAGGAAGAAAAGAGCTTATATCCTTCACCACCAGTCAAAGAAAGTAGAGCGTCGAAGCCACTCTTTCACATTAATTTCTTGATTTATCCTTCTCTTTGTGTGTTCTTTCTGCAAAATCTCTTATGAGAGAAAGAGATAGATTTGTCTCAGAGTAAGGCCCAACCATTATTTATCTTGGGCTTGGTCTAGGGACCTTTGCATCTCCTTGAAATTGTTTGTTGTTTCTCTTCCTGTAAGAAGAGAAGACTAACTTGCGAACTACGTGTATATGCCCATTGTTTAAGAGAAGACCACCCTGCGAGCTGGTGGTGGTTCTTCTTCCTGAAAGAGAAGACTAACGTAACTAAGGCACCGTTTGGATCGACTTTGAGAAAAGTTAAAATTGCAAAAATCGATTTTACTTTTCACCTTGTCATCTGTGCCGCTTTCCCACCGCAGTGTTCTTCTGGCATGTGAATAGGGTGAAATGATAAAAAAAAGTTGAAAAAAAAACCCATGCAAGACACAAACTTTCTTGGAATCCACAAAAGTGGCTCGTCACCCGCTTCCACCACAATGCAGGAAAAAAAATCAGTGTCTATCTCTCTCTTATTTTTAAAAGCCGAGGCGCACGAACTCCCACAACGGCTAGAAACGTTTGTTTCTGCTTCGAAGTTGTCAGAACTTTGGCAGGGCCAAAAGCAGCTCAAATCTTACTCCCAAACAGTGCCTAAGTGATGTTCTTTTAATGTTGAGGAAAACTTAGGTGTTGTGACACCAAACAGTTATTTTCCTTTGCTGTGAGAAAGATCGGTGAAATCCAAATGCATTCCTTCTACGGTGAAAAAGATTGACTATATTCAAGTGGTTCCTCGAGTTGAGAAAGATTTGTGTGCAAAGTTTGGCCAGCGGGCTAGTTAGTGAAATATCAAGATGATTGCTTTTGGGACTAAATGTATAAAGTTGAATAAATTTAGTTCCGAATCAGGAGCTATCGTAGTGTCTTGTGTGCTTGCTTATTGCCTGTTCTATCATCTACTTATCTAGCTTAATTGATTATTTTTGCTTGGTCATTTCTATTAATTTTTTATATTCAATTTAGACTCATTCACCCTCCCTCTAGATCTCCATAACATAGCGAACAAAAAGATATTAATGAACAAGAAATCGGGAGGTAACTCTATACTGGTGCGGCATGACCGTTTCAGCATAGGTTACATTTTTTTTCTTCTTTCCTAATTTTTTATTACCGAGCCAATGCAGTACACTATAATTCGCACCATACCTAGAGAATTCGATCCAATCCGGTTCACCGATCTGACCAACTATGCTCCATCGAAAGATATGGAAGATGGGAGAAAAACAATCACCAGTCATGGACACGGATACCAGCCTTACTGAAACAGTCAGCCTTACGACCCACCTTACTAAAATAAACAAAAATACAGAAACTGTTAGCAGCCGTTTGATAGTTTGATATTAAGATAGATTGAGGATGAAATAAAAATATGCTCAAAATTTTAAAGATATCTTCACTCTATTCCTGATCTATCCCAACAGAAACATGACCTCAGAGAATAAGAATAATAAGAATACTAACATCTTCCTTTGTTCAAAAAATTCTGACCGAATGGGTGAAATGGAGACGTCTCCAATGACTCTCCAGGGCAAACATGAAACCATTGTATGAGCTAAGATATACATCTGAACTTATTTAATAGGACAAGACATAAGGTGGAATAATGAACAATAAAAATGTAAATGAAGGTAAAAAGTAAGAACTGCTAGTACTAGGATACTAATAAGATGGATGATGCGTAATGTAAGATTCTGCGGTTGTAGACGACAAAGCAAGATCTTGTCATCTGGAATGCTCTACAATTGTGCAGTGAAGACCTGTGATGGACCATCAAACAAGGAAACTGGTATCCCAAAAGATGGAAAATACTAAAGGAGGAAGATGCAAGAGATCTAACAAGAAGTATTGGGAGCTGTCTATTCAAGAAAAGAAGATGAGAAGTAGGCCAGTGGTCACCTAGCATCCATAAAGTAGCACAATATATTTACTTACCATGTCAATTTTATGAGTAGGCTACCACTAAAGTTCCCTCTCATCGGCACAAAAACTAGTGTACAGGGCATCACCCAAATTCTTTGGCATAGTGGAACCTCACTGCAGAATGCAGCTCCCACTATCTAGTCAACTTTCCATGTCAAAAGGTTGGCAGTACCACGTTACAAGGGTGGAGAATCCCAGCCCTCCGCTGTCACCACATTTACATTATAACAATGATGACAAGTAGCTATTTACTTCGGCCGAGTCCCATGGAATTCATTTTTGCATAAAGGAACTCCTATTTCGAAGGATAGAAAAGAACACTCACCTGAAATGTTAACCTTCATTAAAATATGCCACTCCTACTTCGAAAAATAGCCAACAACACTCACCTGAAATGTTAACCTTCATTCAAATTCTGATTCACAAAGTAACAGTTTTCAACAGAAATAAACATGACAGAAACCAAATAGTTTTCACCAAGATTTGTCGAATGAAAAATCACAACTGAGATTTGCATTATGTTTGGCTTCTATACAAGCAAGAATCTTTTGCTAGTCGTACACATTATACTTACCGTCATACCATGCATCTTTCTCCAGTCAATTTAAGCAACATCAGTAACATCATAGGTGTCCTGAATAAGTCCAACACCACCGGACTCAATTCCATGTATCCCCGAAAAGCTGCAAGTTCTAGAGTAATGAGGAAAAATATACGAGGAAATCACTTCATGCATCTTACATGGATATGCTGCTTTATTTAACTGATGGACACAGAGCACGATTAATACTACGGATGAGAAAGCCTGTCACCGGTTTGCCACCGAGATGGACACAGAAATTCCCATAACTAGGAGTTCCGTACAGTTGGGTACTTCGTAGTTAGTTTATTTGGGACCATAACTTGGGAGAAACTACAAAATGAACACGCACAAATGGCATCCTCCTAATAAATCATGAAATAAGCTAACGGTGAATTTTAAAATCAGTAAATAAAATAAATATGCAAACTGGAATGCTAGAGAACAAAAGATAAAATGAAAACAAAGTGAGAGTTCCTAGTATGAGGGTACTGAGATGGATTACGCCTTGGGTAGGAACCGGCGCCTGCAGATCGTACAGCAAGACTATAGGGTGCTTACTGGAAAGCTTTAGAACAGTGGAGTGAAGACCAATGCTGGATCCAATACAATATTGAAATTGACATCCAAATAGATGGAAGACTATCAAGAAGAAGATGCAAGAGACCAGGCAAAGCATCAGAAGTAAAAACATGCATTGGGAACACCATCCAAAAAAAAAGCAAAGGAAAAATTGCAAAAATTACTGATGCTCGGTCCATACAATCCTAGTACATCATGACTCAAAAGTGTTCTTGAAAATAAGACAGATCACTTGGCACCTTACGACATCAATACAGTAGCAAAAAGGCTAACAATTACGATCAATATCAAACATCCTTTACTTCTTCAACATCATGGGTCGTTACAACAGAGGACAGCTCCCACTATCTAGACAATGTCCCATGTCAAAATGCGACATTACAAACAAGTGGAATGACACTCTATCTGAATCCACAGAATGGCTCATCCTCCTTTTGCCTATTAAAATTAGCATCTATAGAATGGATACTCTGTCAGCATGCATTTGATTTGAATTCTCAACACCCAAGAACATTAAAAGATACAATCTCTCATTCTTAAACTTGCCTATGATATTAATGCACTTACTATAACACCTCCCACCCCGCAACAATAAAAATGCCACCTAGACACAACATGCCATTGAGCGACCTGCAATGAATTTCCTCTCTGACAGTTCATGCAGACAGTTTTTCACTGACTTGTCAACGCTCCTGTTGTATATCAGAACAGCTGACAATTTTCCACCATAACTCTCTGAGGCAATCTAAACTTGTCAAGATCGTCTTTTAATTAACTTACGTCAATAATGAATCCGCTAACGCCTTCTGAGACTTTCCATCTACTTAACTCCATGGATCACTTGAGCAGCTTCATCACTGGTCTAAACCATCACTTATTAATTTGATGCAAACCATTGCACAAGGTCTATGGGATGGTAATATGAAACTAACAATTTGTGATGCTAATGACCAGACAACAGGGATGGAAGTGTCTATTTCGGACTGAAACTGTTTCGGTTTCATTTCACCAGCATTGGGCATTTCGGGTGAGTTCAAGTGATTTTGTATTCACTTGAGATGGTTTCAGCTGGTTTCAGACTAACGGGTGCCGGTATCGGCTAGGTCCGAAACTGATACGTTTCGGCAGAAAAGTATCAGTTTCGGCCGATACTGACAACCACGCCAGACAATGCCAATGGCACCAAGGGTCCCCTGGGCCTGCCATTTTGGGCCAAAACAGGGCAGGCCAGCGCCCTGGCTCTGACAATCCACCTGGGCGCCTAGCCACAATAGGTGATCACCTTGACAACATTAGCACCATTACAGAAGGTATTCCCTGTAATATTGCCACATCAGTTTGTTAAGGGATTTCACAACTTTCCTAGCCAAAAACAGAGTTGGATGCATACTTATCTTTTGTAAACTGAGATACATTATATATAAGCTACAACATCGGCTATAATATTGAAAGAAATCTAAAGTCGGTTCAAATGAAGAAACAAACTGCACATTAACCGTCCATCTGGAACGTACAAAAAGGCCAATCTTGCATTTGTAGCAGCACATAACATCTGTTAGTAACGAATCAAGAAACATTCACATCTAATATATTGGATAAATCTGGAAACAAGGGAATATGATAACTACAAGCATCGGACTGCCACTGAACAAGTGCCTCAGGAGTCTTAAAAGTTTAGTAGCAGATAAACCAGATCTTTGAAAGAAAAGAAACAGATTGACATAATTCACTATCTGAGTTCAGGGATTTCTCTAATCCGTGACTTCCCTTAAGAAGAATTCTTTTTTCCTATGCGCAAAGTAGTGCTTGCAATGGTTAATCTCACAGTTCAAATTCATCATCCAGCTTCAACGCCTCAGCCGCAGCTTCCTCCTCCTCATCATCGATCACAAAATATGGATTATGCACCTCTGGTCTGAAATTGTAACCTGTGAACAAGTAAAATGCCAGGGTTGCCAGCTCCCCAGCGACTACACTGGTCCACAAGTAACGATAGGAGGTTATGGTCGTCAATGCATATACCACAACCCTCGTGAAGTAGATGTAGCATATGACAACAATGTAGTATTGGCGGAAGAGTGTGAGTTTAATGAGATTGACAGCGGCCTTCCCATCACTACGTGCTGCTTCCCTCAAGTTCTTGATGGACCAGACTATGGGAAACAGGACGGCGCAACAGCAAATGACATCTACCAGGAGGAACACCTGCTTCCATGCGATCCAATCGCGAGCATATGGCCCGCTCTCGTCGATGGCGACCTGGGCAACGTTGGCGATCACCTGGAGGGGGATCACGATCATGAGCACCTTCTTCTCCTTGTCCTGAAGATAAGGCTTAAGGAAGGACCACCCCGTGCCGATCAAGACGATGAGTGTGAAGAGCGTTATCCCCTTAAGGAAGCTGAAGATATAGAACAGCACATCCCAGCCGTGGGCGCTGCCGGTGCGCTTGATGTAGGACTTATCCTCGGCCTCGCAAAGAAGGTTGAGGGCCTTGAGCACAAGCACGGCGAGCATGAAGTAATGGATGCGGAAGGCCGTGAGCCGCTTCCTGTACAGGACGAAGACCCAGAAGCCCGCGAGGGAGGCGTACACCAGGAACAAAAGAAAGTAGATCCGGGGCAGCACGGTGGCGCCCGCCGACAGGTAGTCCCGGACGCCGGTGCGGGGTTCCTTGTTGTACATAGCTGAGTGCACGTCCATGGAGACTTCCAGCTGGGACAGGCAATTGGCGAAGACAAGCGTGAACTGGCCGGGGTCGGGCTCGGAGAAGATGACACCGAAGGCGTCGCCGGGGGCGCCGTTGCCGTCGCGGCGGGGGAGGCGGTCGAAGGTGAAGACGGTCTTGACGAGGACGGATTGGAGGGCGCAGGTGATGTCCAGTTCCTGGAGCTGCTGGAGAACGTGGATCCAGGCGTCGCGAGTGCTAAGGAAGAAGCCAAGCTGGGAGAGATCGAGGTCGGGGTTGGCGTTAGAGAAGGCGATACGGCTCACATTAAGCTCCAGCACCCCATTGTGCGTGAAGCCGAACTCATCGAAGGGGATGATGGACCTGCCATCGGAACGGACCTCCGAGAAGCGGATCTCGGCCGTGGCCGGGAGAATGGAGGCGGCAGCGAGGAGGAGGAGAAGCACCACCGCCACCGTGGGACCGGCCATGGCCGGGCGACCGGGGGGAAAGGCGATCGTCGCCATAGCCAGCGGCGGGATCTGGGGGGAATGGGGTCTCCTGGACAGCGCCACCGCCTGGGCACCTCTCTCCTCTCCCCTGACCTCGCCTCTACCCCGCGGCAGGAGCTCGTGGGCGAGAAATTTTTGTGGGGCTTCGGCTAATAAACACCAGCCAGGGCAATTCTTAAGGTTGCCCCGCGTGTCGGCGGCCGTCTTTTTAACGGCTTCGGCTGCAACAGATGGTCTTTAATACCAAACATGCCATAATAGTTTGCCTGAAACAAATAGGAAAACTACGAGCTTGCCATTACGGGGAACGGCGTCGTCTGTTGCAGAGGAGGGGTGAAGGGTATCGTGATATCGTATCTAGGTGAAGGGTATTCTCGTAAATTCCTACCACCACACGCGTCGTATCCTTTCTCCAAGTTGCCTCCGTCCTAAGCTGCCGCCGACACGTTCGGCTTCACCTTTTCTTTATTATTATTATTATCAACATTCAGTCTGAGGGCCGTTCCCCACTGGTGTGATAAATCTAATTTTATATACAACAGAGAAAAAAGAATGTTTAATTTTATAAGGTTTTTGAAAATGCGTCTCCATTTCAAATTTGAAATCTTCTGTGTTGAGGATTTTCTTTTTTAATGTATACCAAGTTAACAGATTCCATATTTATACAATTTAACTCCTGGAGGTCAGTGAAATTTTCAACGGACACGATAGGAATGGGGTCCTGATCAAAGGGAATTCATAAGCAATGATAGCGTAAAGTAAATGCCCAAGATTTGTTATTTAATACCTAATTTATTTTTTGGGACAGAAAATGTTTCGTTTAATTGAAGGACACGGAGGAGAGTAGGAAATATAGTTAAAATTTAGGACAAATAAGGAGTCCTGGAAATAGCATTTACCGCACGTGAAGACATATTAAGATGATTATGCAAATAAATTGTTTGTCGTGCTTAAACTGAAAAATACACCGATGTTATTAATACTAAGAACCTAGTGCAGTGCTACGTACGCAAATGGTGGGTGAGTGATGGACACTGCACACGTGCCCGTGGAAATGTAGAAGAACACAAAGCGGCTGGCCACCGATTAAAGCAAAGTTGCTTGACGCGATGTCTTTTTCTTTAGCCGCTTTGGGAACTTTTCCCTAACGGGGAATGTTATTCAAGGGTATCTTAGATTATTTAAGAATATTTTTGTCTTATATCGATATCGGGTAACTTTGGTTAAGAGGTTTTTTTTTTTTTGAAAAAAAATGTGAAAATTTTTTAACATTATTTTATTATATATCTTCTGATGTGTGTAGGCTTTTTATTTTAAAATTAAAATATCTAACCCAAAATTTATCACGTTGAATTATGTAAAGTGAAATGGTTAATTTTGTGAGTAATCTACTCATGGTTAACTTATTTCTAGATATACCAAAGTTATATTTGGTATCGAGATTGATCAAGAAGAATAGAATGAAGATATTTTAAAAATTATAAATATATTTTTAATTTACTTTCGATCTATCTTAATACTAAACAGTTCCTAATTCTCTACCAAAACAAGTTTTAAGATGTATGCGACAACGGACGAGCGACTGCTACTAAACAATTTGTTTTCTATGGAGTTATGCATATAATGTGTACCGATGTGAGACTCACGGAGGATGACCCAAATAATTAAAAATTTGATATATATTTTTTGATATGTATAAAAGAAATACATCTAAAAAATATATATCACTTCAACCTCTTAAGATTAAAAAAGTTGAAATATGAAATATAGTAAATATCTACATCTTTAAATTGGCACACTATTTTATCATTAGATGTACCTATATAGTTTATACACACAAAAATAAATCTTTCTCGACTCAAGAAAGTAACACTAGTAAACCAAGGTCCACGTGGAGGGCGCACATCATAATTGTTGAAGAAACTTCCGTTTGTTGTTCTCTGTCTGTTAATCTGAACGGGGGGTCATACATACCATGCCTATATACTAGAGGTCATTTACGTGAACAGGACCAAGTGTGCATTACATAGTAGCAGATATATTATCTTACATGCAAACATTTATGGATAGAAAAGAAGAAAAAAAAGATAATTCTAAATATTCATTTTTATCTACAAAGATATTGATCAGGAAGGTTTGATCCGGAAGATCTCAAATAATGGCCGACTTCCAATGGCTCGAGATTGGAGTCTAGGTATTGAAGATGAGAAAGAATAAAGCTATTTTTTTTTTTGTCTAGCAAAGAAGTTAATCTCAAAAAAATATTCTTAAGATTTATATTCAACAGTTAAATCAGTACTGGCTGAACATGGTCCGAGGATGAGAAAAGATAATTTTGAATGAATAGGTGAAGTAGATAGAGAGAAATTAATGTATGACACATATTCGCATGTCTTATTTACAACAGTTGACTTTTAAAAAAAAATTGAGTGATAAGAAAATATGTAATATCTGATATAAGATTAATTTTTTTTTGAAACCTTCTTCTCCTCTCCTATTTACCTTCTTTTCAAGAAATTACGCATGGGCCTAAATCAGATACTATTTTTATCTTTCTCATTTAGGATATAAGAAAAAAAATACTTTTTCTGTATCTATAACTCGACTATCCATAATTTGTTCTCTAAAAAAATATAATAAATGTATAAGTAGATAAATACAGCATGTCTCGAGCGGGTTACATCTCATTGTGAGAATTGATTGAAAGAGTTAATTTTCTAATCAAAGTGTAGCGGAGTGCTGAGTTGTATTTGTAGGAAGTTGGGCCGAGGAGAGGTATGAGCCAGTTAGTGGCTGTTTCTGTTGTAACAAGAGTTGGAGACGCACCGGCTTATGTGGTGATCGCTCCAAGTCTGAAGTCCTGTTTGATAATATTTATTTACAATTTAAACTTTAAAATATTTAATTTTTAAGATTTTAAATTGTTTGATAAAATATCAGAAATTATATTTTAATTAATCACTTAAGTCTAAAAAAATTACTTAATTTTTAAGTTAAGATGAAGACTCAATTTAAAAAAAAAATGTTTTTGACCACTTTGAATTTTGAACCCAAAACCGACCTATTAGAAGTGTAACATCTTAACCACCTTTTAAATGTTATTTAAGTTAGTTATCAAACACTTCTTAAACTATGTCTGATATGTATTAAGTTCCTTTTAAATTTTAGATTTAGAGAATAGATGACAAATAAGATTTAAGATTTAAGTGTTAAGTTTTATCTAACATCACCTTAGTATAAATAAAGTTGGAAGCCTGGCTAATGCGGCTATGGTGGATTTTAGGGTTGCAATGGAGTCGGATTCGGAACCGAAAATATAATTTTTTATTTCGATTTTGATAATCGAAATATAATTTCGATTCTGATTCTGATAAAATTGGAATGGTTAATTCCGATTCCGCTTTGATTACAATTATATTATCGAAACTGAAATTTCGATAAACTAAGATATTTTACTATGATCTTATTTTTTTGAGATTAAGAATAATTTATCGAAATAATTGTTATCGATTCTGATTCTAATTAGTTTTTAATTCCAATTTCGATAGTGTATCGAAATATTCGATATCGATTCTGATAAACTATCGATATTATTTTTCAATTTTAAAAGTAATATTTTTTATCAAAATCGAGTTAAAATATCAAAATTTTATATTCTATTTACAGCTCTAGTGAATTTGGTTTTCAATTAAGGGTCTGTTTGGTTGTATGTAAAATACTTTAATAGGAAATAGTTTTCCATGGAATAATTTTTACATGAAAAT
The DNA here is from genome assembly GCA_014218235.1 of Colocasia esculenta. Lineage (NCBI taxonomy): Eukaryota > Viridiplantae > Streptophyta > Magnoliopsida > Alismatales > Araceae > Colocasia > Colocasia esculenta. Next base: position 87,208,766 of record CM024765.1, on the reverse strand, counting down.
GAAAACAGTAACTGTTCATTTGGTTGTCAGGTAAATATTTTCATTTGTGTAAATAGAGAAAAAAAAAGGTTAAATGTCAATAGCATTAAATGCAAGGTTTTGCGACAAAGTTACATGGAGGGGCACGAGATCTTTTGATTCACTCAGAATCATGTACTCCTTGTAGACACGAATTCGGCTCCACCGCGGGCAAATTTTCTGTTGCGCCATAATGCCACAAATGGCCCTCTTTTTGCCTTGCAAGAGTAGTTTCCCAATATTTTTGGATCTCACTCATTCTTTCTCGGTGCTTCCCCTTCGTTTCAAATGTGGTTCGGCCCATGAACAACTTCATCAATTCGCGTCCGCTTCAGTGGACGCTTTTCAGGAGAACCTTATCCGCGGCTGATGAAGCCGACGCGTTTATGGAATCGTGTCCTTATCAGCAGATGCGATTCAGAAGGTCAAATCCGACGTCTGATTACCAGACAGCGTATTTATGAGCCGATTGCCTCGACATCATGTGAGTTGTAATCGCGTCGGGCCAAGCTGCCGCGTTTCAAGTCGCGACGGCCTAACCCGACGCGATTCCAAGCATAGTTGGGCCACGGTCATGATGTGCCCATCACATCAATTTGACCTTCTGAATCGCGACCTGCCACCCAGACGCAATTTAAATCAAGTCGCAGCGCGCTTGCCGGATGCGATTCGAATCGCGATCTGCCGCCCGAACGCGTTTCAGTCTTAATTCGCGTCCGTTGTGATGGACCCGATTCAAGAATTTGTTGCCTATAAATTGGACCCGAGGGTCATTTGTTTAGGGGGGCCCAACGATAGCGGCGAAGCCCTGCCGGATTCTCGCCACGCTGTCCGACCTTCAACTTCCTCCATCCTCCGTTGTCCACGTACCCTAGAGCGAGGCACCAACGTCTTCCTCCTCTACATCCTCCGTCGTCCAACCGGCAACGCCGCTGCGCTATTCACCATTCGGGGAAGCACCCCCTCCCCTTTCTCTCTTTTACCCTTTTATTTATCTCCTCCGGCCCCCACGTGGCCATCCTTTACTTTTTTTACATATACACACACACATGCATACACGCACACACACACCTATTTCTTAGGGGTTTAAAACCACCATCCGGTGAGTCCTCCCCATTTTACTCATTTCATTTATTTGTTCGGGATTTGGTACTACACGCCTCGTTTGGCTAATCCCTATTTTTATTTGTCTTTTTTTGCAGGGGTAAACAAACGGAAAACGCCCTCTACCGCGGCCGGCCGTATTCGTAGAGGAAGATAGGACCTACCTCCCCCGCGCAATCTCCCTCTCCAAAAAAGGTACGCTCGCGATCACCCATTCCATTCCGCACCCCTTGCCGTGCGTCTCCATTCGGTGCCCACCTACACTTGGCGATCACGATCCTCTTCTCACCTTCCATATCCCTCTTTGTATGCGTCGTCGAACATTCATCCCTCGGCGGTGTTTATAAATTGGCGATCACGGTGGGACCTCTTTTACGCTTTCCCTGTTTATTACCCTCCTCCTCCGTGCCCCACGTGGCACTTTCTTTGGCACCTTCGTGTGTCCCTCTTTCTTTTGTTTTTTTGTTATACACATACAAATCATGCGGTGTGTTTAGTTTTAGTTTTCCTTGTATATCTCCTGCTCATTTCCTGCTTCTTGTCCACGGGTTGCCACTGTAATCACGTCCACTACAGAGGACGTGATTCAATTTTGCTAACGCGGCCGGTTAGCCGAACGCGTTTCTGTTTTGTGTCGCGGCGGCTAAGGCCGACGCATCACTGCTTTCCTTTTCGCGGCGGCCTAGGCCGTCGCAATTACGTTATTGTCGCAACGGCTAGTACCGACGCATTTCTGTTTGTGCAGACCGTCCACAGGGACCAGACGCGTCGTTGACAGCCTTCTGGGGCTCTCAGTTCCGCGTCCGGGTGACTGGACGTGATTCAGTTTGTATCGCGACGGATGTCCCCGCAGTGATTCAAACAGCTGACAGAAACACGCCATTCTGCCATTTCTTTGCTATAAAACTGCTACATACAGGGCATATTGCATTGGTCGGAGACCTCCTTCCCTCATATCTTAGGCTCCACACACCCTTCCGGTGAAGGCTAGCTCTCCATTGGGCATTCCGTCCCTTTGGACTGGCGAATCTTTTCTCGAAACGCCATAAGTCTCCGTACCCCGTGGATTCCCTCACGGCGGATCGAGCTGGTTGCACCCTTTCATTGACAGGGTTAGATATCTTATTGCGTGGTGAGAGGTGAGCTTAGTTGTACCCCGATGTATACATCTTCTACCCAACTAGGATTTCACCTGGAGTGACACAATATTTTTCAATCCATTAATTAATTGTGAAACTCCTTAAAAAAAAGCGTTTAAGTATTACAACTTGTTTGAACCATATATTGATTGATTAATCTTTGTTCAACCTTGTCTGTTTGCTTGCTTGTTTAAAAATGGACCCATATTATCATGCCGATTTTTATTATGAGGACTATGAGGATAATGTTAGATCTCCATCTTTCCAATCCCATGTCCGTCCATCTCACCACCGTGAGTGACAAACATCCACTTCCTAGGTTATGTGCACACGCCGCACACTAGCACCCCCTCCCCTTTATCTCTTTTACCCTTTTATTTATCTCCTCCGGCCCCCACATGGCCATCCTTTACTTTTTTTACATATACACACACGCATGCGCGCACACACACACACACCTATTTCTTAGGGGTTTAAAACCACCATCCAGTGAGTCCTCCCCATTTTACTCATTTCATTTATTTGTAAGGGATTCGGTACTACACGCCTCATTTGGCTAATCCCTATTTTTATTTGTCTTTTTTTTTGTAGGGGTAATCAAACGGAAAACACCCTCTACCGCGGTCGGCCGTGTTCGTAGAGGAAGATAGGACCTACCTCCCCCGCGCAATCTCCCGCTCCAAAAAAGGTACGCTTGCGATCACCCATTCCATTCCGCACCCCTCGCCGTGCGTCTCCATTCGGTGCCCACGTGTAACTAGCGATCACGATCCTCTTCTCACCTTCCATATCCCTCTTTGTACGCGTCGTCGAACATTCATCCCTCGGCGGTGTCTACACTCCTTGTGGACTATTTAACACTATTCATTAATTATTTTATTTTATTTTATTTTTAATATTTTTTAAAAAGTAAAAAATTAAGATAATTAATGAAAAAGAAGTAACTTTGAAAAAAAACAATTTAAAGTAGGAGAAATAAAATAAAAACATAACTTGAATGAATAGTGTTCTAGAGATATTTTAATAAAAAAATTAAAAATAAAAACAACTAATGAAAAATAATTAGATTTGACAAAGATGATTTAAATGAAGAGAAAAAAAAATAATATAAATGAATAGTGTTAAGAAGGTTGGCTCTGTATGGAACAAAGGAAGAAGGAGAATACACAAGCGCGGGAAAGGAAAATGGTTTCTGAACCTTTGCCGCCGATGCCAAAATCTGGGATTTTTAGGATGACTTTTTACATATTTTAGTTTTCCAAGATATCAAATGATAAAAAAAAATATTTTTTCTTGAAAAGATTTTCTTGGGTGGGGTTTTACGGTTGAACAAATAGACCCTAAACTCGTCTACCTTTCAGGTCGACTCTCTTCTTCCCAAGCATATCCTTCCCCCTCGTCCACATCTCTATATCTCTGTTCTTCCTATTTTGTAGTTAGGCGAGCAATCATGGAGCCCTTCACCTTGAGAGACTCTTCCAAGCTGTGCTTGGGGGGTCTGGAACGAGTTCCACGGAAGCCCCGTTCCACAAAGGACCTCTAATTCTTCGATGTAGAAGTCCCACTCAGTATGCCACATCGTTTCTTTTCTGATTCGTTTCTTATCCCAACATTTGTTTTGCACCACCATCGGTGACCTCACTTCTTCCATCCTACCCTGTTTGTTTCCCGTTAGCAACACGTCTTTGATTTTTCCCCTTTGCTCACTTTTACACTCAAGTAAGTGGAGAAATGTTTCTTGCCTGCAACACACTTAAGCCCTAGGTGCCCAAGATATCATGATGGCGCGGGATATCTTAATTAGGGTTGTACTAGCGGCCCAATAATATTGGTGTCCCTGAAACGAACGACAAGTGTGACTGTTCTCATCATTCAAACTCGTTAATCCAATAACGAGTTTGATCCGACTCCGCCTGTCGTGAACAGACTAATACCTCGCAAAGGATATCAACGCACATGTCTGTGAAAATATAAAAGAACACATCGAATATATATAAGATTATATATCCCACATATATTTACATGAGAATTACATAGACAAGTCTCAACAAAAGTCAAAGTACAAAGTACCACAACCTGATGTGAACGTGTTTTTTCAAACACCCCACGGAGAGAGATTTTTGAGTAAAAAGAAATGAAAGGAGTAAGAGATAGGGAAAAGGAGTGCGTGTGTGCACGAAATGGAGGTGTGATCGCCAGGTACGTGAGGGTACCGAAGGATGTGGGCGAAAAGGCAAATGGTGTACTTATCTTCACCCAATGATCGCGGAAGTGTGGTGTGTGTAGATACCGTTTTTCGCTTTTTCAAGGTTCCTTCGGAACTCCGAAGAAGGGAGTAAGAGGCCCACGAAGAGGGATTATAGGGGGGGGGGGGGGGGGGGGGGGAAGATGTGGTGTGTGTGGGAGATGGAGTGGAAATGGAAGAAAATGACAAGAAAAGAAAGGATCGTGATCGCCAGGTACGCGAGAGTATCGAATGGAGAATGCACGCGCGAAGGGGTGCGGATGGAAGAATGATCGCAAATAATACATGTTGGAGTGTGGGGTGATTGCGCGGGGGATGTGGGTTCCTCTTCCTCTACGAGCACGACCGGTCGTGGTAGAGGGCACTTTCCTTGTTGATTACCCTGGAAAAGAAAAGACAAAGGAAAAGAGAGGGGGATTAGCCACGTGTGTAGTATAATTCTAAAAAAATGAAAGAACATGAATAAAGAATAGGAGAAGGACTCACTGCGTGGTGGCTTTTAAGCCCCTAAAAATGTAGGTGTGTGTGTGTATGCATGCATGTGTGTGTGTATAAAAGAAAGGAGCCACGTGGGGCCCGGAGGAGTTGAAATGTAAATAAAAAGGGAGAAAGGGGAGGGGGTGCTTCCCCAAAATGTTGAATGGCGCGGCGGCGCTGCTGGAATGGACGGAGGAAGGAGGGGAGGAAGACGCTCCCGCTTCACTCCGAAGTGCATGGAGGACGACGCTGGTTCCGAACTCCAAGGAGGAAGGCGTGGATTGGCGTGGAATGGTAGAAGCTCCTCCTTGGGCCGGAGGCCGAGGTGAGAATCGAGTAGGGCTTCGCCACTCTGAGTGGACCCCCCCCCCCCCCCCCATTACAAATGACCCTTGGGTGTTTATTTATAGGCAAGAGATTCTTGAATCGCGTCGGGCTTAGCCGCCGCGACTATAAGATTGAATCACGTCCGACCAGTGCACCGCGATTTGCAAGCCTTTGATTTGACAAACTGCAACCGCCTTCAGAATCGCGTCGGGAACGACTGCCGCATTCTTGAAACGCGTCGACCTTCCCGGCCGTGACTTAATTTTGGGCACGTGGGCCATAAATGCGGCGACTTTCGAGGTCTGGCGTGTAAGGCCTAGGACCTAATTGCGTCAGCCTGGTCGAACGCGATTCAAAGATTTCATGTGATTCCAAGGTACGGGTGCTCGAGTGCGACGAATTTTGGGGCCTAGGGTCTAATCGCGTCGGCACGGTCCGACGCGTCTCTGATTTGAAATGTGTCGACACGTCACGACGCGATAAAGTATTTTCATATTTTATTTATGAAAATCCTGCCAAAACCGACATTGGAATTGTGTCGCCTATAGCGGACGCGTTCATGAAGTGGCAATGGGCAGTCTTCATAAATAAAATAAGTAAATTCCCTATCGCGTCGCGGAACGCCGCCGCGATAAGGTCCATTTGGCCTTGTCGCATCCCACATGCCCGGCGTGACTATGGAATCACGTCGAACATGCCGGACGTGTTTCTAATGCGACCCCTAGGCCCGTCGCAACTTCATGAACGCGCCCTGGAGACCCGTCGCGACTTGAAATGAATGCTCACAACCTCCGGCCAGCCTTGGAAATGAAGGGGAAGCACTGGGGAAGGATGGGTGAGATCCAGAAATATTGGGAAAACACTCTTGCAAGGCAATAGGAGGGCCATTTGTGACATTATGGCGCAACATGAGATTTGCCTGCGGTGGAGTCAAAATTGTGTGTCTACAGTGTGCGGGTTCACTTCTACTTCCTCCACTAACCGGCCGGCGAAAAAGTCTTTAGTTCGGTCGGTTACCTTGCAAAATGGAGAAAAACAACAAACAAGTGAAAGATTGATTAGACTATGAGGTGTAGTATCGAATCAAATGAAATGAAGGAAAATGCGATACCATGGGTGTTAACATACCTCGTGGGAGTGGTGTTTAACCCCTAAAGATGTGGGTGTGGAGAAAATAATGTGATGTGTGTGTAAGAATGAAGTGATGAATGCGCTTAGTGATAAAAAAAAAACAAAATGAAAAGAGGGAGGGAAGAATGACGATGGTAGCCCGCTGTTGGAATGGCCGGAGTGGAAGAAGAGAAGCTCCTCCCGCCTTGCTCTGATGCTCGTGAGAGTGACGGAAGCTCCGAACTCCAAGGAATGAGGGGGCTCGGAGTAGCTTGGAAGTGAGAGGGCTTCGGAGGTTGAGTCTCCAGTGCGGCAGGGCTTCGCCGTATTGCTTGGGTTCTCCTCAAAACAGTGGCCTCGGGGGTCTTTTTATAAGGGAAAAATATTGAAATCGCGTCGGACACAGTAGAAGCCTATCTCAGTGAATCACGTCCAACAAAAGCGTCGTGATTAGGGCTGTAAACGGAGCGAATACGGAGCAGATATGGGTTTTCTGTGTCCACTCCGAATACTTAATCGGATAATCCGTATCCGCTCCGAATAAAATTCGAATACGAAGCAGATATTTTAATTAGATGGATAATGATCGGATTCAGAGCGGATCCGGATATTATCCGGTTCGAAAATATGAGACTAGTGAGAACTGGGGGGGTCCGGGGAGGGGTGCCGCCAGACTGCCGGAGAGAGAGAGAGAGAGAGAGAGAGAGAGAGAGAGGTGGAGGGGTGCCGCCGGAAGGGGGAAATAGAGAGGTACAGAGGGAGGCCTGAGGGGGAGGGGTAGTGGGGTATCTACCGGAGAGAGAGAGAGAGAGGGGGGGGGGGGGGAGGGAAGCCCAGGTGGGGGAGGGTTGTTGCAGGAGAGGGGATAGAGAGAGAAAGAGGGCGCCGGGCGAGGTAGCCACGGCGGCACCGGGCTGTCTTCTTCAGTTGCGGCAGAAGATGGTCGTCACTGCCGTCTTCCTCCAGTCCCCCCGCTCGCCAGTCGCCGCAGATGGCCGCCGCCGCCACTGCCCGCTTGGGCTGCCTCGCTCCGCCTAGGTCGCCTCGCTCCGCCTGGTCGCCCCTCCTGCTGCCCTGCACACCCGGCCGATCGGAATCGCAGAGCCAGATCGCCTAGCGTCGGCGATCAGGGGGATGAGGCAGCAGCGGCAAGGGCCCAGCCGCCCAGGGGGGTCATGACTCACGATTCACGGACTTGTGGTAGTGGGACAGGTGAGGTGAGTGGGGTAGTTAGGGATTTATATATATATTTATATATATATATATATATCTTTAGATCTAAGATCTAACGGTCATGATTTATCTGATTTCGAAGCGGATCTTAAATGGAGCGGATCACCCAATTCCATGTCCGCTCCGTTTATTATCCAGATATTATCTGTATCTGAAATCCGATCCGATGGATATATGTTAAACGGATAATATCTGTTTAACCGGATACGAATCCGAATCGGATCTGGATAATATCTGAATCCGTTTACAGCCCTAACCGTGATTATCAAGATCGACTTGCTCCGATTAAGCCTTTCCAAACATCGATTATAGCAGGTTCAAGAATCGCGTCGACATTAACCATCTCGTTTCAAACACTTCCAATTTGAATCGATTCTTTTCAAATATTAATAAATAAAAATATTGAATCACGTCAGCCTTAACCGCCGCGTATTCGAACAGAATCGTTCTCTCATGGAAATCGATCTTCATACGAAGGAAGGTCAGAAACGCGACGGACCATATGGACGTGGTTCTAATTAGCAACAAAATCTTTCCAAAAATAATTTTGGATTTTGCCATAATTCGAAAATGGACTTAATCGCAACGGCTTGATAGGACGCGATTCAAAATAGGGTAAGCGCCAGAAAAAGAAGTGTGATACGCATCAGTTGTACCCGGCACAGATCAAGCCTCCTAAAATGCGTCCACTATGTCAGACGCGAATAACTTAAGCTCAACAGACCCCTTTAGACCCCTTAGAAAAATTCCTAAAAATCCTTTAAAAAATTTTAAAAAATAGAAAAATCACTCAAGAGGTTAACATTAACCACATAAAAATAGAAGTAAAACATCTATTTAAATAATTAATAAAACTATCTAAGCATGGTAATATTATTGCAATTAAATATCAAATCTACATTTCCAATATGAATTGAACTTTCATAAATAAATAGCAAACCACGCTCAAAGGTACGAGCTAAAGAAGGGTAACGTCAAACACGAGTCACGAAGAATGGTTCGCGACACCAACTACTGACCCGGACAAGCAACACAGGTCTACCTCCGAGTCTCGTAGCCAAGGACGAAAGATCCAGCTACCGCTCCACCTCAACAGAGTTAACAAACTGTGGAGACCACACAACACCACAACTGCAGACTACGCTGCTACAGCGACATGTCTAACACCTTTAAGGACTCCGGCCCGAGTTGTGTGTCCCTCGAATTTTGTTCATTTAATACTGTTTATTTTGAGCATGTAATATATTTATTTTTGTGCATATTATAAGTATTTACTTATACGCATATATATATATATATATAATTTTGTGCATGTAGTATTTACTTGTTTATGTACATAGTGTGTGTATAAATTTTGTGCATATTATAACTATTTAATTATTCATGTGCAAATGGATGTATATATATATATATAAATTTTTTTTCATTCTGTGCATATGATATCTAGCTATCTTCTGCACTCATTAAATTATTTATGATATATTCGTATATCTATTTTGATGTATTTCTGTGTTCTGACCAAAATGCCAGTTAACGTCAACATACATTGACGTTAATTGCATGTTGACGGCAACATGTGTGTCGTTGACTTTATGGCCAGAAGAAGTTGACGTCCAGATCGATGGATGCTGAATCCCTGTTAGCGACAGCAAATGTTGACGTCTATTTCCCAGTTTTACTGCAAATTCAGATTTGGAAACGACTGTGTTTCCTCTGGTTCTTGTTTAGGAAATCTGTCCCTAACGGTAGAGGACTTAACCCTATGCACAACCCAATCCATTTGCTTATAAAAACCTAGTGTTTTCAGCCGAGTTAGGTCTTTTTGGCCTTTGGAGAAACTAGGGTTTTCTGTGAGAAAACCTAATCTTTGGAGAGCTGGATCTGTCGATGGGAGAAGTCTTTTGGCGATCTGCACCGACTGGAAGATACACTAAGCATCAAGAAAGTTTCTCCAACTCCGGTGTGCGGCCTACATTGACACAAAGACCGAATTTAGGAGGAGATTTGAGCAGCTTCTTGGCTTGTCCGAGGAGAGCTTCAGCGACCTAATTAACCCTTTGTAGATTTTCTATAAGGCAAGTGATCTAGGGATCTCATCCCTACCATATCCTTTAGGACCTAGGCATTTTACAGAATTTTCTCGTGTCCTGGAACCCCCAAATTCTTCTGTGTTTATGTGCTCAGTCTGCACTTCTGCAGACGACAGGTTGGCGGCGTCTTGTGTGCTTCCAAGTTCTTATGTTAGCGGCAACATCGTGTGTCGTTAACCCCAGTTGGCGGCAACCCCTTTGCCGCCAAGTTCGTCTATTTTCATAAAACCCTGGTTTTCATATCTGAGTGATAGAATTTGGATTTATGGTTGTTTGGGCATGCTGAGAATATTATGTGTAGTCAAGTACAGTCATTAGGTCATGTCATGAGGAGGTGTCGAATTTCTGTAAATAGTCTTAATTATTAAAATTTCTGTAATGGGATAATGAGCATGTTTTGACCATGATAATTCCCAAATAATTAGATCCATTGTATATTAAGGTTCCATAATTTTTCCATAATGGTATGATCAGATTTCTGAACTGGTAGGACTGACTGTATTAATAAGAAGCATGTTTAATGAATTTCTTGATAGATATGCCTGAAATCTCTTTTAAATTGTTAAAATTTGATTACTATTTCAAAAAATCTAAAATTTTAGGTATGTGACAAATGAACTGTGTGAAGTCTGTGGTAAGAGTTTCATGCTGTTTTGATAACAGTAGGTATGGTTATTAGTTTAACAATGGTAATTAACCATGTTGAGCATGTTAGGTTTAATCATGTGTAATTTTGTGATTAGCAGCATGATTAGGACGTTGTTATGAGTTAATTATCACTGTGGAACAGAAGCATCATGTACTGTAATTGAACCATGTGTAATTATGTTAAAGTGCATGTAAATGAGTTAAAATGTGTGTGTAAATGAATTAAACATGTGATAATGTGTAAAAATTGGCCGATATTGACACTGCTACCATAGAGGTTTGAGAGCCGTACTGTAGTAAAGTCCATATGAGAAGGCTCAATGTATATGTGTTATCCTAAGGGCATTAGGATGAAATCCTGGATGTGAACAAGTACTACTGGTTAGGGTGGAGAGGGCTTCTCCCGATTCTGCACAGTTACCTAGATTCTTCACTGCATTGCCTAGGTGAAGGATATGTGTTATATGTTATATGTGTTCCTATAGATGGTAGTTAGGACTATATGTCACGGAAAATTAAGTGTAAAATGTGTAAAATGTGAATAATGTGTAAAGTGACATGTGAATGTGGCACGTGATAAGTGCAAGTGAAGTGACATGTGAATGTGCAAGTGAAAACTATGTGAAAGATGTGGAAAATTATGTGTAAATGAAAGTGAATGTAAATGAGAGAGCAAATGCATGTGAAAACCAAGGTAAAAATGCATATGTTCATGTTATACATGTGTTAATGTAATTTGGATTAATTGTAATATCATGTTTAGCATCATGTCGTATAGTTTAATATAATCCATATGTTAGTGTCATGTGAATACGATAATTTTACATTAAAACAACAAGCTAAATGAGTGAAAAAGTGTTATAATTGCATGAGAAATTGATTAGATACCATGCTAGGATTGTTATTTACTATGTACATGGATCCATGTTTTAATTGCATATAATTGTAATGTGAATTGAATGAAGTTTGAAACCATGAATCGTGTTAGACATAATGTGTAGAAAGCATGCTATAGGTAATTCATGGATATTTACTTATTTCAAGAATATGATTAATATGTACTGTGTTTAGTAACATGAACCAATTTGTTTATCATCCTTAGAAAACATGTCTAGGTTGTTTATGCATAATTGTAAATTGAAATGAAGTATGTACATGTACTTTTCTTTATTGTTTAAAAGAGAGCATGTGTTTCCTTATTATTTATTAGTTTAGCATGTGGGTGATATGTGTAAGAATGTTATCTTTAGATTGCTTGCTGGGTCTTTTTAAAAAACTCGTACTTGTTTCGGCGTACAGGTGAGATAGGTGTCCCCGTACTTGAGGAGGGCATAGCGAGGAGCGACACCGAGCAAGAGGAGTAGCTGCTTGTGGAGATTATTAAATAGTTGCTTTATTTCATAGTATGTAATAATGTCATTCATATGGACAATGATATGGACAATGTATTTCATTTAGAATTATAATAATGTGAACATTGTTATTTACTTTTGACTATATAGGTTGTGGAATTATGTGATGATGATGGAATAAGAGAATTGCATTTTTTTCCGCTGTATTTTCATTGTTATTCATGTACATATCAATCTATCGTTCAATGTTGGGTAAATATCCCACTGTGACGGCGTTTTTTGTACCTACGTAGATTGGTATAATCATACCGGTATAAGGAGGGTCGTTACACGAGTTTCCTAAAGTGAGGCACTGGGAAATAGGACTAGCTGGGGACCAGTATGTCTACTGGTGTCTGTCCCCCAACCAAGAGTGCTCTATAAGTGATCGAACATAACCACAACACACGAGTCGTTGTCCCACTGTCATCTTTCCCTCAGTCAGACGTACAACTCAAACAAAGGAGTGGGGGTGTCCAAGAAGGCAACACAGATCTCGACGGCACACACACATACCAAGACAAATCTCGAGCACCACGTGCCTGGCTCACAAAGAACCTGGGGTACCCGACTTGAGAGCTAACCACGGTAGGCGTCGTACTACCCAACTTGCCACGTACACACAAATCATGCAAACTCGGCATTCTCAATCACAAGACGTGCCAATGCACCGCTTACATGCTTTAAAATACATTAAACACTAATATGAAACCACCGCATAACATGAAATATGCTAACTATCCACTGAAGCATAAACGCGACGGGTCTGGTGATCGCCTCTCAAATCGTGACGTACATAGACGACGCATTTCAAAGGCTGAATCGCGATGGAACAAGTCGTTGCGTACAAAATGCGACATTTGGGTCCGTCGCCTTTCAAGCCATGGTTTCCACACAAACCTTCAACTCCAGAAATTGCACAAACCACCCTGTACAGACATGTAAATCCCATATTTGCATTCATATAAACACCTACACATGCTTACTACCCATCATAACCATATCCATGCATAAAACACTTCAAATACGATTCAATCCATCCAAAATGAGAAGAATTCCCTACCAATATGAAGAACATGAAGAATGACGTTGCCCTGCCATTTCCCGTGCTCTGAACAACCTCCTCGCAATGGTAGCACGTCAACTGCATGCCGCAAATGCTGAATTGCACGAAAACCCCACAGCAAACCCTCCCTCGGCCCAAACCGTGTTTCTTGCACTACTTGGCCAGGGCTCGGCCAACAGAACATCACGTCTAAATCGTAACGGGGTGCGCGGTCTCGTTTAAATCGTGACGTACTAAGCCGTCGCTATTAAACCTGACGTCCCTGCATACACCATGCGGCGCGCATGCATCCGCACACTCAGAAAAGCGGCTTGTAAATCGCGACGGCACAAGTGGTCGCGTTTCTACAAAACACGACGCATGTGTTGGTCGCATTTATAGAAAGCGCAACAGAGATCTGTTGGACTCAGATTTCTGACCCTCAACCCCTCACAACCTACTGAACCACCAAAACCCATTAAACTATGATCCAAACATTCACGACGTTATAACAAGTATTTTCCAAGTTAAAGACTAAAGAGCACTTCCAAGTTTTGGAAATCCCATAGAAAATGAGGAGGTCTATAATTGGGCATGTAATTACTTATTATTACTAAAGATGAACACGGTTTGACTGATTCGATTTGAAAGAACTTTTCTAAAATCAAATCAAATTGAATGAGGGTTCAACTCAAGCTAAATCAAATTAAATGATTTTAAAATTAAATCAAACAAAATTAGTTTCATTTGGTTCAATTTGAATCATAATTAGATAAATCTCACTATTGAGTTCATTGTTGTCAAAGACATCTAAGATATCATTGTTTTCTTTATTCCATAAACTTATACAAATTATATGTGCATCTTTAAAAGTCAATAATACGTTGAAAAAAATAATAATATAATCACTAGCATAGGACTAAGTGTTCAGCAAAATTACTATTAATCCGATCAAATATATGAATATTTTAATCAAAACGTGAAAATAAGAGCATGTTTGGTATCAAGATAGACCGGGTCTATCCCCGGTCTATCATAATTCCAAACATGTCCTAAGGGTTGGAGAGTAGGGGATGGCTAGTTAGTGTCTTAAGAATTAGTGTTATATATTTATATAAATTTGACAAAATTACTCCTGACATCATGTTATGCGATTCAGTTTAGTTTTCAAAAATTCAAAATCGAACCAAATCAAAAATTTAATATGGTTCGATTTAAAACCCAAACTATTTTTTTTTTAAAATTTCAATTCAAACCCTCGATTTGGTTTGGTTTTTGAGTTAAACCCGAATAACACTCACCTCTAATTATTACCAAAAGAACCCTTAAGATTTTGTCTCCTTGGTCATCCGTTGTGTTTTCATTCTTTTCTAGTCATTTTGATTTGGAGGTAAAAGGTGCCTATTCAGAAGATAATTAGAAAAAACGACTTTGTACAATATGCATGTAAGTATAATGTTGACTTTAGATTTACACAGTAGATGAGGAATTAGAGTTAAGATGTTTCGAATAAGTTGTCTAAAACACCACCTGAGTCAAAATTATATCTTTTGGAGAGAGTAAATCTCATCCCTCTAATCCAAATTGTAAGACTCAATTGTTAAACCTAGCCCAAATAGACAATAACCTAGTTACGAAATTGCGACCTACTTAGAGCGAGTATAGACGGTAAGTATGACGAAAGAAATTCTATTGAGTCCCATACTTGCCATCTCACTGGAGGACCCTTGTACCTCAGCTGAAAGCTTTTGAGGACAACATAAGATAGGTGGACAGTTCCCAAAATATTCATCTTTACAATGCGTTAGGTTTATTAGGAGAATTAACTCGGCCAGTGGTGACTTCACTATGTCGATGAGGCCTTAATCTAGAAACCCAACCTTCCTCCAGGTACCCCCTTAACTTGAGGGCTCTCAGTTTAAGGGGGTCTTAGGTCGGAAGTTGGACCCAACTGGCCTGTAGCTCGACCATAGGAGACCAAAGTAACCTCGAGTCTTACCTGATAATACAGATGGTAAGTCCTATCAAGGCCAAAAAGAAGGAGGGGACATGGAGATAAGGGGGGAAGTTTGCCTCATAATTACCCGTTGTACATGGCTCCATATCTTATGGTAGATCACCAACCTCAGAATGACCATTTTGTCTGGGGCTTCGCCCATGTCTCACCCATACGGGCCACCACGTCCCTGCAAACAATGGAACGACCTAACATCTACGTATAATCCCCAAGAGTCCCTCTAAAAAAATATGATGAAAATAGTGGTAAGACTTTTAACACTTAAACATGTAGAAAATGATTTTGAGTCGCCACCTCCCTTCTCATGTTGCTCTCTACCTGTCATTACTAACTTAGAGATCAGATGGTTTCCCTAGCCCCATGATCTTTTGTTCTTTTTTGTAGATCCACCCTCGACGAGTTTGAGTGCCTCCAATCTTTCTAAGTCCAAAGCCATTTAACGATCTATAACAAAACTCAAGATTGGCCCTCTTCACGTTTTACTTTTATTCTTTATTGTGAGCTTAATTAAAGATAAGTGTGTGATATAGCAAGTAGAATAATCGGTGGTGGAGAGGCACCCAGTCCGTTTTCCCAAAGAATATTTTATGTAAGAGAAAATCTTGGCACACACCACTACCCCATGGGTGTGTATGCACACTCTCCCTTTTAGTGTGTGTCAAGATTTTTCTCTTTATGTAATTAGGTATAACTTATGAGTACGAGTCATTTGATCTTGTTATTTTTTTCCCTTTTACAACAACAAAAAAAAGTTGTTATTTTTTTCCCTTTTACAACAAAAAAGAGAGCAAAGGGTAATTCTGAGGAGAAGCAATTTATTTTCGAGTAAGAAGGGTGTCACTAGATTCCCAGACGACATTGAATTCAAACTTCAAAGGCATGCATGCATCGTCTATCTAACATTTTACGTATCATTCAAGGCCTTCAAAATTAAAAATTAAGTGATTCATCTTAACTTTAAATTTAAGTAATTTTTTAGACTTAAGTAATTAATTAAGATATAATTTCAGATATTTTATCAAATAATCTGAAATATTAAAAATTAAATATTTCAAATTTTAGACTTTAAATAAGTGCTACAATTTTATGCCCCTTCGATATTTTGGCTTATCAAACAAGGTCTAAGCCAGTGGTTTCCAACATTGTTAACTGATGAAATATGCAAATTACCTATTCTTAGTTCCCCCGAGATGGATGAGAGACTGTGACTACCAAATATACACGGAAGATTCTGTTGAACCACTCCTATATTTTACCCTTTTATTTTGGTGATAACAAAATTTATGTTTAATTAATTATTATTAAAAATATTTAATATCATGTTTTTCTTAATAAATATAAATTTATGTGATTAATTGAATATTAAATATATTTAATACCATGATTTTTCTAATTATAAATTAAATATCATGATTTTCTAATAAATATAAATTTATGTGATTAATTGAATATTAAATATATTTAATACCATGATTTTTCTAATTATAAATTAAATATCATGATTTTCTAATAAATATAAATTTATGTGATTAATTGAATATTAAATATAATTTTATAATAATAAATTAAATATCATGATTTTCTAATAAATATAATTTTATGACATTATTCTGTAATGATTTACACTAAACACATAAATCGATGTCCATTCAATATATATCGATTTCAGTTCAAAGTGCCACATCGATTCGCTCTCATAACGATTCCTTTATAAACTCTCATAAGGATTCACTCTCATAACGATTCCTTTGTAACTCTCATAAGGATTCGCTCTCATAACGATTCCTTTGTAACTCTCATAAGGATTCACTCTCATAACGATTCCTTTGTAACTCTCATAAGGATTCGCTCTCATAAGGATTCCTTTGTAACTCACACAGATTTCTCACATGGATTCCTTTGTAACTCTCACATGGATTCCTTTGTAACTCTCATAAGGATTCCTTTGTAACTCTCATAAGGATTCCTTTGTAACTCTCACATGGATTCCTTTGTAACTCTCACATGGATTCCTTTGTAACTCTCATAAGGATTCCTTTGTAACTCTCATAAGGATTCCTTTGTAACTCTCACATGGATTCCTTTGTAACTCTCATAAGGATTCCTTTGTAACTCTCACATGGACTCCTTTGTAACTCTCACATGGATTCCTTTGTAACTCTCACATCGATTCCTTTGTAAAATATGGATTTCACTTAAACATAGATTTATTTTATATTTCAAAATATTTTTTGGCATCTAGTGAAAAAGTCAAATATTCTTGATTTGCGTAATCCTCTATCTTTCTGACAAGAGATCTTTTTGCTTATCTCTCTAAATCTTTTCTTTCCTGCCAACAAAAAGGGGATTACTTACCACTTCTGGGTGGCATCAGGAAACATAAAGGTATGAGCCTTTTTGACAGAAACACTCTTTTATCTAAACACTTTTTTCTATGCTTGCAGACCTCGTAGACCACAAATTATCAGAAGAAAGAGAAGATGAGCAACAGCTAGAACTCCAACGGATCTCCTCAACGGATTTATTCAAAGCTGCTCATATAAAAGATGAAGCATGGCTGAAGAATATTATGAGCTTTCCTGAAGATTTTTCAAGAGTGTACATCCGGGAAGAACCTCAACTCCACATACACTCAAAGGAAAAGAGAGAAAGAGCCTGAGCCCAAGAAGAAGTGTTCAAGCATCTAAAGCACTGAAGCATTCAAGCTCCTTCTCCTCTCTTCTCTCTCTCTTTGTGTGCATCTTGTAATCTGGGGGAGAGAGTCTTTTGCTGAGAGTTCTTTTGGTTGGTTTTTATTTGTTCCAACTCTCAGCTTTGTTCTTTCTTTTCTAAGAAAGATCCTTGTCCGGCTGTAGGACTGTATACAGTTGTTAACCTAGCTAGGGGTTAGTGTCTAGTAGAACCGCACTGGGGTTTGTACCAGGAGGTTGGCTTCTTTACCTGTAAGAGAAGTGGGCTGCCTTCTTGCCCGGGAAAGAGAAGAAGACCAGCTGGGGTGCTGGGTGTTGTAGTGTCCTTAAGGGGGACTGTACCCTTGGTTAGTGAAATCCCAAGAAGTTGCTTGGGGACTGGACGTAGGACTTCCATGTGGGAAGGGCCGAACCAGGATAAATCTCTTGTGTTATTTGTGTGATTGTTTATTTGCTTCCGCACTGCTACTCTTTATCACACTAAACTAACCAAACCTTCAAGTGTTAATTCTGGTGTTTAAGATTCTATTTCAGATTTCAGAAAAACCTATTCACCCCCCCTCTAGGTTTGCTTGCTGCCGTACCAAAAGGGCCAACAAGTGGTATCAGAGCGGGTCTCTGATCATTCGAAGATCCAACGATCTTAGAGTAAAGATCCATGGCAGCTCAAGGATATGCTGAAGGCCAATCAGTCACCAGACCTCCATTCTTTGATGGAGAGGACTACCAATATTGGAAGATGCGAATGGAATGCTTCATTCGGGGCACAGACTTCGATCTGTGGCAGGTAATAGAGGTAGGTGATTTTATTGTTGTTCCTGTTCCTGGCACTACTGCTATTACAATAGCTGATAAAAATAAATTATCTTTAAACTTCAAATCTAAGAACTATTTATGTTGTGCTTTATCCAAAAAAGAATTTAGTAGAGTATCTGCATGTAAATCTGCTAAAGAAATATGGGATAAACTGCAGATAACTTATGAAGGAACAGATAAAGTAAAACAAACTAGGATAGATATTCTTGTCTCACAATATGAGCAATTTAAAATGCTTCCAAATGAAAATATCACTCAGATGTATAATAGATTTTCAAGTATAGTAGTTGGTCTAAGTTCTCTTGGTAAAAATCTTTCTAATGAGGAAACTGTTAGAAAAATACTTAGGTCCTTAACTATTTCATGGACACCTAAAGTAACTGCTATTGAAGAGGCCCATGATTTAACCAAATTATCAATTGATAATTTAATAGGTTCTCTCATGGCACATGAAATAAATATGGAGCGATTGTCTGAAAGCTCATCTAAGAAGAAATGTACTAATGCTCTTAAGGTTGTAGCTGCTCCTTCCACTTCTTCTTCTAGCTCCAAAAATACAGATTCTGAAGACAGTGATGTAGATGAAGTTCTGTCCAAGCTTCAGAAAATTTTCAAGAAGAAGAAAAATGGATCAAGAAGGATTCAAAAGAAAGAAAGAAAAGAAAAGGAACCAGTCTGCTATGAATGCAGAAAACCTGGACATCTGAGACCAGATTGTCCAAGGTTAAAGAAGAATGGCCAAACCGAAAAGCTCAAGAAGCAGCACAAGAAATTTAAAAGAAAAGCCATGGCAGCTGCTTGGGAAAATGATGAGGCCACAAGCTCCGAAACATCAAGCTCAGAATCGGAGAAAGAGCAGGTAAATCTTGCCCTCATGGCAGGACTAGATGAGGTACATTCTGACTCATTTTTTGATTCTTGCACAGATTCAGGATCAGAATCTGAAAATTTAGATCATGTTTTTAATGAACTTTATGATAAACACAAGGTTGTTGTAAAAGAATTGAAAAATATCAAGAACAACCTTACTTGTTTGGAAAACACTAATTCTGATCTTAAATCAGAAATGGAACAATTAGAAGATCAATTAAAAGAATGTAAAGATAATAATTATCTTTTAAATGAAGATTTAAAAAGTAAGAATAATGAGAAGATAGAGTTAGAAGAAAAATTGAAAACTCTAACTGAAGAAAATTTTTATTTAAAAGAATCAGTTAGAAAATTAACTAAAGGAAAAACATCTTTAGCCCTATGCTTAAACGGATCAAAATCTGGAAATAACAAACAAGGGCTTGGTTACATACCTCCGGAAAAAGGAAAACAAGTCATAATTCCTGAAAAATATCCATTACCAAAATTTGTAAAAGAAACCAAGTTGCCTCAGAAAAAGGTTCATGTAAAAGAAAAGGTCTCCAAATATTGTGTTCCAGATAGACATCACAAAGAAAATAAGAACTATAAATCAAATTATATTCATTGCTGCTCTCATTGTAATAAGTTAGGACACACAGTAAACACATGCACAACAAGGCACTTAGTTTGGATTCCTAAAGGTTATTTTTATGCATCTAACCATCAAGGACCCAAAAAGATTTGGGTACCTACTTCTGAATAGTTTATTTGCAGGATGGCCTTGGAGCATCAGGAACAAAGGATGCTCAAGGCACTGGTGACTGCCAGCTCTTCATCCATCTCATATCTGAAGAGGGAGTAGTCAATAATTTATTTGTAAATTTTAATATTACTAACAATTATTTTCAAGTCTCATTCAGGTGGAATCTCTCACTCAGGGGGAGCACAGACTAAGGGGGAGTTATTAATTTATGTCAATCATTGTTGAACCCCTCAATGGTAAGAATTTTTCTCACAAAGGGGAAAGAATACAATGGTAAAAACCTTCCTTTTTGGTTTGTGACAAAAAGGGGGAGAGTATGCATGGTATGCATTATCTGTGAATTTTCTGTATTTTCTATGCTTTACGTATTTTTGTTAGAAAATTCTCATAAATTTTGTCATCACCAAAAAGGGGGAGATTGTTGAACCACTCCTATATTTTACCCTTTTATTTTGGTGATAACAAAATTTATGTTTAATTAATTATTATTAAAAATATTTAATATCATGTTTTTCTTAATAAATATAAATTTATGTGATTAATTGAATATTAAATATATTTAATACCATGATTTTTCTAATTATAAATTAAATATCATGATTTTCTAATAAATATAAATTTATGTGATTAATTGAATATTAAATATATTTAATACCATGATTTTTCTAATTATAAATTAAATATCATGATTTTCTAATAAATATAAATTTATGTGATTAATTGAATATTAAATATAATTTTATAATAATAAATTAAATATCATGATTTTCTAATAAATATAATTTTATGACATTATTCTGTAATGATTTACACTAAACACATAAATCGATGTCCATTCAATATATATCGATTTCAGTTCAAAGTGCCACATCGATTCGCTCTCATAACGATTCCTTTATAAACTCTCATAAGGATTCACTCTCATAACGATTCCTTTGTAACTCTCATAAGGATTCGCTCTCATAACGATTCCTTTGTAACTCTCATAAGGATTCACTCTCATAACGATTCCTTTGTAACTCTCATAAGGATTCGCTCTCATAAGGATTCCTTTGTAACTCACACAGATTTCTCACATGGATTCCTTTGTAACTCTCACATGGATTCCTTTGTAACTCTCATAAGGATTCCTTTGTAACTCTCATAAGGATTCCTTTGTAACTCTCACATGGATTCCTTTGTAACTCTCACATGGATTCCTTTGTAACTCTCATAAGGATTCCTTTGTAACTCTCATAAGGATTCCTTTGTAACTCTCACATGGATTCCTTTGTAACTCTCATAAGGATTCCTTTGTAACTCTCACATGGACTCCTTTGTAACTCTCACATGGATTCCTTTGTAACTCTCACATCGATTCCTTTGTAAAATATGGATTTCACTTAAACATAGATTTATTTTATATTTCAAAATATTTTTTGGCATCTAGTGAAAAAGTCAAATATTCTTGATTTGCGTAATCCTCTATCTTTCTGACAAGAGATCTTTTTGCTTATCTCTCTAAATCTTTTCTTTCCTGCCAACAAAAAGGGGATTACTTACCACTTCTGGGTGGCATCAGGAAACATAAAGGTATGAGCCTTTTTGACAGAAACACTCTTTTATCTAAACACTTTTTTCTATGCTTGCAGACCTCGTAGACCACAAATTATCAGAAGAAAGAGAAGATGAGCAACGGCTAGAACTCCAACGGATCTCCTCAACGGATTTATTCAAAGCTGCTCATATAAAAGATGAAGCATGGCTGAAGAATATTATGAGCTTTCCTGAAGATTTTTCAAGAGTGTACATCCGGGAAGAACCTCAACTCCACATACACTCAAAGGAAAAGAGAGAAAGAGCCTGAGCCCAAGAAGAAGTGTTCAAGCATCTAAAGCACTGAAGCATTCAAGCTCCTTCTCCTCTCTTCTCTCTCTCTCTCTGTGCATCTTGTAATCTGGGGGAGAGAGTCTTTTGCTGAGAGTTCTTTTGGTTGGTTTTTATTTGTTCCAACTCTCAGCTTTGTTCTTTCTTTTCTAAGAAAGATCCTTGTCCGGCTGTAGGACTGTATACAGTTGTTAACCTAGCTAGGGGTTAGTGTCTAGTAGAACCGCACTGGGGTTTGTACCAGGAGGTTGGCTTCTTTACCTGTAAGAGAAGTGGGCTGCCTTCTTGCCCGGGAAAGAGAAGAAGACCAGCTGGGGTGCTGGGTGTTGTAGTGTCCTTAAGGGGGACTGTACCCTTGGTTAGTGAAATCCCAAGAAGTTGCTTGGGGACTGGACGTAGGACTTCCATGTGGGAAGGGCCGAACCAGGATAAATCTCTTGTGTTATTTGTGTGATTGTTTATTTGCTTCCGCACTGCTACTCTTTATCACACTAAACTAACCAAACCTTCAAGTGTTAATTCTGGTGTTTAAGATTCTATTTCAGATTTCAGAAAAACCTATTCACCCCCCCTCTAGGTTTGCTTGCTGCCGTACCAAAAGGGCCAACAAGAACTTTTGGTGCAACGGTAAGGGGCTCGGTCCAACAAGTGGTATCAGAGCGAGGTTGCGGGTTCGATTCCCCCGGGTGCCGCTGGGGGGGAGTTTGTTGGTTAACTGCCATCGACTCCCTTAGGGAATCGCTGCCACTATGCTGTTATGGGGCAGCATAGTGACATCGGGGCCGGCAACCCAACCCGCCGCAGGGGTAAAACCCTGTGCGAAGCCCCTCATGCCGACCACAGCGTTGACGTGGTGCTTTG
The DNA here is from genome assembly GCA_014218235.1 of Colocasia esculenta. NCBI lineage: Eukaryota > Viridiplantae > Streptophyta > Magnoliopsida > Alismatales > Araceae > Colocasia > Colocasia esculenta. The sequence goes on along the minus strand of CM024765.1, from coordinate 87,186,074 downwards.
CGCTTCCGCCTTAAAGATTTGGCTACCGCCTTCACTACCAGCTCGAGCTTTTGGTGCAACGGTAAGGGGCTCGGTCCAACAGATTCTAAATGTGCATATAAATGGTTTTTTAATGGTGAAAATTCTGTGCACAAACCAAGATAGTTTGACTGGAACTCAATATAAAAATGGCCAACGGTGGAGAGGATAAGGGTCCTCAATATGGAGAATTGTTCGGGGAAGATTTCCTACTAAATTATATTTAAACTCTTGTGATATACCAAGTGTTAGTCCGCTGCTATAAATGTTGGGAAGAGAGAGAGGATGATAATCATATCTTAATTTTTTGTAGTTATTTAAAAAAAAATCTGATCTAAAATTACTCAACTATTGGAATGACAAATGTCTTCGATTGATCTTAAACACCTTTGGGATATCACGTACTTACATTGGGACTCCTGGTCCCGGTCAAGCAATATTGCGAAAGAAACGAAGGCCTCTATCATCCGTCATGCGAAGAAATAAATGATCAAACAGAGCTGCTTCCTGTCATCTTTCTTTGAGCGCTGCTCACGTTTAGCCCTGTCAAATGGATCCACGGGATCCGAAATCCGATCCGGATCCGAAATTAAAGCCGGATTCGGATCAAAAGTTTTGCCCCGAAATAATGAGACCTCGGCGCATCCGGGGCGAGAGTTTCTGACCCGAAATATGGTGTTTCGGGTTCACGCTTCGGGGCGCCGGAAGCCTGATCCGAAGTAAGAGGCGAAGAGAAGTAAAAGATTCGAAAGCCGAAAGGGGCTCCTTCCGTCCTTCCAAAATCTCCCGTCTCCCATCTCCCATCTCCCGTCTCCGAGCCGTTCTAGGGTTTCCTCCAAACCCACCCCCCGCAGGTCCGCAGTGGGGAATCTGGAGATCTCTCCCCTCTGAACGGCGACGGTGGCAGTCGGCCATCTTCCTTTGATGATGAGGTCCCTTTCACTGTGAAAAGGGGGCGTGCTCTGCCTAGATGATGAGGTCCCCTTCACTGTGAAAAGGGAGCGAAGCAGACACTTGTGAAGGTGGCCAAATCTCGTTGGCTTCTTCTTTGTGTCCGCGCAGAGAGCTCTTGAGGTGGTGGCGAGCAGGTGCCAGGTACCTCTCTCTCTCTCTCTCTCTCTCTCTCTCTCTCTCTCTCTCTCTCTCTCTCTCTCTCTCGCCTGCTCTCGCTCGTCCTCTCTCTGCTCTTGAGGTAGAGGTTCCAATTTTTGGCGCGGGGAGTGGTGGTCAGGAGGAGCTGGGGGGGGGGGGGGGTGGAGGATTTGGGGTTTGGATTGTTGCTGGCTGGCGGAGTTTTGAAGTTTTGATGTTTTTGGTCAGGAGGAGTTGGGAGGGTGGGTGGTCAGGAGGAGCTGGGGGGCTTTGGATTTGGGGCCTTCTTCCCCGTCTTGGAGACCGTCTCCAGAATAGCCTCAGGGACGGCTGTTCCCTTCACAGTCACCTTCTGCTCCTCCAAATTGATATCGAAGGACTCCACACCTAACACAAGTTGAGCCAAGAACCAAGTTTGTCACCCGGTCAGTCCTCTTCTCAAAACCCAACATGATAATGAACTTTTTCAAGTATCTCAGACTTGGAGAAACCATGAAGAGAAGCTTCACAGTTAACACCTGTCTGATCTTTACATAATATTGGGGGCATCAATGAACCCTAGTTTCTTCTACATCCTCTTCCTGTGGCGGTATCTGAATAGATCTATTTTCTTGTTCTTCTTCCCTTGTCCATAATGCATTCGTCTGCCTTCAGTCCAACTCAGCTTCGGTGGTTGATACAACACTTTCTAGCTGTGTCAAGTTTTTTAACACTTTCTATCTTGAGTTATTAACAGTTTCTAGCTGCTTCAATTTCCCAAAGCATGAGTCATGAACAATTTTTTCTCTTAATTCAAGAACATATATGTTTTATCTATTATGCTAATTTTTCTTTGTTACTTCAGGACCTGGCATTTGATCTTTCTCTTGCTGCTCTTTTGGGTGGCAATATATATAATTTTGGAGAGCGTCTGGCACATCCAATTGTAAGGGGAAATTTCAAGTTCTATGCATCTTTACTTAATGTTACATATTTTCTTCTACTTTATATTTTCAATATAAATTAATTAAAAGTCTTTGATTAAAATATAGTGATATCACTTTACTTGTTTCGTTGGAGAAACATGATATGTTAACTAAATAGCTAATATCAAAGTAGTTAGTAAGCATTTTCTGGTTAGTAATCAATATCTATGAGAATGAGAATGCTAGAAAATCCTAGCATACAAGAAAAATGACTTCAAATACTTAGTATATTGCATTTTCTTAGTTATGTTTATTTTTTATTTTTGATAATTTAAACATCTAATTAAATGCTGATGAATGCAGTGCCAATCTCTGCTATTAGTGTGCAGATTTGAGTGTCTATGTTCGAAAGTTTTATTTTTCTCACCATTAGAAATGCAAAATGCTGTCATTAATTCATTTTGGATGAGTGATTTAATGTATTATTATTGGATGTCAATTCATAGTAATTTATATTAAGCTGATTTCCTATTCTGTAATTCCAGTACATGACAGATGGAATTCTCTTACGTGAGACACTAAAGGATTCTGATCTGGACAGATTCCGGTATGCCTTGTCTTTCAATTGTTTTGGCATGTTTCAAAGTTAATCATCTGTTTTTCAATATTCATCTACCTGCTTGTGCTTCATTGCTTTATATTTTAGATCTTTGTCAATTTTATTGGTGTTTCTTGATTTATCATCTATCTTCCAGTGTTATCATCATGGATGAAGCACATGAGAGATCACTAGTAAACCATTACCATTCACATTGCTGTTATTATGTCAGGGGTTGAGTTACCTCAGGATATATATAATAGACAGATTGAGGTGGGATGAAGTCCATTAGGGTCTTCTCTGTGAAATCAGCTGACCTTTACATTGCTGCTGTGTGAATAAGATGTGCTCTGGTTAGGGAATGTGATTGTATTAAATTTCTTTTGTGGATTATGATACATGACAATGTTGCACATGTAACTGGTTCGAGGCGTTTAGGTTATTACATTAACATGGAGATAACTGGGAGGAGATGCTGGAAATCATTGCCAAAGCAAGTTTCCTTTACTGCAAAGTTTAAGCTGGTGTTTGAACTACTGTAGTTCTTAATGGTGTTTGAACTACTGGAGTTTTTTTTTTAATAGATGTGTCTGACACAACTTGCGCCCTTCAATTTTTTTTCACTGTTTTGCCAAAGAATGCAGTTATATCTTGTTCTTATCTGCCAAATTTTCAACTTATTTAGAAGATGGAAGATGTTTTTTTGGGTAAGTAAAATTTTTTTAAATTATTCATTCATCTCTTACAGGCACATCAGGAGATGGAATAGCTAGTACCTAGTGAAAGCCACCAAAGAGAACCTGTAGAAGAACAGATCCATTTTTTGCAGGATGCTCACCATTATTGTGATCAGCACAGATTTTTTGTGTATTTAACCAAATTTTTATGAATGTTCTTACTGTGATCAGCACAGATTTGTTTTTTTTTTCATATTTTCAACATTTTTATGTATGTTTAATCAGAATTTTTTTTGTATGTTCTTGCTAATAGCCAGTGGTTCAGCGCAGTTTGAGTATTTTTTTTTATTTTTCCAGATTTTATGAATGTTCTTGCTATAACTCAGCATAGATTTAGGTGATTTATTTATTTTTTCAGATTTTTTATGTTTTTTAATTAGATTTTGTGATGTTCTTGCAAGTTGCTATAACCCAGCATAGATTTGGGTGATTTTGAATTTTTTCAGATTTTTTATGTATTTAATTAGATTTTATGAATGTTCTTACTGTGATCAGTACAGTTCGAGTATTTTTTAAAAATTTTCAGATTTTTATGATATTTTAAACAAGTATACAATATGCAATATTTTTAAAGAAATTTTTTAAGATTTTTTATTATATTTCTTTTGAATTTTCAGATCCAGATCCAGATTGGGATCCAAAATTAGGGTCTAGATCCAGATCCGAATTCAAAAAGTTGTGTTGAATGTATCTGAAAATTTTAAAGAATTTTTATTATATTTTTAGATTTTTTTATCACAAATAGGATCCGGATCCGAAATTACATTTTCGGATCCTGATCCAAATAAGATCCGAAATGTTGATCAGATCCGGATCCGGGTTGGATCCGAATCTGCTGGTTTCGGATCCGAACTCGGATCACAGTGGATCCGACCCGGATCCGGTGCTTTGACAGTCCTACTCACGTTGCTACACCAGGAGGGAGTGGAGAGCTCGGCTTTTGTGAATATTAGAGAGTCCACTCCAAACACTAGATATTGAGAAGATAAATATAAAGATAGATAAAAATATCTCTATTACTAAATTATTTAACATGAGACTATCTAATACTTCGACTCTATTTAAGATAAAAGTTATGTAAATCTTGATGAAATAACGGAAAATCTACAATACCATATATAAATAGAGAGTCATCTCTAAAATGTAAATATTGAGAGGACACAAATAATAATGTATATAAATAAATCAACTATTAAATTACTTGATGTAAAACTATTGACTAGCTAAATGGTCCTGCACATTTAATATGATATTGAATTATATCTCTATATAACCTCTGAAGATAAAAATGTGCGCAAAACACTCAAAGAAAGAGTACGACATCTTATTTGATTCTCATAAAGAGGGCACCAATGTTGATGTGTAAAATTTCAACATCTCTCAAGAGATATTATATCTATTTGAGATTTTATTTTTTTAAGAAATAATTCTGTTAAAAGAAAAACTAAATTTTATTTATAAACATATATTTATTTGGCTAGATGCAAAATGGGATTAAATCACACAACGTATTCATCGTATTAGAATTCAAAAATACTCCAAATGCATGTAGAAGTGCCGGGCGGCCGTGCGTGGGTGGCCCTCCTCTTTCTTCACCCACACCGCCTCCTCTCCGCCTCACCACCTTGCGTCGCGGGCCGCCGGCGCCGCCTCCCCACTTTACCCACTCCCGGCGCCGAGATGGTCCAGTCCGGCCGGCACTCCCTCCTTCTCTTCCTCTCCGTCGCCGCCACCTTTCTGCTCCCGCTTGCCTTCTCCATCTCTTCAGTCCCCGCATCCACCCTCCTCGCCTTTCGCCGCTCTCTTCCCCGCCCCTCCCAGCTCCTCCTCCCCTGGCCCGACCGGGGGAACCGCACCGGAGCTGCCTCACACTGCCGCTGGCCCGGCGTCTCATGCTTCCGCCGCTCCCCCGCCGTCAGGTCCCTCGACCTCTCGGGCGTCGGCCTAGATGGGAGCCTCTCCGCGGCGGTACCGCATCTCTGCGAGCTCCCCTCTCTGTTCCACCTCGACCTCGGGAGCAACAGATTCTCCGGTCCTATCTCTCCGCGGCTCGGCAACTGCAGCCACCTTCGGGTCCTGCTCCTCAACGGCAACCGCCTCACCGGCGCCATTCCGCCGGAGATCTTCGGGCCGCTGCTGCGGAGTATTGACCTCGGTGACAACTCCCTCACCGGCGGTATTCCTGCCGAGGTAAGGTTCTCCGTCGGTCTCGTGTTTGCTGGTTTCTATAACAATTTCTTGAATGGGGAGTTGCCCGAGGAGCTCTTTCACTTGCCAAGCCTCCAATCTCTGTACCTGAACACGAATAATCTCACCGGGAAGTTGCCAGATTTCCCTTCCAACTGTGCCATTTCCCAACTCTGGATTCATGAAAACTTGCTCTCTGGCCATCTGCCCCGCAGCTTGATCAACTGCCATGGCCTCTCTGAGCTCTATGCTTCGGAGAACAAGTTTGAGGGCATGATCCCAGATATCTTCTCGGGACTACCCGCACTGGAGACCTTATATCTGAACGACAATCGCTTCGTCGGAGGATTGCCCAGGAGTCTTGGCAACCATGGAAACCTCAGTTTGCTCGTTCTATCTGGGAATGGTCTCAACGGTACGATAACTGAAGAGCTTGGTGGATGCCGCCATTTGAAGGTTCTAAACATGGGGCAGAATAACCTAGAGGGTCCCGTTCCACCTTCCATAGGAAACCTCACGGAGTTAAACTTCCTGTATCTTTATCAGAACATGCTTGTGGGGACGATACCCGCTGAGCTGGGGAACTGTGTTTCTTTGATTGATCTTAGGCTTCAGGACAATTTTCTCGAGGGTGTGATCCCACCAGAAATTTTTTCCCTAGAGAAACTGGAGATCCTTTATCTCTTCAACAACAGTCTCGAGGGAGGTATCTCTCGGGAAATAGGGAGGCTGAGCAGTCTTGTTGAGCTGCAGTTGTATAGCAATAAACTGAGTGGTGGAATCCCCGAAGAAATCACCCATTTGAGGAATCTGAGTGACCTCTCTCTAGCTCACAATAACCTGGTTGGCGAGCTCCCTTCTGATCTGGGGAAGACCACATTTACTGGTTTGGTTGAGGTTGACTTGACAGGGAATATTCTCTATGGGCGGGTACCACAAGGCCTCTGTACCGGGAATCAACTTACTGTTTTGGACCTCGGCAGCAATCGGTTCAACGGTAGCTTTCCTGTGGAGATGGCGCAGTGCGCATCCCTTGATAGAGTGATTCTCAGCAATAATCACCTTCAAGGGAATCTGCCATTAAATATGGGCCAGAATCAGGGAATTTCGTACTTGGACATCAGAGGGAACTTGCTCCAAGGGCAGATACCGCAGATTCTTGGTTCTTGGTATAACCTTTCAATGCTCGATATGTCAGACAACCTGTTTTCTGGGCCCATACCTCGTGAGTTTGGTAATCTCAAGAACCTGGAGGTGTTGCATCTTTCAAATAACAAACTAACAGGAGTTATACCTTCTGAGTTGGGCAACTGTGTCAAGCTTATAAGGTTGGACTTGAGCAGAAATATTCTTTCTGGAGCCATTTCGAACAAAATTATAGGCTTAATCAACCTGCAAAACCTTCTCCTCCAGGAGAACAAACTTACTGGAGAAATCCCCAATTCTTTCACTTCTCAACAAAATCTGTTCGAGTTGCAGCTGGGAGGTAACTTACTGGAAGGTTCTCTACCACGGAGTCTTGGTAATTTGCAGCATTTTTCTCTGATTTTGAAACTTAGCAATAACAGACTTACCGGTGACATACCAGCTAGCTTTGGCAGCTTAGATCAGCTCCAAGTACTTGATCTATCAAACAACTCCTTGTCTGGTGAGATACCATCGGTGCTGGGGAACATGATCTCTCTGTCTTCTATAAATGTGTCATTTAATCAGTTAGGTGGGAAGCTACCTAACTGCTGGATGAAATTTGTCACTTCTTCTCCGGAGTCCTTTACGGGGAACAATTTCTGTATCCAAGACAATGGTAGGAACTCTTGCAATGAAACAAGTAAACAGCATTCCCACAAAATAAAGAAGAGGGTGGTTCTGACCCTGCTCTTTTGTGTTATTATCTTTCTGCTTGGACTCTGCATTGTTTTGTTCCTAGTGTTCAGGAATAGCCGCAATTCAGTTCCTTGCAAAGTCCTTACACGTTCTGTGGGTTCTAATAAAGACTTACCCGAGGATCTGAACATTGAAGATTTGATGAAAGTTACCGAAGACTGGAGTGAGAAGTACATGCTAGGCAAAGGAAGGCACGGGACAGTCTATCGCATGGAGTCAGGAATCGGAAAACACTGGGCTGTTAAAAAGGTGGATCTGTCTGAGGGTAGCTTTTCCCTTGAGGTGAACATTCTGAGCATTGCAAAACACCGCAACATAATAAGAATGGCTGGATACTGCATCAAAGATGAATTTGGCTTCATAATATATGAACTCATGTCTGGGGGAACCCTATTTGAAGTCTTGCACCAGAAGAAAGAGCCTATTGTGTTGGACTGGGAGGTCCGCTACAATATTGCTCTGGGTATTGCACATGGGTTGGCTTATCTTCATCATGACTGTGTGCCACAGATAATTCATAGGGACATTAAATCAGACAATATTCTGATGGATTCTGAGCTAACTCCTAAGATTGGAGACTTTGGAACAGCAAAAATGGTTGATGGTTCAGATTCTGGCTTAACAATGACGTCAATTATAGGGACACTTGGCTACATTGCTCCAGGTTTGAACTTAATTTTATCTCTGTTCTCCCTTCCATTTTGCTATATATATATGTCACGGCATGCATTTTTGAGGGACACCTTCGTCAAGGAGAGTTCACTGCTTTCCCAACTTTCTAACCTTTCTTCTTTGCTTTAATTGTCATAGAAAATGGGTTTTCAACTCGAGTAAGTGAAAAATCAGATGTATACAGCTATGGAGTTGTTATGCTGGAGCTTCTTTGCAGAAAAATGCCGGTGGATCCAAGTTTCGAAGACGGTGTTGATATCGTTACATGGACGAAGATGAACATGGAGGAAAGGGGTGATGAACGTTCTCCTTTCTGTTTCCTTGACGAAGAGATTGGTTGGTGGTTGGAACAAGAGAAAGCGAAAGCAGTGGAACTATTGCAATTAGCACTTGCTTGCACTCAGTTGTCATGCGAGGCTAGACCTTCGATGAGAGAAGTTGTGAAGTCTTTGGCCAAATTGAAATGAAATGAAGGAAATAGCCAACTCGCGAGCTGTTGGTCGCGTTCTGAGATTATGATGAGTTAAACCTCGCGAGCAATGATCTCCTTTAGGCTGACTGTGTCCTGCGGCTCTACTTGCGGGTCATACTGGTCTCAATCATGTGTTACGTATGGATTTTCAAATGCGCAGAAAAATTACATTAAATTGTGTAATACGTATACGAAAGCATCTTGTTCATACGAGGAAAAATATGTAAAGTTTTTTCGTAAACTTGTTGAAGAGAAATGTGAATAGAAATTTCTCAATATTTCATACGGACATCGAATGGGTAACATGTATAACATCACGCTTTAAAGTCATCGTCATCATCATTCGAGTCTTATCTTATTATTTAATGTTGATTATATAACAAAAATTTCGTCAAAGATTTTTATCAACTGTTATAGTCGTTTTTAAATTTAAAAAATTTAAATTATTCTTAATAACATCGTACTATCTTATTTTAAACATTTTTTTAATTTTTTTACCGACATCTATTAAGATCTGATCACATCTTTTAACTCGATGTCAAGTTTACATATGTATAAACCACTTAAATCTACTTTTTTTTCATTTTTTTATCAATTATAACTATCTCTAAATTCTCACGTAAACTCTTATTTCTAATTTTATCTTTCTTAATTTTATCACATATCTATCTCAATATTCTTATATCTACTACACATATTTTGTTAATATATTTTTTTACACTGTCCAACAATTAATATCATACAATAAAATAAATCTTATTGTTGTTCTATAAATTTTTTTTAATTTCACTGGTATACGACGAAACATCACACTTTAAAGTATTCCCAAGAAATGTTCTATTTCAACATATGAATTTAAAAAAGTTGGCTCACACCGAAGTTAGCCGTGTCTTTTGGATCAACCCTGTTGAATTCTCGTTAACACAAATTAGATGGAAATATATTGCACTAACATATTTCATTTTGAATGATACAATAATAACAATAATAATAATAATAATAATAAAACAATCGAATCAAATTGACAATGCTCCTCCCCTGACACAGTACATAGTTGTTGCATCACGACAAATCCTGACTCACACAATCTTTTAAAGATAGATCATAGAATCCGCTCTCTCTCTCTCTCTCTCTCTCTCTCTCTCTCTCTATGCTGCTCCCCCACCGGCCCCCTGACGTTTTTTTTTCCTTTCAAAAGGCGCGGAGGGCAGATATGAGAATCTTATCTTTTTGCATATGAAAGCATGGATGGACGTAACGCCCTGAAAACAACCTTGGGAACGACAGGGTAGGATCGGCTAAAAGGAATGGCCGCTTTTAACGCGGTTACACCAGCTAGCTTTAAGGTTCAAAGAAGAGTTATGATGGAATCAAATGAGAAAAAGGGTACATTTTTTTCTATTATATTTATTTCCCACTACTTGAGTGGAAGGTAACATTTCAGAGATTCTTCCTCTTCCATGATTAACCCAGCAGTAAAACCTCCCGAGAGATGCTTTCCTCTTAGCGATGTCCTGCGACCCTATTGGTGGCCGTGAGCCCCGGCCCCGAGACGGTGCCGTGCACAAAAGGGATACAATCAAGTATGTAACCCACTTGTTCCCAGAAAGGAAAATATGGAAAAATCCTTCGAAAATGTGCTAACAGGAACTATTTTAGGGAGTATTCAAATGTATGTCACTCGGCCATGCAATGCAATGGGTCCTATATAATAGTTCCTGCGTTCGTCAAAACTCTATTTAATTGAGTGAGATTATAAATTTAATATTATTAAATATATTATTATTTTATTATTAATTTAATTTTTATATAAGTATTCAAGCTGGTCCAACCCAGACGCAATTAGAGTTGTCAATGGGTCAAATCTAGAGATGTCAATTAAGGTTGTCAATGGATTGGGCTGGCCTGACTTGTCCGCAGACTTAGTCCGATTTTGGATCGGGACGTAAGACTCTTTTTGTAAATATATTATTATTATTATTATTATTATAGTAGATATATTAAAATTATATATGATATAGAAAGAAAATAACCAGACTTTTTCGTGTCAAGTTGGGCTTAACTAGACTTTTCCTAGGCCCGAACTGAGCTATTCATACCGGGTCTATCTTCGGGCCTTAGTCGGATCCTGACCCGTTTTTAAAAAATTGCATCTGAGTTGGGCTTAACAAAGATCCAATAATTTTACAAAATTATAAAATCCGACTAAGTAAGGCCCGGCAATTCGAAAGAGTTTCTCCTCTTTTGTGTCTGCGACGGACACCTACTGCAGTCCGAAAGAGTTTTTCCTCTTTCATATGTCCGGTTGTGGTCGCGACACGTCCAGAATCCTCTCTCTCTCTCTCTCTCTCTCTCTCTCTCTCTCTCTCTATTTGTGGGAGAGGCATCGAGATCTACGCAAGAATCAGAATCTTACTTTGTGTAAAGACGAATGGACGTTTAAGCACTTTAAGCACCGCACCCTGGAAATAACCTGGAATGGAAATTGTTCCTTCTTCACCTTTCAATGAGTGGTGGTGCATCATGTAAATGGTTCTTACTTCACCTTTTGATACTATTTTTTGACGTCGCTAATTGATATGTGCAACCACCGTTACTTTTATGAAGTGTCCACTGTTTGCTTGCTGTGAAATATTGATGTGACATATTTTTATTTGCTAGAGTCAAATTTAGTTTGAAAATAAAGCTAGTAATTTGATTTCCTTTCTAGAGAGGTTTTAAGTTTAAATCTCGCTTCTGACAATTGTGCGCGAAATATGATTTAGAGAGTCTGTTATGGTCTTACGGCGAGACCCACAAAGGAAATTTTCTATTGCGTAGAACTTCTTAAACTAGAATGGTCACCTACTCAAGTGGAATGAACTGTATACGCGATTGATTATGAGATCGAGGGGGAAATCCTCCTGATTAAAACAATATTACAGAGATTGCCTAGAATTTGTATATATCTGGACAAGAAAAAAAATCTTAAGAATCCACTTTCTCCACTTGATAACAAAGAGTATGTTCTGCACAGGCTGTCATTAACTAGAGATCGAGTATGCCATCGTCCGACAGACGGGAGGTTCTTCAGAAAATCCCAATTAGTTCCTGTGAGTACCCGAAGTGGACAAGTTTTTCTTAAACAGCTAATCTATCGAGACCTCTAAGTTTCAAATCCACTGCTTTTGCAGAGTATCCCCTAACCCATGAAACTGAGTTCCTAACACAGTTGGCCTCTCCTCCAAGAAGATGCCATTTAGTTACATATAAATCAACTGAACAGTAATTCCTGCTAAATACCAATCACCAGCATTTACTCCGGAACCCCCAATTCCACTGCCGTTGCCGGCTTTTTTAAAATTTTATAGTGCGGTTAGACGTCATACACCTGAAAAAGGATTTCATGAAACTGGTTATCAGACTGTCACTTTAATCAAGGAAAAAGTGACCCATCAATGCAAGACACAAATTTCCAACGTGAATATGCCAGGTCCAGTAGCTTCAGAGACCGAGTATTGGCATGCAATCTATCAAGCATCAAGAAAGAAGGGTTTTTGCAGTTTCTGTCCTGAAAAACTTTCACATTAGAGAAAATAACCTCTGTAACTTACATATTGCTTTCATAGCTAAGAATCATCAAAAGTGAGGAATATTCATTCGACACCAAAGAGAAATGGAAAAAATGACAAGAATACACTCGCTAAAAGATGTAAAGAAGATGGGTGAAAGTACAGAGAGATGCCAACTACTATCTTGGAAACAAGTCCAACTATTTTGCATGGATAACCTGATAAACATCAGTTATAGGCTGCAAATTTTGGACGGGCAACCTGCAACCAATGGAGTCAACCTGAAAGCCAGTTTTTTTTTTTTTTTGATAGGTGAGTTGGTAGGGGAGGGGAAATATGAGGAGGGCGCGAGATCAATCTTGTGCCCATCCCCGTCTCCCCCTTTTTTACAATAAGAGAGAGACCACAGTTTTACATCATGGACGGATCTAGAGTATATCCAGTGGAGTCACGTGACCCAACTGGATTGTAAAATCCTATTAGAAAAATTAAATTCCACCGTTAGTGACCCCATTAAATTGTAAAAGTCTTATTAGAAAAACTAAATTCTATCGTTAGTAATCTCACTAGATTAGGAACATAAATCTATAGGTGCATCATTAATGACCTCACTAAATAAATTTTCTAGATCCGTGTATAATTACATGTACTCAAGCTGACACAGAAAGACCAAAAACACTCTTAGAATGGTATGAAGTACAAAATAATTTTTAGTTTTTTGGAATGGACCAAATAAATTGAGTTCTTATGGGGTCAGGTTGACCAAGACAGAGATCCTCCTTTCCCTACTCCCGTCTGGCTTGTGCATGAAACACGTGTGCCAGGTCGACAACAACATGTTGATAGTGGCAGGTTGCTTGATAGCAGCTGCATGCTACCTCAAAGTGTTCGCAGCAATATATTAGTGCAGCATGTAAGGGAGGGATGGGTTTTAAAATCCTCAGACGTGAATCAGCAAGAGCAAAGGGGAGGTAATTTTAAACACCCATAAACCAGCTGGTCCAAGCACATGACTCACGTGAACTTTACATTTCAGCTAGGTGTTTATCGGCAAGCCAATAGGCAGAAAAGCATATGACATTTACACAGATTCTGATGAGAGTGTAAACCATGGACACTCTGCTCAGGATGCAAGGAGAAAGCTAAAGAATCTAAGATTTAATAAACAGCCATGCAAAGGAGAGAGAAGAGGATGAAAATTTGATCCAATATCGAAGTAATGGATAAGGAAGAGTAGGGCATAAACCGTCATAGGATCAGGGAATGCAATCTCAGAATATTCTCAAGAATCCTTTGAGAATCTTGCTCTCATCAGGTTGCCATTAATGAAACCTTCAAAGAAAATAAGTTTCCCGTCTCTTGTCATAAATATGTGAGAGCATAGGATGGAACATTTGAAGGCCCACACCACAGTGCTCCCTCCTTTCTCAACTTCAGGAAACCAGCCAAGAAGGAAATTGGAAGAGAGCTGGCTGAAGGCTCCTCCTAACACAGATGCCCATCTCTTCTGCCAGATCAAGCTGCCACGCTGACTCTACCTTGAGCTGCCATCACCCATCATCTGATTGTGCTGCAATGCAGCCACAATTCAAGCAACATGAAGAGGAGGAGGATGGAGAACTGCATTGGCAAACAAGCAAGCATGCCATACTCTCCCACCTTGTGCTTTCCAGCTCCACCTACTATTCTTCCCTGGCTGTGGCGCTGCTCTGCCCTCTGCCTAGCCATGTTGTGCAGCATACTGCACTAGTTAGCAGCTGCACTGTTTGAACTGTTGGCCTACGTCCCCCATGTGGATTTGATACAGTGATCATCATCATCATCAGAACCTTATCCCGTTATTTGTGGATTTGATACAATGATGTGAAGGTGAAACTCTGGCCATTACTCCAACAGCGCCACAATCCTGGCTTATATGAAACAGATCTAATATAATAAAAAGACTGACACTTTTTGGTTGGGGGCAAATTCTCAGATTTGTTCAGATGGGCATGAGGATGAGGACATAAGGCTAGACGTTTCTGAATCTATCCTTCGCACTCCGTGGATAAGAAAACAAGACATTGATGCTTGAAGAAATGTACAAGTTTTATAAAAGGAACTAAATCCCAATATACAAAAGGGAATGGCAAGCGTGATTTGGAAGCAAAATGATGTGCTCGACTGCTTCAAAAAAGGAGGATTTGGAGGATCTGCACATGTGCCTATATGAAGCCAGACGAGAAAGGAAGGGACATGATAAAACTTAAGGCTTCATTATGCCTATTCCAATATCCGTTAGAAAGTCGTATGATATCTCCAAGAGGCCATATATAGGTTTCCTAAAAGTGTACATTAATGGGACCGGCAAGTATATAACTGAAGCTGAATTTGCTTTTATTTTAATGGAAGACTACTGGTATACTTAAAAAATGAAAGGAGTATGATGCAAAATGATCCACCCCCTCCTCTGCAATTTGACCTACTCAGTTCGGAGAAGGTGGATCGTAGTAGCAAATACTTGCCCAACTACACTAGGCTGATGCCATATTGTCTGCAAGGTGGAAGGAAGACTAACCCACCCTATTCACACTGAAAAACTATGAAAGAGATTTTGGACTAAGTTTGATGAAAAGACTATAAAATGGAATCACTCTTCAATAATGATTGAATGTCATCACCGATCAGATATGTTTTAGAATAAGACTCTTCCAACTGGTATACCTCTTCACAATAGACAGTTCAGATCACAGGTTCAGGATCCTCACTAAGAGGTTCAGAGATAAGACTGTAAACAAATCAATACACTTGACAAGTAACTTTAATTCAACTCAGATATTACTCGAATTTGACTTGTTTAACGAAGTAAACGAATCGAGTTCAAACAAAATTTAAACTCGTTTCATAAACGAGTCGAGTATGAGCAAAGACCTGCTCAACTCGTTTAAGCTCGTAAATAAGTTTGTTTAATTTTTTAATTATAAAAATTATAAATATAATATTTTAAATATTATACTAAAATAGTTAAACAAGTAACTTGTGAAGAATCTTGAGATATGAGTTTGAAATAAGATAAATTTGGGTCTTATAAATAATTAATTTTTTAATTGTAGATTGAATTAGACTTATATACATACATACATACATATATATATATAACTCCTAAATTTAATTGGGCTCATTAAGATACTCATTAAAGACTTTAATTCGAGAGTATTTAAACGACCTAAACTTGAACAACTATTTTCAATACTCGATAAAATTCGAACTCGATTAAAAATTAACAAATAAAACTTGAACAATATAATACTCGGCTCTGCTCGACTCGTTTACACCCCTATTCAGAGAGAGATTGCTAGAGAAAGGGCTCATTGAGTGTCACGGCAGAGTGAGACACAATGATTTTCTAAGTGTGCTGGTCTACATGCTCAACCTGGACTGTATTCCAGAGGGAGTGATGAAGGGATTGACAGGTTTAGAAGGTGTTTAACGTGTGAAGGACAGGGCTGCATGAAATGGCCAGCTTTCATGGAATAAGAAACAAAAGCAGGAGTAAAGAAAAAAAAGTTTAGGATCTAAGAAATATGCAAAATTCATAGTCTACTTGGAAAATGGTCATAGAAGCCAGAAGATTATTCCAAATTGGAATTTGAGCAGAGAAAATGTGGCACTGTTGTAAGGGTTTTGGTACATGACGCCAAGGTAAAGGCCTGGAATTACATCGATGTGTAGGGATATCTCAAAAGCCGTGGCTCATCTGAGTCAACTGTTGCAACAGATGAGCTTAAAGTAAACATATCCCTGCTTGTCTGTGAAGGTATTCGTTATCTTGATATGCTACACATATGTCGATAAGTTCATCCTTTTCTGTGAAGGCATTCTTAAATACAGTGACACCTTTTCAAGATAACTAGTTGCCAGATACCTCACTTAATAAGGATAAAATTACCTAACAACTTAAAAGCTCACATTTAACCAAGCCAACCAAAAAGATCAACTTCCAAAAGAAAGTGGCTAATGGTAAATAGGAACACAATCAGAAAATTGACTCATGCATCATTTGACCTATTCTAGTACAAGGCTAAAAGTATCAAAGTGAAAACTTGGTTACTCTTCCAACTACCACAAAGACATTTTGATCTTGATCTCCTTAGTCTTGACCGTACCCCTTGTCATACTAAATTTGCACTAAGATGGCACCCGAGTTGTTCCTAAAAGATGCACATCTCAAACTATGATATTTTCTAGCCTTGTCAACGATCCTTGGTGATCCAAACTTGGATCCGAAACTATAGGATCCAGATCCGACCCAGATTCAAAGTAGGAACAAATTTCTGATCCGGATCTGGATCATGACCCAAAACCAAGATTTGGATCCAGGTCAAGATCCGTAATTAGGATTGCCTCTAGTGGGCCATTGACAGGACTACCTGCAACTCTTTATCTTTACATATTTTTTTTATCTTTACATATTTTCGGATCCTTTAAGTCTGAATTGGAGAAATCAAAATTTAAAAGTAGCAAATTAAGAAAAAGCAATGTTAATATCATTACCGTGCAGAGGCTATTTTTTCAACTTGGTTGATTCTTGAGATTGTATATTCACATTCATCAAAAGAGCGATAACATCTAGAAATACAATATCTACCAATGTTAAATGTCTATTGAAGTACACATCTTTTCTGGTGGTATTTTTTAGCAATGTTTCTGGTAGTATTGAAGTACACATTATCTTTTGCAGCAGTACTCTCCAACCCACCAACTCTCTTGTTGGAAAACTCATCCATGCCAATGCCAAAATATGGATTTGCAAATTATTTTGCTTCTGCAACAATGTAAATGAAAAGTAAATAAGCACTGATATCCTAACTGTATTTTTTCTTCTGATAATATAAAACAAGAAGAATATGGTACAGTTAGTGGACAAGCCAAGAGTCAGGAAAACAAAACTGTCTAAGTTTATCATTTCTTGAAAAGCGTATACATATGAATTACCTCCTGTTCTTCTACAGTGCTTGGCCACAGATTGAATACCAAAAAATGCTGTTGATCAGTAAGAGAACCATGCCTGATAAAGAAAGCTCCATATAAGAAGGGTGGCAAATTAGCATAGAGATGGGATAAGTTGGATGCAATTTAATTTTTCATTGTGAGGGTTTCCATCAAAGTGGTGCATTGTTCAAATAATCAGAAAATGCAACCAAACCAGATGTGAACATGGGTCCCTCCCCAGCCCTTTCTACCTGGTATGTGCTAGCCTACGGGCCAATAGTGGATGCAATTTAACTTGTCATAGATAGAAGCGACAGAGACGATGGGCTGGGATTCTTTCTTTTATGACATGGGCTGGGAGCAGCCAAAGTCAGGGAAACACTGACAAAGAAGAGAAAATCTCAAGATATCTAGCAAGCCTGACTGGGTAAACCATTAAATTACGCTTCTAAGTCCTGTCTTGTGACTTTTTTCCACCAACCAAACAGAAACAGAAAAAGGCCAAACGTCACGCTGCCAACTGGGAAAAACAAGGGTCAATCCATATCCACTTTTTCTTCAAGTATGTTGGTCTGAAATAAAAACAATGATAGCATCTCATGCCAAGTTTCACTTACTAATGGAGAAATAACTAACTTGTTGATGAACAATCCGTTTCAATTTTCAAATAACTCATTGCCATGCGAGTGCAGAAAACTCTGAAATTGAACCAGAGATTGAAACTTATAATGAAGCCACAGCAAGTGCATTTCAAGGTTCAAAGTAGGAGAATCATGAAAAGAATATACCTGAGGAAGCGGGGATAGAGATGGTTAGGTTTTCGTCTTCTCTCCCCCCGCCTCGACTGGTCCTGTTTCGTCTGAGTTCGTCAGGGAGGGGGCTTTCTGTGGCCAGCAAAGCCCCCTCCCCCGACCGCTTCGTCTCCGTCTCCTGTCGGCGGTGCTCTCCCCTAGCTGGGAAATTCTGTTTTGGGAATAGCTTCCCATTTTGTCCTCCTACTTCGTAGGAGATCTGTCTCCAATACTTTGGAGTGCCTTCACCTGCTTCGTCAGTGGCTGTTTCTCAGATCACCTCTGAGTTCCTAGTATGTTAGGTCTGTGTTTTCCCTTTGATCGTGCCTGATGTTTTCAGGTTCTCCTCTCCCCCTTGTACGGAACAGGATCGGAGGGTGTTTGGTTGCAGGTGGATGCTGGGAGGTTGGTCTTTCTCCTGCTTCCCCTGTGGTTTCTCAGCTCTGCATCACCGCCTTCGCCGCCATTGTCTCTTCTGCTGTCTACATCTTTGGGGTCTGGCCAAGATCTTGTTGGAGAACTTCTTCTCCTGTGCTGTTTTGGGGCATCTCGGCAGCATCTTCCAGTTTCACCCTCGTCGAGCTCCTCCTTGGCTAAGTTGAAGTCCATGGGTTCGCGTACCCACGCCGTGATGCCACCGGTGATCCCCGGCATCCTTGTGCAATGGTTGGAGTTGATCTTCTTCTCTATCTTGTAGGTGTATGGATGCTTGCCCTTCATGTAAGGACCGTGGGTCCATGTAATCCTTCCCCTTGTTGGCACGGCACTCTGTTTTTGGCAGTTCTCCCCTTTGCGTGTAGGATGTTCTCAGCATGGCAGGTGGGTTGTGGGATGGGGATCCCATATGACCCCTCTCTTGCTGTTGATGTATTATTTCCTTCTTGAATTCAAGTTAGCAGCTACCTTTCATGTCAAAGAAAAGAAAAGAATATACCTGAGATTTGAGTTTGTTCTCACGCAATATAAAGATCAATCCTCCCAACAATAAACATATACCATGCCCCCAGTCACCAAACATCACAACAAACAGAAAAGGAAATGTAATAACAGTGTAGACCGTAGGAGTTGCCTCTTGATATCGCACAACACTGCAGTGAGGTCATGATATTAGTAATTTTGAATTAGAATTAAGAAATGAAAAAAACCTATCTTGAGCCAGATGTAGGTTTATCATTCCTCCCACTTTTTTCTCAATACACATTACTACATATATATATATATGGTGAATAAGAATAGTATCACCCAGCATATGTATCAAGTTTGAAACTTTTAGGAAGGAGCTAGATCTGTGAATATATGGAACTCAACACAGATAAAACCCTTCCTGGTTGCTGCTGGTCATAGCCGCCCCTTCCTGGTTGCTGTCCTTGGGGCACCAGCCATGGCTGCCCTTGGGGGGGGGGGGGGCACCCCACCCTCCCCCCTGCTTGCTGCTGCTTGCGCACCCTCTCCTGCTGCTGTTCTGGGTGCTTCAAGTTCTGCCATAGATGCAGCTGCTGCTGGCGATGGGCTCTCTTCTCCAGCTGCTGTGTCACCTGCTCTGAGTGGTCTTGCTGCTGCTGGGCCACCCTCTGCTTCGCCACCTCCTGCTGCTGGTCTGGGTGTGCAGGCCCCTGTTGCTGGGAACCCGCACATGGCAGCTGGTGCCATGCTTGCGTACCCTGGCCACTTCTGGCCCGCCCCTGCCCATGCTGCTAGCGTCCCTGCTCCAGCAACCCTAGGCGTCCGCGTCCCCCAGCTGGTTCCTGCTCAAGGGCGTGATCCTCCTGTTGCTACAGCCCGAGCACCAAACGTTGCTGCTGATGCGCCTGCTTTCACTGCTGGGTCTCCCATCTCTCTGGCCGCCAACAGCCCTGGTTCGTTGGATGGTAGGCCTGCACCTCCCCCCTGGTACATCTGCTTCGCCAGCAGCCCCTCCTTGCCCCTGGAGTGCACCCCACGCACCCACTCTTTCTGCTGCTGGCCCCTCGTTTGCTCAAGTGCTTCTGCAGTCCATTTCGCCCCCTGTCCTTCCTCTGGTTGTTCATGGACCTGCAGTCACAGACCAAGGTGAACCTGCTGTCTTTTTCACCATGGAAGAGATCAAGGTGTCTTGCAAGCCACTAGACTTTGCTGTGATCGCCAGGACACCACAGGGCCGCCCCCTTTTTCAAGACATCAGATCACACTTTGCACAGAGATTCACATTCAAACAAGACTTCTTCATCAGTGCACTGGATGGCCACCATCTTCTCATCCGATTCCAGAACAAAGAAGACTTCCAGCTGGTGCTGCTCAAAGAATCGCTATATGTCCAAGGCAGACTTTTCTACTTTTTCAAATGGACAATGGACTTCTCCCCCGACAAGGATTGCCCCATCATCCCCATGTGGATTGAGCTGCCAGCCCTCCCAGCTAACTTCTACAACACTGCCATGGTATGTACCCTAGCTGGAAGCATTGGCCCTGTGCTTAAGGTAGACAGGAATACCATCTGCTTAACCCGCACACAAGCTGCTCGAGTGAATGTCCAGTTGGACATCTCAAAGAGACTGCCAGAGCGAATCTGGGTAGGCATCGGTGCAGGCGGTTATTGGCAACCAGTAACATACCCAGACCCTCCTAAGTTCTGTAATACCTGCAAACGGCTGGGCCATGTGGCATCAAACTGTAAGAAAGGTGTGCCAACCAGAATTCCAAGTCTGGAGCTCCCATTCTTCGTCAATCGGTTTCCAAACCAGTATGGCAGGCCGTTAAACCTATGGGCAATGCATCCAATGATGCGACTGGTCATGAAGGCAATGATGTGGGTGCAGCAAGCAAGATGGCAGCTGGCTGCATAGCCCTCTCTTCTCCTTAAGTTGCTGCACACCAGGCATTTGATGGACTGCCCTAGCATGTTCAGAAGGGCATGGCATGTGCAACAGGCCCCCCTGTTGTCCCCCCCCAGAGAGTCAAGCAGTGCGGCTGCTAGTTGCACAGTCCTACCTTCTCCTCCGACTGATGCACAGCAGGTGTTTGATGGATCGCCCCAACCAGTTCAGAACAACACGCAGGGCCATCAGCCAGCTATATGTGCAACACATGTGCTCGACGATATGCCGTCCCAACTTTCAGATGCACAAGCAACCAGCACCTTCTCAATTTCTGCCCCGATGTCTTCTGGTGGTGCAGCAGCAAGCGCCACCTTCACAGTCGACTGTACCACTCCGACTGAGGATGCAAATAAGCCAACGCCTCAATCACCTCATGCTTTGAACGCTGCAGCCCCTGCTTGGAGGCCAACCTCAAGCCCCCAACCAGAAAAGGATGCAGTCCTTCTTGAGGACCCAAGACAGTTTGCTAAGTTTTTGGAAAACATTTCTGCTGAAGGCACCCTGTCTCCCCCTGATGTCAAGGGCACTGCATTGGCAGCCACGCCGTCTTCTGGGGATGCACCTTCAGCCCCCCGTATGTCCTTCGCCGACGCACAACGAAAGAAGACTAAAAGGGGCGAGGTCCGCATGATTACAACTAAACCCCCGCCCCCGAGATCCCCATTTGCAGCGCCCATAGGGGCAGCACCGTTTCTGCCATCTTATCCTCCATTCGCTGCACACTCCGCAGAAACTTCCCAACCGAGCATGGAGGGCAGCACCGATGGTCATGAGATTTGTCTCCCTGTGCAATATGGCATAAGAAGCATCCCAGGCCTTGAGGGTGAGGACGTGGACCTGCTCCAACTCCACAGCAGCTGGGTAGGTCCAGTTGATCCCCCAAAATTGCGACCACATCAACCAAGAGTCAGGACACGCAGCACATTTCGACGTGTGAACTCAGCTGAGGAGTTAGGGGACTGATCATAGTTTGTTCTCTTCGTTTCTTGGGCCAATGCTTCATGCACATTTGGCCCCTCTGCGCAGAGTGTCCTAGTATGAGCCCACGTTGCTTATGTACTTTTCTTTTCATGTTTCATATATGTAGAAAATCTGTCTAGCTGATTGTGACATAGGAGGTTCACTCTCTTGTCGTATCAATCTAGATATCGCCATATTAAAAAGAAAAACACAGATAAAACCTAAGAAAATTCTGATAAATCTCAAGTATGATGCCCTATGTTGGTTTCTGGGAAACACTTGTGCAACATCGGAAGGGAATCTAAAATTGAGATTATTCTGTCCAACAACATTCACATATTTAAAAACAAGAAATAAACCTATTTAAAAACAAGAAATCAGCTTACCTAATCCGTGGCGAGTTTTTAAGACATCTGTGTTGAAAAGAAAGAGAGTTTTAGACATCAAGACAGTCAGGATAATTTTAGTCACCCCAGTCTCCGGCAAAACTCTGTCCAAGTACTTCTGCAGAATATTTTAACCAGATTTGTACCATGAAGAACCATAACAAATCGAATCTAATTTCCATGGAACACCAGTCACCATACATAAGGACAGAAGTGGGAAATGAAAGGAGGAAAAAAATACTCTCATCGGCGATAGAATACAAACATGGCCGAATGGGTCCCTGAGCATGCCAGAGATCCCCGCACCACAGGGACCCTCGCTCTCCAAGAGCACTCCTTTGCAAAATTCAGCAGAGGAGATAGGAAAAAGCCAGGTTAAATCTGGAGTGGAATAAAGAAGAAAACCCTAGAATGGAGAGGGCAGGAGATACCCTGAACATTAGAGATCTCCGAGTGGAGATGAGGGAAGAGAACCTCTAAACAAAGATGCTTCTTCACACAAACAAAACGAATGGGGGATAGAGAGAAAGGGGTGGTGAAGAAGAAGACGGAGTACCAGACACCAAAACGAAGGGCGAAGGGTGTCTCCTGGCTCCTCCCCTCGACGCCCAGAGGCAAGATCTTTGCCGTCGCTGCTGCGGTGCCACCATTGGATCGGACTTTTGCCGCCGCTGCTGCAGTAGATTCGGATCAGGAGGAGGATCGCTGATATGGTCTGCGGAGGTAGAAGACACCCTAGAAGGCTAGAAAGATGGGAAACGGGAAACAGGAGAGGGGAATTGGGAAGGAGTCTCCTTTTATTCGGTTCGGGTTTTCGGCGCCCCGGAGCTAGAACCCGAAATCAGACATTTCGGGGCAGAAACACTCGCCCCGAATTCAGAAAGAGCTGTTATTTCAGGTCAAAAAAATTGATCTGAATTTGATTTCAATTTCGGATCCGGATTGAGTTTTGGATCTTGTGGATCCATTGACAGGGCTAATATTTTCCTAGAAGAACGACAAATTTGGCAATTCTTTATTGCATTCATTCTCCTTTTTCTCCTCTTGTTCCCCAATCAGATCAATGTGATTGGTGACCTATGGAACCTAGTTATAACAAGAAAAAGTGAAAAACCCAGCAACAATCAACCAATGTCTATAGCTACCTTTTACAACTTAATTTGGAGAGTATTGGATGAGATATTCTAAATAGATAACCACTCATCTGGTTCAAAGAATATGAAAAGGCCAGACAAGGAAGAAAATACGAGAACAGTAAAACATGAAGGTTGAAATGAAGTACCAAAGACATTAGCAACTAAACACCGTCCTTTGGTACTGTATCACTCAAATGTAAGAGCCATCAGCACTATTTAGGGACAAGTTTACATGTACGCTAGAGAAAGATGAGGAGAAGAGACAACAAAGTCTTAAAGCTCACACATCTCGTAGAAGACACCTTCTTGACCAGAAAACCCTCATTAATTTTAACCCATTCCCAAATGAGGTGAAACAACGAAACACATCTATATTTCTCTATAAATGCGACATTTGTCCAATTTGGACGTTGATGCACTTATATTAACTAAGACCAGGACGGAATATTCACCGACAAAGGGAGCGGGGAATGGATTCATGTGATCTCCTGATCGCTGTGCTTCCATGATTGCCCTTGTTTCTTAGCTTACAAGTATTTCATCAAAACATTCTAACCATAGGAAGATCAAAATTTGACTATCCCTACTACAGCTGTGTCGCTAGACACAACAATATGACAAAATTTGCAGTTTCTGGACAGTTCCCCTACCTTGCTAATCACCGAAGCATTCACAGAGTAAACATAAACATAACACATGCTATCGTCATTCCAGCCATCCAGGAACCACAACCGGCGAGATCAACAAGAACAAAACAACCATATCCTAAGAAGAATAATAGCGGCCATCTAGGTCACATGTTCCGACAAACCAAAACAAATAAGCATTTTCAAAAGCACCAGGTCCCTGAGGATTAAAAACGAGTGACAACGACAGTACAACAAACATAAAGCAAATCAATCACACACCAAACATCGAAAATGCAACAGGCAGACGATCCAGATACCCAAATCCCAACAGCAACCAGAGCATGATAAACAAAACGATTGGGAGGGTGGGGACGAGAGGCATCAACCAACACAGACGAGTGTGACCTCCGTAACAAAGGGAGGAGATGGGCAGGACGAGCCGACCTGTTGGGAGATGGCCTTCTGGGCGATCATGTAGTCCTTGTGGAGGAAATAGAAGACCAGCCCAGAGGCCGCGGCCGCGAAGAAGGACGACAGCCTCGCCCTCAGCATGCATGGCAGGAGCCTCTCCCTCCCACCAATTCCTCGCCTCCGCGTCCGCGGGTCGCCGCCTCCCGGCCGGCTCTGTCTCCTCCCCACGAGGACGGGGTAGATCGATATGATGCGACGCGTCCACTATGGGTGCGTAGGCCTAAATCTATTTAGTACAAATTAATTTTATAATAATGATGACGTAAATAAAAAATTATATTTCTATGAGATTTTTTAAATAATTTAATTTTAAAAAATATTGACACAAATATGTAGAGTTATAACATATTTATAAATATATACCTCTCATTACACTAATTCAATATAACTTACGTACTTTTTACATACATTCTTTCTATGTAGTTTATATTAGGAAAAATTAATTAGAAGTATCTGCATGTAATAGGGAGGTCTTTACTGTAATATAATTTAACGTATATTATAACAGAAAATAACACTTACTATAATGAGTTACAGGTCTGTCAGTGACTAGAAAATAAGTCAAATATCTATTAGGGACTTCTAATTAATTTATCCTTTATATTAATACTTTCTTTGTAATTTACACTCTTTCTATGTAGTTTACATTAATTTAGTATAACTTACACATATATAAGTTGCAGAGAGGGTAAACTACAGAAAATATGTAAGTTACACTGAATTAGTGTTAGTGAGAGGCATATATTTGTAAATATGTTAGAATTGAGTATATTTATGTATTTTTTAAAATAAGATTATTTTAAAAAAAATCCCTTCTATTAATTAAGAAATATAATTTAATACAATTTATCTTTTCATAATTAATAAAATGTTTTTTATAAACTATGTTATTATTATTGTAAAATTGTCTCCAACCATTTTGGTTAAAATGTGACTAAAGAAAAAGTGCGACAGGAAAGATGATAAAAATTGTGACTGTTAGTGTGATCGAAAAAAAAAAGTCAAAATTTTCTTATCAAAATGTTATCAATTTCAAGTAACTTTTTAAGTATGTTTTAAGCATAATTTTTGTTGGGTCGAAGTTGGTTGAGTGTCTATGAGATCGGGAAATTGAGGGTTTGAAAAAAGAGCACTTCCCCTCTTGTGTGTATGTGGGTTTTGTCCTATATTAGAAACCACAAGAAAATTAGAAGGCCTTGTTTCTCCTTGTGCTTTCAAGGACTTACTCCAATGGAATTAGTAGGAGCTATGCCCATTACCACAAGCACACGTGCCAGGTCGGGCTCGGCTCGGCTCATACGTGTCAGCCGAGCCGAGCGGGGCACACACGTGTAAGGAGTTAATAGGCCGACCTTCTGGGGGTTCTCTTTTTGCTTTTCCTTTTTCCTCAATCTTGGATAAACCCAGGGGACGCGTACGTTCCTGGAGGGAATCGTGTTGGAGTTGGGTGTGTGTAGTCGTGATATAACTAGAGAGAGAGAGAGAGAGAGAGCCCAACGCATGGTTATGGCTTTAGTCTTCTCTCTCTCTCGATCTCTATTGTGTCGACGACTGCTATGACGATCACAGGGGAACCGCTCGCCTCTGACGTCAATAATTCCCTGCCTATGTCTCCTCTCTGGTTTCTGGCTACATCGATGTCCTTATCTTTCGGCCGCACCGACGTTCTTGTTCTCGACATTCCTGTGGCAATGCATATGGTGCATGCATCTCAACCCTAACTCCTTCATATATTCAACAATAGAAGAGGAATCAGGTTTTTATATATAGCTTTCGTTTTACGAAATCGATCTTGTGCAAGACAAATTCTATTGTTCGTGGTTGTACCCTGGGAGAAGGTCGTCGTATCCCAATCGCACCGTATAGTGGGGGCAACACTTTCTCTAAGGTGAGTTCCGTAATGGAGCACCTCCACAGATTGTCTTTATCTTACATTTTTTCCACTACAATCCTGCATATTATCAATTTACTCATGTTAAATTTTTATTTTTGGGGTGAGTCTATAAACATGTTGTTTCTCGTTATGTTTGCCATATGATTTACACTATATCACTTGTTGATGAATTACCATGATCCATGCCAAATTACCACTGTTTCTTTAACAATCTTAGATAAAGTATCATTCATGGCTTCATCCTCATCGTTTAGCCCCGAAGAGAACATGTCGGGAATGCCTGCAAAATTTATAGGGCAACACTTCAAACGTTGGCAACAACGGATGAAGATTTGGATCACTATGATCGGGTTGATCTCGATTATAGAGTCTGATCCTCCTAAAGTGATTGAGGGTGATTATGCAAGTGCATCTAAGGTTTAGAAATGGAAGGAGAAAGATAGACTCGGACATGGATGCATACTTATTGCACTGTCGGATGTCTTGTTTGATATCTATAGCTCTTCTACGTTCCTAACCTCTAAGGCACTATGAAATACAATATCGAGGACCAAGGTCTGGAGAAGTATTCTGTGGGCAAGTTCTTCAAGTTTCACATGGTGGAGGGTGGATCTATAGCTGAACATGCACATGAGTTTCTCTTTATGATCCATGATTTGGCAGAAGCTGATATGAAACTCCCAGAAAAATTTCAAGTCATGTGTATAATTGAGAAATTTTCAAAAACTTGGGAGGATTTTGAAATGGCCCTTAAACATAGAAAGGAATCTATTTCTCTTGATAACTTGATGAGAGTTATTGCCATTGAAGAGGAGCACAGGAAGGAGAAACAGGAATGCATGTGGAAGCTAGTGCAAACTTTATGGTAAAATATATGAACAAAGATCTTAAAGGCAAACCCAAGGTAGGTTCCACTACACAAATGAAACCTAAAGGAAAGATACAAAAGAAGAAGAAGTCTGAAGAATGCTGAGTGTGTGGTCAAAAGGGTCATTTCCGTAGAGACTATTCTAAACGGAAAGAAAAATTGACCCATAAAGCTACTGAAAATCCAGCTCAGGTCAATGTGGTGACTGAAGGAGATTCTTCTGATGACGCGTATGTTTCTCTAAACCCTCAGCTATTTACCATTTATGAACCTAATGAGTGGTTAGTAGATATAGGAGCCAATGTACATCTATGTGCTAATAGGGCTAACTTTCTTAGGCCACCCGTGATTGCTCCGTGACAATGGGAAATGGAAGCATTGTGAGTGTAATGGGAACTGGACGCGCGGACCTGAAGTTTACTTCAGGACGTTTATTGTCTCTTCACAGTGTGCACCATGTTCCACATGTTAGGAGGAACATCTTATCAAGTTCTAGGATGGTTATGGAGGGTTATGAGTTAAACTTTAAATATAATAAAGTTGTGATTTTGTGTCAGAAAACTTTTATCGGTAAATGTTATTTATCTAATGTGTTATTTAAAGTGTATGTGAACCATGTGATGGATAAAAGTTTAGATGTTGATGTTGTTTTTACATCTATTTATGTGGCATATAATGTCGTTGATTCATCTAATTTATGGCATGGACGTTTAGGACAAATCAATTTCAATTTTTTGAAACAAATGATGAACTTGAAACTGATTCCTAATTATGCTATTGATAATTCTAAACAATGTGATATATATGTTCAGGCTAAACAACCCAAAAAGTCATTTAGGTATGTGGTGAGAGATTTAGAAATTTTGGATCTTGTGTACTCTGATATCTGTGAATTCAATAGTATATTGACTAGGGATCACAAAAAAAAAATTTCATTATCTTTATAGATGACTGTAGTAGATACTGTTATGTGTATTTACTTAAGTCTAAGGATGAAATTTTACAGAAGTTTATCATCTTTAAGAAAGAAACAGAAGCACAAACAGATCATGTGCTTAAAAGGTTGAGATCAAATAGGGTGGTGAGTATACCTCTAACCAATTTGTTGAATACTGCCAAGAAAATGGCATTATTCATGAGACAACTGCCCCCTATTCTCCATAGTCTAATGGGATTGCAGAACGAAAGAATCGTGTATTTATAGACATGGTCAACTCTCTCCTGTAGAGTTCAAGACTGCCCAACTATATATGGGGGAGGCATTGAATATAGCTTGTCGTATTCTGAATTATGTTCCCTTGAAACACAAAGATAGTAGTCCTTATGAACTTTGGAGAATCAAAAAGTCTAGCTTGAAATGCCTTAAAGTGTGGGGGTGCCTTGCAAAGGCACTTATCCCTGAACACAAGAGGAAAAAGTTGGGACCTAAAACTGTTGATACGGTCTTTCTTGACTATGCTGAAAATAGTTATGCGTACAAGTTTCTAGTGATTAAATCTAAGATTCCTAGTATAGATGTTAACACCATAGTTGAGTTTGTGATGCCACATTTTTTTAGAATGTGTTTCCTATGAAGAATGGCCTACCTTAATCTTCTTCTTCAAGGACTGGGCCCTCTACATCTACATTTTCAGATCACATAGAAAAGATGACAAACATATATATATATATATATATATATATATATATATATGCTAATATCAAAGATCATCCTCTCATAATAAAATTTTGATATATTTCAAAAATTAAAAAATTAAATGCTAGGTAGATCATGCTAGAGTTTGAAGCTAGGGTTAAACATGGTTTGATTCGGTTCATGGCCATTTCAAATCGAACTAGTTCACTTCAGTTCATGGTTTGGACTTTTAAACTTTTTTGAGATCGTTGGTTCTCGTTAGTTTTGTAGTTGTTTACTACTTAGACATAAGTTTTTAAACTTATTATTGACTGAGGACTTTTGATCTTTAGATATGTTGACATTTATGAATTAATCAAATTGAATTTAGAGAGTTAGAAATCTTAAATTAAAAAAATTAAAATTAAAATAAAGATTTAAGACTTTTGAGCATTTAGTTATGAACTTTTGATAATATCTCATATCACAACATTCAAATTTCATTTTCTAAAAGGTTGTCCTCCTGGTAGGACAATTAGAACTAACTTTTTAATCCATATTCATAAAGTATTATATCAAAATTAGTCTGATGTCTATGGCAGCAAGTCTAATTCAGAGTTTGCGTTTACCTCGAATGGAGGAATAGTAAATTGGAAGAGTTCCAAGCAAGAGACTATTGCTAACTCCACCACTGAGGCGGAGTACAATGCTGTTGCAGAAACAACAAAGGAATTGGTCTAGATGAAGAAGTTCATCACAGATCTAGGAGTGGTGTCTAGCCATGAAAAAGTCAATTCCATTGTTTTGCGATAACAACGGGGCGATTGCTCAAGCAAAGGAATCCAAGTCTCATCAGAAGTCCAAGCACGTTCTGAGGAGGTTCCAATTGATCAGAGAGATCGTGACCCGTGGTGATGTAGTAGTAGAAATAGTTCATTCCAAAGATAATATTGCAGATCTTCGAACAAAGCTATTGACTCAGATTGTTTTTGAGTGACACCGAGGTCTGATAGGGATCAGACATGTAGGTGATTGACTTTAGGTCAAGTGGGAGATTTCTAGTTATGAGTGTCATGCAAGCCAACTCACATTAGTGATGGTACTTGTAATCTTGTACTAATCTCTTTTAGTAATAATATTAATGATATTTTCTCACTTTATATTACATGCACATGATGATGTTTCTATATTTTGATGTCCATGGGTTTGTGCAATGAGGATGATCATCATGATGAGATCATGATAATAAGACTTACCCTCTTTAAAGATAGATCCTAAATATTCCTGGGCATAGGTTACTCGAGAAAGACATCAGAATAATCAGACATACCAGTGTACTGTATACTCGTCCATATGATGGAGATAGTTGGTCTCATAACTACTTATGTGAAGACACTAGGGGTATGTTGCAGGTGCTCATTGAAGAATGAGTTTACTGAATGATCCACTCTCGGAATGTTGTATAGTTGACAATACCTGATTGTTAGATAGTGATGTATTGTTTGAGTACTCCATTCTTTGATACTAGATTTATAGTTCTGGAAGTTCCAGATCTAGTACAACAGGTTATTAAGAATGGTAGCCAACCTTACGAAGGAAATTGTGTGTCAATAAATGATCATCCACTCTCAGCATCATGAGAGGAATATCCTATGTGTTCTTGCTCGGGCAAATCCTTGCAAGGGTCAATCAGATTGAGAGAGAAAGAGTTCTTCGGGAGAATCTGATAAGAGTAAGAATCAAATGGATTCCGTATAGGCCTGACAGTACCATGACTTATATATGGTCTCTGGGATATTAGTTGGATGAGAGACTAAAGGTACACGGTAACTATGGGCAAAAAGTTATAATGGATTTGATCCTTCTACACTATCTAGGGACTATATCATAGTAGCTTGGTACGTCCATAGTCGATGAGTTGAGTAAATTATTATGGAGATAATAATTCACTAAGTCAGATAGAGTTCTGAGTCAGAAGGATTCTAACGGGTGCAAGTCACGGGCAACTCGGTATTGGGCCCAGATGGTCACACACAAAAGGTAGTTGACACAACGATAATAGAGGATTGTATAAGAGTTATATAATAAGCTCTTTTCTAACCAAGGACAGAGACAAGATAGTCGGTCATGAGGATGATCCTAGCAACGGAATTGATTCTTGTCAGGATGGTCCTGGCGACATAGTCAATTGTTGCTAGGACTCATGGCGACATGATTGATTGTCGCTAAGAATGTCTTGGCAACATTGTTGTCATGCCCCGCTAATTTAGCAGCGGAATAAATCAGGGAGGCATGAACAACGTGTATAGTAATGTAAATTGCGCATACATTCGCAAATATCAGAGCAACTAATGAACAATAATTGAAATAAAACTCATCATTTTATTGATAATTCATCTAAACTATTACAACCACTAATTCAGAGCCAAACATAGGGCTCAATAACTTCATTACATTTAAAAAGAAATTTAAAGCAAATATCTAACTAGACTCTAAGGTACTGGGAACAATCCATCGCTATGACTCCAGGTCGCTCATTACTCCAGTCCAAACCCTTTGTTGTGAGTAAGGTCATCATTCGACTTACCTGAAAACACAATAACAAATAATGCAGGGTGAGCGATAACGCTCAGTAGGACTTAATATCTCGTGTAAACAAGCATGCTTTAAGTGATTAATGTCTTGTAACGCAGGTTAACTAGAGAGAACGATCATGTATAGTCAAGAAAGTAATAGTACAAGATAACAAGTGAACGATAATACATTTCTCAAGAGTATTGCAAAATTAGGATGACAATAAAATGAGATAGAGTGTAACAAGATAGTGTATAACAAGATAGCGTGTATCAAAATGACATGTAATGGGATAGCTTCTATCAAGGTGGCGTGTAACGAGATAGCTTGTAAAGAGATAACATGTAATGATATAACGTGTATGGTTGCACCACAGTGCACTAGTCGAGTACGACAATAGTCACTTTGGGACAGTAGCCGTTTAACGAATAGTACAGTATGTCTGAACTCCTTAGACTACTGTTATAACAGTCAGTGCTAACACAGTAATAGCACCGAAATGATACAGTATGTCTGAACTCCTCAGACTAACCAAATCAGTATAGTCAAGTCAGAACCAGTGTAATGCAGAACACCGTCAATAGCCCCTGCAGATATTTTCGGGTGGCTCTCTGCCCCCAGGACTAGATTGGAGCCCCTCGGTCTTCGTACCCTGCACAGTATGCATTCAAGTCAGTAGGGTCACCGGACCCATATTATGGCGCTAGACAGTCATGTATAGTACAAGCAATGGGAGCCACAACAGCTCAAGAGTCTCAAGAGAGTACTAGATGAATAGACGAGAGTACAAGGATAGTAGATAAGATAGGAGTATATTTGTAAAGCAACGATAATCCACGAGAGTAACGGTTGCACAGCACCAGGTCGGGCACCTGCAGTCTGGTAGAAGTCACACACGCCCCACTAGTCGTGCTGTGTACATGAGCCAGGTGGTCCGGCGTGATCACAAGATAAGAGAGATCTCACTAAGGCCGTTTGGATCGTACTGATCCCTAAAAGTGTAATGGGATTTAAAGGGTACAACTAGCTCGTCGGCTAAGGACGTGCGCCAAAACCAAGAAGACTTATGGAGGCCTTGACAAGGAGTCCCTGGCCCAGTCAAGAGTATTCCCGATGGAGAGGTGGTCCAAGTCAAGAGAAAGTGTGTAGAAAATGGTCCGTCGTGCCTCGAGTGCTCGAAGGCAGAGGGATGCGATAACAGTGTACAAATCACACGAATAAAATGAAGACATGTGTCATTTAAATAATAGAGAAATTAGGTAATTAGTTTCACTTAATTACCAGATACATGATTGAGTAATTTACTAAGATTTAATGGCAACATGATGGTTAAGTGTGTGCAAGTGTATGAAATCAAAAGAGCATGATGGATTGTGCAGAAAGCTTTTAAATTAATTAGATTCATGTAATTTATTACACATTAATATTTATTCAGATCAAATTATGAATAATAATGTTTAATTAAGGCTAAACAATGGCTAATTAGCACGTAGAGTAAGGGTATATAAGCAATTTCGGGTTCTAGCTATTTTTCTGTTAACGCGACGGGGGTACCCGTCGCGACAAGGCGGCTGGGCGCGACAAGCGAACCGGCTCCAGGCCCGGTTCAGGGGTGGAAATGCGACAGCATAGGCCGCCGCGTTCTTAACGTGACATGTCAGCGGGACGCGACCCGGCTGATATCGCGACGGGTCGCGCCGTCGTGATATCAGGAGAGTCCGGCCCTTTTTCCTTTTTTCTAGGGTTGATCAGATTTGACACAAGGCTCTTCTAAATTCAATATAAAATCGTATAATGACCCAAAAATCACAAATCTAGTTTCAAATGAAAGTAGACACATAGATCTATCAGCATGCATGATTAATTTGAAATTAGACAAGATTTAGGCATGGTTAGAATAGGTTACATTCTGATGACCTAAACAGATGAAGTTAGGGTTCAATGAATTAATTAGAGATGAATACATGATGAAAAATTCCAAAACTAGGGGTGTTTGAAAGCTAACAAGATGTAATATTTATGAGAGTTTTCTCATGGTGTGGGATCAAGTGTGCATGGAGTTCACAAGCAAACATGAAGGGTCGGGTGCATAGTTCTGACAGAGATTCAAAGAATTAATTCTCCCTAATGGGAGATTGAAATAGAGCGAAACTAGGGGCGTTTGAAATCTAATACAATCTAGTATATATGAAAATTTTATCATGGTAAGAGAGCAAGTATACATGAGGTTTGAAAGCAATCATGAAGGGTTAAGAACATGGATCTGATAGAACTTCAAGGAATTAATTCTCCCTCATGGAAGATCGAAATGGAGCGAAACTAAAGGGATTTTGCTCGGGATCATGAAGTCTTACTAGGGTAATTTTTACACGAATTTGGCTTGATAGAGTACCTACCTTTCATGCGTTTAAGAAATCTTAGGGCTTGAAGACGAGGTAGAAGATGAAATCCTCTTGCTCCAAGCTCCTTCCTTCTTGTTCCTCTCGTTCTCAACTCCTCTCTTCGTCCCCTAGAGCTTCAGAAATGATCTATGAGGTGGTAGGGTCGAATTGAGGTGTGTATGGCTTGGTTTAGGAGTCCTACTTTCTTAAAACTCCTATTTTCCTTCAAACTCTTAATTTTCCCTTATTTATCCCCTTATTTCTTGCATTATCCCACCTAATAGGATAGGGGAGAGATCCAATTTCATGGGTAATGGTTTAGGATAGGATTAAGACTTTTTTTAGGACATTTATAACCCTTTTTAGTATTTATCTTACCCTTATTTAATTTATTTATTAATTAACTCCGAATTTCCACATTTATCTCCCCTATAGCATTTATCCACTAATTGGCTTATGGAGAGATATAATTTCGTGGGTAATAGATTAGGGTAAGTCTAGGACTCTTTTTAGGGATATATATATATATGCCATTTATTATTTATCTTAACCCTTTTTTCTAATTATTACTATATTTAATACGAATTTCACTTAATTAACTCCCATCTCATGATGGGCTCTTCATATTTGGACCCAACAATCCATGTTAGGTCCATTAACCAAACCCATTACTAATTTGACTTAATGGGTATAGATTTAATTCCAATTATTCACCCTTTATCCCTATGTAAATATATTTATCACACTTATTTAATTACTTTTATATATTTTTATTCACTTCTACATTATTTATGTCAATATTTTTAACCTTCATCATTTGGGCTCTTACTCTTGGCCCAATAGCTCATGTGAGCCTAATTGTACAACCCATGTACTTACTTTTCTTAATAGTTTTTTAATTATCTTTTTATTAGAGAATTTATTCATGCGCCAAGATTTGTCCATTGGTCCAAATATCATAATGGGTTATCAACCCATATTATTTGAAGTCTACCCACATGTTTAATTTCATTTATAATTCACTTGGCTCATAAAATAATGGGTTCTTTGACTTATTCCTTAATTACGCTAATAAGCCACATAATTTCTTAAACTTAATCTAAATGATTTTTCTGTGCCCAAATTTCATGATGGGTCATTAGAGAACATTATTTAAAGTATAACT
The DNA here is from genome assembly GCA_014218235.1 of Colocasia esculenta. Classification (NCBI taxonomy): domain Eukaryota; kingdom Viridiplantae; phylum Streptophyta; class Magnoliopsida; order Alismatales; family Araceae; genus Colocasia; species Colocasia esculenta. The sequence goes on along the minus strand of CM024765.1, from coordinate 87,151,262 downwards.
ATTATTTTTACGAAATTTTTATAGGGGTTTATACGTATGCAATAATGATGCGTACCTTTTTAACTAATTAAATTTATTAATTGATAAATTTTTAATTTATCTATAATTTTTAATTAATAGATTTTCCGGGATACTACAATTGTTGTCAAGATAGGCATGACTAGTCGTCCTCCGATCTATACATAGCATGGCCGCATGATGTGTGGTCCATGCGGTGGTTGGTGGCTCGCCCTCTATTTAGTATAGAGTGTGTGTGAAGAGCTACAAGTTGAGCTCTTCACACACCCTTCTCACTCTCTTCCTCTCTCCCTTCTGCTCTTTCTCGTTCTCTTCTAAGGAGAGAGGATAAAGAGAATTAAAAGAGAGCACAATGTTCTCCCCCTTGCCGCAGTTGCTGCTTCTTCCTCCTCTTGCTGCTTGTTGCATCTACTGTTGCTGCTCTTACTGAAGTTTCTACTTCTGCTGCAGCCATGCTGCTGTTGCTACAACTCGGAGGTGCACGAGGAGAGGAGTTGCCAACGTGAGGAGGAGCTATCGTCGCCGGTCGCCACTGTGTGGACACCTCTAGAGGGAGGTCACGTAAACTCCTTCATTCGCGGTGTGAACGCACTTAATCACCCCGCAAAGAATTAATTAAAAAAAGATTTTAATGAAATAATATATATGGATGGAGAAAAAGAAGAAAGCAGTGTGTGTGTGCACTAAGATGAAGGTGTGATCGCCAGGTATGTGTGGGTACCGAAGGAGAGAGCGAAGGAAGAAGTTACTTACCTTCACCCAAAGATCACGGGAGAAAAGGGGGTGGGTTGACTCTTACTCCTCCAACCGGATGACAGGGAAAGAAGACTTTAGCTCGTGGTTACCTTGTAAGAAAGATTAAACAAACAAGTATTCCAAGTTCTATAATATCAAATTCAAAAGAAATAGAGAGAGACTTGCATGCATGGTCTTGAACACACCTTGCGGAGGTGGTGTAAAACCCCTAAAAGTGTAGGTGTGAAGTAGAATGAAGTGATGTGTGTGATGAGAATTATGATGAAGTGAGATGAATGCACGAAAGAGAACTAAAAGAAATAAAAAGAAGAGAGGGAGAAGAATCTATTGAAGAGGGATTGGCGCATCAGTGGTGGATGAAGAGGAAGACTGCACCTCCTTGCTCCAATGCACTTGAGAGGATGAAACACAATCTCCTCCAATTGAAGAATGCTTGAGGGGAGGTTCTTCTCTTCAAAGCTCGGAGATAGCTCTTCAACGCAGTAGGGCTTCGCCACAACACTTGGACTCTCTCCTAAAACAATGGCCACGGGGGTCCTTTTATATGGGTTTAAAATGTAAATCGCGACGGACACAATGGTCGTCTTTAAAGGTGAATCGCGATCGACAAAAGCGTCGCGTTTAAAGACTTTCTTACTTCGATTGGGACCTTTCTAAACATTGATTATAGTAGGTATGAAAATTGCGACGACATAGTTCGACGCGTTTCTAAGACTTACAATATTGATCGGATTCTTGCCAAATTAATAAAAAGAAATATTGAATCGCAACGACATGAGTGGTCGTGTATTTGAAAGAATCGATCTTCTTGTAGGAATCGATCTTTTAAATAATGGATGGTGAGAAATGCGACGACTTAGGTGGACGCATTTATAATTAGCAACAAAATCTTTTTAAAAACCATTTTGAAAATTGCCTTAAATCGAGTATGGAAATTCTTAAACGCGACGACTATATCGGACGCGAATATAAATAAGAACTCAAGTCAGAATAGGAACATGATACGCAACGGCTTTACCCATCGTGGATAATCTTCCTGAACCACAACCACTGTGTCTGTCGTGAATCAAACTGTGCACAGAGGACCCCTGAAAACCCTATAAAAATTCCTTAAAATCCTATAAAAATTTAGAAAAATATAAAAATCACTCAAATGGTTAATTGAAGAGAGTCACTTTGAGGCATTATAATATAACATGAAATTTATTTAATATGTTGTTAAAATTGGCATGTCTACACGAGGGACCAGTTTTGTATTTCAGAGGATATACGAGCTCCCTTAGGTGAGAATGTCTCATCCTTGAATGTTTGCATGAGAGTCATGCACCCGGACATCATACCAGTTTGATAAAATCTTGTGGAGAATGTGTTTTTATTTTTAAACTTTATTATGCTACCCATTGGATGCTCTTGCACGTTTCCCTACACTTGTTGCCCTAAAGGACCAAGTACTCAGGGTTGAGCTTGCCCGAAGAGTCGATGATGGAGGAGCATATGGGACCACCCTAGGATTTGACGACATTTTATGTGCAAATCAATGTCAGATCGTTGTAGGGACCTCATGGCATGAAGTTATGGACTTATATTGTCATATGGTCATTATCATCTTTTTTGTCATAATTTTTACGTCATTTTATGTATGTATGTAAGTAGGTAGCCTGCTATAAACCCCACTAAGAGTGTAACACCCATTTTGGTATTAAAGGTCTAGTAGTTACGAGTTAGTAGTTAGTAGGTATGGTCTTAATGATGGGCATAATGTTCATTGTCATGTAGCCTCACTTTCTTTAAAAAGGGGACTTTTTGAAAATAATATAACATGGTAGAATCATTTTGAGCTTATGCTTCCTTTCCCTCTCTCTCTTTTGTGTGAGAAGAGTGACCCTTCATGAAAAGGTCTGAAGTGAGGCTGTTCAATGTGAGACCATCCCACTTGAGGCCGTCAGGCATGAGGCTGTGTTATCCCCACCTTCCATTCGGCCTCCATCATCCCTACTACATATCTAACTTCTCCAATGTGGTTTTGGGTCAAATTTAGTATTAGAGCCTTCAACGGCATCCCCGTCAGTCCACCTACACTACCATCATTTCACTCTACGTGTGCCTATACCAAGCAATGCTCGGAAGATGTCGACAAGCTGTGACATCGCCTACGTGTCCTAACTTCTTCTCTTTGCTCGCCTGTGACGACCGGCTACCTCACATATGTCTTCTTCTTCTATGAGTGCAAGATTGCACCGACCACCCTTCCCTGACTCGCCTGCATGCACCCTGCATTCCACAACTCATGGCGACTGCAAATGGCATCCCCATATGCTGGTGCACGTCTGCCTCACCATGTGTTCCCTACGTGCTACCTTAGGTTGATGAGCCAATCCATCTTCTCATTAAGGGAGATGATGGATCAGGGCTCTCGTCCCAACGTTGATTGGCCATACAAGAGGTTGGGGATGCCTTCGCCATTTTGGTGTCGGGGAGGGAGTGAGAAGCTTGAGGGACCTCATTCTCCGGAACTGTTTCAGAAGCCTTTCCCCTATTGCCAACCCTCTTATTGTTGTTGCTCTTGCACACTATGGCTTCTTGCTCGTTTCCCATAGTAGGCGCCATATGAAGAGGCCATATCATGAATATGTTGCTGAGCATTGAATGGCCTTGAGACATGGGAAATGGGATAGAGATCTTACATGTCAGGAAGGAGATACGCAAGAAGAAAAGAAAGATCAGGGGTCTTGGGATGGTAATCCCAAGGAAAACCCTCTGATGCCTAAGATATATAGATGAAGATAATTATGAGCTAAAGCAAGAGGGTGAGTGAATCAAGATCGCTCCCCACAGTAGGTTGCATGGATGTAGAACCTTGTATACCTTTAGCCAAAGAGATTCCTTTGAGATTTATTGTGGTGGTCAAGCCTCTCTAATAGTTTCATGCGACGTGACTTAGACATAGTTAGGGTTGTGGGTGTAACTACATGGTAGTGGTCAACATGGACTTAGTGGCTATCATGAGCTTTTATGCCCACTACGAAGATCATGAATAGTAACTATTCCAATGGCAACCCATCATTATCTTCTTTATGGCGTTTACTATCCCTTAGTAACCATCATTCTTGCGAGATCCACTAGCCTTCATATTGAGCAAATGTTCACTACAAGGAAAATCGGGTTTAACCGATGGAATTTTTCGATGGAAATATGCCGTTAGAAAATCCGTCGAACTTTCTGATGGATATATTTTCGTCGAAAATATCAGTCAGATTTTTCGAGCGAACGACATGCCGATCAAATCACTAATATAAAAAAAATCCAAGTGTAAAGGATCAAAACACGCAACCCGAGAGTCCAAAATCATAAATAGGGATCCGATCAGTGTGCCGTTTACTCCGACACAATCGGGTGGGTGAAAGTGACGTGTGGGAACTGACGGAATCCTAATCGGATTCCCGGTTTGGGTTGGGCGTTCAAATCACTAATATAAAAAAACCCAAGTGTAAAGGATCAGAACACGCAACCCAGGGATCTAAAATCATAAATAGGGATCCGATCAGTGTGCCGTTCACTCCGACACGACCAAGTGGGTGAAAGTGATATGTGAGAACTGACAGAATCCTAATCAGATTCCTGGTTTGGGTTCGGCGCTCAAATCACTAATCTAAAAAAAACCCGTGTAAAGGATCAGAACACGCAACCCAAGGGTCCAAAATCACAAATAGGGATCCGATCGGCGTGCCGTTCACTCCGACACGACCGGGTGGGTGAAAGTGACGTGTAGGAACTAACGGAATCCTAATTGGATTTCCGGTTTGGGTTCGGCGCTCAAATCACTAATCTAAAAAAAACCAAGTGTAAAGAATCAAAAATATTTTCTAATTAAACTTGGTGAATAATTACATGTTTTAAATTTAATTTTTGAAAATAATATTTGTATATTATTATTTTTATTTATGTTTGTCATATTTATTTTTTTTAATATAGGATCCTCCGGCACCTGACGATCATGAGGTGTGGACAGCGGACGATCCAACAAACCTTTCTTGATTTTTAGCACTTATTATTGTGTATGATTTTATATTTGTTGTATTTTATGATTTTATGTTTGATTTTGAGTACTTGTTATTGTGGATTGTATGAATATTTTAGCAGGTTTTGTAATTTATCATTGTTAATTTCTGTAATTTAAAAAAAATGTTGGTTATTTCCGGCGGCGTTTTTGACGGATAATATCCGTTGGAAATAATGTCGGCACAGAAGTTTACCGACGGACCATATCCGTCGGTATATCCGTCGAAACTTCCGACGGATTATTTTCCGATGGAACGTATCCGACGGAACTTGCCGACGGAATTTTCGACGGACTTTCTGATAGTTTTCTGTCAGAATATACCGACCAATTTTCTGACTAGTTTTAGTAAGAAGTTACTGATGAATTTTCCGACGGAATTGTCTGTCAGAATTTTCGACAGATTGCCGACGTTTTTTTTGTCCGTCAGTAATTTCTGACTGTAATTTTTCGACGGACATTTTTCGACGGTCATCCGACAGAAGGTTGTCGAAAGGTATACTTTCTGACAGATTTCTGTCGGATTTCCGACGAAATCTGTCCGTCGAAAATCCCGCTTTTTCTTGTAGTGGTTTGTGGCTTCACTTCCATCTTTTTTTATTATTTTTATTTATTGTCATACTAGTCTATTACATCATTAATTTGGTGAGAGTTAAATCCCAAACATCATCCTTAGAAAAATTTCAAGAAAATTCTTTGTCAATCCACTGTCAGTGGGAGTTGAACTCTTGACCTCTTTTGTCGACTTAATTAAGTTCCTACTGGGTTGAGTACCCTCCGTGTTATAGACTATCGAGAAAAGGTCTGTCGAGCTAAGATAAGGACCTACCGAGCTAAGCATCCTTCGGGCTATAGATTGTCGAGATAAGATATGGAGCATGGGTCGAGCTAATTTCTTATCCTAGTAAATATCTAGAGCTTATCTTGTGAGGTACATTCTTGCGTTAGGCTACCACATGTCGTCGACTCTGAAATAAAGGCCCCTCCTTAGGATGAAATAATCACGGGGATGTGCGCCCCTCTAAAACAAAAAATAACGTAGCCACCTAGTAGGTTGTCTAAAGGTTCTAAAAGAATAGAAGACTAACCTACTAAGAAAAAGGGGGGTTGAGAAGGCCTCTTACTGGTGTTGCATAGGGGAGACCCGACGTGAAGAGGAGCCTATCACGATAGTTTGATCAGATGATGGTATTGTCACGACCACGGCCTCCGACGTCTTCTCGATAGGAAGAGGGAATTGGATGGGGTACTTCCTTCCCTTCCTCTCGCCATCTAGAGGAGGAGAGCTCCTCGTATAAGACTTGCCAAAACAATAAAACAACAAGAGGAAACCCGATTAGATTTTTAAACAAAGTAATATCTATTCAACATAAAAGAAAAGGAGAACAACATGGAACAGACGAACTTGGGGGTGTTGGGAAACCCCTAGGATTGTAAAAAATGGGTGTGCGAGACATGCAACTATCTAGAAATTAAAGTAACATGCATGAAGAAATAGGAAGAAGGAGGAGAAGGAGAAAGAGGCCCCAAGGGGGCGGCTCCTTGGTTGATGTTCTAGAGGGTACAACAACCTCAGGACGTAGGAAGACCCCTCCTAGCTAGTCACCTCACCTTGGATTCGGAAGATAAGGAGATGTAGTGGTGGGAGAGAAAGAGAAAGGGAGAGAGGGAAAGATGAGAGCTCCCTGGCCGCAAAAGGATCTTCCTCTGAGGATTTTGGCAGCACTTGGACGTGGGTAAGGAGTTCTAACTAGAGTTAGAAGGAGGAAGATGGCTTATATGGAGAGGGAAAGACTCATCTCGTCCATAGAAGGATAATCACCACAAAAAGGGATGAATGCAAGTAAATCCAAGTAGGTAGAGTCATAGGGGGGGCTTCTAGGTTCGATTGGAACCGGCCCCAATGGGCTTAGAGATCAACCCAAGGTTGTTGGGATAGAGATAAAGTCAAATGGAAAGGAGAGAGAAGGTTCACGAGATCTCTGCCATGCAAACTCTTAACGCGTCGCATCGTATAGCCTCGACAAAGGTAAACATGTCCAAGCAGTGGCGGATCCTCAAACTTAATCCAGTGGGGTCACTTAAGTGTAGGGAGGTCACCTTAAAAGTCAGTGGGGTCACCTTACATAAGATTACATAAAATTTTGACTTACATAAATAAAAAAAAGGAATTCTTTAAGACCATCTTCTAAGTCAGTGGGGTCACGTGACCCCACTGACTATAAGGAGGGTCCGCCACTGTGTCCAAGGGACCCGATGCGTCTTCACTGACCGTTATGTAGATATGCATGGGCTAACGCATCAATGGTGGCTGCCGCGATAACGATAACATGTCCCCACGATCTGACACGTTAAAGTTTGAAATCCGAAACCCTATTTATCAATAAGAACAAGGATTTTTTGGATAAAACAAGACGAGATAAGGTGGAACTTAAGCTCAACGGGCTCATCAAATGGGCTGATAATGGGCTCAACATGATGACCAATTTGGGGCGCATTATGAAAACATGAAATGTGGCTCAATTTATGAGTCAAAAACGGGTGTCTATAGATGACATATTAGATGCTTGTGCATTTCGTTTGCCCTATTTGATAACTAAGTTTCAATAGACGGGTTCCTGTTTGATAATTGGACATTTTTTTGTTAAGTCAAATTTAATAACGGGATCTTACGGATTAGGCTGGAGGGTCAAGATTTCTCTTCTCCACTTGGTACCAATTCAAGATGAATGGCAACTATTTCTCTATAATATGTCCATAAAAGACAACAAAGCATCAGATATTTTGAAACTTGAATCACCATATATATGCTTACTAACTCACTCCTAAGAGAGAGAGTTGGGGAGTGCTATGGATTTTGAAACCGTGGATACAGAGTGGTGAAAGAAGACTATATGATACTAGTAGTAATGAATGTCCACTTCACAACTTCATGTGTTACATGGATCTCAGCCTACCCTCGTTTTAGGTACCCCCAGTTGCATGAGGACAGCTCCATTCCCATCTTTGCATACCTCTCAAGTTAAAAGTACAGTCCCCCGCCAAAGGCGGATTGGACACAGGGAGGGGCACCCTGGGTTCGATCCCAAGGTGGCGCTGGGGTTCCCAATGAGGGCTACAACAACAACAAAAAAAAAAAGTTAAAAATACAGTTGTGAAAATTACGTGCCTTAGACCACATAAGGAGGCATATGTCTGTCCGGTTGATGGTTCCCTAATGTGCTCACATTCTAGATAAAACTCAATCTTGGTATTATATATATATATATATATATACCCATTACAGTCATTTGGTCAGCTCAAACATATTTAATTTGGCTAACCAGTTCTATCTTCCTCACATCCTCAAAGGCCGTTATCAGGGTCAGCAAATTAGAAGAGTGAACATTCTTTTAGAAAAAGAGAATGTTCTCACTCTATCAATGCAATCACTTGAGCCTAAACATTTATTACTAAAATAAATAAATAATACATCACCACCAAGACATATCTTTACGAATTTAAAAGGAAACTAAAGATATCTAATGGACGGCAATTCAGACTTATCCCAAGTAAAAGGACCTGTATATATAGGAGGCAAAGAAGACAATGACAGAAACACTTCAGAGGTCAGCTGAGTTTTCGAATGCCCCCAAAATATGCCATGAAAAGTGCAAAGGAATGCACTTGACTAGAGGGGAGTATCTCAAACTTTGCCCTAAGCAAAGGAGATCATATATACACGTTTGACAGATATTTCCACAATTGAAGTCTTAATAACGTTGATTATGCTCTTCAGTTGGTGCTGAACTATCTTTTAGAGACAGAATTTTGAATATGACGGGATCATATTATACATGTAACATGCGACAGCTACTCTATTTAAAAATAAATTTGCTTAAGCAAGATTGAGTGGAATAGGTGTATTTTTATATAGCAACGTGAGCCGGTTTGATTTTTTTGATAGTTTATACAGAAATAATTTAATTAGGTATAAATTGTTTAGGAATTTATTAAATCTCACTTTGACATCTTATGCCTTATCCCCTCTACCATAGAATTATCTAGTTATCCCCCTTTGATAGGTGATAACTTTAGTCTATACACCCTAATCAAATCAAAATATTATTTATCCTTATCAAAGTGGCCAGACTAAGGAAGCGAGGGTTGGTCGAAGCGCAATGGGAAAGCCTTCGGAAGTGAGGGTCGCCTCTCTCGACTACCTTTCTCCGGCACTGAGAGGGAGGGGAGGGTGCCACCTCCTCCTTCGACTTTGGCTGGGAGGGGGATGGGCACCTTTATACAGGTCCCCCTCCCCATTTCCTAGTCACCTGATCCGATATTTTGTTCTAAGAATGTTTTCCTTCTTGACATTTGTCCTTCCCTTTAGGGAAGCAAATGGTCTCCGATCATCATCCAAGAGTCTCAATTTTCAAGTATCTTACACTCAAGTTCTATGTTATTGTTTCTGGAAACTTGCATCTCCATCTAGGATCAATTTCCTCTACTTTCTCAGGTGAAGTATCTCATAAAGATCCAGTGTATTGCGACCAATAAATCTATGGATCACCCTTGTTCAGGATTTTGATTTCATTGGAGGAGTCTGAATCTTGATGCTACTTCACACACTTTGCATCAGTGTATGTCTTCTGAGTTTTGTCTCTTGATTTTGCTTCAAGCATATGTCACATCCTTTCGAGGAGGCCCTCTACCTTGTGCTTGCTTCATCGGTGATCAAGTTTTGATCTTTTACGTTGTTCTTCTTCTACTGTAATCTTTCTATATCCCTTATTTGTGCTCTCTTTTGTGGAGGTCTTTGTATTCCCATGGAATGGTAATCCCTTACTATTGTTCTTATTCTATATAACCTAGTTTATCTAATTAATAGAAGCTTTCACGTTCCCAAAAGAAAGCGACTGAGGAGGGGGGAAGAGCCGTTTTATATAAGCGCAGAGTGACCAGTGCATGGGTGATATCTAGGGCATCTGTATACATATATAATATAATATAATATAATAAATTAATTAAGAGTACTTTTAAAAGATATTTGATTTATTTTTTAGTCTCTAACAGAGTTGTAACTCTTTTTTTTTTGTATTGAGAAAATCTCGTCCCGTGTGATTTTGTGGGTTCATAGATTGGTATTCGTGAACTCCAATTAAGATCATGACTTGGCAGTTCCTACTTTCTGTGTATCCGTATTATCCTTACTTCACTTGATCGGAAAAACTCTGGATCTACACACCTCGAGGATTGCATGTAAATCAGGTAAGTCCCTCCAAGAATCGAACTCGGGACCTCCTACTTTTAAACAAGAGTTCTAATCGATCGACTCAATCGGGGTCCTCAACAGAGCTGTAACTCGTTACGATAAGTGTTATCTCCTATTACAGTATGAGAAATGCTTTGTACACGTTGGGACGGTCAAATACGCCAACGTGGAAGGACCGAGTTCGTTCCCATTCGCCCACGTTGCGCCCACGTTGTGAAGCTGCCATCTCACCTTTAGCCTCCATGTCAACAGCCATTAAAAGCGTGTCACTTCTCGTTGTGTTATCCCGAGGTTCTCATGATGACACCGCCGGCCTCACGAAACTGCGATTTCGCAGCTTCTGAAATTTTTAATCCCATCTTTGCCCTTCCCGCCCCCTTGTCCACACTAATCTGACAGGAAGAGCCCACGATTCCCTCACCGCACAAAATTTGCAGGTGACCATCTTGCTCGTGCTGTCTTGCCCCGGCGGTGCTCTCTGCAATTCCAGCATCTTCTTCCTTCTTCATCGTGTTGTCTTGTTCATCCATGGCGCCTAAGAAGAGTCTGCTAGAGCGATTCCGTCACCGCATTACTGAGTATACAGAAGAGACCGTGGAGGAGCAACCGACGACGCTCCACCTGGAAGCAGACCTGCAAAATCCTTCATCTCCAGCACCAGAAGTACCAAAAGACAAAGGACCTAGGGGGCATCCCAAGTGAGAGGTATGTTTCGTAGTCTTGTAATGTGTTTTCTAGTGACAAATAGATCTTTTAGGGTGACAAATATGACCTTTTCTGATGACAAATACCTTTCTTTAGTGACAAACAGAAATTTTTCTAGTGACAAATAGGAGTAATACCTTACCAGTGATAAATAGGACCTTATTGATGGGAAATAGTCATTTGTAGTGATAAATATAAACTCTCCCAGTGACAAATAGGAGTAATGCCTTACCAGTAATATATAAGACCTTATTGATGAGAAATAGTCATTTGTAGTGATAAATATAAACTCTGTCAGTGACAAATAGCTCTTTCAGCTGATCCAGTGATAAATAGGACCTTATTGATGAGAAATAGTCATTTGTAGTCATAAATATAAACTCTCCCAGTGACAAATATAAATCAGCTGATCCAGTGATAAATAGGACCTTATTGAGTCATAAATATAAACTCTCCCAGTGACAAATATCTGCTGATCCAGTGATAAATAGCTTCTTATCAGTGATAAATAGGGAATTCCCAGTGACAAATACCCATTTGTAGTGATAAATAGAAACTCTGCCAGTCACAATTAGAAATCTGATGATCCATTGACAAATACCTCATTGTCAGTGATAAACAAGGACCTTTCCAGTGACAAATAGCCTTTTGTAGTGATAATTACCACTATTCTATTCAAGTGACAATTATAATTCTTCTATGCAAGTAACAAATAGATGAACACCAGTTATGCATAGGGCTTGTAGATGACAATTAGCCATTTGTAGTGAGAAATCACAACCTCTGCTAGTGACAAATACAAGTAAAGAATCCAGTGACAAATACCTCTTTGTTAGTGATAAATAGGTCATTCCCAGTGACAAATACCCATTTGTAGTGACAAATAGAAACTCTGCCAGTCACAATTAGAAATCTGATGATCCAGTGACAAATACCTCCTTGTTAGTGATAAACAAGGCCCTTTTCAGTGACAAATAGCCTTTTGTAGTGATAATTACCATTCTTCTATTCAAGTGACAATTACAATTCTTCTATGCAAGTGACAAATAGATGAACACCAGTTATACATAGTTTTGTTCTCTCATTCTTTTGTTGTGTCATTCTACTGTTGACAAATAGTTTGCAGTGAGAAATAATTTATTGTTGTCTCCTTATTCTGTTTTGATATTTCTATTTCATTATAGCTAATCCTCCAATCATGAAAGCCCGCTCTTCAATGGACATTTATATAAAGGATAGAGATAAAATGGCATTCCGGGAATGCCATAAAATGATAATGAGGAGCACCCCATTTTCTTCTTATGTGACAATACTTCTGGTTGCTCCTTTAGCATGAGGATGTTAGAGGACATAATCAGCACCCATGTTGGTGGGAACATCTTCTTGCTAGGGAAGAAGGAGGTCTTGTTTACCGTTGAAGATGTGGGCATTATCTTGGGATTGCCCAGCTGTGGACATCCCGTCCGCCATTATGGAAGCACGAAGAAAATGTCCAAGCTCCATGAGCGGTTTGGGATGGCCACAAAATTTGATCGGAAGAAGGTGCATTCGCTCATCCAGGAAATAGTAAAATCAGATGATGAAGCAGATGTACAGGACACAGTAAGGCTGTGGATTGTGCTCCTTCTATGCACCTTTCTTGCTCCGCGATCAGCGCATTCTTGTCCACAGCAGATGCTCTCCTGCTTGGATGACATACCAAGAATAAGAGAGTATAATTGGGCAGCCGCAGTGCAGGAAGTAACACTGCATAATTTTGATAATTTAGTTACATTTGTAAATAATCAAAGGAGTGGGGCAACTTGCCCCGCAAAGAGACGAAGTGGGAATCAATCCCAAGCTCATTATTTCATCTATGGTTGTGCTGCCTCCCTTGCTGTAAGTACCGTTAACAATCTCTATGTATACATATCATCTATACTAGTTTGGGTTTTGGGTTTAAGTAGTTATGTTTCATATTACAGGTTTGGTTTCTTGAGCACACGAGGGTGAGGCAGCCATTGAATCGGACGGCATATCCCCGCCTCTTCAGGTGGGGAACAATCGCCGGGAAAACATCAACATTTCCTACAGCATCCCTCACCGGCCAACAGGTTTTTGGACTCCCTTTCACAAGTGAAATTATTATTGAGTAATGAACTGTGTAATTTGATGTTTATTGCTATCTGATTTGCTTTTGCAGGTTATTAAAAATTTGACGGTTGAGAGGGATGAAATGGACAATGCTTCCCTCCCAGAGGACACCTCCACGGTTCGTCCAGCTTCTTCCCTCACTCTTCTACATGAAATTGCAGCATCAATAAAGTCTCAAGAATTGATATTTGATCAGTTTAACACTCACCTCAATGATCAAAAGAGACAAATTGAGAAAATCATGCATTACATTCATAGAAGGGATGATCCGGTAAGTCGTGAAGAAGGGGCAGCTGGGCCAACCTCTACATTTTCTGAACATGTCCATGCCCAGCCTCCAATGATGCATGACGATCCGGTGACCCAACAAGAATGGGCAGCTTGGTCCCCTACATATTCTCAACACATTCCCGATCTTCCCGATGTTCAGCCTCCAATGACGAATGACGAGCATGCTCCAGCAATTGGTCATTTTGAGGAGAATATAACAACTGCTGTTGATCCCGAACATCCTACCTCAATGGTTCGGGCCATCAAGGAGCGTGAGGACCGGCGTCCTGGCGTATATGATCAATCCCCTTATGTACGGGAGGAGAAACCCACAACAATTCCTGCTAAAGAAAAAGCAGTGGTAAGTCTCTAATCTATTATGTTACTGCATAACCTGAAAATGGCATTGATCTGAAATGTCAACACAATACGTAGGCAACAGAGGAGCCAGCCACTATAAACTGGGTGTGCAGGGGGCAGTTGAAGGGGAAGCACAATGCCATTGTCGAAAGCTTCCTTCAAACGTGTGGAAGTGTCGGCAGTGAACCTGAGTAAGTTGATTGAATTTGTATGATTTCATATTTATTTCTGATTTAACTTATTTGCATGTTTTCAACCTCTATAGTTATGAAATTTTTGGTTTCGCAAATGGCCTGGTCATCCGGAAGTCACACATTCTAAACCTCCTTACCGGAGGCATGACAGAGGACACGGTATGTGTTTCACTTATGTTGTTATAGATAAAGTCCTTTAAAGACAGGTTCATTGTACTGAGTATGGACATATTGCAGGTTATTGATGGATTGATTTCCCTACTTAAAATGAACACTGGAAATACATTCCACAAGTGGGTTTGTTTTCCAACTATTGTGGTAAATCATATCCACGGAATGTCATGCTCAACGGAAGAGAAGGCAGCAAAGTTGTTGGAATGCGCCTACGAGAACAAGGATTTGGAAACCCTCCAACAAAACAAGTGGCTATTCTTCGTGTTACACTCACGAAATCACTGGCATTTATTTGCAGTGGACACGGAGAATCAACTATTGGTATCATACAATTCTTTGAAAAGTGGGGCTTTCCACAAGGCATCTGCAAGAAAATGGGTAAGTTTGTAAATCAATTGCTTTCAATGTAAATACTGTCCAATTATTTGTTTAATTTTTTTGCAGGCCACAACTGTAAGGCGCATGTTGAAAGAGTACAGGGCATTTCCTGATGATGCTAAATGGGAACTTCAGTTTGACAGTACATGTCCTCAACAAGCATCTGGAAGCCTGAATTGCGCGATTTATGTGGTGAAATACATAGAAGCCTTGATTAGGATGAAATTTCCTGGATGGACCTTTCATGAGGATGATTGTAATCTATTCAGGGCCAAATTTGCAGCAATGTTGTTACAAGTAAAGAATCGGTCTTAGAAAGTGTACATTTTTCCTATTATGTATGGAAAGCATTTGTTAAGGAGAAATGCTTGTAAACTACATGTAATGTACAGTTTAATGTTTCAATGTTTGACTGGTGTACTTATCAAACGAAAGTACGTGTACAGTGTACACTCTTGTAAAGTCTTGTTCATTTTAATAGCTAATGATCAGTAGTCTTCATGTATTTGTCACTGAGCTTCATCTATTTGTCACTGGAGTTGTGTCTTTGTCACAAAGGAATGTATGTATTTGTCAATGGAATCTTTTAGTTGTCACTGAGCTTCATCTATTTGTCACTGGAGTTGTGTCTTTGTCACAGAGGAATGTATGTATTTGTCAATGGAATCTTTTAGTTGTCACTGAAAGGGACCTATTTGTCACTGGAGTTGTGTCTTTGTCACAGAGGAATGTATGTATTTGTCAATGGAATCTTTTAGTTGTCACTGAAAGGGACCTATTTGTCACTGGAATGTTTGAGTTGTCACTGAAAGGGACCTATTTGTCACGGGTCTGTATGTATTTGTCACTGGGAATCTTGTATTTGCCACTGGGAAGGGCCTATTTGTCACTGGGAAGGGCATATTTGTCATTGGTTTTGTTCTATTTGTCACTAGTTTTCTTCCATTTGACACATAGAGTTCATACCTATTTGTCACTGGGAATCTCCTATTTGTCACTGGGAGGGGCCTATTTGTCACTGATTTTGTTCTATTTGTCACTAGTTTTCTTCCATTTGTCACTTAGAGTTCATACCTATTTGTCAATGGGAATCTCCTATTTGTCACTGGGAGGGGCCTATTTGTCACTGGTTTTGTTCTATTTGTCACTAGTTTTCTTCCATTTGTCACTTAGAGTTCATACCTATTTGTCACTGGGAATCTCCTATTTGTCACTGGGAGGGGCCTATTTGTCACTGGTTTTGTTCTATTTGTCACTAGTTTTCTTCCATTTGTCACTTAGAGTTCATACCTATTTGTCACTGGGAATCTCCTATTTGTCACTGGAGGGGCCTATTTGTCACTGGTTTTGTTCTATTTGTCACTAGTTTTCTTCCATTTGTCACTTAGAGTTCATACCTATTTGTCACTGGGAATCTCCTATTTGTCACTGAGAGGGGCCTATTTGTCATTGGTTTTGTTCTATTTGTCACTAGTTTACATACATTTGTCACTTAGAGTTCATACCTATTTGTCACTGGGAATCTCCTATTTGTCACTGGGAGGGGCCTATTTGTCACTGGTTTTGTTCTATTTGTCACTAGTTTTCTTCCATTTGTCACTTAGAGTTCATACCTATTTGTCACTGGGAATCTCCTATTTGTCACTGGGAGGGGCCTATTTGTCACTGGTTTTGTTCTATTTGTCACTAGTTTACATACATTTGTCACTTAAGAGTTCATACCTATTTGTCACTGGGAATCTCCTATTTGTCACTGGGAATCTTGTATTTGTCACTGGAATGGTCGTATTTGTCACTGGTTTTGTTCTATTTGTCACTAGTTTACATACATTTGTCACTTAGAGTTCATACCTATTTGTCACTGGAATCTCCTATTTGTCACTGGGAATCTTGTATTTGTCACTGGAATGGTCGTATTTGTCACTGGTTTTGTTCTATTTGTCACGGAGTTATCTATTTGTCACTGGGAATTTTCTATTTGTCACTGGAATCTCGTATTTGTCACTGGAATGGTCGTATTTGTCACTTCTTTTCTTCTATTTGTCACTAGTTTACATACATTTGTCACTTGGAGTTGTCTTCTATTTGTCACTGGGAATCTTGTATTTGTCACTGGAATCTCTTATTTGTCACTGGAAGGGTCGTATTTCTCACTTCTTTTCTTCTATTTGTCATTAGTTTACATACATTTGTCACTTGAAGAAATTAAATTATTAATTAATTAATCTATTATATCATATCAAAAAAATCTCCCATTCTACCCTCACGTAAACCCTAAGCCGCATCACCCCTTTATGTTTCACACATCATCCGCCCCGTCAGGCTCGCCCCATTCACCATCTAGGTTTTCAACGAAGCTTGTCCAGGAAACCTGCTCAGGTGGCTTGGGAGCCTTTGCTGCACCGCCTTAGGATTTCATGCTCAGGTAATCCTTCTGCTCCCATTTCCCCCTGCTCCCGTTCCCACTCCCGTGCGACCCCCCTGGTGGCGCATGCTTATGCTTCTGCGATGGATGTTTCTCACTCTGAGTCAGCTATTTTGTTAGTTTTTTTCCTTTCTTGCAGTGGTGGGTGGCAGGGTAGACTGGTAGATATGGATCGTATTCCAGGAATTTTTACATTCAAGAATGATGCGTATGTAATTCCTATGCATAGAGGTATGGAACTTTGTAGCATATTTAATGATGTTTGCAGAAGGTGGACACTTTTGAGAGATGAAGTGGAGTTAAAATGCCACATTCCGGAGATGAGTAACTCATTCATGAAATTGTTAAGTGGAGATGATATTGATAGAATAATTGACATGCATGAAATCCTCGGACAAAAATTGATTAAGATCGATGTTAATGTGTCCTGCTCGAAGGAGAATGTAACATTCAGGTCAGCAAATGTTTGAACTTTTGATATGCTGTAGCTATTTGTGTTTTAACAAAAGCCATATTTATGTGGTATCAATTTTATTTGCAGAGCATTTGGCGAGGAATCTTCTGGCAAAATGGGCTCTCCAAGCCAGTCTGCAATTTCACCTCCAGCAATGAGATGTATGAGAGGACATGGTTATTGCACTGTCAGAACTAGCAAAACAGAAAGAAATCCAAACAGAAAATTCTACACATGTAAGGTAAGAGATTCCAGAAATTTTAATGTATAACATGACATGGTATTACATGACATAATATTTCTTGTGGTCTTTTATAGGATGCGAAATGTGATTTTTTCATGTGGTGTGATGAAGTGCAAAAATTTGTGGATTCACAAATAACTTGCGGGAAAGATGAGAACGTGAAATCCCTAGAATATCGAGTTGCCAGATTGGAGGATGATCGCAAGGATTTAAATTGCATTGTAAACAAAAGTAAAATGGTTGTAAAGGTTTTACCAGAGGCATTTTCATATTTGAACATTGTGGATGGGGATGATGGGAGTGAGAGTGACTAGTCGTAACATAACAATTAGCAGAGGTTTTACGAGAGGCAATTAAATTCAGATGTTATTTTAAATTTTTTCAGTTTCTACTTGTAACATAACAATTCATGGTTCAAACGTAACCATGCATTACAATGACAAATGCACGATTTGTATAACACATGATGGTTTAAATAGTATCATGCATAATAATCACAGTGACAACTGACATGCAGTACATAAAAGACAATTGTTCTTTTAAAAGAAGTTTAGAAGTCATTGTGTTGGAAAGAAAGATACTTCACCAACTTGGTCATGGTTTACAGCATTGGGTGTTTGAATGCACTTCTTGGAAGCTTTGCTTCGTTTTCTGATTTTCTCAAGAGCAGATGGTATCCGTTTCTCACGTTTTCTTCCTTTTGTTGATGCTCTTCTTGGATCTTGTACATGACAATTCGATGTAGAATCTATTCTTCTGTTCGACATAGACAACCCATTCATGGACTCCATTACTCTCCCTAGAATTTTGGGTATTTCAGCTACTGCAATATCATAAGCTTCCTCTGAGTAAGAAGCTGCTTCAGCCACCTTCATGAATCTGAATATCAAGTTGGTGTACCGGGAGGATGAACATTTCTTCTCTTCTTTTTGAACATCAAATGACTGACATGCATGTCTATACCTCATATCTTTGCACCATCTTTGCAAGAAGTACTTGTTTGGAATTTTTTCAATTCCTACATATTGCAATGCTAGTAAGGCATGTCGGCATAAGAACCCCTTAAATTCAAAGGATTTACAGGAGCATTCCACTTCTTGTTCCTGTTTTTGGCAATTGACTGTGTATTCTTTTTGCATTTCCATACATATATCTTTCACTTTAACACGTTCAAATGACTTTACTCTCAACGTCAACTTACTTTCATCTTCACAAATACGCTGTGGGTGACAAGCAGCGACCTCTATCAATTCTTGCTGGAATTTCTGAAATATAGACCTCGTATATATTGCGGCTGCTTGTTTCTCAAATGGGGAACAAGTTTTCAGATATGCTTCTGTATCATGGACTTCAAATCTGCTTTATTTTCTGCATCAAATCTGCTTTCAACTGCCACTATGTATTTAACAATGAACTCAGATAAGGTAGTTTTTGCTGTGACAAATCCATCAAAAAAATGATTTATATCTCACTTCGTTGAGAGGTAGACATACCTACAAGCATAAAATAATGTAAATATAACAGCTAAAGTAAATAAAAATAGACAATACTAGTGAATAATAACTTACCAGCAAAGAATGTGTCCTTCAAAAAAATAGGTGCCCACTTCCTACGGCATTCATACAAACTTTTCAGCCATTCATTTTGCATGGCAATTTCATACTTTGTTATCAATTCATCCCACTTTTCTTCAAAATCAAAGGTGGACGATGTGTCATAAATGCAACTTTGGAAGTCATTCATGAAGTGTGGATTGGAGATGCATATATGCCCAATTTTTTCCGGTACTTTCTTCATTATATGCCAAAGACAAAAACGATGTCGTGCCGTTGGAAACACTTGAGCTACTGCAGCCTCCATAGCCTTGTCTTGATCTGTGATGATAGCCTTGGGGTGAATGCCACCATTTGCTTCTAGCCAACAATTAAAAAGCCATACAAAACTTTCAATTTTCTCATCGCTTAGTAGTGCACATCCCAAAAGAATAGACTGACCATGATGATTTACTCCCACAAATGGTGCAAATGGCATTTGGTATGTGTTTGTCAAGTATGTTGTATCGAAACAGATGACATCCGCAAAGTATGTACAAGATGTTCTAGACCTACCATCAATCCAAAACACATTCCTTAATGCACCATTGTCATTAACCGCTATAGTGTAAAAGAATGTTGGATCCCTAACTTGCATTGCCTGAAAATGGTTTATCATTGTCTTTGCATCACCCTCCTTCAATTGTGTTTGCCTTTCTTTATCAAGAAAGTTTCTACAGTCCTTCTCTGTCCACTCCAACTGTCGGATGCCCCCCTTTCTTTTTGCCATGGCCGAAACAATATTGGATGTGGAAATACCAACACTACGCATGTTCAGAATCTCAGCTTTCTCTGGGGTGCAAATTTTACGATGTGATCTCAAATACATAGCAGCTGTAGGATGAAGAATGTGATTATGCTCCAAAATTACATCATACATTTGTGTCTTTCTCATGTCTAACCCTCACCGATGCCTTACATCCAATCTTAGAAGAATCTCTGTGGCTTATCGTTTCTTTGCCCCTTCTAGATTGACCACAACGATGACAACTGAACCTCTTGTAAATAAACACATCATTCTTTCTTCTACCATCAGTGATTGTCATGCCAAATCCTACTCGTTTAGCATAGGCATTGTAGATTTTTGTGCATCTGAAATAGTTTGAAAAATCATGCCCTCCAAAGGTTCCAAAGTTTCTGATTCTCCCTTATCATTATTGAAATCATCACCTACTTCGGGTGCTGCCAAATGCATTGAAAGAATAATAAAAAAAGTTTAGAATTATTCCCGTGTCAAATAGGTTAACATCAGTGACAAATATCAAGTTTTTGAGTGACAAATGCACTCCTTTCAGTGCCACATACACAGAAAGCAACCAGTGCCAAATACATTACTTTGAGTCACAAATACAAAGATTCTAGACACAAACAGAAAGAATTCCAGTGACAAATAAACAGATTGTAGTGACAAATAGGACCAGACCAGTGATAGATAGGGCCATATTTATCACAAAGACACATGAACAACAAGTGACAAATAGAAGAAAACCAGTGACAAATAGGCCCCTTCCAGTGACAAATAGGAGATTCCAGTGACAAATAGGAGATTCCAGTGACAAATACAAGATTCCCAGTGACAAATACAAGATTCCCAGTGACAAATAGGTATGAACTCTTAAGTGACAAATGGAAGAATACTAGTGACAAATAACAGAAAACCAGTGACAAATACGCCCCTTCCAGTGACAAATACAAGATTCCTAGTAACAAAGACACATGAACTCCAAGTGACAAATGAAAGAAAACTAGTGACAAATAGTAGAAAACCAGTAACAAATCAGAGATTCCAATGACAAATAAGAGATTTCAGTGACAAATAGAAGAGTCCCAGTGACAAACACACATGAACTCCAAGTGACAAATGAAAGAAAACTAGTAACAAATAGCAGAAAACCAGTGACAAATAAACCCCTTCCAGTGACAAATACAAGATTCTAGTGACAAATACAAGATTCCCAGTGACAAAGACACATGAACTCCAAGTGACAAATGAAAGAAAACTAGTGACAAATAGTATAAAACCAGTGACAAATAGGCCCCTTCCAGTGACAAATACAAAATTCTCAGTCACAAACACATGAAATCCAAGTGACAAATGGAAGAAAAGTAGTGACAAATAGGAGATTCCAGTGACAAATACATACAGACCAGTGACAAATACATTCCTTTCAGTGACAAATATAAATATTTCAATAAACAATCGAATAATTTTAGAAAAATTAAAAAATTCCAATGACATCTGACTAAGAGTACATAGCATTCAAAAATATTAGAAAAATTACAAATGACAATAACAAACAGATAAATATCCACTTACAATTGCAGACATGTGCAACATCCTTATTCTCTAAATCTGGGCATCCCATCACTAGTTCGTTAACTTTCTCATTTCTCTCATCTCCAACATCATTGTTCTCTAAATCAGGGCTTGCAGGCACTGATCTTATTTTGTTAACATCGTCAATAATGTCATGTATAACAGATCTCACTGGTTCTTCACAAGGTCCTCCAAGAGTTTGTTGTGCTTCTACATTTTCTTCCGGAGGTACTTCTGGGCTCTGATAGAGTACCTCTGCTCTCTTGTCATCGTTACTTGCATGTAGTGGACCATGTGACGTCGGACAGTAATGCATGAACGACGTTGTGTATGGCGTCATGAAGGGGTATAACAATGGCCTATTTATCATCTGATAAGGTGGCATAAATGGTATACCTACCGGTAGGGCTGTTCATGGTTCGGTTCGGTCCGGTTTGGACATTTTTTTGTTCAAACCGGACTGAACCGAAATAATGTTCGAACCGAACCGAACCGAATCGGTTCGGTTCAGTTTGAACCGAAAAAAAAAAAAAACACAAAGAAACCACGGATGGGCGGTCCTGGGAATCGAACCCAGGACCACCCCATGGAACATGAAAGCGCTAGCCCACTGGGCTAGGCTTTCTTTTGTGATATTATATATTATTTAAATATATTTAATATATATATCGGTTCATTCGGTTTCCCTGTGTAAAACCGAACTGAACTGTCACATTGTTCAACCCGAACCGAACCGAACCGAACCGGTCGGTTCGGTTCGGTTTTTCGGGTTGAACCGAAAATGAACACCCCTACCTACCGGCCTACTTATCTGATAAGGTGGCATAAATGGCATCACTCCCGCCGGCACAGTACTTTGCATCTTCAAATTCTCCTCAGAGCTGGACTGACCTGTACTCTGCATGGCCTTACTCTTCTTACTAGTCATGGATGAAGAAGACAGAAGGAGGAAGATCACTGGATTTGCAGAGAGGATGGTCAATTTTTCGTGGGAGAGGAAGGTTGCAAATTTTTGTTGCAATGAAGGAGACTCTTTTTTCATATTATTTTTCACACAAAAGGCGGACAAAAGGCGGGAAGGGCAAAGATGGGATTAAAAATTTCAAAAGCTGCGAAATCGCGGTTTCGTGAGGCCGGCGGTGTCATCATGAGAACTTCGGGATAACACAACGAGAAGTGACACGCTTTTAATGGCTGTTGACATGGAGGCTAAAGGTGAGATGGCAGCTTCACAACGTGGGCGCAACGTGGGCGAATGGGAACGAACTCGGTCCTTCCACGTTGGCGTATTTGACCGTCCCAACGTGTACAAAGCATTTCTCTTACAGTATATGTTAAATCATGTTACAGTAAAGACTTTTCTATTATAGTTAGAAACTTTTAATTAATTTCTCTAATATATATATATATATATATATATATATATATATATATATATATATATATATATAGGTGGCAATACCAAACCACCCAGGGAAAGCTCGGGGCTAAGACGGCGCTTAGGTAGTTTCACAGCACCATCTACGCCCACCACTTCGATTTGGGCGTTCCATTCTACTTCGCCATCTCTTGCCGTCCTCCACGGACTACGGTGCTCGAACGGGCTCCCTCGCAGGCAGCAGAACCGAACCGGGCAGGAGGGGTCCAGCTTCCTCAGGTGCTGCAGGCGTTGGATGGGGTTGTCCTTGTGGAAGGGGGCTGCCGGAGGAGGTGGAGAGGGGACCGCAGGCAGGGGAGAAAGCGGGAGGAAGGGGAGGGCGTGGCTGGCGGCTGCGGTGTGGATGCTACTGGTGAGCAGCGCGGGGGGAGCCGTTCTCGTTTGGTGGGTGCTCATGTTCCACCCCTCCAACGCCCAGCTGTGGATGGTGCCTGTGGGCCTCGTCGTCTTCGGTACCCCAATCGTGGTGTGGCTCTCCATCTTCGGCTCCGAGATCCAGCAGAACCTTCACGCCTCCGTCTTGAAGGCCGGCGGCTGCTCCGACTTGCCCATCGTGGCTCCGACTCTGTCGCCGGCGCCGGGACCGTCTGCTATCCCGGCAAAGTGAACACCGATGCCGCCGGTTTGGTTTCCCGTCTCTGTGGCGCCGTCTCCGAAAAGTTTCCTCCTTTTTTAGCAATCTCTTTGGAATAATTCTGGGCTTTCATCATTTTGAGAAACATCGTGACGCAAACATGTACATAGATATTGTTTCTTCTCAATTCCCACTTGCCTTGTAACTTTATTCCAGGTCAAAAATCGATACATTTGTATCTGGGTGAAATCGGAGATTCCATGCCTCTGTCCACTACTAAAACCATGCATGTTAACTTCCAAATGCTTAGGAAACCAAGAAAGGAGAAGAAGAAGAAGATAGGAGTAATCTTCCCCCTCCCACCCCCCCCCAAAAAAAAAATGGCATCATTTGCATCACCACGATCTCCACCGGCATCCAAGACTTTCAACTCAAACTGTAGGTCCGTTTGTATTAGATTTTAGAGGAAGCAGCTGACGGCGGGAAACCAAAGGCGGAGGGTTGTGGGAACCCCCACGTCTTTGTCTTGTCTTCCAAGGCCATATTTTAATAGGCGACTAGACTAGCCGCGTGGGGTTGCGACTTGGGAAGGCAGTGCAAGAAAATAGAGAACACGGTGTACACGTGTGTGTACGTGTTGGGGGTGGACCGGACCGGAGGTTCCTCTCACTCGGGGCAGTGACGATCCAGGGTTGTGTACGCGAGGGGGGCGGAGGCAGGCCCGCCCAAGACGGGCTCCATTCGGGGAAAGACGGATGTGGTGGGGAGGGCCAACCGGTGCAACTAAAGTGGGTCCTCGCCCTCCTGGGGTCTTTGCTCGCCCACATAACTGTCAATATCATGGTTGATCGCGTCGATCGTGTTATATTTTTTGTGATAATATATGTGAGAAAATAATTTATTTGATTTTTTTTTAAATTTTGTGATTTGATGAATATTTAAAATAAATAAATTAAAAAAATAAAATATAATAACATTAAATAGAGAGATTGAAAAATATAAAAAATTTATTTAGTTATTTAAGTCAACTTAACACAATCATTTAGTGTTTATCTAACATTACATATAAACATGTCAAAATTATGACATAATTATTTGGTGTTCATCTAATATTGAGGATATAATCATGAATTCTTACAAGCCAAATACAGTACTTATATCGTCGTGCTCACGTTCCTCATATTTCTTTAAAAAGTTCAGTCTTATTTTCTAACTCTTCCATTGGTCATATACATGAAAAGTTACAAATTAACACCACCTTTCTTAACATATAAATAAGAATATTTAACAAGTTCTTATCTAATCCTCCTCGTCATGCTGAACATGTATGTCCACAAAATCTTCATACTAGGGGGTATAACTTTCATCTCCAAACAATCTCACATTATATGTGCTCTCCAAAAAATACAAATAATCATCGTAAGATATATAATTTTCATATAGGCCTTGATACATACACTGATATTTTATATATTGGCGTGTTCCTTGGCGTACTACTGTAGGCCCTGGTGGTGGAATTATTGGAACTTGTATGTATAAACCATCATCACCATGTTGGTATCCAGAGACATAATAGCTATTGTAGTGGTGTTTTCCCGTTTGGGCCTGAGCCAAACGGGCCTCCACTGGAGAAGATGGGAAGACGATCGCCGGTGCGGACAGACACCTGCAAAATCAGAACGGAATCAGGGGGGCCCGGTTGACGAACCGGGGGGAACCCTCCGATGCCTAAGTCAGTATGAGACTTGAGAGGTTTGAAGGAAAGGGGGTTCTTGTGTGTGAGTGGCGCGAGGGCGAGTGTGAGCGTCCGAGACCATTTACCTCTACATGGAGGTTACCTGGGCCTTTTATAGGCGATGGTACAGAAGGAGTGGGACGAAACGTCCCCTAATGACGCCGAAAAGGGCGTGCCGGTTAGTGCCCTTGGCGAGGAGTTACGCGTCCGGGCGCCCGTTAAGGGGGCCTACAGTTAATGCACCATATGATCATGGGGTGCGCACGATGGAGCTGTTGTAACCGTCGTCAAGAGACGGGGAGCTGCTTAGAGGCTCCTAGGCGACAGGTACCGAGCAGGTTGCCTGTTCGGTAGGGTAGACCTGCTGTTCAGTAGCCAGTGTCTGGGCGCAGCGCATGCCAATGGGACCACGGTGCGCCTTGAGCAGGACCTGTTCGGTAGGCTGGGGCCCGGACCGAACAGAGTGAGGGGTGTCTGGAGACCACTCTCTGAATCTTGGAGGTGTTTGGGCGTGGAGCCCGCGCGGTGCCCGGTGCTTGGGCATCTTGACGATTGTTGGCTTGAGCAGGAATTCCCTGGTCTGCTCGGTAAGGGCAAATCCTGTTAGAGCAAACCGTGTAGTGCTCGTAAACTGCCGCTAGGACCCTTGGGCGCTTAGCAGCTGAAGCATGTTCGGCAGCCGGTCGGCTGAAGCCAAGGACACGTGGCGCGAGGGCCATAGCCGTTTTGCCTCTCTGGGTCTTGATGGGCCTATGGGCTAGGAGGCTAAAAATAGCCTCTACACTTGCCCCCCACCCTCTCAAGTCTGCTCGGATGTGATCGTGAGCACTTGAGAGGGGAAATGTCTGCCCGAGTCATCGGATGAAGGACTTCGTGCCTGCGGCGGAGGAACCGTCCGATCGCGATGAGGCGACATCCTCTGAGGAGCGTCTGTAAGCGAGGCCGGAGGACGGAAGGCCTTTGTCACCATTCTGCAGGAGCGTCGCCGGAGGACGCGGGACCCTCGCTTGGACGGGGTCCATTTCGCGAGCTTTCGGACTGGGCGCGTGCCTCACGATGTCGAGGACGTCAGATCTTAACTTGTATCGTCATTTTTCTATCTCTTTCTTCGCATTCTGTTCGAATCGAAATTCGTTGGTGTTTAGAGGCTCGTGGGTACCGCGTAGGTTTTGCGAGCTGAGGAGCTTGGCGACCCGGGGTTGTACCGAACACCTCTATCTTAGGACGGGTACCGCGTTGGTCCTCCGAGCTGAAGAGCTCTTTTCCAGGGGAGAAACCGTTCGCCCTTTACATAAACCGATAGAATGGAGAAGAGAGAAGTAGGACACCGAACAGAGAGGCTTTTATAATAAGCCCTTACACGCCAGGTTCTCGGTATGGTTTTACCGCCGAGGGTAGACAGCTTGTAGAAACCTCTTCCGAGAACCCGAATGACCTTATAGGGTCCTTCCCATTTCGGGGCGAGTTCGCCTGGTCGGCTCGGCCAGCAGCTAAGCTCTCCTTGCACGCAGCGTGGCGCTGGGCAGTGGAGAGGAGCTCAGCGAGGGTCGACGGCTACTGCACCCCGAGCGTCCTTTGAAGGAAGTCGTCGCGAGTGCCTCGGATGAGGGCACTAGTGGCTAAAGGGACGTCGAGATGCGGGATGCGAAGCGCTCCTACCCGGAACCGCTTGATGTAGTCCCAGAGTGCTTCGTCCTTCTTCTGCCGAACAGACAGAAGAGATGTCGCGGTGCGCGGCTGAGACCTTTCGGCCAGGAAGTGGTCCCGGAAGGACTTTTTCAACTGGTGGAAGGAAGAGATGGAGCCTATGGGGAGGGCTTCGAACCATGCCCACGCGGCTTCCTTTAGCGTGGTCGGGAAAGATCGGCATTTGGCCGCGTCTGATGCTCCGTGGAACACCATGTACGACTCGAACCCATGGACGTGGTCCGCTGGGTTAGTGATGCCATCGTAGGGCGCGATGGCAGGTAGAGGCAATTTTGGGGAAACCCAGGCCTCCAGGATTTCCGCGGTGAACGGGGAGCGGAAGTCCAGGTCATCGTCCCCCAAGAGTCTGCCTTCTGCCTTCCGAATCATCGCATCTATGCGGCACTCAAGGTCAGTGATGCGGCGGAGGCGTCTGACCCATTCCTGGTCGGCATGCGCTGAGCCCTCGCGCCTGGACGCGTGGGCGCTGTAATCGACGTCGGAACACATGGGGGCCTGAACCGCCGCCGCACGGCGGGGTGAGTTGGCCTGCCGTAATGATGTTCAGCGTGCGAACGAGGGCGATTTTGCATGCTGCTTCTGCGGCGATGGAGGGGCACGAGACCGTCGGTGAGACGACTCCGCTAGTTGCTCCGGTGGCGGGGGAATCGACAGGGCCGGTTGTCTAGCCAACTGGGCATGGAGGCCCTGACAGATTCCTATCAGATGTTGCATCTGTCGTCAGAGCTCTGCTATCTCCAGAGCGGTCACAGGTACTGCAGCAGCAGGATTGTCGCTGGGTGTACCAGTGGGGGCGACGGCAGCGTCGACAGGAGGGACTCTGACGCGCGAGTCCGCGCGCGGCTGTCGAGACCTCGTTGCCCTACTGTTGTAGTTCTGGTAAGAGGAACGTCCGCGAGCCATGGCTACTGTCGTTCCCACAAACGACGCCAAATTGTGGTGGTGTTTTCTTGTTTGGGCCTGAGCCAAATGGGCCTCCACTGGAGAAGATGGGAAGACAATCGCCGGTGCGGACAGAAACCTGCAAAACCAGAATGGAATCAGGGGGGTCCGGTTGAAGAACTGGGGGGAACCCTCCGATGCCTAAGTCAGTATGAGACTTGAGAGACTTGAAGGAAAGGGGGTTCTCGTGTGTGAGTGGCGCGAGGGCGAGTGTGAGCGTCCGAGACCACTTACCTCTGCATAGAGGTTACCTGGGCCTTTTATAGGCGATGGTACAGAAGGAGTGGGACGGAACGTCCCCTAATGACGCCGAAAAGGGCGTGCCGGTTAGTGCCCTTGGCGAGAAGTTACGCGTCCGGGCGCCCGTTAAGGGGGCCTGCAGTTAATGCACCATATGATCATGGGATGCGCACGATGGAGTTGTTGTAACCGTCGTCAGGAGACGGGGAGCTGCTTGGAAGCTCCTAGGCGACAGGTACCGAGTAGGTTGCCTGTTCGGTAGGCTAGACCTACTGTTCGGTAGCCAGTGTCTGGGCGCAGCGCATGCCAATGGGACCACGGTGCGCCTTGAGCAGGACCTGTTCGGTAGGCTGGGGCCTGGACCGAACAGAGTGAGGGGTGTTCGGAGACCACTCTCTGGATCCTGGAGGTGTTCGGGCGTGGAGCCCGCGCGGTGCCCGGTGCTCGGGCATCTTGACGATTGCGGGCTTGAGCAAGAGCTGTCTGGTCTGCTCGGTAAGGGAAAATCCTATTAGAGCAAACCGTGAAGTGCTCGGAAACTGCCGCTACGACCCTTGGGCGCTTAGCAGCTGAAGCGTGTTCGGCAGCCGGTTGGCTGAAGCCGAGGACACGTGGCGCGAAGGCCATAGCCGTTTTGCCTTGCTGGGTCTTGATGGGCCTATGGGCTAGGAGGCTAAAAATAGCATCTACAGCCATCATACCCATGATGTTGTCCATATGGATCAAGCTATGTATGTCTTGAAAAGAAACGGTGACCCTCACTGGCAGCCTCAGATGTTGTGTCATCATGTGTGTTCAATCTCTCAAAATCGGATATGATCTCTTGATAGTTGCTACTGTCTATAAGACCTATGTGTCACCCTTTGTCATCTACTTTCCACCTTTTTACTGTGCTAGTGAAGCATCGTGATCTTGATCGTCTTGGGTAGCATGCGTAAACTCCGATGGGACGACATAAAATATTAATATGACACTAAGAAATTAAAAGAGATAGTAAATTATCCATAAGACATGACCACTTATATATAACATAATTATCTTTAATTTTAAAATAATTTTATATTATTAATATAATTTTGATACTATCTTTGATTGTGCATACTTCGACGAGATGACATTCGGTTTCGAAAAATAAAGTCAAATCTGAAGTCATCATAACTATCGAAAAAATATACTGATTCTAAAAATATAAATATAAGAAATTATTGATGCATATATGTTGAGATTAAGTTGACCTAATGATTTTTGAGATAATTTTTATTTGACAAAAAAATAATTAAAATTACTATAATTTGTATCATCTCTTAATTAGCTTATGTTTGAAATTTCAACTCAATTAGACACCATTTAGACCCCTTAGATGTGCCGGATGTAAGAGGGGAAGGAAAAAAATAAAAAAAACAGATTAAACCCGGCTCACCCCAATTGGGTGACCCGACTGTGAGCCATGACACGGTGCAGTTTGGCCAACCGTGATCTGTACATTCACAAAAAAGCGATAATTACGTACATACTCTTGAAACCTTACATTTCTTCTCCTAGAAATATTTAGGGCTCATCAAGATCTGCACATAGTGTGGCATACTTATTAAAATTGTACCACATAGAAGGGTGCCTTTAAAAAATAGGGAGAAAGGAGTAATTAAAAGACTTTCCATCATATGACACGATCTTAATAGGTGTGTCACATTACTAAGTGATACAGGGAGTTTCCATAGGTCTGTTAGAGTCTCGGCTCGGCCGACCTCCCAAAGTATCATAACCGATGTCATAACTTAGGTTGGACTAGAGATCCTCACATCTTCTAGGTCGACAACTCAGGTCGACTAGACCGATCTCTTTACAACCCCTTGGGTCAACAATAGTAGCTCGACCAAGGATGAGACTTATCCAGCTCGTCCTTAGCCGACCCGGAGCATGACGTGTCCGCAGGATTCCCGGGAACATAGCTCGCGTAACGGCCTAGACATTAACCACTAAGGTAATGGTCGTGGGTCGTACGCTCGGTAACGACAGCCATTAAGGCCACGATCTACATGATCTGGCATAGTGGTTACAACGACATCATGGTGATGATTAAAGAGACTTGACGCCAGATTGGTGAGGTGGTCCAAACGGTTGCCATGGGTAACCTACCCTTATATAAGAGGTAGATACTTCGCATGCATAGGTACGATGTCCTGCTCCTTAGGCTAGGCTATTTTTCTCAGCTAGTGATTGACTTAAGTGTCGAAGTGTCTCCCCGTCGAGACTCCTCGGTGGACTTTGCAGGTCGTCATCAAGGTCAAGAGCTCAGGGAATGCGTCTCATGTCGGCTAAATGGACTTTGGCCCGGTGGCCTCGGCTTAGTCATCTGGGTTTGGACACCTAGCCCAAGTCACCTCTACAATCACCTCGACTTCAGCTGACACCCATTACTCTAGCAGTAACATTTGGCGCCATCTGTGGGAAATGCTACTAAAAGTTAGTATGACTTCCCTTAATTTTCCTTTTGGTCAATCTCAGACCTCCTAAATACTGACGTGGGGGGCCGTCTCGGAGGTCATCTGTGGCCAATGTGGATGTCGGAGTAGTTCGCTAGACGAAGTTGCTTTGGCACTTGTCAGGGACGCGGATACCGACGTCCGACGTCAAAGGACTTGGAAGTCGGATTAGTTCACTAGACGAGGTCGCTTCGGCACTCATAAAGGATGCGGATACCGACGTCCGACGTCAAAGGACGTGGATGTCGGAGTAGTCCGCTAGACAAGGTCACTTCGGTAGTCGTCAAGGACACGGATACCAACATCCTATGCCAAATGACATAGATGTCGGAGTAGTCCGCTAGATGAGATCGCTTCAGCACTCGTCAAGGATATGGATACCGGCATCCGACGCCAAGGGACGTGGATGTCGGAGTAGTCCGCAGGATGAGGTCGCTTCGGCACTCGTCAAGGACGTGGATACCGATGTCCGATGCCAAGGACGTGGATGTCAGCGTAGTCTGCAAGATGAGGTCACTTCGGCACTAGTCTAGGATGTGGATACCGACGTCCGACGTATAAAGAGCATGAAAAATGAGGTCGCTTCGACACTTATGAAGGAAACGAGGTCGCTTCAGCACTCGTGAAGAAGTGAAGGTTGGTGACTGACGTTGGGCCTGATGGCCGACGTGGTTGTCTATGGCCAACGTGGGGCTGATGGCCAATGTTTGGAGATGATGAGTCACTTTATAGAATCGTCTCCCATCGAATGGTGAGTCACTTAGGGTTCCTCTCCAACACTGTTGACGTCATAGAGGTGTCGGCAAAGTCAGCAGTGAGGGTTGGCTGATTCTGACAGTACGAGTTAGCAAGCAAGTGGTTAGATTATATCTCGTCCGACGTCTGAGGTG
Organism: Colocasia esculenta; assembly: GCA_014218235.1. NCBI lineage: Eukaryota > Viridiplantae > Streptophyta > Magnoliopsida > Alismatales > Araceae > Colocasia > Colocasia esculenta. Next base: position 87,119,925 of record CM024765.1, on the reverse strand, counting down.
TCGGTGGAGTCAGTTGGATGAGGTCATTTTGGCACTCTAGGTTGGTCTCGACCTTGTCGATCAACGAAGAATAACCAAGTTTACCTTCTCGGGAAACTTTAGTCACTGAGGTCGGAAGAGGTCGCTTTGGCACTCTCGATCTACGAAGTTCATTTGTTATGCATCGGCTAATAGTAGTGGGTCAGCCAACATATGGGTAGGACTAGGCCAGAATGAGTTAGCGACGACATAAGTTATGCTATGGTCTCGAACTGAATTAGAATTGAACTTTCCAAGGTGTAGATCTCGGAAGACGTTGACGGCTTGAACATGAATCGTTGCAATTGGCAAGAATGTTTGCGATTGACGAGAAAGAGATTTTGTATTGATAATCTTGGAAATAAGAAAAATATAAGAGGTCTTGGTAGAATGTCGAGGAATGAAAAAAGGCTACATTTGTTGGGATCGCTGGCTTGGGCTTCTAGGCTGCGGCCACCTCATCCGTGCAAACCTGGGTCTCCTCGATATCAGACGTGGCATCCTCATTGGCGACAATGGCTTTGGCAGTGGCTTCGATGCCCTCATTGAGGATGGCAACCAGCATGCCGTCGACTACCTCCTCGATGTCCTCATCCTCGACTTCATTCGCCAAACCTGAAAGGTCGAGGTCAGGGTGGAGGTCTCAGAGGCGCCCGAGGCAGAAGTCGTACCCCGCTTGGAAGAGTTTGTCTATATATTCCTTGAGTGCTTCAGATTTGTGCTACTCAGAGATTGCCCTAGCACGCTCTTCTTCGACCTGCTTGGCGATCTGGTCTTGCATCGTCTGGTAGAGGTCTTCGATGACCTCATTCGCCCTCAGACCCGAGGTGTGGGCCTTTGCCCCAGCAGGGATGGACCATCAACCCCACTCGGTCATAGAAGGCTCCTATATTGGCTGCGGTGATCGATGGGATTGGGAGGAGCCCGAGATGGGGAGGTCAACCGACTCCGTTAGTTGCTCTCAGGGTTGGTCGTGCATCCTTCTCAGCGACTGAGACTTCGGTTGTTGCTCAGGTGTGGCAGCTGGAGGGGCGATGAGTTCGACGTCGACCTCCTCCATTCACGAATGCTTCTGAGGACGTTTCACACTTTTCTTCCCCCCTCGGGACAAGAACCTCTATGCAGCCGCCTTGGTGAAGGAGGCGCTCTTTATCCCTTTGTCGACTATTCCTGCAATAGATAAAAGAGGTTAGTCTTTGGAATGCGCTGGCAGCTACGCAAGGGAGTTGTCAACAAAGAGTTCAGACCTAGGCGAGTGTCATTAATGAGCTTGAAAATCTCCTCAGATGGATTGTACAGGTTAGGGGCCTCCACACCCTATGTTGAATCAAAGTCCGAGAGCTTGGCCTTAGTGAAATGAAGTGGGGGTCAGAAGGCTTTGTCTTTGATGTTCATGTTGACTAGGTGGTCGGGAAGAGCCACCCAGAGGGGCAGTAAACGAAGAAGAAGTTCCTCTTCCAGTTGTGGACAGAGGATGGAGCTCGATCGAGGATTTTCCGACCGGTCCAAGCTGCAAAATATAGCTAGTCTCCGAAGGCTTTCACCGAGAAGCAGAAGAAGAAGAGGCGGGTGTTCGGCGTGACTCCGACGAGGGTGCAAACAGCTAGAAAGCCGTCAACCGACCTCCAAGAGTTGGGGGTCAACGACAATGGAGCGGCTCCCAAGTGGATAAGAAGGAGAGTGATAAAAGGGTGCAATGGGTATCAGAAGTCAACTCAGACAACTTCGGTATATATGTAGAAGCTGAGCTCCATTGAGTGGTGGGCTCAGATGTCCTCAGGGACCAATAAGGATGTCCCCTCGGGAAAGTCGAGACTTGGGTGTGTACCTACCCACTTAAAGGTCTCGGGGTCGATTTCAGAAGGCATGTTGGCCATAGAGTCGGCCTGACAACGTGGTCCCGTGGTGTGTGCAGAAGGTTTGCGGGGATTGTATGACCCAAGAGGGACCTTGGGATCACTAGGAGATTGGGTAATGACTTCTACGATGACCTTTGACACTTGAGTGTCGGATGGACCCACAAGAGTGGATCTTACCCTAGTGGAGCAAGGAGAGGGCATTGCGTTGCACTGTGTGAAAGAACTCTCTAATGAAGAACCGAAGAAAAAGGAAGACGAGCTCATAGCTTCCCTATGAAAGAAGCAAGCGAGGGAAGAAGAAGCTCATATGCTAAGAAGATAGAGGAAGCTCGAACGATCGACGACGAAGTTCTCGCACACGTCAGATCAAAGCTCGTCGGCACGTCGGTTGGTTGTCTTCATCAAAGCTCTCGCACATGGAAGCAAGGGTGGTGTTTTAAATGTAGACTTCCCTATTTATAGTGCCGGGGGGCCAAGTAGATCCCGCGGCTAAGGTTCATCGTCTTGGACGAGCGTCTAGATCGAACCACGTGGTGGCCTTGGATTGGCTACCAAGCTTTGCCTCAGATTTTGATCGGCACAGCTTGCTAGGAGTGTAATGATGGCGCACGAGAGTCGAGGCGGCAACACGACGGTTGACGTTGTGCGTAGTAGTTGAGGAAGCTCTGCCATCATGACATTGATGCAAACAATATGGTGATGGGACGCACGGAAGACCACGTGGCAAGCCACGTGTCCGACCAAGGGGCTTCAGACAATAGCTTCACCCAGGACCACTGGTGCGATCCGATGTGAACCTGGGGGGCCAATGATACGGGGAGTTCCCACAGGTTGGCTGGAGCCTCTGCTCGGTCGACCTCCTAGAGTACCATAGCCGATGTCCTGACGTGGCTTGGACCAGAGATCTTGGCGTCGTCTAGGTTGACAACTTAGGGCCGACAAAAGCAGCTCAGCCAAGGATGAGGCTTACCCAGCTCGGCCTTAGCCAACTTGGAGTATGACGTGTTTGCAGGATTCCCGGGAACGTGGCTCGTGTAACGGCCAAGGCATTAATATCTAAGGCAATGGCCGCGGGTCGTGCGCTCGGTAACGACAGTCATTGAGGCCATGATCTACATGATCTGGCGTAGCGGTTACAACAACGTCATGACGATGATTAAGGAGACTTGGCACAAGGTTGGCGGGGTCGTACAAATGGTTTCCATGGGTAACCTACCCCTATATAAGAGATAGACACTCCGCATGCACAGGTACGTTGTTATGCTCCTTGGGCTAGCTCATTTTTTTCGGCTAACGACTGACTTTGAGCATCAGAGTGTTTCCCAGCCGAGACTCCTCGGTGAGCTTTGCATGCCATCATCAAGGTCGAGAGCTTGGGGCATGTGTCTTACGTCGTCTAAACGGACCTCGACCCGGTGGCCTCGGCTTGGTTGTCTCGACTTGGACACCTCGCCTGAGTCACCTCAATGGTCACCTCGACTTCAGGTGACACCCGTTACTCTAGCAGTAACACTAAGTATTTTTATTCTTCTCCTCAATGTCATATCGTTTATTCTAATGTACTTACCTACAATAATTTGTATGTTATATTTTCGGGATTCCAATATGATAATATCATTTACACTAGGTTTTGCTATTTTAGAGGAGCCTAAAGCTAATATGAAACAAAAAACTGAGGGTTGTATATATATGTATACACACCATCAGTTTGATTCTACGAAGAAATCGAATTAGAGTAAACTAGTCCCTTTTTTTCCCTTAATCTACTTAAAGCTACATTAATCATACTTTGGCTGATGACAATAAATGATATAGCTTGAATTCATGATTTCTTATGTTGTGGTGTGGCTCGAGAGTTGGACTCCAATTGGGATATGGGCTAGACATTAGGAAGTAGTCCTAAAAGGATTAGAAGACTACTGTGGGGTCTTCTATATATAGTGCTTGTACCTTAAAGGATAGTGTGTAGCACATGGGACGTGACACATGAGGAGACCGAGAGAGTCGGGTGTTTGGTCGGATGTACGATCACCATCGGGGAGAAATCTATAGTTCTTTTCTTAATTGAAAGAGAATGGTTTCTCTGTACATCTCTTTCTCTTCTCCTTTATGTGTGTCTGATTGGGAACTTCATCTTGTGTGTCAAAAATCCTCAACATATGGTGCCCACCATGGGGCTTCGACTGTAGGCGACGTTCACGGAGCTCAGTGTGCAGGGTGTCAAAGGCAATAACTATTGCTGGCACCTGAGGCATTGTAGCAACTTTGATTTTTAAAATCTCAAATAAAATAAAATTTTAATTAATAAATATGATAAAGAGAGTTAATTTAGAATAAAGAGAGAATAATTGAAATAAATGGGAATTAAACCACTACCCAATAAACAAAAATAAAAATGGGTTGTATAAATGGCCCAAGCATGAAAAAATGGGCTTAATTGTGAAGAGCCCATCATGGGATGAGGGGGGGGGGGGTAATTTAGCCTACATTCAGAGTTAAATATTAATAAATTAAATAAGGAAGAGATAATGCCTAAATGGATGATAATTATTCTAAATAGGAGTCCTCATCCCATCCTAACCCCTTGGCCACGAAATTAGGCCTCTTCCTTACCCTATTAGGTGGATAAATGCTAGAAATAATGGAGACAAATAGAGATTTTTAGAGTTGGAAGAAGAGAGAAGAGTTTTAAGTTGTTTGGACTCTTTAAACATACAAAACACCCCAATTCGGCCCTATCAACCCCATAGAACGACTATTGGAGCTTTGGAGGACGAGGAGAGGAGCTGAGGACGAAGAGCAAGGAGAGGAGGAAGCTTGGAGCAAGGGATTTTCGTCACCTCCTTCATCTAAACCCTAGATCTTCATTACAGCTACGAAAGGTAGGCAATCTCTCAAGCACAAATTGTGAAATTTTACCCTAGGTAGCCCGCATGATCCTCATTGAAAGCCCTCTAATTTCGCTCTATTTCATTCTTCCATGAGGACGAATTAATTGTTTCAATCCCTGTCATATCCATGTACCTGAACCCTCTTGTTTACCTTAAACCCATGCATGTATATGATCCCATGCTTTGCGAATAATTCTATAAATACCACATGTTGTTGGCTTTCAAACGCCCCTAGTTTCCCTAATTTTTTTCATGTATCCATCGCTAATTAAATTGTTCTTTCTTGACTGTGCATGTTTAGGTTACCAAAAAACAACATATTCAAAGCATGCTTTATACGAATCGGTTCACGAATTAACCATGCTCAGTGGTATATCTATAAGTCTAGTTCTGTTTAAAAGTGATTTCTTGATTTTTAGAGTATCGTGCGATTTGATATGGATATTTAATGTGCAATGTGTCGTGTTGGATGGCTTGGACCTAATTTAAAAAGGGACATGCCATCCGCCAGAGCTCAGGCCGAGGCTCTGAGAACGCGATGGCCCGATAGGTCGCGTTCTCAGCCTCTTCACGACAGAGTGTCACGTCGCGTTCTGAACGCGACGGGATACTACGTCGCGACCTGTTCAGCAGGTCGGCCCGACCTGGACGTGCAGCCTGACCTGTCGCGACGCGCACACACGTCTTCGCGTCGGCGTCTCGGCTGGCACCGGATTGCGTCGGATCGACCCGTCGCGACCTGAACGCGAAGGTTAGGCCCATCGTGACATGAGCCGTCAACGCGTCGGTCCGTCTCGTCGCGACCTAAACACGACAGCATCCGACGTCGCGACCTTAACAGAGCGGCCAGAACCCTGAATCTACATGAAACCCTTGATCTTCATCCCTGTTAAACCCTAAATCAACACTGTCATGAACAATAACGACCTGTTAATCTTGTGAGAGTAACATTTAATTGATATTAATTCATTAAAAAGCTATATGCACAATCATTTATGCTCTCTTGATTTCCTACACTTGTACACACCTAACAATCATGTTTGCCATTAAACCTCATTAAGTCACTCAATAATGTATCTGGTAATTAAGTGAAATTAATTACTAAATTTCCCTATTATTAAATGACACTTGTCTTCGTTTTTTTCGCGTGATTCGTATACCGTTACTGCTTCCCTCGGCCTTCGAGCACTCGAGGCACAACAGACCCTAGTTTCTACACACCTTCTCTTGACATGGACCACCTCTCCACCGGGAATACTCCCGACTGGGTCAGAGACTCCTTGTCAAGGCCTCCGTAAGTCTCCTTGGCTTTGGCGCACGTCCTTAGCCGACGAGCTGGTTGTACCCTTAAAACCCGTTACACTCTTAGGGATCAGCACGATCCATGGCCTTAGTGTGTACCCTTCTTACCTTGTGATTACGTCGGACCATCTGGCCTATGTTCATGACACGGCTAGTGGGCGGATGTGACTTCTACTTGACTGTCGGTACCTGACCTGGTGCCCTTCAACTGTTACTATCGATGCTTAACATTGTTTTACGATTGTACCCCTATCTCATTTACTATCTCGTTAATCTCATCTGTTTACGTTCACTCTATACTCTCATCTACTCGTCTATTACTCTCATCTATTCTTGGTACTCTATTTGACCATTTACATTGATTGTCTAAAATAACAAACAATACTATATGCCAGTACAATAGGGCCCGATCTGGTCCTAAGGAGAGCTCCTGAAGAGTGCTATTTCCTCATGAGAGTTACATGATCAGGATGTGTACGGCATGCATCAAGTGCCATTTAATACTATAACAATTAATCTATGACAATCAAAGTGCTGTTTATACAAGTGCTATCGTTACATGCTAGTTCGTTACATGACCATTCCATTATCATTCTAGTTGTACTATTTTTCCCTGTACCGGTGCTATTGTTCTCTTGCTATCGTTACTTGCTCTACATGACTATACTCTTTAGTTACCCTGCCATTTAAGACATTAATCATTTAAAGCATGCTTGTTCTCATGAGATATTAAGTCCTACTGAGCGTTATTCGCACATCCTGCGTTATTATTTCATGTGTCCAGGTGAGTCTGATGGAGATGATCACACTCACGAGGAAGGGACTGAGAGGGACGTTCAAGAGTGACCCATTCTAGCAATCACTGCATAGTAGTTAGTTGGTAGAGTTATGAGTCAGTCAGTAGTTAGCGATTATGTAATAGTTTGGATTTGAATAAAGTACTTTGGGCCCTAGTTTGGCTCTGATCAATGGATGTAATAGTTATTTGATGAATCATTAATGAAGTTGGATTTCATTTAATATTATTCCAATTGTGCAATGGTTTGACATTTATCTATCGCTCTGTACTATTTAATAACTGTAATTCTGTGTCGGGGCGTTACAGTTTTGTGGTATTAGAGCCTAGGTTATTCTTAAGTATAGGATGATCTAGGTTTGACCTGCCTTGACTTAGAGTCTAAATTCCGTACCTATGTGAGATGGGTAGAACCAAGGGTAATAAGATAAAATAAACTCACACACGTACAAACGTAGTGCAAACTCAATATCTTACATTCAAATTCTCTTTTGAAGGAACTTAAACACTTAGCAATGGCAGCGGAGCGTGCACAACTCCGTGATATGCAGCAGACCATCCAGTAGCTTACCCAAGCTTTACTTCAGGCTACTGGAGCGAATAAGAACAATAACCGAGGAGCTGGAGAATTATACAGGAATTTCTGTAATCTAAATCCGCCTCGATTAAGTGGGACTACTAATCCCAATGAAGCGGAGAACTGGCTCAAGGAGATTGAGCGTATCTTCCACGTTATGCAATGCGCGGATGGAGATAAATTACTATTAGCGACATTCCAGCTTGAGAGGGACGCCCGTGCGTGGTGGGAGTCCGTCGAGGCGACGAGAGCAGATGCACAGTTTACATGGGAGGAATTCAAGGAACATTTCAACTCCAAGTACTTTTCTGAGAGAGTTCAAGAAAGAAAGGCCTCTGAATTTACTGCATTGAAGCAGAGAAACCTCACAGTTGCTGAGTATGAGGCTCAATTCTCCCAGTTGGCATGATATGCCAATCATCTGGTCGGCATGAAAAGAATGAAGGCCAAGCGCTTTCTTAATGGGCTTAGGCCCGCATATATCACACAGTGGCACCTCTAGACATTCAGACGTATCCAGAGATGGTCAGGAAAGCACAACTACTGGAGAATGCGACCGACCTCACCGATCGCATCAAAGGAAGAATGGTCAAGAAGGAGCAGACATCTGGAGCACCAAGCAAGCCCACTAACGGCAAGAAAAGGTCGTTAAGTATCACTGAAGGGCCAAGGCAGGAGCGGAAGCCCAAAGTTTTTGCCCCCACTACCACGAACAAGCCAAGATGTAAGCACTGTGACAAGCTGGGTCACATTGCAGAGGAGTGCTAGAGGAAGGTAGGCGCATGCCTACGCTGTGGGAGTAGAGATCATCATATTCCCGAATGCCCCCTGCTCAAAGAAAATGAGAAGCGTCCTGCGGGACAGAAGAAGCCTGGCCGACTGCAGGCCCTACAAGAGGTAGAAACCACCGAGGAGGGTGGGGTCGTCGAAGGTACTCTACCAGTCTTTTCCCAATCAACATTCATTTTGTTTGATACTGGCGCAACACATTCGTTCATATCACAAGCATTTGCTGATACATTAAATAAAAAGCCTACATCTATGGCATTTGAATTACCTGTCACTACACCACTAGGAGAGAAAGCTCATTTGAACAAATACTTTCAATTAGCTGATGTTAAGATTGGTGAACTCAATCTTAGAGCTGACTTGATCTGTATGCCCATGGAGGGCTACGATGTTATTCTGGGAGCCGATTGGCTATCCACGTATGGGGCTATCGTGGATTGTAGAAGAGGGAAAATTTCTTTTAGTGAATTCCCTAAGTTGACCTTCACTGGATGTAGACACAAGAGACACTTGTCTCTCGTCTCTGCTATAAAAGCATAGAACATGATAAGAAAGGGTTGTGTGGCATTTCTTGCCGCAATTGTGGTTGACAAGAAAGCATCCAAGATATCAGACATACATATAGTGCAAGAATACCCCGACGTGTTCGAAAGGGTTGTGTGGCATTTCTTGCCGCAATTGTGGTTGACAAGAAAGCATCCAAGATATCAGACATACATATAGTGCAAGAATACCCTGACGTGTTCCTCGATGAGCTGCCAAGCATTCCACCAGAGAGAGATGTAAATTTCTCAATTGATCTAACACTTGGAGCTGCACAGGTGTCACGCCAACCCTACAGAATGTCCCCGGCTGAATTCAAAGAATTGAAGGAACAATTGATGGAACTGTTGGAAAAAGGATTTATCAGACCAAGTACTTCTCCTTGGGGAGCACCAGTGCTGTTCATCAAGAAGAAGGATGGATCTCTGAGACTATGCATCGACTACAGGCAGTTGAATAATCTCACTATCAAGAACAAATACCCTCTGCCTCGTGTTGATGAGTTATTTGATCAAATCTCAGGAGCTGAGTATTTCTCTAAGATTGACCTTAGATCGGGATATCATCAGATGATGATTAAAGATGCAGATATTTACAAGACGACTTTCAGGAGTAGGTACGGTCACTATGAATTTGTAGTCATACCTTTTGGACTAACCAATGCTCCTGCAGCTTTCATGCAACTAATGAACCACATTTATCGGCCCTACCTCGAAAAATTTGTCGTGGTATTTATTGATGATATTCTCATATATTTCAAAACCAAGGAAGAACATGAGGAGCATCTGATGATCGCTCTGCAGATCTTGAGGGACAACAAGCTCTACGCCAAATTGAGCAAGTGTGAATTCTGGCTCGAGGAGGTGTCATTTCTAGGCCACGTTATATCCAAGGATGGTATCGCTGTCGATCCTTCCAAGGTTGAAGTTGTGCTAAATTGGGAGAGACCGACTAATGTTACCGAGATCAGAAGCTTTCTTGGACTGGCTAGTTATTACAAACGGTTCATAAAAGACTTCTCCAAGATAGCTGTACCTCTTACTCGCCTTACGCGAAAAGAGAACCCCTATGTTTAGAGCAAGGAATGTGAGAAGAGCTTTCAGACATTGAAGCAATGCTTGACATCTGCACCTGTCCTCGCGTTGCCAGTTGAGGGCGAAAGATTCTCAGTCTACACTGATGCATCTGGAATCGGTCTAGGCTGCGTGTTGATGCAGAACGAGAAGGTCATAGCTTATTCATCAAGACAATTGAAGTCTCATGAATCAATTATCTTGTCCATGACTTAGAATTAGTTGCTGTGGTATTTGCACTCAAGATATGGAGGCATTATCTTTATGGTGAGCAATTTATTGTCTACTCTGACCACAAGAGTCTGAAGTACTTATTTTCCTAGAAAGAGCTTAATATGAGATAAAGGAGATGGCTAGAGTACTTGAAGGATTTTGATTTCAACATTCAATATCACCTTGACAAAGGTAATGCAGTAGCTGATGCACTTAGAAGGAAGCCAGTAGCTTCTTTATCTTGTCTAGTCATGGGCGAGATGCAATTGTTAGAGCAATTTGCTAGTCTGGATCTGAACATTGAGCAGAGAAGTGATAAGATGTTGGTTGCTAACCTTAGGGCACAACCCGACATTTTTGTCGAGATCAGGGAGCAGCAGGATAACGACCCATTCTTGATCCAAGTCAGGGAGACCATAGCAGACAAACCTGATTTCTCCATCACTGAGGATGGGAGAATATTATTCCAAGCCAGGACATGCGTGCCTGACAATGAAAAGCTGAAGAGAAAGTTGATGGATGAAGCCCATAAGACTAAATACACCATACACCCAGGAGCAACCAAGATGTACCAAGACATGAAAAGGTCATTTTGGTGGCCAAACATGAAGCGTGAAGTGGTTGAGCATGCCGCGCACTGCCTCACATGTCAACAGGTAAAAGCTGAACACCGTCGTCCTGCGGGTGTACTCAGACCCCTAGACATACCTGAATGGAAGTGGGAGAGTATCGGCATGGATTTTATCATGGGTTTGCCTCGAACTCGTGGTGGACTTGATGCTATTTGGGTCATTGTGGACCGTTTGACTAAGTCCGCACATTTCCTTGCAATTAAGAGTACCTGGAGTGTTGATGTATTAGCAGCATTGTATGTAAAGGAGATAGTAAGACTACATGGAGTCCCCATGTCCATTGTTTTAGATCGTGATCCTAGATTCACATCTAGGTTCTGGAAGAGACTTTAGACTGCCTTAGGCACTAAACTCAACTTTAGCAGTGCTTTCCACCTACAGACGGATGGACAGACAGAAAGAACAAATCAGGTCGTGGAGGATATGCTACGTGCCTGCACCGTAGACTTTGAGGGTTATTGGAATGAACAATTATCATTGATAGAATTTGCCTACAACAACAGTTATCAGGCCAGCATTAAGATGGCACCATTTGAAGCACTATACGACAGAAGTTGCAGATCGACAGTGTGTTGGAATGAGGTAGGTGAGCAGCAATGGTTGGGACCAGACATGGTGCAAAACACAAGCAGGGATATACAGATTATCTGAGACAGGATTAAGATAGCTCAGTCCAGGCAGAAGAGCTATACTGATAAAAGAAGAAGGGACTTAGAATTCCAAGTAGGAGACCATGTGATGCTGAAGGTATCTCCGACCTGAGGATTTCAAAGGTTTGGGATGAAAGGCAAGTTAAGATCAAGATTCATAGGTCCATTTGAGGTATTAGATAGAGTTGGCGAGGTGGCGTATCATTTGACACTACCTCCTCAGTTTTCTACAGTACACAATGTCTTTTATGTGTCAATGCTGAGGAAGTACATATACGATCCATCACACATAATCAGCTATGATGATATTATTTTGAACAAAGACATGACCTATGAAGAAAGATCGGTGAGGATATTAGACAAGAAGATGCAACAACTTCGGAATCGATCTATACCCGTAGTCAAGATACTATATATGGAGAAATCATAAAGTCGAAGAAGCCACGTAGAAACCCGAAGCCGCCATGCGCATTATCCAGAATTATTTAGTAAGTCACTCTTCCCCTTATGATCATATGAATTTGGAGACCAAATTCTTTTTAAGAGAGGGAGGATGTAGCAACCTTGATTTTTAAAATCTCAAATAAAATAAAGTTTTAATTAATAAATGTGATAAATAGAGTTAATTTAGAATAAAGAGAGAATAATTGAAATAAAAGGGAATTAAACCACTACCCAATAAACAAAAATAGAAATGGGTTGTATAAATGGCCCAAGCATGAAAGAATGGGCCCAATTGTGAAGAGCCCATCATGGGATGGGGGGTAATTTAGCCTAAATTCGGAGTTAAATATTAATAAATTAAATAAGGAAGAGATAATGCCTAAATGGATGGTAATTATCCTAAACAGGAGTCCTCATCCCATCCTAACCCCTTGGCCACGAAATTAGGCCTCTTCCTTACCCTATTAGGTGGATAAATGCTAGAAATAATGGAGATAAATAAAGATTTTCGGAGTTGGACGAAGAGAGAAGAGTTTTAAGTTGTTTGGACTCTTTAAACATACAAAACACCCCAATTCGGCCCTATCAACCCCATAGAACGACTATTGGAGTTTTGGAGGACGAGGAGAGGAGCTGAGGACGAAGAGCAAGGAGAGGAGGAAGCTTGGAGCAAGGGATTTTCGTCACCTCCTTCGTCTAAACCCTAGGTCTTCATTACAACTACGAAAGGTAGACAATCTCTCAAGCCCAAATCGTGAAATTTTAACCCTAGGTAGCCCGCATGATCCTCTTTGAAAGCCCTCTAGTTTTGCTCTATTTTGTTCTTCCATGAGGACGAATTAATTGTTTCAATCCCTGTCATATCCATGTACCTGAACCCTCTACTTCACCTTAAACCCATGCATGTACATGATCCCATGCTCTGTGAATAATTCTATAAATACCACATGTTGTTGGCTTTCAAACACCCCTAGTTTCCCTAATTTTCGTCATGTATACATTGCTAATTAAATTGTTCTTTCTTGACTGTGCATGTTTAGGTTATCGAAAAACAACCTATTCAAAGCATGCTTTATACGAATCGGTTCACTAATTAACCATGCTCAATGGTAGATCTATATGTCTAGTTCCGCTTAAAAGTGATTTCTTGATTTTTGGAGTATCGTACGATTTGATATGGATTTTTAATGTGCACTGTGTCGTGTTGGATGGCTTGGACCTAATTTAAAAAGGGACATGCCATCAGCCAGAGCTCGGGCCGAGGCTCTGAGAACGCGACGGCCCGATATGTCGCGTTCTCAGCCTCTTCACGATAGAGTGTCACGTCGTGTTCTGAACGCGACGGGATACTACGTCGCGACCTGTTCAGCAGGTCGGCCCGACCTAGACGTGTCGCCCGACCTGTCACGACGCACACACACGTCGTCGCGTCGGCGTCTCGGCGGGCACCGAATTGCGTCGGATCGACCCAACGCGACCTGAATGCGACGGTTAGGCCCGTTGCGACATGAGCCGTCAACGCGTCGGTCCGTCTCGTCGCGGCCTAAACGCGACAGCATCCGACGTCGCGACCTTAACCGAGCAGCTAGAACCCTGAATTTACATGAAACTCTTGATCTTCATCCCTGTTAAACCCTAAATCAACACTGTCATGAACAATAACGACCTGTTAATCTTGTGAGAGTAACATTTAATTGATATTAATTCATTAAAAAGCTATATGCACAATCATTTATGCTCTCTTGATTTCCTACACTTGTACACACCTAACAATCATGTTTGCCATTAAACCTCATTAAGTCACTCAATAATGTATCTGGTAATTAAGTGAAATTAATTACTAAATTTCCCTATTATTTAAATGACACTTGTCTTCATTTTTTTCGCGTGATTCGTATACCGTTACCGCTTCCCTCGGCCTTCGAGCACTCGAGGCACGACGGACCCTAGTTTCTACACACCTTCTCTTGACATGAACCACCTCTCCACCGGGAATACTCCCGACTGGGTCAGAGACTCCTTGTCAAGGCCTCCGTAAGTCTCCTTGGCTTTGGCGCATGTCCTTAGCCGACGAGCTGGTTGTACCCTTAAAACCCGTTACACTCTTAGGGATCAGCACGATCCATGGCCTTAGTGTGTACCCTTCTTACCTTGTGATTACGTCGGACCATCTGGCCTATGTTCATGACACGGCTAGTGGGCGGATGTGACTTCTACCTGACTGCCGGTACCTGACCTGGTGCCGTGCAACTGTTACTATCGATGCTTACGGTTGTTTTACGATTGTACCCCTATCTCATTTACTATCTCGTTACTCTCATCTGTTCACGTTCACTCTATACTCTCATCTATTCGTCTATTACTCTCATCTATTCTTGGTACTCTATTTGGCCATTTACATTGATTGTTTAAAATAACAAATAATACTATATGCCAGTGCAATAGGGCCCGATCTGGTCCTGGGGAGAGCTCCCGATGAGTGCCATTTCCTCATGAGGGTTACATGATCAGGATGTGTACGACATGCATCCAGTGCCATTTAATACTATAACAATTAATCTATGACAATCAAAGTGCTATTTATACAAGTGCTATCGTTACATGCTAGTTCGTTACATGGCCATTCCATTATCATTCTCGTTGTACTATTTTTCCCTGTACTGGTGCTATTGTCTCTTGCTATCGTTACTTAATCTACATGACTATACTCTTTAGTTACCCTGCCATTTAAGACATTAATCATTTAAAGCATGTTTGTTCTCATGAGATATTAAGTCCTACTGGGCGTTATTCGTTCATCCTGCGTTATTATTTCATGTGTCCAGGTGAGTCTGATGGAGATGACCACACTCACGAGGAAGGGACTGAGAGGGACGCTCATGGGTGACCTATTCCAGCAATCACTGCATATGTAACGACCCAACCTCCCGGATTCTCGCCAGGGGTCCCGAGGGTCGCGCCGCCACCCACAGATCCGAGGATCCGGAAGGGTTAGAAGAAATAGTCTAGTGAGATATGTACTGGATTCAGATAACTATAACAATATGTACAATATACAAAGTTCTGTACAACGTGTCCCAAGCAAAAACACAGGTACAAGAAGAAAGGTGCAGTCCTTAAGGGGCATACCCCGAGGACTTGCAGAACACAACTCTCAGCTCACTCGACTACAAGAGCTCACAACACTCAGCTCTCACTGCTGCTGACAACACACGGCGCCACAGCCGCCTCCGCAACCTGTCCAACAACGAGCTCCCGTGACGAAGAGCCCCTAGCTGAAGGAAGTAGGGGGGTGAGCCTCGCAAACAAGGCCCAGTAGGGATTACCAGTCCCTTACCGGCCAGAGCAGCAGGAACTCCGAAAATAAGGAAGCTACACTAGAAAGCTGTAAAGAGAGAAACCCCTACAGCATGATACTACATAGCAGCGGAAGAGAACAGTGCAACGCCACGACCACCAACCAAGGTCGGGCCACACACACGACTCCCGCAGAAACCAACGGAGTCGGGCACACAACGGAAGCAACGCTCGAAACACCTGCCGAGACCATGCAACAACTAGGTGAGAACGACATCTCACCGTAAGCACGGCCACCTCAGACCTCCATAGAGTCGAGGGCCCACAAGCAGAACCACCCCGGACCCCGGATAGACCGCAAGGTCGGGAAGCCATACACGCCAGTGCCACTGCAGACTGGCACCCAAGAACGGAACAACGACACCGAGAGAACACCGAGTGGGAACCACCAGAAGCACGGGTCTTCCCAAGGCCAGACCAACGATGCCCACGGAAACTAGGCACAGCTAGGCTATAACCGCCTTGCAAGCTCGGGCAATGAGGAACAGTTGGAAACGTCGTCAAGAAACGTCGTCACAACAACAATAACCAAGCCACCGCCGCTAGCAGCTAAGAGGGGGACCAGCAGTCCACATGCTCTGCTCGCTACCCTAGCTCCTGCCTCCGCCCCCGCGCGAGGGCGAGACAGAGCCGCCAAGAACACACGACACACGCAACACCGCAGCCTGGCCAAGTTGCGGCCTCACGCCTGACCTCCCTACGCGGCTCTGGAACTGACGTAGAGCAAGGCAGTGAGACAAGGGACTGTCTGGGCCGCGCTGGGAAGAAAACCGCCTCGACGACCTCGGCGTCCCGCCCCAGACAAGAGAGCTCTACAAATGACTCAGCGCCGCTGCCCCAAACCACCGTTTTCCCCTCAGCTCTAGAGTCCGCCCTGTCGGCTGTCAACTCGCAGCACGCTCGTAGCCCGGAGTGCTCCCTCAACAGGCTCCAAAGGATGGGGGTCCCAGGCAACGGTAACAACCTCTCAGATCGGGGACAAGCCCTCAGGTGCCTAGCACCGGGCGAACAGGCGGGGCAGCATAACAGAAACCACGTCGAACTGCTGGCTCGTGACACATGATGAGCCCAACAAGCGAGAGGCACGTACGGACCCTCAAGAGGGTCGTCGGCCAACCAAGCACGCATGGAAAAACCGGAGCCTCGGGACACTACCAGCCAACACGGAAACTCGTCGCCCTGCTAATAATCGATTGACCGCCAGTCAATCGATTATTAGACAGACGCGACCCTCTTGGCACCACTGCCAGGACACGGCCACGAAGGTGTCACCTTCGGTCACTGAACGCGGGGAGGTAACCAGCCACGTTCCCTACCAGAAGGTCCTAAGGGCAAAGCCTGCCCTGGGGCGCACGCCGACACACAACCGGCCCACGGAAACACCAAAGGCGACACAAGCACTGTTGCGACCCCCAAGGCCATCGTGACACCATCGCGACGGAGGAGGGCACCACGACAGCCTTGTCACGACCGGGAAAGGCGTCGCGACAAGAGCCCTGTCATGACTGGGAACCACGTCGCGACAGCGACCCTGTCGCGACCGGAGAGCGCGCTGCGACAACCTTATCGCGACCGCCAACTACGTCGTGATAAGGTTGTGCCCAGCTGGGCCGATGCCTCTTCTGGTGTCGCGACGCGCCGAGCGGTCGCGACATCAGAAGAGGGGCAGACCGCCGGGATCCTAAATCCCGGGGTCGCCCACGAGCTACAAACATACACACATGGGGGAGGGGAGCATGGGGAAAGCAGTAAAGCTATCTAAAAACCCCGAGGGGCTCCCAATCCACCCGGATCGGGAAGGGCACATAAAATCCCTACCTTTTACGAAGAACCGAACCTACGAAGGGCCTTCACAATGCACGACCACCTCCTCCTCGCTCCACGACACCACTCCCACGCTCTGCCACGAGTCGCCGGCCGCTCCACGCCCAGATCGCCGGAGGGGAGCCTCCCCATCGCCGGAGAAGAGGGGAAAGGGAAGAAGAGGAGAGAGGGGGGAAAGGGGTGGCCGGCCAGCGCCTTAAGCCCCCGGCATCCAGAACGCAACGGACCGCCCCGTCGTGTTAACAACTTTAACGCGACGGGTCAACGGACCGCGACAAGAACGTGCCCCCCACGGGCGTCGCGACAACGCGACATGCCATACTGACCGGGCGCGACACGAAAACGCGACGGAGAGCCAAGGCACGACCAGAACGCGACCCACAAGCCCGCCGTGACACGGATGACTGTTGCGTTGGGCACCCCCAACTCGACACCAACGCGTCGCCCAGCCTGGACGCGTCAGTGGCCAGTCATCCCACGACACCAGACGGAAGCCGGGAAACCGAGTCTTACAGCATAGTAGTTAGTTGGTAGAGTTATGAGTCAGTCAGTAGTTAGCGATTATGTAATAGTTTGGATTTGAATAAAGTACTTTGGGCCCTAGTTTGGCTTTGATCAATGGATGTAATAGTTATTCAAAGAATCATTAATGGAGTTGGATTTCATTTGGTATTATTCTAATTGTGCAATGGTTTAACATTTATCTATCACTATGTACTATTTAATAACTGTAATTCCGCTCCGATATTTTACGTCGGGGCGTTACAGGCATTGTGCCCAGTGGTTCTCAGTTGGGCTGCATAACAAAGTGGCGACCGAGTAGTGGCCGCTATGTGGAGAGGCAACTAGCAGGAATGCATGGCGGCACTCCGAAGGTAGAAGGTGTAGGCAACATCCAATTATTGCGCTTGATGGTGATGGTGGCATACCGATGTGTTGCTTCGACGAGACTACAGATCGACCTCGACGAAGCGGGCTGCATGACAGGGTGGCAAAGGAGGTCAGGTGGTGACTTGGCGGCAAGTTGCAGCGGCAGTGGCGGATGCCAGAGATGAGAGTGGCCGAGGCTGTTGCACGGGAGGCCAGCAAAGCGGGGTAGCAGGAGCAGCGAATGCTGCTAATGTACCCAGTGGTCTTCGACAGAGCAGATGAGCAACCAGTGGTGGTAGTGACTGAATTGATGACGATAGTGGCCACTGGCAGGGAGTCCATTGGCGGCATTTGCACCGGCTAGGATTTTGTTCCTTGTAGATTCGATCGTGAGGAGGAAGAAGGACGGAGGACATAAATTATAAAAAAGATTTCTCTCTAAGTTAATCGGATCTGGACATATTGGATCCAAAATATTGTTGGATCTAACTACACTTGTTGGCTATCTAGCTAGGTCTAGATGGAGCTTGGATCTGGAAACGAGTCCATCCATACCCATTCAGGAGATCCATCTCACTAGTTTGACAAGTGCGTGATCAGACAGCTACAATCGATTTGATTAGATTAGAGGCAGAATTGGGTGATCCAAGAGTCCATCCCTAGGTTTTTTACATGCTTCAGACGTGTTGGATGGTGTGGATTGGGCGAATTCTGCTCAGATTGGGAGATTTATGTAGGAGGGCATGGAGATCGGCGAGGATTACAATGATTGATTGGATCAAGGTTGATCAGAAGTGTCGATGGCAAACACCGGGAGTACAGGTCATAAGGTAGTAGTAAAGCTCACAAGCCTCTCCGTGGAACCTTTCAACGACTACAACAATTTTACACTATGGCAACAATGTGTAAAGAACAATATAACGCGAGAAGGACTCGTGAAGGCTCTCAACGACAAGCTAGGGAAATTGAATAAGATATCAACTAAGGCATGACAGGAGATGCATGACTTGGAAAATGGTACGATTCAGTTGTTTCTGGCAGACAACATGCTTCGAGAAGTGATTGGCTTGGATGATCTGACGGCCGTCTAGAAGAAGTTGGAGAGCAGGTACAACTCCAAGTCATTAGCAAATCGGTTGCTTCTGAAAAAGAAACTATATGGCTTGAAGATGGAGGAATAAGGAAGACTGGAGGATCATCTGGACGAGTACAACAAGATACTGATGGAGGTACTTACTCGAGGCGTGAAAATTGATGAAGTGGACAAGGCACTTCTCCTATTGGCTTCATTGCCTACATCATATAATCATATTGTAACTACTCTACTATTTGGAAAAGATTCTCTCATGTTGGATGATGCAATCGCTTTGTTGCTCATGAACGAGTCACGACGAAATGGCAACAAGGATTGAGCATCAAGTGAGGATGATCTTTTTGTTGCAGATGGAGGTCAAGGGAGATCTAATGAGAGGCAAGGGTCTAGAAAGAGCAAGGAGTGTTCCAAGTCATGAGCTTCTTAGACGTGTTACTATTGTGACAAGGAAGGCCATATGAAGAGGGATTGTCCAGTACGGGAGGAGGATGCTAGACTACGAAAAGAAAAAGGAAGAGGCATCTACAGTTGGAGCAATTGGAGTAGACAATGATGATGAGCTAGTCTTGTGCACGACATGTACATGTGATGGAAATACAGGTTGGATATTACATTCTGCTTGCCCGTTTCATGTGTGTTCGGACAGGGAGCAGTTCAACACATATCATGCTTGTAATAGTGGCTCGATCAAGTTGTCGAATGACATGGAGTGCTCAGTCATCGGAGTAGAATTGGTGTGGATTTACATGTTTGATAGAGTGGTACATATATACATTGATAGATGTCCAACGAGGAACCTTATTTATTCGGGAGTCTTGGATTCAAGAGGTTATTGATCCACTCTTGAAGATGGAGCTCTTCGGGTGTGCAAAGGAGCATGAGTTATACTATGGGTATAGATGATTGACACTATGTATAGGCTCATAGAGAGGGTCGACAATGGTGTGGCTCAAGCACTTGATTCCTAGGCTTGCAGTATAGATCAACAAAGGAATCAGTTTGCTGATGGAGGAGCATGGAAGAAGCGGGTCACTTTCGCTTCAGTGGTCGATGGTGGACATGGTCTCTCATGTCGACTAAGATGGGAGGTGCCACATCGAGGCATGCAGAGGTGTTGAGTTGTGCGGCGCATCCGATCGGGGTGCAAGCATCTGAGTACAAGATGCGGGGCCATGCAGGTGGAGTTGACTGATGAACAATTTGTGGATTCGACACCGGATTGATCTCCAGGTGGCTTGCAGATTCAAGCCAAGGTGAAATATGTTGTGACGTGGCTCGATCCGCAACATTAGAGTTGGACTTGGATCTTGAGTCAAGTTCGATTAAGACTCTGTGTTGGAATTAGCATTAGCAGTGGGACTTTAACTGAGACTCCATGTTAGACATTAAGAAGCAATCTTAATGAGATTAGGAGATCGTAGGAGGGTCTTCTATATATAGTGGTTATACCCCAAGAGATGGTATGCAACACATGGGACGTGACACACGAAAAGACCGAAAGAGTCGAGTGTTCTATCAAATGTGTGATCATCACTGGAGAGAAAAGTGTAATCTTTTTCTTAATTGAAAGAGAATGATTTCTCTATATGTCTCTCTCTCTCTTCTCCTTCATTTGTGTGTGTTGTGATTCTGAACTTCACCTCCGTGTCAAAAATCCCTTACATTCTTATACAATACACATGTGAAAATAGAGAACATACGAGTACAAATGAAGTCTTCAATTATGATGAGTGTATATATAATTGTCTCGAAGCCCATGAAGAAACTATCAAAAAAAGAAAATAAACGAAGAGACGTCCCCACCTGAGGATTCTATTAATTACGTGATGGATCATCTCACAGGATGGGAGTAGCTCTCCCTTTTGACTTCCCCACAAAAGAAGTCACAAGTATCCTAATCCTCCTCGCACAAATATGACATAATGTGCCAGCTAGCCAGGTCCCTTTCCCGTGGCGCCTATCGATCGGCGTAGCGTTGGATGTCGGTCCAGCGGCCCTTTCCGGGGGTCCACCCCGGATCCGGAGGCGGCGGCTAGCTGTTGCTAGTGGGCGGCCACACACGTTCTGACGCCAGGTCTAACTGTTGCCACAGTGGCTAGAATAATTGGGGGATTCCGATGTGCACAAAGAACGCGTCATGGAGGCAGAGGAGATGTCGATGGCGATCGGGAAAACGTTTATTAGGAGCGGTGTAGCTTCGGTCGGTTTCGTCCCTCACTCGCACGCTTCCTGTTCGATCGATCTCCTCCTTTCTCCCGTCCGCGTCGAACCCACCCTCACAGTACTGTTGTCCCTGTGACGATCCCTCCTCAGCAGAAACAGAAACTACACATGGACACTGCAGGTGCAACTGCTGATGGACGTCATGACTTGTAGAATACCTTCTGCACATGCAGTCAAGAGCATCCCCACTCAATCTATGTTGTGGAGAGTTCATAACTTGTCAAGAACCTTGCGTGGTGGAGGACTACTGATCGGGACAGGGAAATTAACAGCGGTTTCGCTGGCTAGTGGGGGAGAAAAAGAGAGAGTTATTGTACGTGTACAACAAGGTCGACACTGTTTGGTCTGATCAATATCCGGTGTACCTCAACTTCGAACCAAATGGTTGGACAAGCTAAGTTACGAGCTTTATATATGGTTATATGCGTACAACCGGTTTCAGATTGGAGGGTTAGGTCTGTTCGGTTTACAAAGGTTTTGGATAGGATTTTCGTGTTGAGTTGGGAGAAGGAACGAATACAAGATGTCTATCGACAAAAAAGTTGTAGCAAAAGATGTTGGGATATGGCCAAATATCCCGGAACATGATAAGGGCAAGTCTATTATTGGGATAAATTTAAGAGATAATTTCGACTTTATCTCTTGGGAGGCAGTTACGGGGCGGAGGTGTAAATCTGAAGGGTGCCTTCTATATATACATGGGGTACTTACCATGTTGTGAACACATCGTGAACTTGATCTGCACCGGAGCCCCAAACCCATCTTCCTCTCCGTCAGTTTGCATCTATAAGGATGATCTTAACAATTGTAGCTCATCTTGACTTGGAACCTTTCCAAATGGATGTCAAGACTGCTTTCCTCAACGGAGAGTTGGAGGAAGATATATTCATGCTACAGCCTGAGGGATTTCAGGTAGATGGACAGGAGGATAAAGTTTGTAAATTAAAGAAATCACTTTATGGATTAAAGTAGTCTTCTAGACAATGGTACCTCAAATTTCATGATGTGGTTATTCAACTCGGGTTTGTACCAAATAAGTTGGACAATTGTGTATATGTCATGAAGAGCGGGAGCAAGTATGCCATTTTATCCTTGTATGTGGATGATATTTTACTCGCCGGGAATGACATGGAAATGTTGAATAACATCAAATCTGAGCTCAGTGGGAAATTTGAGATGAATGACATGGGTGAGGCATCATATGTCCTTGGAATACATATCCTGAGGGATAGGAAGTCTAGAATGTTAAGTATTAATCAAGAAAAGTACTTGAGTTCAGTACTTAAAAGATTTGGAATGCAGAATAGCAATGCGGCACCCACACCGTTAGTCCATGGTAAACGGTTGTGTAAAGAACAATGTCCTGGAGAAGGGCAAAGCGCGCTTAATGTTCCATATGCACAAGCAATTGGAAGCTTGATGTATGCTATGCTATGTACTAGGCCTAACATAGCATATGCAGTAAGCTTAGTCAGCAGATATCAAAGTAATCCTGGCCCAGCACATTGGGAAGCTGTTAAGAGGATTATGAAATATCTAAAAAGTACTTTGCACCATAAACTAGTTTATCAAGCTGATATGCTTGAGATACTAGGGTACTCCGATGCTGACTTCGGAGGTGATAAAGATGACA
Source organism: Colocasia esculenta (assembly GCA_014218235.1). Taxonomy (NCBI): domain Eukaryota; kingdom Viridiplantae; phylum Streptophyta; class Magnoliopsida; order Alismatales; family Araceae; genus Colocasia; species Colocasia esculenta. The sequence goes on along the minus strand of CM024765.1, from coordinate 87,097,138 downwards.
GAAAGTCCACTTCGGGACACTTGTTCATCTTTGGTGGTGCTGCTGTTTCTTGGAGTAGCAAGAAACAAGGTTGTGTTGCAAGATACACACAAGAAGCTGAGTACATTGCTGTTAGCATGGCTACTACTCACGCAGTTTGGATAAGACGATTTCTTAAAGATATGGATCTCAATTTGGTAGAAGGGCCAATTGAGATGTACTGTGATAATCAGGCAGCAATAAGTCTGATCAACAGTGGAGCGAATAACTCTAAAGGAAAACATATAGAGATACAATATCATTACATTCGTGATATTGTACAGCAAGGGGAAATAAGAGTGACTTATATTCCCACAAGTGATATGATTGCCGATCCTTTAACAAAGGGCATTGCGGCAGGGAATTTCATCAAACATGTTGGTTTGATGGGACTTAGAAATATATAAGTCAAAGAAAATTTCATGATTAATGAAATTGTGATATATCTCATGAATAATGAGAGTGTATCAGAAAAGAATATTATTTAAAGGAATGCTATATATCTCACGAATAGTGGGAGTATACATCATCTCATGAACAGTGGGAGTGTATTTAGAATTTATCCGGTATAGTTGGCCCAGTGGGAGATGTTGGGATATGGCCAAATATCTCGGAACATGATAAGGGCAAGTCTATTATTGGGATAAATCTAAGAGATAATTTCGGCTTTATCTCTTGGGAGGCAGTTACGGGGCGGAGGTGCAAATCTGAAGGGTGCCTCCGATATATACATGGGGTACTTACCATGTTGTGAACACATCGTGAACTTGACCCCAAACCCATCTTCCTCTCCGTCAGTTTCCTTCAAAAGATGTCATGTTCGTTCTATATAGTTTGATAAAACCTGATCAAGTTGGTGATTGTGATGGGTTTATTGTGCACGGCCCTGCCAACACCATGTAGACAAGATGGTTACCCCCTTTTCGTTTGGTCTGTTTGGCATTTTTAATGAGTGGGGCGAAGACATAGGATGGGCTTTGGGACGAAGGGAGCCTCGTCGTCTCCCTCGATGATGCGGAAAGAATTGAGAGGTGTTGTCTCTCATATGCTCTGAAAGCTACGACGACAATATGGTGGTAAGTTTTTAGGTTAAGTGCTTGTATTCTGTACAAAACTCTGGTCATGACTGCTTAATACTTATACCCCTACTTAATTATATATACGGAAGTTAGAACCCATGGAATTTTGAGTCCTAGCTAGATCTATATTCAGTGGCAGATGCAGAAGTTTTATCTAGTGAGATCACCCAGTGAAAGTGATGTTCTCATAAGATATAGGCAAGATGAGTAGGATCACAAATAGACAAAACAAGAGTTTTGAAACTAAATTGTATACTTTGTTAAAATTTTTTTGAAATATCCAATAGGGTCATAATTAGACCCCACTGAGCTCCATGAAAATCTGCTACTATCCATACTGCTAACAACCAGTTCTCTCTTAATTCTACTTCATTCGAGTCTTAGTTATATCTTATAAACTAGTTGGATGCCCACGGTAATTGTTTACAAAAATAATAAATAAATATAATTTTTATTTATAAAGATATATAATTTATTAAAATTTGAATATCATAAAACTTAAATTATTATCTAAACTATGACTATATAATTTGCAAGAGCACAAAATATATATGAAAGTATGACCGGAGTGAACCCTGCACAGGCTATCTCATTTTATTTAAAAAATGAGATATTATTCTTATGTTAATCCAATCAATATAAGTATTCAAACAAATATAATAGTGAAACTAAAATAGAAAGATTAAAAATAAAGAATACATATAACTATTTATTAATCTTTTGAAGATCACCTTTCTAATGTATACCATAATCTATCTATCGTATACAAAACCAAATTAAAATAAGAATACTTTTTATGTATAGAAAGATAATAGTCTAAAAAAAACGAAGAGTATTCTCAATATTAAGAATAAGAGTATTTAAATTAAAACTACAGAGCCTCTAATAAGAATGCACGTGGCCTATAAAAGAATTGAGAGAGAGAGATAGAGATTGAGATTTTTTTTAGAATATTTTCTCTCCATTTCACTGTAGCTACTGTAGCTCATTACTTTCTACAATAGTTTACAGTGCCCTTCGTTTTTCTTTTTCTTGATCTTCTCTGTTTCTGGTGTTTTCATTGCAGACTGGGGAGGAGGCGGCAATGCCACCCACCCCCGCCCCTACCCAACTGGCTGAGGTGCAGGAGGAGAGAGAGGTAGATCAGCTTGGGGGGGGGGGGGGGGGTAGAGGTGCAGAAGAATAGGAGGCGCAGAAAGAGTGAGAAAGAGATAGAGAGGGAGAGAGCGGTGCAGGGGTGGGAGTTGCAGACTGAGGAGGAGGCAGCGATGCCACTACCACCCACCCTCGCCCTACCTAGCCAGTCGAGGTGCAGGGGGAGAGAGAGGTGTACCAGCTTAGGGGGCAAGGAGGTGCAGGGGAATAGGAAGTGCAGGAAGAGTGAGAAAGAGATAGAGAGAGGAGTGCGGTGCAGGGGGTGAGAGAGAGGGAGGAGAGAGAGAGAGAGCCAGGGGAAGTAAGGCAGAGAATGCAAAGGAGAGGGAAGGGGCCATCGCACGGGGAGAGGAGGGGGTGAGGCCATCGTTGCAGTTGCAGGCACAGTAGGAGGCGGCGCGCATTCATGCGAGCGAGAGAGAGAGAGAGAGAGAGAGAGAGAGAATGGGGGAGGAAAAGGCGGGAAGGGAGGCGGCAGCCGGGACCTGAGCCGGCACGTAGACGACATCGTGGCGAGGAGGGCCCGAGAAGGGGGCGCCCGCGAAGGCAACAGGGACTTCCTGTCGACGATACTGAGCTTCCGAGAGGCAGCGGAGCACAATCGCCAGTAGAGAGCTCTTCACGGCGGACTATGTCAGTGTGCTCACATACGATCACCTCTTGGCGGGGTCTGCGACCACATCGTTCACGTTGTCGTCGGTGCTGTACCTGGTGGCCGGGCATGCGAAGGTGGAGCGGAAGCTGATGGCGGAGGTCGATTGACGCCTTCGGCGCCCCGCCAAAGGTGGTCCCTTCCAACTTGAACGTGCAGGGCGTAGAAGTGAGCATAGCGTGAGCGTCGACGGGCAAACGTGCAGGCCAACGCGGCGGCAGTAGCACGAGAGCGGCAGCACGTAGCAGTGGCAGCAGGGCGTGGAAGTGAGCACGGCAGCGTAAGTGCGCGATCGGCGGGGGCAACGTGCTCGCGAAGGACGGTGTACGGTCGACTGGCCGATGGCGATGCGTGCGCGGCAGACGTCGGGGGCGAGCGAGCAGGGTCGGCGAGGGCGAGGGCGAGGGGGACGCTGCAAGGGTGAGGGCGAGGACAGTCGACGATGTATACGGAGGACGGCTCTCCGCACCGGGAAATGACGAGCAGATGTGGGAAGACGAAATGCCAGGGATCTTTTCACCGAGAAGTGAAGAGGCAGATATATCAGGGAACTGTTCACCGAGAATTGGTGTAGGCATCGAAGGGAGGAGAGAGAGAGGAAAAGATATCTAAATGGGTAGAAGTCGTAGGGAGGAAGAAAGAGAGAGAGGAAAAGAGAAAATACAATATATCTCTGTTTTGGTGGGATTTGGGAAGAATATGAGACTGTCACGTATATTTTTAAGACTGAATTTTATTAGAATAATATAGATTACAAAAACAACCTGAATAAGATGTCAAATATATACATTTGAACCACTATTCCCGTTCTTCTTGTGATGTAGCAGGGATTTCGTGTGTGTGTGTGAGAGAGAGGGAGAGAGGATCACCATGGTAATTATAATAATCGAGATGGCAAGGAGAGAGAGATTTGGGTGACGAGATGCGCGACCTAAGAGAGATTGGAGATTATTGACCCATGGCATCATGTCTTGACGTTAACAAAGCCCATTCAGGACTGTTTGACCTCTTTTTGCATAACTGTAGTGGCTAGAATTGACACCGGAAGCTAAGGTCCGCACTAATTTGATTAATGATATTATATAGCATCTTTTTTTTAATAAAATGTGTGTAATAAAGATAAAGATGTTGAGATGGATGTGTTATAAGATAAAAAAAATAAAATTAGAAATAATTATTTTTGTGAAGATTTGGGAAAAAAAATTTAATTGATAAAAAATAATAGAAAATAAACTCAGACAATTTAGACATGTATAACATTGCCTCAAATCGACGTTAGTTAAAATTAAATGTGACTAAATTTTAGTGGATGTTAATAAAAAAAATTAAAAAGACATAAAATGAGACGATACGATGCTATTAGAAAATATTTAGACTTCTTAACTTTAAACAGAAATATAACATTTGATAAAAATCTGAGGGGGAAAATTCATGTAATGACCCCCAATTAATGGAATAAGACTGTTGATTGATAGCATCTTTTTTTTTTAACCGTTCTGAGCTCTACGGTACTGATTCATAAGAAACATAAAGGGTTGGAACTTTAATTGAGGTGCTGTACGTTTAACCACTTATAAGATCCACCCATTGCGTCAACCCCCTTCTCTGAGAAAGACTCAACATTGTAGACCAGGTGTTTGACTCCACATTGAAGAGTTACCCTTTTGTTAAGAAAATAGACCCCGTCTACGTACATATGTTTGACTCCAAACTGGATGTTTCTAGATCTTACGAGGGCTTATAATCTGAAGGAGAGATCTTGCACGAATGAGCAACCCTCTTTGGTGCTTGTGTCGCCGAAACAAAACCTACTCTTGTGAGCTATATATGAGCCATAGCCTGTGCTTTTCATTGGTCAGAGCTGTCTCCGAGGCGCATCTCCAGTAAGAGGGTTTCTAAAGCATAGATTTCCTTTGCAAATCTCTTTGTTTGCTTTGCATGGATTTGATTATGGTAATCAAGTAGTGTTGAAATAAACTATAAATATTCTTAGAATAAGCAAATATTTTCCACTCATTTACCAGTGAAAAATAATTCAATACATGACTTTTGCGGATCTTTGAAGAACATACTACTGCTAAATGGTTATATATATAAATATATATAAAAATGAAATTCCAAGTTCGACCACACTTTTCAACTTGCCATAGCATAGTTTTCTAAAAAACAATTTTCGAGAGTCTATGTACCCAGTCCAATCGAGAGTCTTGTATCTTGCTTTAATGTAAGTCTTACGCCCCCCCCCCCCCCCCCCCCCCAAAAAAAAAAAAAAGAAGCATCAGAGCCTTCATATCTCTTTCTTCCTTTTCTCTTCAGCCGCTGCCACAGTGCCACTGTTAAAGAAACTTCGTGGGGCATCGACACAGAAGCAGTTGTCCTCTTCTCGAACGACACATTGTTCTTCTTGTACGTGCGATGTAGTAATTCGTTATTTATAAATTTTATAAATCAATTAAATTATGAATAAAGATAAATAAATTAAAATTTATTAAGTATAAGTAAGTGATGGACTCAATTAATGATCCACACTAGAATTATTGAACTAAAAATAAGAGTCTAAATGATGAATTAGAAATAAATAAGTCAAAATTTGTAACTAAATTATTGATAAATTAAAAAAAGACAAGTAAATCTCTTACAACTCATGTAATTATCTAATTAAGAGTTGTAACCCTAGACTAACATAATAGTCAAGAAATTTGATCCTATCCTAATCTAAAATTGAGATTTAAATGATAAGACAATAAGATAAATATAAAAAATTTCTAATTTAGAGAGAATTAGAGTTTAGAAGGACTCTTCAACTCTAGATCTATAAAAACACCTCAATCTCGTCCATGGCCAACTCTATTGATCATCTGAGATTTGAAGGGCGAGAAAGATAGGCCATTACAGGGGGAGATTCGAGGAGGAGAAGACTGGCAAAGAGTTTTTCAAACGTTCTTCAAGTTCTAGTATTAGAAAGTTCATATCGTTCTAAGGTAGACAATCTCTCAAGTAAAATCTAATTAATCTCACCCATATATATATAGTCCATGATACCAACAATAAAAGTCTCATATTTTCTCCAATTTCTATCATGTCGTTTGTGAGTATTTCATACTCAAAGTTCGACTATTGACATGTACTCGAACCCATTTGGTTGATCTCCAACTCCATGAAATATGCGTATATTTACTTGACTCTTGTTTCTACCATGATTAGAATCCTGTTAGCAACGTTTTAAAATTATTTTTATGAATTTTCATGTTGTATACATCGAGATATAAGCGTTTTACCTAAGATCTGTCAACTATGAGTTCTCGGCCTTAGAATGTGCCGCTCTCATGCGGCGCAACCAGGTCGCGCACTCGCGATGCGGCGTGACGTGATCTGAAGATCGCGCCAGCCCTGTTGGGCGCGACCTAATTAATTAAACACGTCGTCACAACCGGACGCGACGAGAAAGTCATCGTGACAGCCTATCGGATGCGATCTGAACGCGTCGTCACGGTCGGACGCAACTTGAACGTGTCGCCACGATCTGTCGCGATGAGAACAACGTCGTCGTGTCGGCTTGTCGGGCGCGACCTAAATGCGTCGCCACAATCTGACGCGATGAGAACAAGATCTTCGTGTCATCTTGTCGAACACGACTTGAACGCATCGCTATGATCAGTCGCAACAAGGATAAGTCCGTCGCGTTGGCCCAGTGCGCCGTGACTTGATCGCGTGCTTGGCTGGCGGCACGACCTTACTTTATTTTCCAGAACCTAGAAACATGCTCTGTTAATGCTTATTTCACCTTATTGTTCACTGATAATCCCCTATAATTACTGAAATGAAGCCACCAATGTTGCTATAATCCTCTTTTAAAAGACATGTATACGATCTTAATTCATCCTCTCTTGATTCTCTTTTACATGCATACCAAAACCCCTAACTTTCTACCATGTGATGTTCAAGAAATCAATTCATAATATATCTAGTAAAATATTACATTTATTTCATAATTAAAGGACTTGTTTAAGTTTTCTATCGTTCATTTTGATATCGTTATCGATACACCTCTACTTTTGAGCACTCAAGGTAAGACGAGTAATGTTTCTATACACACTTTTCTTGACTTGGATGGACTCTTCATTTGGAAGACTCCTACTCGGACTAGGAAATCCTTGTTCAAGACCTCCGTAAGACTCTTTGGCTACGGCGTACGTCTATAATAGACGAGCGGATTGTACCATCAATACCTATATACTCTTAGGGATCGGCATGATCCAATGGCCTTAGAGCTCTCTCTCTCTCTCTCTCTCTCTCTCTCTCTGAGAACACACTGGACATTTGGACTGTATTTATAGCACTGCTAGTGGACGATTAGTGATTCTACCAGAGACTACCAGTACCAATCATGCGCGTTGTACAACTATTACTATCACCCGTTTTAACATCATTTTACGCGCACATAACTATAGCTCTCATCTGCTCGTTATTTTCTCATCTATTCAGGTTCTCTCTACCCTCACTACAAAAAAAATGACCTATAGCTTTGCATAATAACCGAAGGTATATGCCACAAAACCGAAGGTAAAACCATTTACCTACGGAACTCGCTACGGTTTGAATCCGACACGCATGCGCCCGTGACTAAAGGCTATACCCACAGAAAAATAATCGTAGGTATATATCGGGTTATTCATACAAATATTAACCGTAGGTAAAGAGTTATATAAATCATAGGTATTGATATCTATACTTATGGTTTTATAACCGTAGTAATATATTTTTCAGACGATTATAAATAAATGTAAGTATAGATATCATCTATACTGATTGTTTCATAACCGTAGTAATACCATTTTTTTGAGATGATAAAATTTACAATATATATACTTACGGGTTTAAATTATTGTATGTAATGATATTTAATCATGAATATGAAAAACCGTAGGTGTTAAATTTTTTTTTTTTTTGCATGTATAAACTAAATACCTGTAAACATGAAATACAGATATATTAACATGGCTAAAATAAAACTGAAATCCATATCCACTCTCATCTGCATCACATAGGCAAAACAACATTAAAATCCATAATATTCACATTCACATCCATAACATTCTCATGTCCACTCAAATATCCAACATTAATAAAAATCATAATATCATCTGCACTAGGTAAAATAGGGGCTGCCTGCACATCATATCAAATTCACATTCACATCCATAACATTCACATGTCCACTCAAATATCCAGCATTAATAAAAATCATAATATCATCTGCACCAGGTAAAATAGGGGCTGCCTGCACATCATATCAAATTCACATTCACATCCATAACATTCACATGTCCACTCAAATATCCAGCATTAATAAAAATCATAATATCATCTGCACCAGGTAAAATAGGGACTGCCTGCGCATCATATCAAATTCTCTTTTCTATTCTTTTTTGGATGATTGCTTTGCTTACAGAAGATGGAGATAGCAATGAGAACCCTTCGCAAAAAATTTACACAGATCTCCCGTTGTGGAACAATGGGAAACTCCCTCATTATCCCCCCTGACGATGAACTTGAGCGAAGATACTTGAGAAAACAGAGGCAACAAGCCATGAAACCGTAATGGTCAAACAGCATGGGGGAGCCCAAAAGCAAATGCCAAATGTGGCTCTGATGCTATGTTAAAGGCCTAAATTCAACACCCAAAACGAAGACATCAGGTTGTAAAGGGGGAAGATATCCGATGTAAGACTAAACCTCAACATATTAAAAAACCATACTCAGTTAACTGGTGTCGAAAGTGTGCTGTCCAGGTGAAAATAGTTGTGCTCAGACAAGAGGACAAGAAGCTTTCTACACAAAGGCTATACAAGTCAACAGAAACTTAAAATCGAACTGCTAACTAGCTAGTCCTAAAACTTATGACTATATTCATATTTAAATTCAAGAAGTCAATGTTCTTCTTAATAATGTTGCATCATCTTATTCTGAACTCTTTTATCAATATTCTTTTGCCTGTTCGTCAATTTTTTTTTTCAGGTCTCCCTTGTTGAGTAACAAAACAGAATTCTTAGGACACTTGGTAAGGAGACAATGCAACGGTGTTGGGAGCTGAACAGAGGGGGCTATGAACAACCAGGAGCAGCATTTCAAGAGCATTGTCTGAAATGCTCAAAACATTTTACATGAACTAAGAATTTTGAGTTAAGAACCAGAAACTTTTTTTTGGGGGGGGGGGGGGGGGGGAATTGTGAAGAACCTGGTGTTAGCATTCAGAACATGAGGGGGGGGGGAATGCATTCAGTGAATTATGATAAATATTTTTAATTCTTACCTGTAAGTAGGTGACCCCATTCAATTCCAGTTGGGAGGATTTAACAGGTGAGTTGGTGGTCCCCTGTTCATCTCACCAAGGAGGGCACAGTAAAGACAGATTCCCCCATCACTGCTGTTATGTGGTAGCATCATCCCCCTGGGAATAGGGAAGGAAAGAGTAAAACATTCTGTGAGAGAAAGCAGAAGCCAATCCCTGGAAACAGAGTTCACCCATGGGGCTCAGAAACAGAAACCATATTATAGAGACAGACCTCTGAGATGTTCAGCTTTTGTAGGTAGCAAAAAGATATCTTAGAAGGGGAATCACTCAGTGCTCAGAAACCAATGGCAGACCTTTAAAATGTTTTCTTGGCAAAACATGGACACTGAGACTGCAGATATAATAAAAAAAATTCCTTGCTAAACCAACAATTTATACTCAAGCAAGTGAAGAAAAGGCAACAGATACATGTTCAGACTCCTGCAACATGTCAGAGACATCAGCTCAGGCAGCACATGAAGCACATGAGTGTTCACAGAAGGTCACCTTACAGATCTATGGAAGAATTGCCTGGGCATGATATGTTATGCTATGACTATTTCCCAAGCATCACACAAAAAATGTGAGCAAGAAACAGAAAATAAAGCACATCTTGATGATGCAATCCAATAACTGGATGGACAACAGAGAAAATCTTCACCTTGCCTGTGCACAGGTTGATCAATTGTCAGCTTCTCTACCACACACAAGCTATCCATCATGATAGAAAATGCAACACAGAAGAAGCGCATATTTTCTTGAAACAATATAAGATCTTGCATCCATAGCAAGAAAGAACAAAGCATATTAGCATCCATACATACATGGCCTCTGTATATTAAGCAAGCGTGTCCATATACAAGCACATGACCTCCATATACAAAATAAAAAGTCATGACAAAAAAAAAGGTCACATGTGTATTCCAAAATAAAAAGTCTACTTTAAAAAAAGTTAAGTGTATCTCAAAATAAAAAGTCTATATCGACAAAAAGGGCCAGTGTATCTCAAAATAAAATCCTCCTCTAGCAATGTTCATGCATATAGTCAACATGAAGTCCAAACTAAGCAGCATCATGGATGGACCATAACCTGAAAAAAAAAATCATACAAGGCTAAAAGTTACAAAATTGAAGACAGAGAAAAAAATGTTAAATTGGAAGAAATATTTAACTACATACATAGTCCTTTAACCATAAAATGTGGCTTCCCAGAGCATCACTCAACCTTTTCCTAAATTGATCCTTAACAAATAATGATGTGTTTGGCCTTTGAGCATGGGTGATTGATACCTCACAGTACTCACTGCCCATTTTGCGGCCCATGACTTCCTTCTCAATTTCTGTGCTGATGAGGATTCCATCAGCTACATATTGCATGTCAATGTCAACTAAACGAACACGTTTTCCAATCAACTGTAACACATTATGCAAAAAATCAAAGGCTAGAGTTGGGGAAATCAAAGGCAGTAGACCAAGTCAAGTAGATGGACAAATTAATCTGATATAATAAAAAGCATTTATCATCAACAGACAACAGCCCAAAATTACTGGTATAAATAAAGAAAAGAGAACTAAAAAGCGAATCACAATTATGCAAGTTGAGATAAGTAGATTGCACAAAGAATTTTCACTCTCAGTGATTAAAATGATACTAGTCCACATTTCAGCCATTTTGACTCTCTAAAACAAATGATCTCTTGTTTATCAAGTTGAAAAGCATAGTAGACAATCAGAATCACACGGCATTAATATGCAAATTTTCTTTTCCAATATGTCGTCTCTTGTCTGCACCTTTGTTCATCCAAAATAACCAACTAAAACATTAATCTTTAAGGAGCATCAGCTTTCCATACACGAGTCTGTACTCTCATCAGTTAAATGATTCTTTCTCCCGTAAATCAGGTCCAATCTGCCTGCTGTCAGAGAAACCAAAGTGGCTAGGGTCCTTTTATTCTATTTCTCAAATTAATACATATGTAATGGGTTATAGTCTAACAAGATATAAGTTATCCACCTATCAATTTGCCAAGTTCCAAGAACCTTACACCTTTTCCACCCCGACAATAGTCCAGATATTTTTGTCAATGTCAGGAAGCACAAAAAAAACACAGGAAGCACAAAAAAAACACCATACAAGTTTTAGGGACTGTAGACTTTTTCTAATTAGGGAGAACTCCCATCTGGCTATCTCTGGTTCTGTCACGTCACGACATTTAATATGCCCATAAATGCCGGAACGTGAACGAACGAGAAATCAAGAGTACAATTATACTAATTGAACATGACATTTGCTCAGAAGCCTCACTAAATAAAAATTATTATTCATCATTCAATAGATGTTACAAGGTTCCTGGTTTACAATCTCAAAAATAAAATGTCGCCACGGTTGTTCTCTCCACACACAAATCCCAAAGTTTTCGCCTTCTAGAATTGTAGGTACCTGAAATAGTAGGATTGGGTGAGCTAACTAGCCCAGTAGGATTCAACTTCTCTGAAAGGATTCAAACGTAAATATATATATATCCAAGGTAGAATGAGCAAAGATCATTAACATGGTGTGTTCCAAGAACGAAAACACGAGATCAGTCAATAACATGTGTTGAACAAGTACAATGTTGGAATTATAATCAATAGTTCAGGATGATACTTGAGTTCATAATCAAATACAAAATCACACACACAAGCATGACATGATAACTAATCAAGTACGAATTGATGTAATGTCAAATATCTCGATGTCCTCAATGCCCCCGCACGGCCACTGACAAATTTGCCCCCGTACGGCCACTGACAATCAGACATATTTTCACGCACACAAGTATGATATGATGACTAATCAAACACGAACTGATGTATGCCAACATCCACGATGTCCTCATCGCCCCCGCACGGCCACTGACAAATTTGTCCCCGCGCGGCCACTGACGAATTCGGGCGCTCCCCCCAGGACTGAACCAGCCCTTTATTTGCCAGGCATATTTCTCGAATGAGTCTCAAAGACTCACAACTTGTCATCATCACACACTTATCATTTTAATGAGTCAAGGACACACAAGGGTTCATTCAAAGTTTACACACAAGAGTGAAGAAACTATGCTTTCTTACTGATTTCAAAGATTGGTAGCCTTTCGAGGTCAATGTTGTTCGAAACTTCGGAGAAATAATTCATGGTACAAAGAAGGGTACATGACTGGTTTAAATGGTTGTTTTGGTAGTAAAATACATAATCTAAAGGTATACTAACAAGTAGAACAAAAGAGTATGATTTTCATGAAAGAACGGGTCAAAACAAGGCTAGAAACAAGGTTTGGTCATGACCTGTCGACAGGCCTTGATCTGCTGTCGACATGGCTGCTCTGCCAGAGCTGAGCTTTCAGCTCTGTGTGTATCTGTCGACAGCCAGCATGGGTCTGTCGACAGGTACACTCAGGCTGAAAGTTCTGGGTTCTGGCCAGGGGTTCCTGTCGACAGGCAGACCTTCGTCTGTCGACAGGGGCTATGTAAACTGCATAAAAACCATTCCATTTGGCCTCCAATGGATCTATAAAGTTACTCTAATGTTCCTAACATGATTTGGACCCTATACAAGTGTGGTTTCAAATATAAAACTCATGGTAACATGATCTGAAAACTGAAGATCATGGGACTTAATTTACAAGGGTGTTCTAGCTAAAAGTGAACTCAAAGAGGATAATTGGAAGTACTACTTCTTAGAACTCTTTTCTCCTCATCTTTCTATGTGAGTCTTATATGAATTGAACCAACTAATGAGTCTTTTCATACCTCAACACATTAAGTTAGCTAAAAGAAGAAAATCATTGAGGTTCTATCTAATCTATACACTAGAAGCAACACTCTAATTTGTGTTGCATGGTTGGAAGACAACAAGATGTAGATATTTATGACTTGTGGATCAGCTAAAACATGATGACATGTTGATTTCCTATCATGAACATGATTTCTAAACCTTGGTAACAATAGGATCAATATCAAGTTTCCAGATTTCACAAATGTCTGGATTTTCACATTGGACTTAGATTTCTTCATGCCACTACCCAGAGAATCCAAGGGAGGTGGTAGAAGAAATTGGAAAGATCAAGAGGAGAATCCTACAGGCACAACTAAAACATGCTTATAAGGGATAAATACATTGTTTCAAAAGAGAATCCACAAGTGTAAGACAAGTAAGGGTGATCATGACTTCTTTAACATGAGTGGAAATCAAAGACTTAGAACAGAGAAGAGATAGGGAGAGGGTTCTACAACCACACATGATGCACATAAGCTTCTAGAGGTACTTACGGATCTCAAACAAGAATTGAGAGCTTCTACACTTAGCAATAAGTTCTATTGCTAGATCAAGGGTAAGAGTAAGAGAGGAAGGAAATAATTGAATCCTACCTAAATTTGAAGGATGTTACTTTCATTCTGATGGTCTTGATGGAACCAAGGTGCAGCTGTCCCCAACAGCTATAGTTCTCACACTTCTAATCAAACAAGGAAAGCAACAGCTCCAGTAGCTTGCCACCCACGCGAAGGTGCAAGACAGTACCTCAGCAACTCCAGCAGCAGCACTCCAACTGTAGCGAGATTTGCAAGCACTATCAACACGAACAACAGAAACAGCAGTTCATGCGGCAACAACTTCCATTAAAATAAAGCAACACTCATGGCAGGGTGGCCATCAGGTGCAGCCGCAACAACCCAAAGCAGCAGTAGGCACAACAAGGGCAGGAGAGAGGCAAGAGCAAGAAGTGGAAAATCTTACACGCTGGGTGTTGGGAGGTTTTATAACCCTCCAAACATCCATGCACGATGGCACGTCGGCCATCAAGGTGTCAAGCTTTTAAACCTCTTAAACCATGCCAAGGACACCTGCTTCATGCAACCCATCCAACACTTACACATAAGGCATATGCATAGAAGCTTCTACCCATGTGTTGTGGTCTTCACAACACTTCACACGTGGACACACCAAAAATTCCCATAAAATCATCACCGTAAATAGTCCCTAATTCGGCTGGCCCAATGATCACTAGACAAACACCTTTAAATGGTGTCCATTTGTCCTAAAATTTCAACCATAGACTAATTTGATAGTTTTACAAATTATGGTGGTTTTATTTTTATTTTTAGAATTTATTTTACAGTAGGTGAAAAATCACCCGAAAAATGGTCGCGTCGACTGTACCTTGAAATCCGTACGTCAAAAAATTCAGATAATTACATATTTGATTTCTCCACAATTTTCTGAAAATTATGATGTTCTTAGATTTTTATTTCGTTGTCATTTTTCGATATCGCCCTGTGGAGGCACGCACTTCGAGGTATGATACTGGGATAACGTTCATTACCACTAATTAAGTCTATCATCTAATTATCACAATTTAATAACAACTCTAAGATATTTTAACCAATTTATTTCTATTTTCTTAACATTTTAAATTTTTGGGGCGTTACAGGTTCCACCTATATCACTTGAAACTGACGAAGTCACCCATAAAACTGCTGCATCATTGACGAAATGTCATGGCCACTTTCCCAGAAGAATCTTAATATTTTGAAGGCTTCCAAGTCCTTACACCCCAACTCCTGCCAGCTCCTCTCTCCTGCAGGCTTCCTAGCCCTTTTATTCTCCATCTAAAGCCCATACTTACACCATTGGGTTTCAAACAGGGCAACTTTCTTCTAATCTGGTCAATTTTCAGAACACCCATGGGACACAACATAAGATACTTAAGGCATGGTTGCAGTATCCCTTTTCTGTTTCACAATGTTAACAATTAAACTTTTCAAACACATGAAGAAAAGAAATTGTGAAGACAGACAAGAAGAGCATTGAAAGCAGCATACCATTTCTTCACGCATGCCCTGCAGAAGATCACCTTCTGGCAGTTTGAGAATGTATAAGTATAACTTGAAAAAGTAATAAAAGTTGACTATACCTTGCTTATATCTCCACAATCTGTAATGCATTTCACATCTTCATCTACAGCTTGTCCCTCAACTGCACTGGTCATATGCACATCCACGTGTGCTGATGGAGCACATTTACCATCATTCGTGGCCTACAACAAAGTGGAACAATTGTCATAAACATATTTATGTTGGAAACTTTATGTAAAAAAAAATTGTACCCTTGAAGTTTGTCCAAAAAATCCTATCAAATTCTTCAAAGAAAACCTTAAACAAAAGTAACTGAAATATGCAAAACTGAAATATCACGTTGTCTGCATCACGGCAGTCGTGGCAGGCCGACAACGTGAAGTGGGAGCGCCAGCGGTTTGCCTCGTGCACACAACAACCAGGTGGGATGTGCCTTTTAGTAGAATTATCTGTTGTAGGAGGAAATCATTGGGAAATCATGTCTGGTTCACCTTGTGAAAGTGAAGACAAGGAATAGGCATTTCTATATGGTTCCTTGTATGTGAAGGATTGTTGGTTGTCTCATTTCAGGTTAATTTTCCTTTGGTCTTTCATTTTTAGTTTCTGACTCCTAATTTCATGAAACACACCTGTGCCGCATTTCTTGTAAAACAATGGCATCCTTTTCTTCCCTTTCAATTTTTTTTCGATTAAAGTTTTAACTGAATTGCTCTCTTGTGACAGCAGTTGAAAGAAATGGCAGAGAAATTGGAAAGTTGGAGGTCCAATGTGGAAATGCAAGAGAAGAAAAGGGGAGAAAAGACTGAACTCTTGCATCGTCATAGTTCAATGTGGATTGATGACAATGAACTGGACAAGAGAATAACTATGAGGCCCCCATTGACACTATATAATCCTCCTGCCATTGACACTATTTAAAGAGAAACTGCATGATGGCTGTGCAGTCTATAAGGGGCGGGCGAAATTCAGTTGCCATTTCTGTGTCGTGTTTTGTTTGTGTACTCAATACTCGTGATCCTTTTATGCTTGGGCATGAATGTATGAGTGGTGTATCTTCGCTCAATTGTCTTTTATTAACAGCTAAAATTCATTGAAACTGGATTGATGCAAATGTAACTCAATGAGAGGTGGATGGGCCATTAAGTTTAGTGATATTTAGATGACAGAGTAGCACAACACAAGTACAAGAAAAGATTTGCTGGCATGCATTGTCTTGTGATTTCAAGATAGTACTGCAGGCAACACCAGTTCGTTACAACATGTAGCCAGAGAATGGGGCAGGGGTGCTAATGGGATGACTGGATTGTTGGTGTATTGTCTCGTAGAGTTTATGGATGGGACCTGATTTTTTTTTGGAGCTACAGAATACACAACAGCAATTGATATGTGGTCTGTAGGCTGTGTGGTAGCGGAGCTCCTCCTCGGTCAGGTGGGTATGACTACATCTGGTATGACATTTCCTTATGCCTCCCCTCGCTGTTTAGTGCTTTCTTTTTCAACATATTTATGTAAAGAAAAACAATGTTCACTTAAGCATGAAATAGTCATACATACCTGGGATCCCCTAATCATACTCTCCATCTTTGCAAATTTCTCAGCCATGGATGTCTCCAACTCCGTCATCCTTTGCATCAAGAGTCTATTCTCACTCCTTAGAGCTTGTTTTGACTCATTCCCCCACATAGAAGTTGGAGTGGGACCTGTGCCCACACCACTCACACGGCCAGGTCTATCCGGGCCTAAGACCTGCGTGTACGTATCATTCCGTGCAGCCACCTGATGTGGTGTAGATTCATCGCTCAGAGGCTGTGCACTTTTCAGAGATTTGAGCTTTTCCTATAAACAAAGACAGAGAACATGTTAATTTTCAGAATACATATCCATGGTGCATCATATGCATAGGCTTACAATGACATGTTTTGCAGCTTCATTCGTTGGCTTCCCATCCTTTCGTGTGTGTCTCTTTATGAACAAATCACTACGGTCCAAATCTGGAGACCCTTTCACACGCTGTGAAACAAAAATTTTAGTTAGTTTGTAAAAATTCAACAATGATAAGATTGAACAATGAATTAAAGTTATAAACCTGCTCTTCAGAAATGTCCGCCATGGATCGAGTCCCAGCACAATGGAACCACTTTTGTTTACCCTTATTTTTCCTATTGGTTTCGCTTGAACGCTGCCAGAAGTCCAAAATATAATTACAAAAATGAGAAGGAAAATACAGTGACCATTGTTCTCTTAAAATACCTTCCATTCCGAAGATGTCCATTGTTGAACTGCTGCTTTCCATTGGTTGACATCAAGCCGTGGGACATTTGGGTGACTTTGCTGCTTCACTTTTCCATTGTACTTGAAGTATAATTTGCGGTTCACATATTTCCAAAATCGCCATTTATTATTCACATCTTGGAAGACCCATTTTTTCCTTTCATCAGAGATATCATATTTTCTCTGATCATAACATGAAAACATAATACTTAGAGACCAAGCAACATAAGTGTAAGAATATAGACTAGTGTCGAAAATATGACCCAAACATGCTTCTGTCAAAACAACAGGAAAAATAAATTAAAAAATGTGAACTTTCCCAGCAAACTTCCCATTTCCCACCTTTTTGGCTTCTACATGCTCTCCTTGCTCTAGAACTGGTTAAATGTAGAATTAAGCTCGGCAGAGGTTCGCGGACAGTGTGGCAGTTGCAGATAGAAAATCCTATGGTTCGGCAAGTGTACATAAGTATGATATTAGGAAAACTCCAGTCCAGATGAGTTGTGGGGGTTGCCTAGGCCTTTGTTTTCTTCCCTCACCACTACAAGCGAGGTATGATATGAGGCAGACCCTTTAAATGAAAAAAAAACCAAAATTTTTTGGTGCTTGTGGGGTTTGCATTTTGGAGACTGCTGGTGAGGAGAACCAGACTGCATTTTGGAGACAGGGGCTATCAACGAAAAAGGACTTTAGATATGTGGGCTTTATGCAAGGATCAACTCATAAGATATTCCTGTCATATGCTGTCTTCTCTGGTACCCAAGAAGGAAAACCCACCTGTCCAGATTCCAACTCCTTTTCCTAATGCTCACTACCAAAACCTCACCTGATTATGTCAATGGTGCAAAAACTAGACACTTAATAAGGAGATCATATCTCACAAACCACTTGAAGGAGCACTCAGAAAATAAAAGGTGATGCTGTCCATGCAAAGAATTAAAAGTTAAAACATGAAAAGATAACCTCATTCATCCTGAAAGCCCAAGAGATTTTAGGCACATTATACCAGATAGATAACAAAGCATATGTTGGAAATGTTGGTGAGGTGTGTTCTAATTGTTTTCTTGAAATGTCTAGGCTCCTCAAGGAGTTCATGAGGTTTGCAAACAATTTCCAAGGATCAAAATTGTGACATCAGAAATAGAAAGTGGTTTAAGTAAAGAATTCCGCGTAATTCCTGGAATGGGTGAATTTGGTGATCGCTATTTTGGAACAGTTGATAAATATGAGGGAGATGACAATCAAGAATGACAGGTTTCAAGCCAGGTAAGTTTCAATTCTCTCACTTATCCTATACAGAAACAATGCACCTCAGTGAATTATGAATGTCTTTTTGAGTCTATGAGAACCGAGATTTCATATCTTGTGCATCAAATGTAGTTTCCTTGTTTTTCCTTGCTTTTTATAAAGTGGACAGACATGCAATAAAATGTCCAAAGGGGAATACATACCAGTGTCGTAGTAAAAGTGATATTGCTTGTTCGCATGCAAGATGAATGGGCCTCCTACAGGAAGGAAACAATGACAAAGCCCATTCCCACATAATCTGCCTGCAGAAGGTTGGAATGGAATACTAGAGAGAATCTCAAAGGCTACTATACACTGTAATGTCCTCGGCCTTACACAGTGGACTTTAAACACGCTGGATGCCCCTCTACATTGCAAACCTTCAGAATCCTCTACCTATGTCATCTTGAATCCAATTTGTGGCATTTCCTTATATATGCTAGCTATCTATTTTCATGCATTCACCATAACACAGCAGGAACACTGCCATTATACAGTCCATTCACTCTTTCTTGGCCTCAAAATTCTCCATTTGGTTTCTATTTTTCTCAAATGAATTTTCCATGTGATATTGCTCCATCACGTGTAGAGCCTTTCAGATCTGCTTGTTGCCACTCCTGATTAGAAGTGGTCCGGATTTTTCTTCCATAATCTTCCATCTAACATCAGTTCATAGAAATTAAGTATATGACATTCTAGTTTATTACCATAAATTCAGAGTTAAAGTTGGACATGAGAACATGTTATGTAAAAGCTCTTTTACTGTGTGATATCTTGTGTTATGTAAAATGAAGAGAAAGGTCATTCATTATTAGCCAAAAGTAAATTGCCTCACATATGAAAAACCAACTCTCAAGCACAAAAGAAAAACTTGGAACTAAAGGTGACTGTCAAATTGCCTCACATATGCGAAGGATCAAACAGAGAAGAAGAGTTTTGTTTAAGCAATTACCTGAACATATGCAAACACATCATCCTTACATGTTTTGGGCAACTTTCTCCAGTCTTGAAAATTGATTGGCATTTTATTTGGATCTCTTGCAATAGTCCCCAAGAATGATCTAAGTGATCGCCCACCTGGCCCGACTGGCTGGCCAATGTCATTCCACGCCACACAAATACGACGACCTTCCTCCATTGCATACACATGATGACAGGTGGTGTAACCACGCTTTCTAGAGGAAGCAGTTTTCACAGGCTTTTGTTCTTCCTCCATTTCCTCTTCTTTCATATCGGGCAACTCAACTTCTGAAGTAACATTATCATTGTTCCGAGCTAGAAATAATCGAACTTCCGCATCAAACTTGTCCACCTCTTCTCTATTGAACCATGCTCCCGTAAGCTTCAAAAATGAAAATCGATATTAGCAGAAGTATTATAAAATAAACATCAATGGCGCACAAGTTTGAAACAAACATACAAAATCTGGATATCCTTCAGAACATGCACTTTTTGATGCATCCCGCATGAACAAATGGATAAAATATAGCACGAAGATGCCACATTCCTCACCATTCTTTTGTTGTGGCACCTGTAAAATGAATAAAGATAATTGAGCAAATTATTTATAAAACTTTGTCAAAGAAGCAATTGTTATGAACAAATTATGTATAAAACTTACTTTTGGAACATGCAAAGGAATTTGAGCAATAATGTCCTTGTCCACTTCTCGTCCAAGTGCTTTGTAAATATCCATAACAAAACTAAGCAAAGATGACAATTTAGAACTAAGTTAGATGAAAACAAAACCAATGTAATAATAACATAATCAATCATAATAGTGTTTACCTTATAATTTGAACTTGAAGACTTCTTGCACCAATAGATAAGAGTGAATCAAGAAGCAACATGCATGGTTTTTCAATGTTGGAATCAAAACTTGCTCCAAAGTTGCATAAGATTAGCAGATTCCAATGTCCCCTATTTCACATGAGATTATAAATGTGTAATGGTGTTTGGTTGTCTTACAATAGAAAGAAGTTATGCATTCCAATAAAAGACAAATACCATGAGAATATGTATGCTTACCAGCAGACTATTGGCACAAATGTATATCTCTTTGACAAAATATCTGAAGCCTTGGTCCATGAGCTCATATTCGTTGTTGGCGCATTCATGTATGCATTGAAGCACAAGCTATCTAAGTATGTGAATGTGTCTCTCACTTCCATTGGTGTACTTTCCCACATATGGCTATAAAAGATGAAATATGTCAGACAATCTGTTAAAAAGTTAAGTGATGTAGACTATAAAATGACACTAACTCAAAATATAATTGAAAGGCCTTAGAATCCAATTTTCCTCCTTCCCTTGTCTTTGACATTATGGTAGCTTTGCTGCGAGTTCGAGGACCTTCCACTTTACAATCTGCAAATGTCAGCATTCTAGCAATCTTCTTCCCCCTGACATATTCAATGGTTCAAGTTACGAAGTAAACCTTTACATAAACAATATACACATTTCAATGAGATAAAAGTATTAGGCATACATTACAAATTGTATGTGATACGCCTCAACAATATTAATCTTTTGAAAAAGCTTGATCCTCACAGTAGTACCTACAAAATATAATGAAATTAGATCAGAAAACTAAATTCAATAAATAAATAAAATAAATGAGACAAGTTACAATTTCAGGCATTCAGAAACCAACACAACCTGCTCATTTTTGGATAGTTTTTAAAGTAACTTCTAACCAATCAACATCATTTCTCTCCCATTGCATGTTTGCCTCATCATCAACAACATCATGTTCTGTAGCATTGCCATGTGTTGGGGCAATATCTAAGATTGCCTCTTTGTCCACGGTTTGCCCATCTTGGACATCAAATAGATCTCTAGGACGGGTCTTCCTAACAACAAACCACCCACTATTTTTAGGATCTTCAACATACCAAACCTGCTCCACTTGTGATGCTAAGACAAAGGCTCGTTTGTCCTCAACAAATGACTTGGATTAATTAACGTAAACCCTTTATCTTCTTTCACCCCCTTCCTCACATCTATCCAATCACATTTAAATAACAATGTCTTCATTTCCCCGTAGTAATCTAATTGAATTATTTCATTAAGCATCCCATAGTAAGTTATATGTCCATGAATGAGGCTTCCATCACTATTTTGAGTCATAGCAGATAACAGTACACCACTATTTTGAGTTTTCCGATGTTCTTCAACATTTCGGGTGTGAAAACGAAACCCATTTATCAAGCAACCCTTGAATTTTTTCACTGAACTCAAGGGACCGTCTTTCAACCAACGTAATTTTGGTGATAACAATTCGCCCAACTCATCTTGCAACTGTTGCACCTAATAATTATGTCAAAAATCAGTCAGTATCAAGAATAATATTGGCCTTTAAAAAAAAATTCCCAACATCTGCAAGTTTCAGTAACCACTTACTTTTTGTTTGAACCAATGTGGAAATTCTACATTCTGGAGATGTGTTACTCCTTTAGAAAAATATGGTTGTTTACTCTTGACATGTGAAAGTGTTCCCTACATATTAATAAAGATGAAAGGTGAAATAAGGCAAAGCATACATCAAGGCTAACAATGCCGTCAAAATTACTTGACACAACACTTACTTTATGTAGGGGGCCACTACATCACAATTGAATAGAACATATTGGTGTGCTTGACTACGCTCTCGTTCATCAAGGCTTACATTAACTCCTACACCAAGTGGATGGCCTATTTTTGACAAAATGTCCCAATCACCCTCCAAGGCAATGCCATTGTTATCTTCATTTCGGGCTGGCTTATTAAACCATGTTTCTACATCATCAGAAAGATAACGTGATGCAAAAGTAATAGTTTCTTCAGCTAAATAACCCTCAGCAATACTTCCCTCCGGGCGTGCCTTGTTACGTACATATGACTTCAATCGTGCCAAATATCTACACACAAAATTCTCAATATAAAAAATGATATAAGTACGTAAAAACCAATAGTCAAAAATAGAAGAGACATAATTAAATACCTCTCAATTGGATACATCCATCGGTAATGTACAGGCCCACCAAGCCTAGCTTCTTCAGGTAAATGAATGAGTAGGTGCACCATAATGTCAAAAAAACTAGGAAGGAAGATCATTTCAAGTCTACATAAAATTGTAGCAATGCGTTCCCCAAGGTGATAAAAATCGTCTCCTGAAGAATTCTTGGAGCACAAGTCTAAAAAAATTACATATATCAATGATCGTAGTACTCACTGCTTTTTGCGTCATTCCTCGAGCGGCCACTGGAAGTAGTTGTTGCAAAATCACATGACTGTCATGACTCTAACCCCCATATTTTTGCATTGTTCACATCCACATGCCTTGAGATATTTGAAGCATAGCCATCTGGAACTTTTACAGTCTTAAGAGTATGACAAATTACCTGTTTCTCAGCCTTGCTCAAAGTGAAGCATGCTGGTGGGAGCAGCGTCTTTGTAGGTCCAACAGATTGTGGATGAAGTGATGGCCTAATACCAAGACTTTCTATATCTTGTCGAGCCTTAAGCCCATCTTTGCTTTTTACCATCAATTCCCAAAAGTGTACCAAGAATGCTATCACAAAGATTTTTCTCAATATGCATAACATCAAGGTTATGACGCAAGAGTAATGACCTCCAATACGGCAATGTAAAAAAAATGTTTGCTTCTTCCAATTTAAAGATGTGTTAAACTCAGTGTCATTGGACTGCAACACAACCTTTTCCTTTTTCTTTCTTTGTTTTTTTGTCTTCTTGAATAACTTTCTCTTATTTTTCAATGTTGCTCCTAATGTCTTTCCCAAAGTGAAGGTGAGATTGTCTACTTGTTTCAGCACTTCATCTCCAGATAGTCTCCTTGGACTTTCTCCCCACTCTTGTTTTCCATCAAACATACGTGACATTGATCGAAACTTATGATTGTTTGGTAACCACCTACGATGTCCATGATAAAAATGTTTTCCACTAGCAAATAACCAAGTAGAACATGTGTCCTTATTACATATAGGACAAGCCAATCGACCCTTCGTACTCCATCCAAAAGACAAGCATATGCTGGAAAATCATTAATGGTCCATAAAATGGCAGCACGCATCTGAAACATTGACCCAGTGACAACATCAAAAGTTTCAACTCCATGCCATAGCATCTGCAACTCCTCTATTAAAGGTTGTAGATATACATCTATATCATTGCCAGGTGCCTTTGGACCAGAGATTAGTAAAGATAAAAATATGTTTGGACTTTTCATGCATTCCCATGGTGGCAAATTATATGGTATCAAGAGCACAGGCCAAATGCTGTGACTAATTGACATAGTGCTAAAAGGGTTGAATCCATCACTAGCAAGACCAAGCCGTACATTTCTATCCTCCAAACCAAAGCCATCCACAGCATCTAATGTTTTCCAACAAGCAGAGTCTGCAGGGTGACGTAGAATGCCATCTTCACAACGTTGGTCAGAATGCCATCTCATGTTAGATGCAGATTTTGAGCACATATACAACCTTTGCAACCTGATTGGAAAATGTCGAAGAATCTTTTTTGGTACTTTCCGTCTCTTGTTATCATCATTGTCAATCTTTTCATCAAATTCCCATCTACTTTCTCCGCATCTTGGACAGGACTGAAGTTTCTCATTATCTTTCCAATAAAGCATGCAATCATTGGGACATGAATTAATCTTGTCATACGACATTCCCAAATCATTAATAACTTTTTTCACCTAAAAAAATGAATCTGGCAATACGTCTCCATTTGGAAGAACCTCTTTTACCAACTTCAACATCAAGTCAAAAGATTTATTACTCCACTTCCCCATGCACTTAATGTTGAACATCCTGACAATGAAAGAAAGCTTGGTGTGTTTAGTACACCCAGGATATAATGGCTGTTCAGCATCTTTGACTAACTTATAAAACCTTTTAGTGTTGTCATCTTTATCCTTAACACCTATGCCTGAATCCTGAGCCTGTACATCTTTTGCCATCCCAAATGCATCACGTAGCATCTCATGTAAGCCAATATTTGTAATCTCCTCCTCTACTTGTAAATTTGATGGTTCACCATGAAATTTCCAAAACCCTTTGTCTTTAATGATTCCATTGAAGTATAAGTGCTCTCTTACTGTCTTCTTATCCAATCTTCTTGTGCAAGCACAATGGAGGCATGGACATTTAATCACGTGATTGTTCGATCTGCCGTCAAATGCAAAGGAAATGAACTCATCTACACCATCATAATACTCTTTTGTGTCCCTACACAAATAGACAGATACATCAAAGTTACTTATTCATTCATCCCCAAGTACTTATGAACAAAGGGATATACATCTCAACAAATACCTTGACATGTCCATCCAACTCCAGTCCATAGCCCTCGTCTATAAATATAAGTGAAACAACTACAAAAAATAAAAACCATTAAATAATGTGCTATGTAAACTATAGAGTGTACTATGTAGACTTCAGAGCCCCTCCCATTCAACAAAGCAAATGGGCCACAAATCTTACAAGCACATTATCATTTTCGTCAACAACTAATGTGGATTATCTCATGCTAATTTGAAAGGTGAGCATACTCCAAAAGACTTTTAAGAGAAAATCTCATGCAAATTCATTTACTTATGTTGAAGGAAAAAATAACATGTTTGGCAAAGAAAGTATCTAACATGTTTTCTTTGATTGCTCTAGAAGACAGTACATTTGGAAGGAGTTAGCTTCAAATTTGCATTGGAGATGCAAATATTTTAGCCTACAAGTGTTGTGGAACAAATGCACACTGTTTTCTGGTAAAAACTTCATCACAATTTTCCTAAAAAACTATTGTTGCAGTGATCTTTGAGAAAATTTGGAAGGACAGAAATGGAAATATATTTGGTAAGAGAACCTTGGAATCAAACACCTGCATTAGAACTATAATTTGTAGAGCCAAAGAATTCTTAAAAAGTAAATAGGAACATTTGGGAACAGTCATCAGTGGAAGATAGAAGTCAATAAAACAGGGCTACTACTTGGGATTTATTATTCATATCATGCAAGGTCAAAATAAAATTGGGGAAATCTAACAAGGGTCGGATCAAGCTCAACTTTGATGGAGCATCAAAACAATATGACATTGAGATACACGCTGGAATAGGGAGTATCATTAGAGAGTTCATAGAGAAAGTTCTGTCAGTCAGAAGTAGATACTTCAAAGGTTGCTCTGCTATCAAAGCAAAAGCATTGGCTGCACTTAATGGGATCCAACAGGCAACTTTTCTGAGAGCAAGTTTCATTGGAATATGGATTGAGGGTGATAACATACAAGTCATACAAATTATTAAAGATATGGGTAAAGCACCTCAGGAAATCATGAATATAATCAAGTAAATAAATGATGAATTGAAGCAGTGGAACATAATCAAGGTAACATACATCCCAAGAGAGGGAAACATAGCAGTGGAACTTAATCAAGATAACATGCAAACTTATTTACTTATGTTGAAGGAAAAAATCTCATGCAGATGTCTGGCATATTACCAACAGATTACAGTTCATTAGGTATGCTGGTATATGTCAAAAAGCAAAAGCATATTACCAACATATTAGCAAATGTCTGGCACTCAAGAACAAGATAAACAGTGAAGGGTGAGAGGAAAAAACAAACAAGCAAACACAAAAAGAAACAGCATGCACACAAGAAAAATACACTTTCTACACCAACCAGTCACATAACGCAAAGGGAAAACAGTCAGAATCGGCCATATGAGCATCATCGCAAAACAAACGCAAGAGAGATATCGAAAGAATGGAGAAAGGGTGGGGAAGGCGAGGTGGTGATGTGGGTATATCAACCTCTGGAAGTAAACCCACCAGCATTAAGCAGAAAAGAAGAAGATCAAAGCAAAACCATCGCACACTGGCGTAGATGGGAAAAGAGAGAACACGGGTTTTGCAGTACCACCGCAGAATCCCCTGAGATTCGGAAGTGGCAGAAGAAAAGGCACCGGCAGTCTTCCCCGTTCCCCCTCAAAACCCCGGCCCCCCGACGAAGCAGAACAACGAGAGGACATCATTTTGAGTCACTACAACGTCGTACCTTGGATGAAGGAGCAGAGAACGGCGATGACGACCCACGCTTCTCCTCGAGCTTGGAAGCAGGGCTACAATGGGCACAGGAGCTTCATGCGTCTTCCTTGGATGACAACGATGGTGGCCGAGGGCGCGGTTGGGGTCCGGCTTCGACGACGACGACGGTGACCGAGGGCGCGGTCAGGGTCCGGCTTCGACGACAACGACGGTGGCCGAGGGCGTGCTAGGGCGTGATGATCAGGGTCGCCGTCCTGCTTGGACGACGATGGTGGTGGCCGAGCGCGGTCGGCGTCGGGCTTGGAAGGCCAGACGGTGGTGGCCGAGGGCGGGTCGGCGTCGGGCTTGGAAGGCAAGATGGTGGTGGCCGAGGGCGGGTCGGCGGGCCAAGGGCGCGGTCGGCGTCGGGAGGACTTGGAAGCCGAAGGCGATGGTGGTGGCCGAGCTCGGCGCGCTTCAGGAGGACTTGGAAGGCGACGATGGTGGAATCCGCCAAATCTTTCCAGTCTTTTTATTTCCTGCGCTAAGTGAAGCGTTGGCGCCAAACCCTACACTCACGGTTTCTATTTGTTTAGGATATTATGAATATATCAATACCTATATTTAATAACTATTCATAGGTGTATACATCTTGTTGTTAAATTTGTTAGTAAACATAAATATATTTACGCTTTTATAAAAACCGTAACTATATATTCGTATCTACATACGGCTAAAAAAAACGTATGCATAACTTTGCAATGGACGGATGTAACATTTATAATTGTGGTATATACCTACGCATTACCCTACTGTAGGTAAATTCTGTGGGTATAGCCCCAATTTGTTGTAGTGCCTCTCGCCTGTTCTCTTCAATTACTCTAATCTATTCTTGGTATTCTATTTGGTCATTTATTCACCACAAGAAAATGTGGCGTTACCGACAGATTTTTCCGACGGAATTTATCCGTCGGAAATACCGACAGATATTCCGACGGAATTATTTCCGTCGGCATATCGGTCGGAAGTACCGACCGATTTTAGTCTGTCGGAAAAATCCGTCAGTAATAATGTTAGAAAGAGGATTACCGACGGAAATAGTCTATCGGAAATATCCGTCGGTAAACCCCCAATTTCCCTGCTCCACCATCCCCGCGAAACCCCACTCTGCATCCCGCGAAACCCCCAATTTCTCTCTCTCTCTCTCTCTCTCTCTCTCTCTCTCTCTCTCTCTCTCTCTCTCTCTCTCTCTCTCTCTCTCTCTCTCTCTCTCTCTCTCTCTCTCTCTCTCTCTCTCTCTCGCCCTTGCTACCGCCGCCCCGCGCCGCCGTCTCATCCCCCCGCTCCGCCGCTGCTAGCCGCGCGCGACCTGCCGCTGCCGCCTGCGTACGCCTCCGGCGCCTCGCCGCACTGTCGCCGCCTCCGGCCGCCTGCAGCTCGCCGCCCCCACACCGCCAGTATGTCTACAACCCTCCATCCGCCTCCCCCCTTCGTCTCCTCCTCCCCCACCGTCCCCCACTCCCCCGGCCCGCACAGTCCCGCCCCTCCCACTCCCCCGGCCTGCACAGTCCCGCCCCTCCCACTCATGCACCCCCCCCCTCCGCGCGTCCCCCCCTCCCCCACATTCCCTACAGTCCCCTCCTCCCCCACCCCACGTACAGTCCCCCCCCTCCCCCACATTCCCACAGTCCCATCCTCCCCCACCCCACACTCCCCTGGCCCGCACAGTCCTGCCCCTCCCCCACATGCATTCCCCCCCCCCCCCCTCCGCGCGTCCCCCCCTCCCCCCACAGTCCCCCCCTCCCCCCCACAGTCCACCCCTCCCCCACATTCCCCCCTCCATCCCCCTCCCCCACAATCCCCTCCTCCCCCACCCCACCCCACCCCACCTCCGATTATGAAATAAATTACTCTCATGTAATAATCCCATGTATAAATGTGATATTTAGATATTATTCTATTTACTGCCCAATCATTTGGTTAATTAGGTTTCTATGATTAATATTGAGAAGTAAAAGGGCATACCAATTTTATTTGATGGTTTGTTCTTGTATTCAGACTAGTTAGAGTTTCAAATAGGCATATTAATTTATACATCATGTTGGTAAGAAACAGGACATAATGGATGGTCCATGTTTATGAAACACTACTAATTAGATTCAGTTTATGTACTTCACCTTTATTCAATTATTAATAGTATTCTACTGCTGTACTCAAAGTAGTTAGCCTTCTTCAACTAGGAAGGGACACTATAATTAAGCTCTGCTCAAATTATTCAACCATGAATTATCTCTTAATTGGGCACCTCCAATTCCCAATAATTGCAACTTACAAGTTACAATCACACTGGCACACACATGCATTCTGTATATATATGCCATATTTCTATCTCTTTGATGGCCGTGAGAATCGAATAACACAACTGGGAATCCTCTCTCAGCCCCTGACCTCGCCCCCCCCCCCCCCCCCCCCCCCCACGCTCCACGTTGTTGCACACCCTCATACATAATAGAGAAAGTGCAACCTTTTCTTCTAGAGATGCCAGACATTTCCTGCATCGTCTCTCTACTGTGGATTTAGTTTCTTACATCTCACTTAAATACGAGAAATTCAATAAGCCAATGCAAACTCTAATGAGGTTACATCTTAATTTATGAATAAAAAAATGAGTACAAAATCTTCAGGTTTAGATCGATCTTTTGATCTGAAGCAAACTCTAATGGGTACCAAACATAGCCTAAGATTGCCCTTGTAAACAGAAATCTTCAAGTTTAGATCGATCTTTTGATCTGAAGCAGAGACTTTATCTATAGAAAGCACATGAAGGGTCTCAATGATCCCATTCTCCCTCTTGAATTGAATGCTAAAGGCATGGAATTGTAATGTGACTTGATCAAGATTTAAAAAAATGAGTACAAAATCTTTCTTGTAGCTATTAGATCCTTAATTCAAACTTATTTCAATATAACACTATTATATGGATTGTTTTTAATTGCTTACTTTCAGTTTAGTGATTAGTATTGTATTTCTTACTTTAATGCAATTCATCTACATGTATATATGAATTTGGTTTATTATTGCACTTGTTCACATGTATGATTTTATTTCCATATTCCTTTCATATTTATTTAGGTTTGAAATTTGATCAATGCATGTATAGCATTTTTTCACTACACACACCTCACGAGAGCGTGTTAAGCCCGTGTCAATGAACGTTCCCGTTCAAGACTTTGAGATTGATGTGCACGAGTTTTATTTTCAATAATGAGAACGTGTATATCTAACTCAAAGTCTTGAATTGTCCCGTTTTGGACAGTTTGTGAATGTTTGATCGCAGTTAGGTGGTCATTTATTATGTGTTTATATTATTTGTTGAAAATTTCGGGTGCATCTACTCACTCCTCTCTGATATACATTTAGTGAGTTCCCTACAAGCCAATTCATATTAGTGATGGCACTTGTAATCTTGTACCAATCTCTTTTGGTAATTAAATGAGGTGTTGCATTGCTCGTTGTTTATTTGTAGTCATTTGATTGATTCTTTCATATTTACCATATTATGATTTAATTTATATTTTAAATTACTCATGAATAAATTGTTATAATTTTTTTCTAATTAGTGATGAGAGTTCGCGATTGGAAATTAGACTCAAAGAAGAACAAATGTCCAACGTATCAAAGTACGTGTTTGTTTGAACGAAAGATATTACCGATGGATATTCGAAGATTGCATGATGGTTTACTTTTGGTGAAAGAGAAGATGAAGAAAATCATAAAGATTATTCAGAAAGAAGAAAGACAAAGTTTAGAAAATAAAAGTGGATTATCTGTTATGTTCAAGATGAAAAAGGACTGCGATATTCTGTAATCTTACGACGTAGTTGTTGTGGTAGTATGTACATGTTTAGTGGAAAAGACTGGTCAAAATTTATGGAAAATAATTGTGTCAAAGAGCTTGACATTCTGAAAGTTATGTCTTCCCATTATGTACGAAGAGATGTGTTTAGTAAACCATATTTAGGGATATCAGTGGTTAGTTCAAAACCTAGGAAATCTAATAAGAAGCTGGTGAATAAAGAGCCGATCAAGTGGTGGTGGCCTAATATGAAGACATCACGGTTTGTATGAACAAATAGTCTTTGTGTTCTTTTTAATATTCAATACCATTCAGTATTTATATAGTGCTCAAATTTATTTAATATTCATGTATGCTTACTCTTCATTTATCTTTACGTCAACGCTTTGTTTCACCCATTAGCTCTGGGACTCTCCATATAACGTATGTATCATATGTATGGTACTTGAACGATGTGAGGGTGTGTTGGATTTTAACTCGTGACATGACATTTAATCTGTGTAGGAAAAATGTCTTATGAGAATCGGTCATGGATGTACCATGGAATAGTGAATGGAGTTGTGACCGAGGAGTTTAAAGACGGAGTTGACAGTTTTATTGAGTTTGCATTGAGTAATTCATCAGTAGCAGTTGATCCGATGGGTAACATCTGATGTCCGTGTTCGGCTTGTAAGAACAGAAAGTGGATATCGACATGGGATGTGCAACATCATTTGTATACGAGAGGATTTGTTGCCCATTGTGAGTTATGGTCGTCTCATGGTGAGTTGAATATTCAGTCGTCTGCACTAGCTAATTACTTTGCCTCCACAAGTACGTACGTAGACATGGTTGTCGGTGCTGCTGGTCCGGAGTTCAATATTCATGAAGATCAAACAAATGAAGAAGTCCCGAATGATACAACTCAGAGATTTTATCAGTTACTTCGAGATGCTGATGAGCCATTATGGGATGGTTGTGAGAAGCATACACGGTTGTCTACAGTGTCGCAGCTACTGAATTTGAAATCTGAATTTCATATGAGCGAGAGTTGTTTTGACCGGCTTCTCTTACTCGTCAAGAGCATGCTTCCTCAATCAGAGAGGTTACCTGCTGACTTTTAGCATGCTTCTCTGACTTTTATATATACTTTGGACGAGATGAAACCAATAAAGAATGTCAACAGGGAAAAAAAAGAAATCTAAATTAATTAACCTAACATAAGTGTAAAGGGCGTTCAATTGACAGATCTTAAACAAACTTAAGTCTAAAGGGTCAAAACACACAACCCGGGGGTCCAAAATCCCAAATAGGGATCGGATCGGCGTGCCGTTTTCTCCGACACAACCGGGGGGGTTAAAGTGACGTGTGGGAATTGACGGAATCCAATTTGGATCTCCGGATTGGGTTGGGCATTGAAATGACGGATCTAAAGAACACCCAAGTATATATAAAGGGTCAAAACACACAACCCGGGGGTCCAAAATCCCAAATAGGGATCGGATCGGCGTGCCGTTTTCTCCGACACGACCGAGTGGGTTAAAGTGACGTGTGGGAACTGACGGAATCCAATTTGGATCTCCGGATAGGGTTGGGCATTGAAATGACGGATCTAAAAAACAGTCAAGTATATATAAAGGGCTAAAACCTACAACCCGGGGGTCTAAAATCCCAAATAGCGATCGGATCGGCGTGCCGTTTTCTCCGACACGGCCGGGTAGGTTAAAGTGAAGTGTGGGAACTGACGGAATCCAATTTGGATCTCCGGATTGGGTTGGACATTGAAATGACGGATCTAAAAAACAGTCAAGTATATATAAAGGGTCAAAACACACAACTCGGGGGTCCAAAATCTCGAATAGGGATCGAATCGGCGTGTCGTTTTCTCCGACACGACCGGGTGGGTTAAAGTGACGTGTGAGAATTGACGGAATCCAATTTGGATCTCCGGATTGGGTTGGGCATTGAAATGACGGATCTAAAGAACACCCAAGTATATGTAAAGGGTCAAAACACACAACCCGGGGGTCCAAAATCCCAAATAGGGATCGGATCGGCGTGCCGTTTTCTCCGACACGACCGAGTGGGTTAAAGTGATGTGTGGGAACTGACGGAATCCAATTTGGATCTCCGGATTGGGTTGGGCATTGAAATGACAGATCTAAAAAACAGTCAAGTATATATAAAGGGCTAAAACCTACAACCTGGGGGTCTAAAATCCCAAATAGGGATCGGATCGGTGTGTCATTTTCTCCGACACGACCGGGTGGGTTAAAGTGACGTGTGGGAACTGACGGAATCTAATTTGGATCTCCGGATTGGGTTGGGCATTGAAATGACTGATCTAAAAAATACCCAAGTATATATAAAGGGTCAAAACACACAACCCGGGGGTCCAAAATCCCAAATAGGGATCGGATCGGCGTGCCGTTTTCTCCGACACGACCGAGTGGGTTAAAGTGATGTGTGGGAACTGACGGAATCCAATTTGGATCTCCGGATTGGGTTGGGCATTGAAATGACGGATCTAAAAAACAGTCAAGTATATATAAAAGGCTAAAACCTACAACCCGGGGGTCCAAAATCCCAAATAGGGATCGGATCGGCGTGCTGTTTTCTCCGACACGACCGGGTGGGTTAAAGTGACGTGTGGGAACTGACGGAATCCAATTTGGATCTCCGGATTGAGTTGGACATTGAAATGACGGATCTAAAAAACAGCCAAGTATATATAAAGGGTCAAAACACACAACCCGGGGGTCCAAAATCCCAAATAGGGATCCGATCGATGTGTCGTTTTCTCCGACACGACCGGGTGGGTTAAAGTGGCGTGTGGGAACTGACGGAATCCAATTTGGATCTCCGGATTGGGTTGGGCATTGAAATGACGAATCTAAAAAACAACCAAGTATATATAAAGGGTCAAAACACACAACCCGGGGGTCCAATATCCTAAATAGGGATCGGATCGGCGTGCCGTTTTCTCCGACACAACCGGGTGGATTAAAGTGACGTGTGGGAACTGACGGAATCTAATTTGGATCTCCGGATTGGCTTGGGCATTGAAATGACGGATCTAAAAAACAATCAAATATATATAAAGGGCTAAAACTTACAACCCGGGGGTCCAAAATCCCAAATAGGGATCGGATCGGCGTGCCGTTTTCTCCGACACGACCGGGTGGGTTAAAGTGACGTGTGGGAACTGATGGAATCTAATTTGGATCTCCGGATTAGGTTGGACATTGAAATGAAGGATCTAAAAAACAATCAAGTATATATAAAGGGCTAAAACCTACAACCCGGGGGTCCAAAATCCCAAATAGGGATCGGATCGGCATGTCGTTTTCTCCGACACGACCGGGTGGGTTAAAGTGACGTGTGGGAACTGACGGAATCCAATTTGGATCTCCGGATTGGGTTGGACATTGAAATGACGGATCTAAAAAACACCCAAGAAACGATTGATCTAAAAATAGTATCTAATTAAACTTGAGAAATAATCACATATTTTAATTTTAATTTTTGAAAATAATATATATCTTTTAATTATTATTAATATTTCTCATATTAAATTTTTTTAATATAGGATCCACCTCCGGCACCTGACGATGACGAGGCAGGGACAGCAGACGATCCAGCAGATCTATCTTGATTTTTTATATTTATTATTTTGTATGGTTTTATATTTATTGTATTTTATGATTTTAGCTTGATCGTGAGTATTTGTGAAATTTATGAATATTGTAGCAGGTTTGAAAAATCTTTTTTATTTGTCAATTAAAAAAAATATACTGCACATTCCGACGGATTTTTCGACGGATAAATGTCCGTCGAAAATTCTAAATTACCGATGGAAAACATCAGTCGGTAATTCCGTCTATAGTTCTAACGGCCGTTTCCGACGGGTTTACTGATTTACCGACGGATTGTCTGTCGGTAAATACTGACTGTATGTCTAACGGTATTTCCGACGAATTTGTCCGTCGGAGTTTTCCGACTGATTTCCGACGGAATTCTCTTCCGTCGGTAATTTCTGACCAACAATTTCCGACGGACCATTTCCGACGAGCTTCGGACGGAAATCTGTCAAAAGGATCATGTTCCGACGGATTTCCGTCGTATTTCCGACGGATTCTTTCCGTCGAAAAATCTGCATTTTCTTGTAGTGATTGATTGTCTAAAATAATAAAATATAATCAATATCTGGCTATGTATAAACGACCCGATCTGGTCTTGGGAGTTGTGCCCAAAAGTACTATTTACCTGCGAGAGTTTCATGATCAGGGTGTTTGTCATTACATTCAAGTGCTATGCTATTTAGATTAATCTAAGACTAACCAAAGTGCTATGCTATCTCGGCTATCTATTGACAACCAAAGTGCTATACTATCCTGACTATCTATATATTAACAACCAGAATACTATACTATCTTGATTGATGAAAATCAATCAAAGTGCTATTTTCTCCAATGGGTATTTACTCTCTATATGACTAACTTCTTTCTCTTTTTGCTATACATGTTACTTGTTATCTGCTTGACATTGATGTTTTACTTAATATCGATTTGCTCTCGCTCTCTATCATGACTTGACATACATCATATAATTAATCATGTTCTTTGTACTATACTTGATTCATGTGCTATTTGAATCATATTACTTATGCTATTACTCTCTCGACTTTACTTGATTCTATCCGTCATTAGTTACTCTGCTTGATAATATATTAATTATTTAAAACGAGCTTGACTCATGAGATTTAAATCTTACTGACCGTTATCGTTCATCCTACGTTATTTGTGATATGTTATCAGGTGAGTCAGATGATGACGTTATATACATCAAAGAGAAAGGACCAGAGTGATGAGCGACTTGACGTCATATCGATGGAGTTATCCTAATATAATAAAGTCTAGTTAAATACTTTGAAAGGATCTAGACTATGACTAGCCCTAGAGGGGGGTGAATAGGGCTTTAAAACTTTGTCTTGAATGGACAACGGAAACTAATGCAGAAATGATAACGAATGCAAAACAAAGAGAACTGAGAGGGAAGAAGGAAGCAAGCACACGAAGACACGCAGATTTATCCTGGTTCGATAAGACCCCCGTTGGTCTACCTACGTCCAGTCCTCACCAACACGGTGAGATTTCCCTCACTAAGAGATGAACACAACCGCTGGTTGAAACGGTGCCCAGCTCACCAACAAACCGCTAGTTAGCCCGGTGCCTAGCTCACCAATACACAGCTAGTTGATGCGGTGCCTAGCTCACCCAACACAATAAGGAACTGAAAGAGATAAAGATAAATCAAGCAAACACAATGACAAGCTCGAGAGGATGATCTTCAGATGTTGATGAAGCTTTGATGAAGCAAAGATCTCCTAAAAAAGAAGCCTTCCACAAGGATGCAACAGATGTAAGCTTTAGAAGGCAGAAAAATGCTTGGAGAAGAAGCTCTGGATGAAACTCTTGAAGGAGGCACACTTCTCCACAAAATTCCTTGCCTTGGGTTTCCCCCAGGTGTCCATTATATACCCCTTTTCCAAAGATAGCCGTTTGAGAGAAGGTGGAAAGTGGTCTTGGTCAAAAAGGTGTTCAAAAAGCACTTTTCAGAAGTTCTGCAACCCGGGGTCGACTCCCACTTTAGCTGGGGTCGACTCCAGAAGAGTCAGGGTCGACTCCCTTTGGAGAAAACTGCTTCTGTTGAACTGAGGTCGACTCCCTTGAAGAGCTGGGGTCGACTCTGAAAAACTGGGGTCGACTCTGCACTGTAGCACTTGCAGAACATTTGTATGGAGGTTGACTCCTTTAGAAATCCGGGGTCGACTTTGAAAAACTGCAACCTCTTGGGGTCGACTCCTTCACATTTGTGAGGTCGACTCCAATAAACATGACTCAAGGTGAGCCTCTTTTAAGGCCTTTTTACCCTTACAAAATGCCATGTTTTCTGCATACAACTCGTAAACTTGTTAGCAAACATAACAAGTGTTTTGTGATCATCAAAAGACAAAGGGTTCCAACAATCTCCCCCTTTTTGATGATGACAAAACACCCACACAGAAATAATCATTATGTCTAACTTATCAATGATACCAAAACATAATAAGGTACATAAGTTAAAGGCACAACTTCACGCAAAATCCTTAACACATTAAGGCATATAAATTGAAACATCAATTCATTCAATTTGCTCAAGGATAGTCATGGTTTTCCATTCATAATTCAGAAGATTACACTTTTCATCTCCCAATCAACAAAAAGAAATAGCTCCCCCTTACTACGAGCACCCTTAAAAGCATTCACATCAAAAGAGAGTAAAGTTCTAATGCAACCTCGTAACTAACATCAAAACACACAAGTTCTCCCCCTTTTTGTTATCGTCAAAAAGAGAGGAAGGAGGAAACAAATTAATATGTGATGCTTATGAAGAAGTTGAACACATTCCTAATTCACGGCGCAAAGATGTAAACCGGTCTTCACACAACGGTTTAGTAAAGATATCTTCTAATTGGTGTGTGGTGTCAACAAAATTCAATTCAATATCACCCCTAGAAACATGATCTCTAATGAAATGATGACGTACTTCAATGTGCTTAGTGTGATAATGTTGAACCGGATTTTTCAATAAATTTATGGCACTTGTATTATCGTAAAGCAACGGAATTTTAGACAAGCATATCCCATAGTCTTCTACTTGGTGTTTAATCCATAATGCTTGTGTGCAACAACTCCCGACTGCTATATACTCGGCTTCGGCCGTCGAGAGAGCAATGAAATTTTGCTTCTTGGAGTACCACGAAATGAGGCATCCTCCCAAGAAATGACATGTTCCGCTTGTGCTCTTCCGATCAACCTTACACCCAGCATAGTCCGCATCGGTGTAACCAACCAAGTCTAAAGAACATCCTTTGGGATACCACAAACCAAAATCAACCGATGAAGCAAGATATCGAAAGATTCTCTTAACAGAAATTAAGTGCAATTGTTTAGGCGAGCTTTGAAATCTCGCACACATGCAAACACTAAATAATATGTCGGGCCTACTTACAGTTAAATAAAGTAGAGATCCGATCATACCTCGATAAAGTTTAGAATCAACAGGCTTACCAAGCTCATCATTGTCCAATTTTGTTGTTGTAGACATAGGGGTTGGAAGAGGCTTGGTGTTGCTGAATCCATATTTATTTAGCAATTCCTTTGTGTATTTCGATTGACTCACAAAGATGCCATCTTGACCTTGTTTTATCTGAAGTCCGAGAAAGAAGTTGAGCTCACCCATCATGCTCATCTCGAACTCCCCCTGCATCAACTCAGAAAAATCCTTGCACAATTTTTCTTTAGTAGATCCAAACACAATAT
Organism: Colocasia esculenta; assembly: GCA_014218235.1. NCBI lineage: Eukaryota > Viridiplantae > Streptophyta > Magnoliopsida > Alismatales > Araceae > Colocasia > Colocasia esculenta. The sequence continues at coordinate 87,059,233 of CM024765.1, read as the reverse complement.
CATCCACATATATTTGAACAAGTAAAATATCTGAACCAACACACTTTATAAATAGAGTTGAGTCAACAAAACCATGCTTAAAACCATGTTGAACAAGAAATTGACTCAATCTCTCATACCATGCACGCGGTGCTTGCTTAAGACCATATAGAGCTTTATGAAGACAAAAGACATGGTTTGGGAAATTTGGATCCTCAAACCCAGGAGGTTGCTCTACATAGACTTTCTCTTTAATGAAACCATTAAGAAACACACTTTTAACATCCATTTGAAATAATTTAAAATTTCTAGAACAAACGAATGTTAATAGAATCCTAATGGCTTCAAGTCTAGCAACCGGTGCAAAGGTCTCATCATAATCTATCCCTTCTTCTTGAGAGTATCCTTGGGCAACTAAACGTGCTTTGTTCCGAGTTACCACACCGGATTCATCAAGTTTGTTTCTAAAAACCCACTTGGTTCCAATCACGGGATGGTCATTCGGACGAGGAGACAAAGTCCACACTTTGTTCCTCTCAAACTAGTTTAGTTCCTCAAGCATAGAAATAGACCAATGTTCATCAAGAAGGGTTTCATCAACATTCTTTGGTTCAAATTGAGAAATGAAAGCAATATAATCACATTGATATTGAGTTTTCCGAGTTCGCATACCGGATGACGGATCACCTATCACATTACCGATTGGATGACTTGACATGATCTTCCACGCTCGAGGTAGTTCATCACTTGGTGAGGACACTCGCAGATCTTCAAGTGGAGGATCTTCCTTTTCTTTTTCGTCACCAACAAGTTGGGTACCATTGCTTTTTCACTAGGCTCCGTGAGATCTATGTCATTAATGGTTAAATCTGGTTCTTTCATGATTTCTGCATCATCATCATCATCATCTCTTTTTCTAGCATTTTGGTTAGTCTCATCAAAGATTACATGAATAGATTCTTCAACAACCAATGTTTTCTTATTAAAAACACGAAAAGCTTTAGAGTGAGATGAGTAACCAACAAATATACCTTCATCGCTTCGAGGATCGAACTTACCTATATCTTCTTTGCCATTTACCAAGATGAAGCACTTGCGCCCAAATGGCTTGAAGTAGGAGATGTTCGGTTTTCTGCCTTTGTAAAGTTCATATGGAGTCTTATGCAACAAAGGTCTAATCAAGCAACGGTTAGTGATATAGCATGTGGTATTAATAGCTTCAGCCCAAAAGTATCTAGGTAAAACAGATTCACAAAGCATAGTTCGGGCCATATCAATCAAACTCCGATTTTTCCTTTCAGCCACACCATTTTGCTGAGGAGTTCTCGGAGCAGAAAAGTTATGACTGAACCCATTATCATCACAAAATGAATTGAATAGCAGATTTTCAAATTCCTTACCATGATCACTACGGATTGCATTAATCACATAACCCTTATCATTTTGAACATTTTTACAGAACTTTATGAATTCAGATAATGCATCACTTTTATGAACTAAGTACAACACCCATGTAAACTGAGAGAAATCATCAACTATTACAAAACCATAGCGTTTACCTCCTAAACTAGGAGTTCTTGTCGGGCCAAACAAATCCAAATGCAATAGTTGCAAAGGCCGAGAGGTAGAAACAATGTTCTTGGATTTAAATGAAGTTCGAGTTTGCTTACCCTTGGCACAAGCATCACAAACTCCATTTGAATCAAAATTCATTTTAGGCAAACCAACCACAAGCTCACGTCTAGACAATTTGGAAATGATTCCAAAGCTAGCATGGCCTAACCTTCGGTGCCACATCCATGGGTTGGAGTTATTTGCTACAAAGCAAATCTCCTTCTCATTCAAATCATCCAAATTAACGGTATAAACATTTCCATTTCGATTGCCTACAAACTTATTTCATTTGAAACATTATCGGTTAACATGCAATGAGATGCATCAAAGATAACTCTAAAATCTTTATTACACAATTGGCTAATACTAAGCAAGTTATGCTTTAATCCATCTACAAATAACACATGCTCAATGCTAGTAGAGGGAGTATTACCAATGTTACCGATGCCTATTACCTTTCATTTGCTATTATCTCCAAACGTCACATTTCCACCGCTTTTCTTTTCAAGACTGGGAAATTGAGATTTATCTCCCGTCATGTGCCGAGAGCAACCACTATCCAAGTACCACTCTTTATTCATCAAACCACTGTGGCCCTGTAAAAACAAAGAGATTTACACTTGATTTTTTTGGTACCCAAACTTGCTTGGGTCCATCCAAGTTAGGCCAACTTTTGGTTGTTTCCTTTGGCACCCACATCGTTTTGATCTTGTGGATGTTCTTCCGGAACCAACAACTCTGAATTTTATGCCCCTTCTTGCCACAATAGTTGCATGTAGCAAATGGAGTACTAGATAACTTAGCCCCAACAAAAGATGTTGCAGATTTATGCTTTGATTTGTGAGGAATAAATCCAATTCCTTCTTTTCTAAACACGCCTTTTGCGCTACCAAGAATAGCATCTAAGTTATCACGACCACGCACAAAAGTAGACAAGACGCTTTTTAATCTATCTACTTCTTTTTGAAGGTTAGAACAATCATTTTTTAAGCTAGGAATTTGTTCTTCCAATGTTTTAATCTTTTTCTTAAGCAATGTATTCTCATTTACTAAATCAACATTTTCACATTCATGTAGACGAGATGCACTTAACTCATGAGTCATTGAATCAATACTTTTTTTTAAGCATCTATTCTCAAGTTTGCATTCAATAAATTTTTCATATAATTCTTTAAACGTTCATGAAGTTCTTCTAATGTAAAAGTTTCAGAATTTACCTCCTCATGGTCGGATTTGGCCATGAGACAAAGGTTGGCGATTTCCTCTTCACTTTCTTCTCCCGTGGAGGTGTCTTCATCACTCCAAGTAGCAAGAGCCTTCTTTTTTGATGACTTGCCATTTCCCTTGGTGTATGCCTTCTTCTTCTTGAGTTCGGGACATTCAGGCCGGATATATCCCGGCTTTCTGCACTCAAAGCAGGTGACTTCCTCGCTCTTGGAAGTTTCCCCTTTAGCTTGATTCTTCTTCTGAAATCTTCTGTTTCTTGGTTGGAAGTTGGATCGATATTTGTTCAGAAACTTCTTGAATTGCCTCGTCATTAAGGCAATCTCTTCATCATCGATCTCTTCATTGCTATCCTCACTGACACACTCATTTAACACGTTAGTAGCTTTGAGGGCAAGACTCTTTTTCTTCTTAGAGTCATCTATGTCCCTCGATATATTGATCTCATAGGTTATTAAGGATCCTATGAGAGCATACAAAGAAATTTCTGAGAGGTCTTTTGCCTCTTCAATTGCCGTCACCTTGGGATTCCAAGACATAGGCAAAGATCTTAAAATTTTCCTATTGAGTTCAGAGATAGAGTATTCTTTACCAAGGGCTTTGAGCCCATTCGTGATGTCCGTGAACCGCTTGAACATCTCTGTTATAGTCTCTTTCTCTTCCATCTTGAACAACTCATACTTGTGAACAAGAAGATTTATCCTCATTTCTTTGACTTGAGAAGTTCCCTCATATGTCACTTGAAGCTTGTCCCAGATTTCTTTAGCACTGCTGCACATAGAAACACAGTTAAATTCATTAGCATCTAAGGCACAGAATAAGGCATTAATTACCTTGGCATTCATAGACAATTTTTTAAAGATTTCAGGAGTCCAATCTTTTTCAGGTTCCGCTGGAACATAAGAACCCTTTTCCACAATATTCCATAGCTCATAATCCATAGCTTTCAGAAAGATAGTCATCCTAACTTTCCAATAACTATAGTTATTGCCATTGAACATAGGTGGCCTATTCATAGAGTTGCCTTCAGTGAAAGCACTCTGCTCTCCAAATCCAACCATAGTCAATCCACACTAGAGGTTGTGAAACCCTTTAAACTAGTGACCTTGCTTTGATACCAAATGAAAGGATCTAGACTATGACTAACCCTAGAGGGGGGTGAATAGGGCTTTAAAACTTTGTCTTGAATGGACAACGGAAACTAATGCAGAAATGATAACGAATGCAAAACAAAGAGAACTGAGAGGGAAGAAGGAAGCAAGCACACGAAGACAGACAAATTTATCCTGGTTCGATAAGACCCCTGTTGGTCTACCTACGTTCAGTCCTCACCAACACGGTGAGATTTCCCTCACTAAGAGATGAACACAACCGCTGGTTGAAACAATGCCCAGCTCACCAACAAATCGCTAGTTAGCCCGGTGCCTAGCTCACCAATACACAACTAGTTGATGCGGTACCTAGCTCATCCAACACAATAAGGAACTGAAAGAGATAAAGATAAATCAAGCAAACACAATGACAAGCTCGAGAGGATGATCTTCAGATGTTGATGAAGCTTTGATGAAGCAAAGATCTCCTAAAAAAGAAGCCTTCCACAAGGATGCAGCAGATGTAAGCTTTAGAAGGCAGAAAAATGCTTGGAGAAGAAGCTCTGGATGAAACTCTTGAAGGAGGCACACTTCTCTACGAAATTCCTTGCCTAGGATTTCCCCCAGGTGTCCATTATATACCCCTTTTCCAAAGATAACCGTTTGAGAGAAGGTGAAAAGTGGTCTTGGTCAAAAAGGTGTTCAAAAAACACTTTTCAGAAGTTCTGCAACCCGGGGTCGACTCCCACTTTAGTTGGGGTCGACTCCAGAAGAGTCAGGGTCGACTCCAGAACAAATTGGGGGTCGACTCCCTTTGGAGAAAACTACTTCTGTTGAACTGAGGTCGACTCCCTTGAAGAGCTGGGGTCGACTCTGAAAAACTGGGTATTTCCGGGGTCGACTCCTGCATAACTGGGGTCGACTCTGCACTGTAGCACTTGCAGAACATTTGTATGGAGGTTGACTCCTTTAGAAATTCGAGGTCGACTTTGAAAAACTGCAACTTTTTGGGGTCGACTCCTTCACATTTGTGAGGTCGACTCCAATAAACATGACTCAAGGTGAGCCTCTTTTAAGGCCTTTTTACCCTTACAAAATGTCATATTTTCTGCATACAACTCGCAAACTTATTAGCAAACATAACAAGTGTTTTGTGATCATCAAAAGACAAAGGGTTTCAACATACTTGTTTAAATTTTCTTTTTAATGTAATGATGTCATTGAATTCTATATATTAGTTCCGAATCAGTAGTTGTAATAATTTTTGTGAGTTATTAATAAAATAAAAAAATTATTTTAAATATTATCTATTAATTACTCTAAATCATTCGACTATTTATGTAAGATATATTATCATATATTTTTAATTTATTTTATTATTAAATTGACGAGACGTGACATGGGATGCTGGAATGTTTTCTGGTAAATCACAAGCCTCTTTCGGACGTTCCGATTACGTGCCCAGTGCTCATCCCCTGGCTGCCCACGCAGATGCAGCAAGTTCACGCGCCCCCCGTGACTAAGGTGGCATCCACCCCCCTACAGCATGCGGATGCACGCCCCTCAGACCACCGGCGCCGTCCAATCCCCGCACCCAATGCGCGGGCACATCGCGCCCCTGCCACCTTCCTGTGCCTGCCTTCCACACGTGCATTCTTCACTGCTCACCGACGTCTACCTGATTCTAACCCTGCACTTTCACACTCGTTAGCTTCTTTAGTCATCGATTTCGAAGATGAACATCCAACTTAACGATACAGACAACTATACCATTTGGGCAGCTATGGTTCGTATACAAATCTTCATACTACCAAACTATCGGGGCATGTGGATGGCTCTCTCTCCCAACACCGATACATAGTTGTGAAGATGGGATAAAAATATTTTAATTTGTTTGATTTGCTTGTTTTGATGTATGAATTTGTTTATTGGGTGTTGAAGGTTTATTTGATATGATTTATTTATTATTTCATACGTCACTACAAGAGAAGTGATTTGTCAACGATTTTTTGTCAACGACTAATAATAGCTGTTGATATATGAGATATATATCAACGACTAAATTGATAAGTTGACATAAGTGTTATATATGTCAACGGCTATTAAAATTGTTGACATATAATTAACATATGTCAACGTCTATGATGAGCTGTTGACATATGATGAAAATATATCAACGGTTGTGGGAAGTCGTTGACATAAACCTTTCTTATGTCAACGGCTTATTGAAACCATTGACAAAAAATTCTTATGTCAACGGCTTACAGTAGCCGTTGACATATGTTCATCATATGTCAACGGTTTTTATTAGTCGTTGATATATATTGATGAAAAAATGACGGAATATTTTCTGCCCTAATTATTAACATTTGTCAACGGCTGGGGATAATTGTTGGCATAGGTTACATGTGTCAGCGGCTGTGAAAGTCGTTGACAATTACTACATTTTTTTATTAAAAAAAACCCACCCACCCACCCCGCCCTGCTTAATTCTGCTCTCTCTTTCTGTTTCTCTCTCTTCTGCTGGAATAAGTATGAAGGCTCTCTTCTGCTGGAATGAGAGAGAGGACGAGAGTGTCATCTTGACCCCGCACCCACACTGCTGAAGAGGGCGGACCGCCATCACAGAATGAAGCTGTCGCTGAAGGGACGGCGCGGCGATGCTCGCCGCCGTCTCCGATGGCCAGAGCATCCTGGATCTCCTCCTCCTCCCATCCTCCCATTCCCCGCCCAGATGAATGGCAAGGGCCTCACAATGGCCTCCCTCCCCTCTCCTCCTCCTCCTCCTAATTCTCCAAGACCACGGCCGTCGCTCCTCTCGCTTCCTCCACTTTTCCTCGCTGCCGCTACCGCCGCCTCCGCCACCAGAAGACTGTAGGTAGGAGGATCTCCCTATACCACCCCAGCCTTCGCCCCTTGCTGGCCTGCCAGACCTTGAGGCAGCTCCTCCAGGCCCACGCCCACATCATGGTCTCTGGCCTCTTCTTCCACGATCCCTTTGCCACCAGCCGCGTCCTCAAGGCTGCTGCTGGACTCGACTGTGCCGTAGACTACACCGAGCTCATCTTTCGCCACATCTGCCCGGGCCCCGACGCCTTCTGCTTCAACACCCTCATAAAGGCGAGGTCCAGGTCCGCCAATCCTCACACGGCCATCACGTTCTACTTTGAGATGGTGGGTGAAGGAGGCGACGGGGGGAGGGCAGAGGTGGGGGCAACGTCGAGATCGGGGGAGGGGGGTTGCAGGGGTGCCGCAGGAGGCAAAGAAGGGGGGGGGGGGACGACATGTTTTTTTTCTTAATTTTTTTTTTGTCAACGGCAGCCACTGATATATGTGCTATATGTCAACGGTTGCAATTTATTGATATATCCAATATATGTCATCGGATGTTAACCGCTGACATATGAAGTATTTGTCAACGGTTAATGACAACCGCTGACAAACATTAGTCGACGACCAATTTATCAATGACTCTATCAACGGCTTGAAGACCGTTGACATAAAGATATGTCAACAGTTTTTGATCTTTTGTCAATGGCTATAAGCCGCTGACATATGTCCTCTTTCTTGTAGTGCGTGTAGACGTGCCAATTATAAAATGACAATTTATTTTACCTCTGAAAATTGAAAGACTTGAAATCTTTTATGTATCTGATCTGAGTTGGATGCTATACATGCCACCTATCGTGTTTCCATGTGCTCATGTAATATCTAGTAGAATCGTCAATATCTATACCATTTTTGGATGTATATCCATCCCTCGAGGCTCTTTATGTATAGCTTCTCTACCAATCTCCTCTACCATCTCTAGATGATGTTTTCACTGAGCTCATTGTCGAGGGATGCACCTTCGTGAACTGGGGTCTTCCACTACCTCGCCTAAGATGGCTCTTGCATCTATCTTGTGGCCCTATTGCTCATCCTCCATAGAGCTCTAGGCTTTTGGAGGCACTAGTAGATCCTACTGGGTGTGAGTCATGTCTCACAACTTTTCATGAACTTGATTTCAGTGAGTCACTTTGTCTACTAAATTATTTCTCATTCTGACATAGCTCACACAATGCATGTTCTGAGTCATTTTGTTAGTCATCCCACAACAATTCACTTTACTACTCTTCTATGTCTGTTTCAATATTTACATGGCACTATTCATCACTATCTATTTATGTCCTCTACTTCTGTCCTGAAGCACATTGTGCCTACTCTGATGTTAACTTTGTTGGGGACCCTATAAATTGTCACTACATTACAAACTTTTGCATTTTCATTGGTTCCTCTTTTATCTCCTAGAGAAGTAAGAAATAAGTTGTTGTCGCGGTCGTTCTAAAACTAAGATTGAGTATCATACTATGACTGACACTTCTATGAGATTGTTTGGCTATATCGCTTGCTCTCACAATTCTCACTCCTCTCTATTGTGATAACCAAAAATCACTACAGTTGTCAACAATCCTCTTTTTTATGAATAGACAAAGTAGAATAGACAAAGTAAATTGAGATTGATTGTCAATTTATCCATCAACTCTATCTCTATGGCAATTTGGCTCGACCTTCCCCATGTCTCCTTTACTGAGCAACTTGTTGACGTCTTCACCAAATCACATACTACTCCATATTTTTGGGAGTAGGTTGGCAAACTATTGATTTATAGTCTCCAAGAGTTTGAGGGAGGTGTTAATTAATGTACAACATAGCTTTTATATAGTATGTACACCATGGTTGGGTTGTTGGTCTTGTCATACGTACTTTGGGCTATTGTACCTGAATATATTATGAGCAAATACAAAATTGTAATTTTGCTATGTGGTGGTTGAGCAATGGAAATCTAGCATATCTCGCGTGATAGAGCAATGAAAACCCTAAATATAATATACAAATTTGTCATCGACAGAGCAGGTGGGAGGTCACAAATTATCTCCATAGCCAGTATCGTGAGCACCTCTCCGCTCCAAAGATTACTCTTTGGAACAAAAAAACAAAAAAAAGAAAGAACGAAGGAAAGATGAAAATGACGATCCATACATACTTTCTTAATGGAGCTTAATTGAGCCGGGAAGATTAATGATTGTTAATCTAGACTGTTAAGGTGGCTTATTGTTATCTGGGCAAACAGATTACTCTCCAAAAGCACCTCTTAATTCCACTCCTTCCCGCACCTCGTAATTACCAGTAACATTTGATGAGATGTTATTAATTGAGAGAAAGAAGTCCTCCCCTTTGTCTCCTACTCTATTTGTCGTTCTCAGTATATGTAGTCCCGTGTTAGAAAATGACAAAAGTAGAATATATTTATGGATGATCAAATAACAAATTATAGTGATCTATACGTAAAGATCTTTTCATTTCTTTCGTCTCTTAGGATAGTAATTTCGAATGACGATGAAGACAAGTATATTACGATGAGTGGCGGACTTTAACACGATTTCTACTGAGGTCATGTGAACTTATTAAAAATTTCAAATCATTTAGTATGGTTTAAAGTCTATTTTTTAAAAAAAGTTAATAGTGACCCATATCTTAATTATTAGGATTTCATTGAATAAAATTTATGTGTCCACCATTAATTATGGCTAATATAATATGAATAGAGAGATATTTATTGTACTTTCAAATATATTTAAAAATATATTTGTCATCTTTCATTAGATGAGAAAAATGTGTCACAAATATATTGATCAATGAAAAATATAAAAATTTACTTTCAAATATATTTGAAAAATATAATAAATTTTTTTCAACACTAGGAAATCCACCTTCATCTGACCCAATGAATTGGGAAGTGTCGAATTGCGTCATATCAAAGTTTGACAATGTTTTGACACAAGTTAGAATAGTTTGATACCAAGTGGATGAACAACAAGTAAACCAATACTCAGATGATGATCAATGAGAGTTGTTGATAGAGGTAGAGAGAGAGAGGAGCGCACTATCAAGAGTGAGAAAGAGATAGATGGAGTTAAGAGGAGGAATGGTGGAAGAGTAGTGTTCATTGATTTGATCATTTGAGTTATCCGCTCTCACAAACAAATATGAGTTAGCAGCGAAACCCATACTCATTTGTGAGAGAAAATAATACTATTCTAAATATTTTGGCGGAGCATCAAGCATTGCTCGTGGTGGAGAAGCATGAGGTGGCACCGGTGCCGACATTTTGAAAAGATCATCCAAATGGAATGGGGAGAGAAATGATAAAATAAAATAATGATGACATGGGGAATGCATCTTTGAGCCAATCTTCATTTAAACAACACTCTCTACTTTTTGTTTGTTAAAAAGAAAGCATCATTTGATTGTCCTATTATAGATTTTGTTTTTTGAATGACGGTTGTTGAAATATCAGAGAGGAGTCCATTCTTTTCTTTTATTTATTTTTTGCATCATATTCGACTTTCATGATATGAAATATATAAATTATCATTGAAATTAGTAGTAATCCAAAAGACAATTCTGAGTGGAAGCAAATAATATTTATCTTTCATAAGTAACAAAAGAAATGCATGTCACGGTAGTATACCCTCTAGATGCTCCTTTTGTCGTAGGACCTGAGTTTTTGGAGCTCCACCAACTTCTCTTGTTTCAAGGGGTTCCTTCTGAGGTTCCTCAATGTTAGGGCAAGCCGCCGATTGAGTTGCAGCCTTCAAAGATTTCCAGTCGATGTTGTTTCTGGAGTTGGAAGTCTTAAGTTTTTGAGAAAGACTTTATACACTTGAGAAAATACGCAAAATATATTTCACATAGACAAATTATCCATGTGCCACAATGTACATGAACAATTTACTCATGTGACACCCAAAAAATGATGCCACATGAGTAATTTATCCATGTAAAATACACTTTATAATACACAAAGTCTTTCTCTAAACTTTTTGAGGTATGTTTGATATTTAGATAGATCTAATATCAAACATACCCCAATCTCTGCTTCTCCTCTCAAGAGTTGCAGTGGATGGCATCTTCCTCTGCCTCGTACTACTTCCTTACATGGGCGTTAAACTTGGGCGGCGGCTACCATCTACACCAGCTGGTCATGGAGAAGGACAGCTGTCTCAGTCGCCACTGCGGCCTACTCAGCAGCCATTCGCCGATCACATGGGCCATGATTCCCCGGCCGACTACTTACATGACTGGCACAGACGGCATGACGAAGACATCATGGCATGGAGGCGGCATTTCTTATTCATAAATTAGTGACAGTAGCATGGTGGAGATACGGGACATTAACGAACCTATGACTTGTAAGTACGTCGAGGGGGGAAAAAAAAAAAAGAAAAAAGGGGAGAAAAGGTAAAGATGCAGGTGCCATTTGTAGGTCAAGGGTGTTGAATTTTACAACCATGGAGACTGGAGTCTGTACCAATTTTTATAATCTTAAGTTAATATTCATGTCAGTTTTCTGGGTCCAAGAATGTACGACGATCACGCATTCGTTATTGGGCTACGTTTGGGTTGTCCAAGGTTTTTAAAAGTATTAGAACAATTCTTGGGTCTATCCGCGGCCGCTGACCATAAAAGTGGCCACCAGCGACATGGATCAAGCCATCAAACCAAGCCCACATGCTTCTTTTCTACAGGCCCGGTTAATAAGTCCCAATGACTTGACAGGGGGGAGATGAATTATGCTCGCATCTTCCAAGTGTTATTATCAGAGAAGTACAAGATTAAGTATTTTTCAACTGTTATTGTATTCTGCATATAATTTCTTAACAACAATTAGTGGACTTATATTTCTATATATATATATATATTTACCGATATCTAGTATATACTTTATGCTTTTTATAATATAAACGATTTGGAATAATTTTATTATATTACATCATCTAAAAATAGATATTTTCATTTCTATCAAGCAATAAAACAAGATCATCATCATAACAGATACACTTTTGCGGCGATCAAATTAACATTCTGTTTCATTCGCTGCCTCTAACTTTTTCGCTAATACATGAAACTCTGGTGACATCTCCACACGTCCTTTAACTCATGTAAATTACTCATAATTGAGTCAATAGTAGATAACTCATGTCATTTCATTTGTTATGCTGTGACACAATGTTTTATTCTTTATTATTAGGGGTGTTTATTTATTAGTTTGAACCAAAAAATTGAATATTTTCGGTTCGGTTCAAAATATTAGAATTCCGGTCAATGGCCCAAATCAAATTGGATTAATTTTAAATGGTTTGGTTCGATTAGGTTTGTAAACCGAACCAATCCATGCGATCCAAATAAATAAAAAGTTTTAGTGATTTTCCTACTGTTTTTTCTGATCTTTTTATTTTCACTGATTTTTGCGAGATTGTTTTTAGTTATTTTTATACTTATATTTTCTGTTAATAGATAACAAGTTTTAATTATTTTTCATTAATTTTCTCACTATTTTTCTACTGGTTTCTATCTTCACTACTTTTATTGATTTTTATTCTCACTATTTTTCTCACTAATTTTTACTGTCACTATTTTTCTCACTATTTTTTCACATATTTATATTTTCATTTTTTTATTCTCATTATTTTTCTCTCTGATTTTTATTGTCACGGTTATTGTCACTATTTTTTTCACTATTTTTTTTTCAAAAATTTTATCACTGATTTTTATTCTCATTATTTTTGTCACTGATTTTTACTCTCATTTATTTTTATTTTCATTATTTTTAGGGAGAATTAATACCCGCCCCCTGCTTTATTGGGGGTTTTTTTTTTCCGGTCCCTGTCAGATTTTACCTTCATGTCCGCCCCCTGCTTTATGGGGGACTTTTTTTCCAGTCCCTGGAGCCCTGTAAGTGTGTAACTGTGTAACTGTGTAACTGTTACACAGTTACAGTTACCCAGTTATACATGTAAATGTGTTAGTTAGTGCGGATGGTAGTTATTGTTTTGGAAATATTCTTTAAATATTTTTTCATCATCTTAGCATTGAGATAACATTAATATCTTTATATTATTTTTTAATAAAATTATGTAACTGTATAATTGCGTAACTGTAACTGTGTAACTGTGTAACAGTTACACAGTTACACAGTTACACACTTACAGGGCTCCAGGGGTGTAAGTGTGTAACTGTGTAACTGTTACACAGTTACAGTTACCCAGTTATACATGTAAATGTGTTAGTTAGTGCGGATGGTAGTTATCGTTTTGAAAATATTCTTTAAATATTTTTCATCATCTTAGCATTGAGATAACATTAATATCTTTATATTATTTTTTAATAAAATTATGTAACTGTATAACTGCGTAACTGTAACTGTGTAACTGTGTAATAGTTACACAATTACACAGTTACACACTTACAGGGCTCCAGGGACTGGAAAAAAAGTCCACCATAAAACAGGGGGCGGACATGAAGGCAAAATCTGACAGAGACCTGAAATTAATATCAGATCCCTACCAGAGACCTGCAATTAATTCTCCCTTATTTTTATCACTGATTTTTATTCTCACTATATATAAACAATAGAAAAAGAAGTCCAATAATCTCCAATCGATGAACTGAACCGAAACAATTTGGTTCGGGTCGATTTGGTTCATAAGAATTTCGATTTGATTCAAGTTGAAATGAAAATGACTTCAAACCGAACCAAACATGAAAATGATTTCATAAGAATTTCGTTGTCACATAACCGTAAACATACTACGTTAAGAGTTTGTTCAGTTATTGTTCCATATCCTCAAGCCATGACGTACGGGCACCACCGCAATATATAGTTGTTGAGAAATGCCCGTGTTTGGTAATAATGTTGGATTTTTTTGTATATATACTCTTACAAATATCGCTATTTATTTGTATATTTCTGACCTATATCAATTGTCTGAAATATCTTTACTCTGCTATAATGGTTGAAGCTATACATTTACAGGCATATGTATATAAAAAAAAATTAAAAAATTGATATATATATATATGTCCTTATAAAAGTATAGTTGCAACCATTATAATATTTCAGAGATATTTTAGATAATTAACGTAAATCAAATATATACATGTAAATAGCGATAATTGTAAAGGTATATATATGCAAAAATCTCAATAATATTTAAGTGTATTATTTGCCAAATAATTTTATATATTGACTAAATATTGTCAAATATTGTTTTCTTTTTTCTTCCAAACTAATAAAATTACTTGACATACAATTCATGCACTAAATTTAATTTCCAATCCAACTTAAATTTTATTTCCAATCCGATCTACCAATGAACATTAATTTCTCAGTTGCGTTTCCCGTGAACGTATGAACTCTTGTTCGTGCGCATCATAAGCACTTAAGCAGCCACGCAGTAGGCGGCCTCACGAGAGAGGAGGAGCACTCGTGCGCAGCCGCCGGTCATCTCGTCGACTCTTCCTCGCCCGAGGCAGCTGCTGTCTTTTGCCTTTAACGCTCCCGCAAGGTGTCCGATACATTTCGGCCGGGCACCTACCCACGTCCTTCTCTGCCTCTTTTTCCCAACCAACAACATTTGTAAGTTGTAAGTTCACCCAACTGTGTTGGCAGCTTTGACGATCTTCACCCAGATAGTGTTACTCCTTCCTTTAGCTTCCCTAGATTGTGAGCACGTCAGAACAGCAGATGGCTGTTGGCAGATGGTTCTAACTTCTGAATCTAACCAAAGAGCTAGGACATGGCTTGCCACAGATTCACTGCAACCACTGGCTACCAGGGGGGCATGCATTTCGCGTTCATACAACTCCACCTAACATGGAGATGCAGGTCCGAACGTCTCTTCTCGTCATTCTGGTCAGGGCAAACTCAAGGTGTTGAAAATATCAAATTAGAATTGTAAGACCATTTCTAAACACAATTTAGGCCATCCAAATGTGTTCGGTGGAGAATGGAAATTCATTTCCTACCGCCCATTATTTATTTATTTTATTTTATTTTTTTTCTATCTTTAGAATGTAGACTATTATATAAAGGGCATCATAGCTTCTTGTAAGAACAATCCGATTAGAAAAGAGGGAAGGCTCAAGTGAACACCCATTCATTTTCCTTCTTGTGTCTTGTGTAAATCTTTTGTCCTTTAGTCCCTTGATCATCTAGTGAGAGAATACCTAGAGCCGTGCTTCTAACCTGCCCAATTCCAACATAAGGCTGGTCTGTTTGGAAAATGGAAGGGGGAGAGAGAGAAAGTCTGACAGAGGAACAAATTGAGGGAACTTTCCAGGGAGCGGGGGGCCTCAGGAGCCGGGCTCCGGGCCCCTTGCGATGCTGGTCATTTGTTGGACGGAGCTGAACTGTCCTCCCATCCAGAGGCACTGACTTGTCTTTTCCCCCCAAGAACGGGGAGGCCATGGCCATTACGTGCATGGTGTGATGGTTGGCGACGCCGCCTCTCTTTGGCAATGGGTTGGGGTTAGAGATAACTCCAACCCATGACTAAAATTATACAGAGTTAACTCACTTTTTAATTTATTTTCTTGTGTGTTAACCCAGTTTAACTACAGTGAGTTAACCCACTTTCTCTTGATTACTTTGGCAAGATAAAGTGACTTAACCCACTTTCATATCAAAAAGTGACTTGAAAAGAGAAAGTAGTAATTAATGTTGTGTTGAGAAAAGAGAAAGTAGCAATTAATGTTGTGTACTGTCAGGACAAAAAAGTAGTTAACTCAATAGGTTAACTCCAATCCACCTCTAGAGGTGGGTTAGAAAATTCTGAGTTATAATTCACATCTGACCCACTTTTAATCTAACCCACTTGAGTTAACTTTTTTTTGTTACCAAACTGTATTTTGAGTTAACTTTAAGTTAACTCGTTACCAAATTGAGGCTAAAAGTCATTAGGGGGGCCCGAAGCGTCCATAATGACCCACCTCCGCCTCGAGTTTTGGTAGGGGGAATTTTCGAGTACCGGAGATCTTGGACCCGATCGCCATCGGCTTTAATGAGCGGATGTGGTTCGCCTCTTTGCACATGGCTCACACCAGGCATTGGCTACCGCTTCATCTTAACTAAACAAAAGAATTGAGATATGGATCACCCAACATGTGAAAATATCATGACAATGGATCTCAAAGACTTGGAAGAGAACGTTCAAGTCTGGTTCAGCAAGGAGCTTAAATATTATAAGTCTTTTCAGGTCCCGAGACTGTGTTTCTTTATCTCTTGGCAGCTTTGCAAGGCCCAATGTGGGTTTATCTTTGGATCTAAAAGTGAATTCCTCGTATCATCAATCGAGCAGTACATGTGGTATGAAAGTTATAATTCTGGATAGAACATTGGCACCAACTTCCTAAAGAGGAGTGTTTAGGAGACAACTGGTGGACACCCCCGGTGGCTAGTGAGCCACTCGAAGACAAATGTTGATACCATGGCGTTAAGGGAGTCGGAGAATGGTGGCTATCATTGTCAGAGACAATTTGGGGACCCTCTTGCACTGTCACACCAAGATTTCTCTGATCAAACACCTTGTTGCTAAAATGGCAAGAGTAGCCCAGTCAATAGATCGGATCTGGGTCGGATCCTTTGAGATCCAGATCCAGATCCGTAATAACATGATCTTGATCCGATCCAAATCCGAATTTGGGCAAATTTTGGATCCAAATTCGGATCGGATCTAGGCTCTAGCATCAACTAGTCTTTTGCCCCCTTACCCCCTCCACAAGATACCTCAACTTCTTCCCCTTTGTCTTCTTCTTCTTCCTCTCTCTCTCTCTCTCTCTCTCTCTCTCTCTCTCTCGCCGCACCCACCGCCATCGGCGGCCTTGGAGGAGCTCCGTCGTTAGGGCTGTGCCATGGGGAGTAGCCCCTGCCTAGCCTACTACTCATTGCCCCTGCACCGCCGCTATTGCTCTGCTTTGCGTCGCCACCATCTCTCTCTCTCTCTCTCCTCTTTCTCTTGTGTTGCACTGAGGAGAGGGAGGCCGCTACTGCCTTCGCCATCGCCGTCGCTGGTGATGTCGGCGGGTCCTACCGCCACTTGTAAGAACCCCTCCCTACCCTCTGGAGGCACCTCGTTTTTCAGCCTCCCTAGCCTGCTGGTTGGCTTCACCAAGGGCATGGAGG
Source organism: Colocasia esculenta (assembly GCA_014218235.1). Classification (NCBI taxonomy): domain Eukaryota; kingdom Viridiplantae; phylum Streptophyta; class Magnoliopsida; order Alismatales; family Araceae; genus Colocasia; species Colocasia esculenta. Next base: position 87,042,319 of record CM024765.1, on the reverse strand, counting down.
ATGCTGACTCTGGCAGAAGCCCCACATCCCCTCTTGACTTTGCGCGGTCGCCGTGGACACCGGGAGCCGCCAATGCGACCCGCAAGGCTTTTATTTGGCTTCAATAGCTCCTCCACCCCCCCCCCCCCCACGCACGCGTGCGCCTACAGATGGTCCAGCAGCTGCTCCAAAACACCAACACCACCATCCACCACAAAGGTGACAACACCTCCCCCGTATACTTCCTCCATGTGAGGTAGGAAGATACAACGGCCGCTGCAGAAAGGAGGGGATCACCCGAGTCGGACTTTCAGTGCCTAAAATAGAAGTTTTCCAGATCAGAAAACCTTGCCCCAAATTTGGAGAAAAATATCATTTCGGGTCAAAATCTGTGATTCAAATCCAATTTGATTTTTGAATTCAGGTCAGATTTTCGAAGCTAAAGGATCCATTGACACCCTTATCTACCTCACATGGAGGAAGAAGGGGGAGGCATTGTCACCTTTGTGGTGGATGGTGGTGCTGGTGTTCTGGAGCAGTCGCTGGATCATTTGCAAGTGCGGGTGGAGATGAAGAGGGAGGAGTTGTTGAAGCCAAATAAGAGCCTTGCGACCGCATCAGAGGCTCCCGATAACTGCGGCGACTGCGCAAAGTGGCTGCCAAAGCTAGAGAAGAGCCTGTAGTCGAGAGGGGATGTGGGGCTCCTGGAGTCAGCATCTGCCATGCCCTTGGCGAAGCCAACCAGCAAGACAAGGAGGCTGAAGAATGAGGTGCCTTCAAACAGAAGGGAGGGGTCCTTACCAATGGCAATAGTACCCCCCCGACATCACCAGCGGCAACGGTGATGCTCTTCTCAGGTGGCGGTGAAGGCAGTAGCGGCCTCCCTTTTCTCGGTGCAACACAAGGGGAAGAGGAGAGAGAGAGAGAGGTGGCAACGACGCAAAGGAGAGCAACAGCGGTGGCGTAGAGGCGACGAGCAGCGGCGATGGTTAGGCAGGGGCTCCTCCCCACGGCGTGCCCCGACAGCGGAGCTCCTCCAAGGCCATCGATGGCGACGGGCGTGGTGAGAGAGAGAGAGAGAGAGAGAGAGAGAGAGAGAGAGAGAGAGAGAGAGAGAGAGAGAGAGAGAGAGAGAGAGAGAGAGAGAGAGAGAGAGAGAGGGAGGAAGAAGAGGAAGACAAAGGGGAAGAAGGTGAGGTATCTTGCGGAGGGGGTGAGGGGGCAAAAGACCAGCCGATGCCAAAGCCCGGATCCAATCCGAATTTGGATATAAAATTTACCCAAATTCAGATTTTGGTCGGATCAAGATCATGTCATTTCGGATCCAAAACCGGATCTCAAAAAGATCCAACTCGAATCCAATCCATTGATAGGGTTAGAGGTAGGAAGATACAATGGCCGCTATAGAAAAGAGGGGATCGCCCGAATTGGACTTTCGGTGCCCTAAATCGAAGTTTTTTTTATCAGAAAACCTTGTTCCGCATTTGGAGACAAATATCATTTTGGGTCAAATTTGTGATTCAAATCTGATTTGATTTTCAAATTCTGGTCGGATTTTCGGATCTAAAAGATCCATTGACAACCCTAGGCAAGAGATTGCTGGCAGCACTTGGGCACCCTCGGTCTAGCTCCCAGTCATAGTAAAATGCGATGCACTCTCTATTACGCGGGTAGTTAATCAGCTGAAGCCTCCCCCTGGAGAGCTATATGGATCTGATTTTGTAGTATCGAAACATACTATAATTACAAATAAGTAATTGTCGACTTCTCATATTTGTTCCTCCTGGAGGGAATAAGGCTCTCACAACTTAGCAAAACTTGTTTTGTAATGCAATATGGACCGCTCCTGGTTTTATCCATTCCTCCCCATGTATCCTACCTTTCAAGTGAAGGTAAATATCAACTTCTGCATCTTCTCCGGACATGTCCCCCATCACCAGTACTTTTAGCAGAGTACCATGAGCAAGTACGAGTTTCCTCCAGCTCATGCCATAAACATCACCTTCCCCGGTTCCCCCGGGGTTCCATCCGTGGCCAAGGAAAAGGAGAAGATCATGAAGGGTAAATCTTACCGCATGCAGTATCATATTGTCGTTCTACGTACGTGCACTTTAAGGTTCCTTGTTGTCACGGAGATTACAAGCCTTAAGTACTATTACGGCAGATGCTGGCATGTCTCTTAATTACCGCAAGAAATATACAGAACTTTTGCAGGATTTGTCACAATAACAGGAATTTTTTGTTGTTGTAACTTTTCCTCCATCGTTGGATCACCAAATCCATTATCAAATGCCATGAAATGAAAGAGATCCTCTTAATATAAAGGTGGAGGGAATTTAATCAATATTGAGAAGGAGATTAAATATCTTACATAAAAATTCAAATCAAAATATGATAAAATTTTAGAAAATAAATTTTTATGCAAAACATCCTCTCACTACTGACTGATGGAGTCCCATCACCCTTATACTGAAAGGTTCTCCTCTGGAAGTGAAATGGTTAAACGTTTGTTCAGTGGGGGCCACATGCATGTTTATGCCACCTTTCCCTTGATGGGACCGCATCGTAGAAATACTTCAAAATCACAAGATTAATCTCCGTTTTTCCCGATACATATCTTTAAACTTTCTTCGTAATTGTTAATCTAACTATATATAGAAAATCATTCAAATGTTATGTATCAAAAGACATTTAAAATCACGCTATGTCGTTCGTTTTATATCACAGAGAAAAATGATCAATATAACAAATATATGATTTTAGATTCCTAATGCCTAATGGTGTGCATGCATCGAAAAGCAAAAAGTTTGTATGGTGTGAGTTTGAACGAAGTAGGTGGCATCGTTCTTATTTTAATGGAACCCCACCATGTAGAATTCGTATACAAAGAGATTTCCGTTATTGCTTGTTTGTGGAATCCTGTCAAAGGAAATAAAGGCACCCATCTACTTGGCTTTCATCGAAGAAAAGCAATTATAAACAGTATATGGATGCTCTGATTTGGAGCCTATTTTTATGAACGTGGGAGGTTTTTTCGTTCTTTGATGACAGACCTCTTTCTCTACTTTTTAGAGAGCACTATAAAAAAAATAAAATTTGTGATCGACTATAAATAATCGTTACTATATGTTTCTTATATCGACAGCTAATCATGACTATTGAACAACCATTAATAATTAATAATGTACATAAGTGTTTTTATTCTGCATTGGGAAAAATGTGGTACATACATCTACGAGCTGTGCAAAGCATTTTCTCATGCATGCTGTAAGCCTATGAATGCCTGCGCTCATTCCAGAGTGGTGGGAGAAGTGAATACGAATTAATCCTGCAATCTCAGCGAGAGATGGCAACTATACGTTTATCGAGAAAAGTTTATTATACTTGAGAATTATATTTTTTTTGTATTTTTTATTCTTCATTAGATAGAGAGTACAATACACCTCTAGTGTATTGAACAATAAAAAAATTAAAATGTACGAGAAAGTACAATTCAAAAGTGTAATAATTTTTTTTATGTATGTTCATCTATTCTACTTTAGACTATTTGTATTGCACTCCGTTTTAGCCTTATATTATTCGTTAACAGTCGCACATTCTTTAATATGGTTGGAGATCGAACCGACGATCCCTATAAAGGGAGAGAGCGATAAATGTGGGATTGCGAAGGAATGGAGTACAGATGGGCAGGGAAAACATAAGTAGGCATTCCGTTCCACCATCTTCAGATGGTAGTCTACTGGTGAAAAGAAATAAATCCACTGACAAGCATGCGTGCCAGAGGGTTGAAGTCTGGAGGACACAATTCAATACTCTTCATCAAGATAAAATAGTTCGAACAGTTGGGAGACGTCATGACGCTGCCTCCTTGTTATCTTGAGAACATTTACTGCACGTATCCCGTGCCCGCGACTTCTTCTGGCACGTATCTGGAACCCAGCTGGTTTAATTTGTGACCCAGTACTTCGCCCCAGATACGCATGAACTCTTCGATTTTATACGTACACAACTTGTGAAGAGAAGACGTGAAAAGAGATTGACCGATCAAGTTGGTTTATTACCATTTACCAGGCAGGAGGCTAGCTGCACAATAAAGTTTGAAGTACATTTCATCATAATACATGTGGCCTGTTGTGGGTTTGAGATAACTTTCACAGATCACTAATCACTTCACACTCGAATAACTCGGTAATAATTTTAAATACACCATTCCAGCACGGGCTGGGGATTAGTTTAGGGCAAAGAGTGGAATAGAGTAAAAAAAAAAAAGAGAGGAAAAAATGGAAAAAGAACAAGAAGGTGGGGAGGGAGGGGGGGGGGTGCCCGGCCAACCTCAACAATCTTTCCTTTATCTGTTGTTTACACCCATCAAAGAAAAATAGTTGTGATTGGGGGGAGAGGGTGTCTGCTATGTGTGCCGTCGTCCGTCCTGTGGTTCCACTCAATCTCGCGACGCTGCTCGCCAGATCTCTTCCAGCTCCGCGGCGAAGGCCCGCTGCCGTCCGACAACAATGGTGATGTGGTCCTTGTCCTCGATCACCTTGACGTGTGCCCTGGGGATCTTCGATCGGACGGCCAAGCTGCACTCCACGGGCAGTAGCTCATCGTCCGCCCCGTGGAACACGGTTACGTCGCAACACAGCTGGTCCCTCACCGCGTCCAGGTAGCCGTCCAGCTTCCCGGCGCTCCCGCAGATAATGTTGTGGAGGGTGTGCCACGCGGCGTTGTGGGTGTGGCAGAAGAACCCGTCCATTAGGAACGTCCTCATCCTGCGATCGTTTGAACCCCTCCATAAGTCACAATCCGCACCCTCCCATGCATGGAAAGGATCACCATTTAGATCAGACGCCCTAATTGCTACCATAATCATTAATATTATTCAGGTGTTGGTTGGCGCGACGTAAAACAGTTTTAAACAAAGAAAGGCGAACCAAGCTTGACCAGTGTTGGCCGCGGTTGGTTGGGTGATGAACCACCGAACGAGCCCGCACAGCACGCAGGCGGACCCGTTGGTTCACCGTCCCAGGGGTGGAGAGTTGGTTGGAGAATTATGGCTCTTACTTGGCGTGCTGATTTCGACCAACAAATTAAGCGAGACAAGTCCGGACGCTCCGAGTTCGATTCCTGGGAGGGTTTACCTGATCTACATATAATTCTCGAGGTGTGTAGGTCCGGGATTTTCCTAGTCAAGTGGGGTAAAGACAATACGGGTACACGGAAAGTAGGAGCTGTCAAATCCTGACTTTGAAGTTCACGAACACCAATCTTTGAGTCCACAAAGCCACACGGGGCGGAGTTTCCTCGTTAGCAAAAAAAAAAAAAAAAAAAAAAAGACAAGTCCGGACGCTCTTTGTGTCGCAGCGCCTGGACATTTGGTTTCCTTCCTTCCGACGTGTACAAAAACGAAAACGCCTCTAAGTCATCTATGCATCTAATTATTTCTCTTCTTTCTTTTCACATAATATCGGCAGAAAAACGACGTATATATACTTGGTCTACATTCTTTGCTATGCATGTTCAAAGCTGTGTAATTAGCTCTCTGACATATGGGGGACGTTGATCGATGGAAAAGTTTGAGTGAGCAAAGCAGCAAGACGCAATTAAACGAATCTGTAATTAATTTTGTTTCTGTATGGTGGAGAAATTTGCTGGATCGAGAAATGGAGTCAACGAAATGGACCGGTGGCTACCTTGTGGACGGCAACATGACAGCATTAATGCCCCTCTTTATGACGGCCGTCGATTAATTATAGCGTCTGGTTTTTTCTGGTTCGACGCAACAACTCTGGTGTGGAGTGATGTGTGGGCGGGGAGAGGGGGTGGAGTGCGGTGCTTGCTGGGGTTTGCTGGTTGGTGGGGTTGGGGCAACACGCGCACCTGTTCCGAGTGATCTGCTTGAAGGCGAACTCCCACATGCGGTGGTTCTTGCAGATGAGCAGGCAGACTGTCCTGCTGATGTGCTCGTACCAGCACGCCACCGACGCCCCGAACGTGATCGGCGGCCACACCCGCCTCGGCGCCACCTTCCTCAGCACGAACTGCGTCCCCTGCTCCCCCTTGGGCACCGGAAAATATGGCTGCCGCGCGCCGCCACCCAAAGGGAGGAGGAAACAGGAACAAATCAAGGGGAAACAATGTTTGAGGAATTCACTTCGTTAAAGAAGAAGAGGAAGAAGGAATGATCTATCTGTTGTTCTTACCGGAGCGAGGAGTGTGAGGGACTTGACGGCACCGGGGTACTTGACGGCAAGAGCCAGAGCGAGGATGCAGCCGAGTGAATGGGCCACAATGTGGAAGCGCTTCACCTTGTACGCCTCCAGCACGGATCGCTCGATCATGTCGACGTGCTCGCGGAGTGTGTAGAGCGAGTCGGTCGGCTTCGGGCTCCTGCCGAACCCTAGCAGGTCGACCGCGAAGAGCCTGTACGTCGATTTGGTCGCCTCCGAGAAGTTGGGGAACAGTGTCTCCGTCCAGAACAGAGACGACGAGATGAAGCCGTGGATGAACAGCACGTCCTCCTTCGCCACGATTCCTGCTCAAAACCTCAAACCAAAGCAAGATTGATCTCCTATAGATGAGGGAAATGGACGTTTTATAAATACGCAGGGTCCTCCTATTTACTGGCAACTAGAACTAGTGCAGGTGCAGTGGTTGTTCAAAAACCTTTGGGCCCTTCTACTCGGACGAAGAGGGAGTCCTTGGTCGAGCAGCTCCAGGAGGTGCAGGTGTTGCAGTCGCAGTCAGACCAGCGGGGCACTGGGAGCGACTGCTGCCCTCCGATCTTCCCCTGAAGCATCTCCACAATGGTGGAGTTGATCGTGAAGGTCGTCGTGGTGGCGCTTGCGGCCGTCGACCTGACGGCGGTGGCCCCGCTGCGCGCCGCCACCAGCACCCTAGCCGCGCGCTCCATCTTGAGACGCCGGAGCTCCCGCACCGTGGACTTGGAGACATCGGAGACGAGGGAAGGGCGCGAGTAGAGGGTGTCGGAGATGTCCTCTAGCTGGAGCTTCCTGGAGAAGAGGCAGACGACCTTGGAGCCGCCGTTCTCAGAGACCAGGATCTTGCCACTGCTGGTGATCATGTCCTTGGCGGAGGAGCAGTAGCAGGGCTTCCACTCGGTCTCCACAGCGTAGTCTATGAGCTTGTACACCAGGCAAAGGAAGACATCGAGGAGGTCGAGGCAGGTGAACACCAGGAAGCTCAGCACATCGTTCAGGAGCCTGCCGGCGAAGCACAGCGCAGATCTGGTCGCAGAGTCGCCAGCAGGACCCATCGCCGCCCTTCCCTTAAGCGAGACCGCCCCCGGACGTAAAAAGAGGAGGAGCTTCTGCAGGTAACGAGGTCCCCGGAGCTTCCCAGCGAATTCTTCTTGTTAATAACAGGAAGGGAGTTCCATGTGCACCTCGGCCGCGGCCTCCTCTCCCTACCGTTCAAACGCGGGGAACCCGTAGTAGTTCGCTCTTCCTACCCTTTTCGGTAGCTCGGGGCGGCGGCCAAGTCAGGCCCCGAAGAAGAAAGGGGAAGTGAGGAAGAAACGAGCAAGTCCCTCAGGGCTCAGGCTGGCCGCAGATGGGTCTTGAGGAAGTACTCATTCCACAAGGACTAAAAATTCCGACCTAAACTTGAGATGTGGCGGGAGTAGAAAGAAAAGCGATGGACAAAAAAAAAACTCTGCGTTCCTTCTTGGAGCCACTCTTAAAATTTAAAGAAGAGAGAGAGAGAGAGAGAGAGAACGCGCGAATAGAGACTAGCTAGAAGTTGCAATGGTTGGGAGCGAGGGAAATGGGGACGGGAAAATCTTTCCCGTTAGCAGCAAATCAAACCGCTCCGCACGCATATATTTTAGTCATTTCGCACAAAGGGTACGTAGGGGACGAGTGCATTGTCGCAAGTGCCCTCCCCGCGCAGGTCTCCACCTCAGCTAGCTGGGTAGGGATTTGTAGGGGAGACTTGTTGAGATGTATCGAGTGGGCCGCAGTGTGATGAATGAATTGATTGATTCAATTAAGAACATTTGCTGGACACGGAAAAGGAGTAGGTGGTAGTTGAACCCAACACTCTTCACCGCCCCCCCCCCCCCGCCCCCCTTCTCTGGCTAACACCTCTCTTTTCTCGCCACTGTTGTGTTATATGCATAATAAGGTATGTACGTACATGTATATATATATAACTCACAATACGAGTGGATTAAGACGAAATACGGAACAAATAGGCAGTCGGTGGGCATACGTGGTCTTGTGTGGCGCGCGGCGATTGAACAGTGGAGATCTGGGTTAACTCTTTATCACATTTTTGCCGCGAGGAAAATTCAACATGGTTTAGAGCTCACTATATATCTTGCCATGAACTGATCACGTGTATTGCAGGAGTACTGGATAGATAGGAAAAGGCACAAATAAATTGGGAACCACCTTGACGTCGGCTTGGTATAGGTGGTGGATGGATGCAAGTGTAAGGTGTAAGTCTTTAAAAAAAGAAAAAAGAAAAAAAAACTCGGTAGCAGCAGTGAGTGGAAGTGTGGAAAGCTTGAAGGCCCGCGCGCCCTCAGTCAGTCGGCAGGCCTCCGGCCGGTGTCTCTTCTCGTGTCAGTTAAACGTGTTTGGTTGATAATCTCACTTGTGGAATGCATGTTAGGAGTTACAGACTAGTATCACATCAACTCTCATCAGAGTTCGCCATGAGTATTTATGACACTTATTTTTCACAAAACAAATTTCTGTGGCACATGACTCTTTTGTTTTATTATAATATGCTGAACACTTTTGTTTATCTTATTTTACAGTATTTTCCAATTGTTTATCAGATATTGATTAATTTTGTTTTATAGAGAATGTGGCCATAACTTATGGAAGTCTAATTACTTACACAAAGTTTATTCGCGAGAGAGATTAATTATTTGTCATAGCTCACTTAAGCATGATTCCCTATAAGATGCTTATTGAGAACAGAACATGTGGACATGCCTCTTCAGAGTCTGATTCACCAAGTCCATGAGGCTCTTGAGATTCGGTCCAAAGCAAATAGAAAATCCACACAGACAATTTTTCAATAGCTAAAATGTAAGTCTAGAGCATGGCAACGTCAACAACCAAACATGTCTCTGCAACTCTAGAACATGATAATAGCAACAAGGCATGCCCCTCATTTAGCAAACTAGTTAGAAAGTATGCCAGCTATAACAATGATCGCTCCATCCTTGCAAGAGTCTCGAATGACCTTTTGGAGCCATGTTGTATGGGGAGGTGAGGAGATTGCAAGAACAAAACCCCTGATTCACGCTTACAAGAAGGAATAGTTGAGACCAAATGAGATAAGCCCTTTTGGAATATCTACACCGACACACAAGAGCACTCAACTCCCTCCTCATTTCCCAACTTATCTAATTCTCCACTATTTATGAGTTGAGCATCAGAGGATTTTCTTTCAGGATGACACACAGGTCCCCCTAACTACTCCCTTATATTTACAGGTCTTAGTGATATTTTCCTCCCTAATAAATCTTAGAAGCCTATCTGTAGGGATCAGACAGTCAAACTCACAGGACCACTTTTCAATCTCTACACTTATTAACGACGTATGTGGGAAACAAGCAATGAGTCGTGGCATCTCATTGAAAAGGAACATGGGCAGCCACCAGGGAAGCATAGTAGGCTCCCTAGCTCCATCAGGCAATGGACAAGCAAGGGACTATCATTCCCACAGGTCTCATCTACAATGCCCAATGTTGATAGAAGCTAAGGAGTTCATCGCAATGCGAGAGCAGCTCCAAATGCTTACAGAGGTAGACCAAGGGCTCTGAATCGACATGCTATGCAGGAGCATGTAGCTACAGCCTCTCATATGTTAGGATAGGACAAAGTCTGTGGATGGTGTGCATCATGAGTAGACTCCACTAACGACAACTTCCACACAGGCCTATGTAACACCCTCCTCCGACTTCACACAAACACATATATATACCATACATATAAACTTTGATCGGAAGAGGGGTTACGCCTGACAAATTTTCATTATGGGTAGATAAATCCGTGTAATGCTCAATCATTAACAAACCATTCCACAAAGACGTCTTTGAACATATTATACTTCACAAGGTAACAAAGTGCTAATACTCATTATTTACAAGAGCTAAGTTTCTCTCTCTAATTTAATACATCATCAACTAAAAGAAACTACTAAAACTATGCTATTCTTCTTCGTCTTTTCATCGTTCGCAGCAGAATTGGGATTCATGTGTAGCTGAGATTATACACACCTTCAATTTGAAAGGGTTGGAGGAAACAAAGGCATGGGCCAGAAGGACTCAGTAGGTGAAAGTAAGCATATATGGATCAAAAACACATTTGCTCATGAATTTCATACTTAACAGAAACATATAGCTCAAATTGAATTCATAATGAGCTAAAACAAATCACAGAATAAGAGTCACATTTGTCTTTCAGAATTCAGACCATAACTTGATTTGAAAACGAACTTGACAAGCATCACTTCTCTCAAGAGGTTACTAAATAGACGTAAATACATCCTCAGTGCTTAGGCGATTCCAGCACCTTAGATCTTGTTCATTGCACAAGAACGGGGTTTATTACCCACCATCATCAGTCCATTGACTTGGATTTACCTACAAAGTATCGCCCTCAGTTGATCACAAGTGGCTGGTGCTACCATAAGTGATCCTAAACCCTCTTTTGAAGAGAACACTGTCTTCATATCATAAATTTCTTTTCATGATCATAACAGAGATTGGAAATCCAAAGGTAGTTTTGATTGAGAATTAATATAGATATCTTGGTGACAAAGTTGCTCGGAGTTCAATAATATAAGAAAGACAATTGATTGAGACAGGGTTATGACTTAAAGCCTAATAACTTCGGAAGGTTGAAATCACATAAGAACCCAAGAATATGAAGATCCACAATTGTCATCACAAGTTATTCACATCTCATAAGGTGTTCAAACATATGAACTCTCAGGTGATCATGTTTTATAGACTCAGTTACCGAACACTGGAGAATAGACTCAATCGGAGTACTACTCGTAATTGTCAACTTTAAGAATAACCCAAGGGAGGTTAAGGTACATAATGTGGGTAAACTTTGCTGTAATATGACAGTAAATACCAAGGTAATTAAGTGGGTAACTTGCTAGGCTTTTAGGATGAAGTTTAAGCAAGGATTCATACATGAAAAGTTGCTGAAATACAAGTCAGGGTGGCAATTGTTGACAGCTAGGAAGGGCTGTTGACAGATGGCAGCAGATAGAGCTTGGTTCTTGCTGGTTCTGTGGTTATCTGTCGACAGTAAGGGGCTGGCTGTCGACAGCTAGCCACAATCCAGAGATCTGAAGTTCAGGAAAACTTGCGCCTGTCGACAGCTATGGGCTAGCTGTCGACAGATAGCAGCAGTCCTTCCAAAAATGACTTTAAATCCATCCTAAACACCCTAATTATAGAACTTATAAACCAAGACATGTTTTATATCAAATAGAAGAATCAAATTGTAGTTCTCACAGGGGTTTATAAGCTAAACAAGCAAGATGAAACAAGAGGTTTACAAACCGTACTTGTCTAGCTAGAAGCTAACATGACATAGCACTAAAAGTATGGCCCTTATAACAAGGATTAAATGGAAAGATCCCCACAAAATAAACATTAATACTCAAGGTATTTAAGGCTCCAAATCAAAGTTTGAGGTACAAACATCTAAATGGAAAGGAATCATATTGTTCTAAAGATATGGTGACTTCTAGCAATACTCTATAACCGGTACAAAGATCAAGGGTGGAAGAAGAAGATAGAAAATAGTCTTTAGAGTGGAACAAGGTTGTTCTTCTCCCATTAAGAACGTGTTTACCAAAACTGAAAGAAAAATAGAATAGCTTTAGGTATATCATCTTGTATGCTTATCAAGAGGATTTTCTTATCATGTGGGGAGGACAGAACCGAATCAATGGGAGATGAATCCTATCTTGCTAAACAAGTGAACTTCCACGTGATCTTGATGAAAGAGCCTAACCCAGTAAAAGGAAACTCCTTCCCAAAGTAAATAACTTGCTAGCAATGGTAGCAGCTTCAACAGCAAGTTGACTTCAAGGTAGAAGTAGCTATAGCTGCAGTAAGAGCAGAAACCGAAATAGTTGTAGAAACTATGAAGCCAGGAACTCCAGCAGCTCCTCCAGCAGCACTTCTATCAGCAAGAAGTAGGAAAGACAAGAACAGGGGCAAGTACAAAGGGTGTAGAAAGGTGTGTGCGAAGGGAGGGGAGTGGCTTTTATAGACCACATAACTCCTCATGCAGAGGCACGTCGACCATGAGGTGTCATGGTAAAAACCCTTTTGTTTTCACCCCAACACGTAGCTCATGCAGGTTTCATATGGTTTACACGTAGTTACCCATAGTTTTAACCTTATCCTAATGTGTGCTGGCCTCCTCAAGGCTTCACACGTAAGCTCCCAGGAAAAACCCAAAAATTGGTCACCGTAAATGACCCTTAATTCAACTGGCCCCTTAGACTTGATGTAAACATGTTCAAACAAAGTTCGTTTGTGTTAAAATTTCAACCATAGCTTAATGAAATGGTTTTACAAATTATGGTAATTTTATTTTAATTTTTAGAATTTATTTTCCACTGGGTGAAAAATCGCCCGAAAAATAGTTACGTCGGCTAAATCTCAAAATTTGGTCGTCAAAAATTCCGGATAATTACATATTTGATATCACCACATTTTTTTAAGAATTATGGTGTTCTCAGATTTCATTTTCGTTACAGTTTTTTGGTGTCGCCCTGTCGGGGTGTGCACGACCGAAAGTGATACCTGAGTATGATAAAGTGTCTTAAACACATCCTAAATCCTAAATATCTCAATGTAATTCTAATTAGTTTGCATAAACATGAATTTATAAGTAAATTAAGATATTTAAAATTTGAGGGTATTACATTTCTCCCCCTGTTAAAATAAATTTCGTCCTCGAAATTGGTAAAATTTACGTACCGAATAGTTGTGGATATTTTTCTTTCATTTCTCGCTCTAATTCCCACGTTTCTTCATCCACGAGTGCATTTCTCCATAAGATCTTTACCATAGAAACTGCTTTGTTTCTGAGAACTCGTTCTTTTCTGTCCAATATTTTTATGGCTCTTGCACGGTTAAATCTGACTATATTTCCACATCTTCATAACTGATTATATGAGAAGGATCCATTATGTATTTCCTTAACATAGATATGTGAAATATATTATGAATATGTGACCAAGAGGGCGGTAGAGCTAACTGATATGCTACTTCTCCTATTCTCTGCAATATTTCAAAAGGCCCTACATATCTTGGACTGAGTTTTCCTTTCTTACCAAATCTCATGATACCTTTGGTTGGAGAGATCTTTAGAAATACATGATCACCAATGTTAAACTCCAGTGGCCTTCTTCTCCTATCATCATACTTCTTCTGTCTGTCTTGAGCTATTAGTAATCTCTTCCTGATTAATTTAATCTTCTCTGAGCAATTCTGAATTAATTCTGGCCCGATGAGACTCTTTTCTCCCACTTCTGCCCAACAGAGGGGTGATCTACAGGGTCAACCATATAATGCCTCATATGGTGCCATTCCAATACTTGTATTGTAACTATTATTGTAAGCAAACTCAATCAAGGGTAGGTAATCATCCCACCTACCACGCCAATCCAAACCACAAGCTCTTAGCATATCTTCGAGTGTTCTAATAGTTCTTTCTGATCGGCCATCAGTTTGTGGATGATATGCTGAACTAAATTTTAATTGTGTACCCATGGCTGCCTGCAAACTTTTCCAAAATCTAGCAGTAAACCTTGGATCTCTATATGAAATAATTGACAAAGGAATTCCATGAAGTCTCACTATTTCCTTTATATATAATTGAGCCAAATCTTCTAATGATTGTGTCTTTATAATTGCTAGAAAATGAGCTGATTTAGTTAATCTATCCACAATTACCCAAATAGCATCATGCTTCTTTCTTGTCTTTGAAAAACCCATTATGAAGTCCATGGTTATCTGTTCTCATTTCCATATTGGAATTTCAATTAATTGCATAGGCCATGCTGGCTTCTAGTGCTTAGCCTTTATTTGTTGACATGTTAAACATTTACTCACAAATTCTGCTATGTCCTTTTTCACTCCATGCCACCAAAACTGCTTTTTCAGATCTTGATACATTTTAGAGCTACCAGGATGAATCGAATACTGAGATTTGTGCCCTTCTTTCAATAACTCACTTTTAATTTCTTCATTCTCCGGTATGCATATTCTGTTTTGAAATCTAATTATCCCTTGACCATCTTTGATGTATCCTGGTTTGTTTATCATCTCTTTTAGTTTCTGATCTTGGTTCTGTGCTTCACCAATTTTATCTAATAATACCGACCTTACTGTCAATTGTGCCAATATCAGATTTTCTGCATCACACCTTGGTGAGTATTCGATCAAATCTGTCATTTCTTTCCACTGTTGGTGCAATTGTAATGCTCTTGATTTCTTTCTGCTCAAAGCATCAGCAACTACATTAGCTTTACCTGGATGGTAATTCACCGTAAAATCATAATCCTTCAAAAATTCTAACCATCTCCTTTGTCTTAGATTCAGTTCCTTCTGAGAAAATATGTACTTCAAACTCTTATGGTCAGTATAAACTTCAAATTGTTCCGCATACAAATAGTGGCGCCAGATCTTCAAAGCATGTATGATCGCTGCCAATTCTAAGTCATGAGCTGGATAATTCCTTTCATGATCTTTTAATTGTTTAGAGGCATAAGCTACCACTTTCCCATGTTGCATAAGAACACATCCAATTCCTCTTTGAGATGCATCCGTGTACACTATAAATCCTCCCGATCCTTGAGGTAAAGTAAGAGTCAGAGCTGTGGTAAGCTTCCCTTTTAATTCCTGAAAACTGGCATCACATTTCTCATTCCACACAAATGGGGTCTCTTTTTTAGTTAACTGAGTCAAAGGCATAACTATAGAAGAAAAACCTTCAATAAATCTCCTATAGTATCCAGCTAATCCCAAGAAACTTCAGATTTCTGATGGAGTTTTGGGTCTTTCCCAATTTAGAACCGTTTCAACTTTACTCGAGTCTACAACCACACCTTTTCCAAAAATCACATGACCCAAAAATTTCACTTCCTTGAGCCAAAACTCACATTTACTTAACTTACCATATAATTGATGTTTCCTTAAGGTTTGTAGTACATCTCTCAAATGTTCCTTGTGTTCTTTTTCATTAGATGAATATATCAACACATCATCTATAAATATCACCACAAAATTATCCAAATAAGGTTGGAATACCCTGTTCATCAAATCCATAAATACCGCAGGTGCATTAGTGAGTCCAAATGGAAGCACTAAAAACTCATAATGTCCATATCTGGTTCTAAATGCTGTCTTGGAAATATCATCTTCTTTAACTCTCAATTGATGGTATCCCAACCTTAGATCTATCTTAGAGAATATTGTGGCAGATCGAAGTTGATCAAATAAGTCATCAATTCTTGGTAATGGATATTTGTTCTTGATTGTAACTTGATTCAACTTCCTATAATCAATACATAATCTTAGAGATCCATCTTTCTTTCTCACAAACAATACCGTTGCTCCCCATGGTGACACACTTGGTCTAATAAAATTTTTGTCTAATAAGTCTTGCAACTGCTTCTTTAATTCTGCCAACTCAGCTGGTGCCATTCTATAAGGGGCTATGGATATAGGCAAAGTTTTAGGTAAAAGTTCAATGGTAAAGTCAATTTCTCTAATTGGAGGTAATCTAGATAAATCATTAGGAAAGACATCTGGAAATTCTTTTACAACATCAATATCTTGAACTGATACCTGTTTATGCTCATTTGATATGGCCATCACACTTGCCAGATAACCTTGACAACCATTTCTCAACCATTTCTTGGCTTTAAGTGCTGATATAGTCTTCTTGTTTCCATTATTCTTTGGGCATGTATAGCTGAAATCTGCTAATCCCGACCTTTTAAATGTTAAAACTTTCTTATGTCAATCTAATATTGCATAATTTTCTGCTAACCAATCCATTCCCAGTATAATATCAAAATCTTGCATATTATCCAGTACATATACATATGCAGTAAGTTCATGCTCTCCTATTTTCAGATTTACTTTAGGGATGACAGAGGTAAGAATAGCTATTTGACCATTAGGACAGTCAAGTATCATACTTCCTACTAATTTCTCTGGTTTCCGAGATATAGAATTAACAAATACTCGAGAAATAAAAGAGTGTGTAGCTCCAGGGTCAAATAACACTCTAGCATACATATTTTCGATCAGGAGAATACCTTCAGCTGCAGTAGGTGTAACGTTCCAACCATTCGGATCATCTTTGTGTGGTTGTGGAGGCCAGTGTGTGGCCAATGTTGTGTGTGGCAGGTGTTTTCCACAGGTTGTGAGGCTTTGTGGGCCGAAAGTTTAGGCCCAAAGTGCTCACTGGTTTACAGACTGTGAACGCGACAGTGAGGAGCGTCGCGTTTAGAACGCGACAGCTCATGCCGTCGCATTTATGGCACCGCTGGTTTTAGTTGACGTTTGCATGTGCGCCGCGTGTCGCGCGCTGGGCAAGCATGCTGGCGTCAGCAGGCTAAAGGCGACGGCCGAGTACGTCGCGTTCAGGTCGCGACTTAGAAGAGCGTCGCGTTCTTAACTGAACTGAGTTTTTAAGAAACCCTGGCGGAACAGAGCTCCTGGAAGCTCTGCACTGCCAGGGGGTTTTTGCTGTGGAATTTTCGGGCAATTTGACTTGTTAGAGCTCGGTTTGACGAGTTTTCACCGCGAGGACGCTACATGGAGCGGAGGAAATGTCGTGCGGGCATCGTTCTTCACGTTCTTCACGAAGGTAGGGAGATTTCCCATGGTTTGATCCGTGGATCGTTTGTGCGATGTGGATAATGTGTTTCCTGCTTTCTAAACCTTAGATAGCATGTGTAGGAACACATTAAAGCATGAAAATGGAATGAAAACCGTAGGTTCTAAAGAATTTGGGGTGATCCGGATGATGGATTTCATATTAGGGTTCGCACCTACTAAGGCGACGACCTTGGCGTCGCGACCAAGTCGCGACACCGCGATACGTCGCGTTCAGAAGGCGACCTATCATGCCGTCACGTCCTGAAGGCGACTTTGCACCCTGTCGCGATAGCAGCCGAAGGCTATTATCCGAGAATACATGTAAGTGTATAACTATCTGTTTAGCATGGTTTGTGATATGTGATGATAGTAAGAGGTGCATTAGCACTCTCTCTATGCTCGGGGAGCGTGTGGTGTGTGGTTTATATGGTGTTCACGTGGTTTGCGTGGAGGTTTCACGTGGCTTGTGCGTTGTGCACGTGGTTTCTGTGTACGTGGCGTGTAGTTTGACGCCTTCCATGGATACCTCTTCAGTTGGGAGCCCCAGGTTTTGTGTGAGCCAAGCACGTGAGTGCTCGGGGCTTGTCCCGGTATTGGGTACCGATGAGGTCTTGTCGTCTTCTTGGACACCCTCACTCTTGTGCTGAGTAGTACGTTTGGCTGAGGGAAAGACGGCAGTGGGACAGCGACTAGAGAGAGTTTGTTGTGTTGTCGCTTGTAGCACGCTCGTAGTTGGGGGAGACGGACACCGGTAGACGTACTGGGCCCCAGTTAGTCCTGTTTTCCAGTGCCTCACTTTAGGGAGCTCGAGCAAGAGTCCCTAAAGGTGCTAGGCATGGGCCTGCGAGGTGTCTGACCTGTAGGTTGTGGTGGTTTAGTTGGACTCCACAGTTCTTTGTACTTGTTTAGTGGAGCGGCAGCTGGACCTTTCGTCCGTGGCTGCGAGACTGAGAGGTAGTCCTGTGTGGTTTGTTCGGGTCAGTAATTGGTGTCGCGAACCAGTTGACGTGGCCCGAGTGTGGCGTTTCTCTACAGTAGCTCGTACACCTGTTTGGTTTGCTGTTTATTTATTTACGCTGATTCCTGTTAAACAGCAAATGGTAAGTGGTACTTACAGTTTTATATCCTGCTAGATAATATTATAAATTGTTAGCGTAGCATTTCTTGCTTTGCTACTTGTGTTCGTTTGCTCGGTTTCTAGGGAGTTTCCCTACTGAGCCAGTGACTCGAGAGGCTCACCCCTACCTCCTACCAGGTGAGGGAGATCAGGAGATTTCTCTCCCATCGTCCAGTGGAGGGTCAGCACCACCAGTAGTGTAATTTTCACTTTTCTGTCGTTCACCTCGGGGTATGCCCCAGGTTCTGTTGTAGTTTGGTTACAGTTGTACTGTAGCTATGTATATTTCATGTAAATATTTATCAGATGGGCAGATCTTATGAATATTTGAGCTGGTTCCTTTATATTACTACGGACTTGTGGTTTGATATCCCTTGCGAGGCTCCAGCCCGTTCTCGGGAGGCGGACTCGAGTTAGGCTCGCTATTAGGTTAACGAGTCTGAACGGCGAGGACCGTCACAGTAGGGGTGTCCTGGGCTTCCTCCTTTGCCAAAGCAAAGACTCTAGCTGGTCCCTTAGGTTGTTGTCTTGGGGCTTGCTGAAAGTAGGGTTGTGGCTTTTGCGCTTTTGACTGGTCTGCTTTGTGTGGACAGTCCTTAATCATATGCCCTTTCTGACCACATCCATAACATTTTCCTACTACTTTCCAGCACTCATCACCGGGGTGTCTTCCTCCACATTGAACACACACGGGCCAACTCTTTTTCTGTTCTCCCTGTTGCTTGGTTGAATCAACCTTTCGCTTCTGACCTTTCGTTTCCTTGGTATACACATTTTTCTTCTTACCCCCATTGGTTTTTTTGTTTTTCATATATTCCATAAATTCAGATTCCACTATAAATGCAGTCTTTAGTGCTACTGCCATGCTCTGGGGATCTAGTGGAGCTACCCTACTCCTCACACTGGGTTTCAATCCTCTCACAAACTTCTTTACCCTTCTGAGTTCATTATCACAAATGTGTGGTGCATATTTTTTCAGCTCAGTGAATTTTGTTTCATATTCCGCCACCGTCATGTCTTTTTGTTCCAATTGCAAAAATTCCACTTCTTTCCTATCCTTGATGTGTGGTGGAGTGTATTTCTCATACAACTCTCTCAGGAATTCTCCCCAACTAATGTTATCTTCTTTATTTCTGAATACATTTCTCATGGCAGATTGCCACCATTCATCTGCTCTATCCTGAAGCATATAAGTTTCCAATGTGACTTTGTCTTCTTCTTCACATCTAATTGACTTAAATATCTTTTCCATCTCTCTAACCCATCCTTCTACAATTTCAGGTTGGCTACTTCCTTTGAAGGCTGGAGGTCCCATCTTCTTAAATTTCTCTAACAACGATGCTCCAGAAATTCTTTCTCCACCCACATCTTGTTGGTTCTTCATTAGTGTTTGCACCAACTCCTGAAATGACTGCATAAAAGTAGCAAAATCAGGAGTCCCAGTACTTACTTCTTGAGAGTTTATAGCCAATGGAACATTGGGAACTTCCTCCCTAGAACCTTCTTCAATTTCCTCATGTCTATCCTCACTAGATGTGTCGATAGCTTTCCCTTTGTCTGCCATTTCCTGGAACACCATCAAACACATCCAATTAATTCATACTAACCACTTAAATTTTAAGAACCAAAATGATCTTTATAGATTCTAGAATACACAAAAATGTTTTATTTATTTCCTTTGTGAAAATGGTCACAGAGATATCTATCACCCATAACCTTGCTCTGATACCACCTCTGTAACACCCTCCTCCGACTTCACACAAACACATACATATACCATACATATAAACTTTGATCGGAAGAGGGGTTACGCTGCCAAATTTTCGTTATGGGTAGATAAATCCGTGTAATGCTCAATCATTAACAAACCATTCCACAAAGGCATCTTTGAACATATTATACTTCACAAGGTAACAAAGTACTAATACTCATTATTTACAAGAGCTAAGTTTCTCTCTCTAATTTAATACATCATCAACTAAAAGAAACTACTAAAACTACGCTATTCTTCTTCGTCTTTTCATCGTTCGCAGCGGAATTGGGATTCATGTGTAGCTGAGATTATACACACCTTCAATCTGAAAGGGTTGGAGGAAACAAAGGCATGAGTCGGAAGGACTCAGTAGGTGAAAGTAAGCATATATGGATCAAAAACACATTTGCTCATGAATTTCATACTTAACAGAAATATATAGCTCAAATTGAATTCATAATGAGCTCAAACAAATCACAGAATAAGAGTCACATTTGTCTTTCAGAATTCAGACCATAACTTGATTTGAAAACGAACTTGAGAGGCATCACTGCTCTCAAGAGGTTACTAAATAGATGTAAATACATCCTCAGTGCCTAGGCGATTCCAGCACCTTAGATCTTGTTCATTGCGCAAGAACGGGGTTTATTACCCATCATCGTCAGTCCATTGACTTGGATTTACCTACAAACTGTCGCCCTCAGTTGATCACAAGTGGCTGGTGCTACCACAAGTGATCCTAAACCCTCTTTTGAAGAGAACACTGTCTTCATATCATAAATTTCTTTTCATGAGCATAACAGAGATTGGAAATCCAAAGGTAGTTTTGATTGAGAATTAATACAGATATCTTGGTGACAAAGTTGCTCGGAGTTCAATAATATAAGAAAGGCAATTGTTTGAGACAGGGTTATGACTTAAAGCCTAATAACTTCGAAAGGTTGAAATCACATAAGAACCCAAGAATATGAAGATCCACAATTGTCATCACAAGTTATTCACATCTCATAAGGTGTTCAAACATATGAACTCTCAGGTGATCAGGTTTTATAGACTCAGTTACCGAACACTGGAGAATAGACTCAATCGGAGTACTACTCGTAATTGTCAACTTTAAGAATAACCCAAGGGAGGTTAAAGTACATAATGTGGGTAAACTTTGCTGTAATATGACAATAAATACCAATGTAATTAAGTGGGTAACTTGCTAGGCTTTTAGGATGAAGTTTAAGCAAGGATTCGTACATGAAAAGTTGCTGAAATACAAGTCAGGGTGGTAATTGTCGAAAGCTAGGAAGGGCTGTCGACAGATGGCAGCAGACATAGCTTGGCTCTTACTGGTTCTGTGGTAATTATCTGTCGATAGCAAGGGGATGGCTGTCGATAGCTAGCCACAATCTAGAGATCTGAAGTTTAGGAAAACTTGCGCCTGTCGACAGCTATGGGCTGACTGTCGACAGATAGCAGCAGTCCTTCCAAAAATGACTTTAAATCCATCCTAAACACCCTAATTATAGAACTTATAAACCAAGTCATGTTTTATATCAAATAGAAGAATCGAATTGTAGTTCTCACAAGGGTTTATAAGCTAAAAAAGAAAGATGAAACAAGAGGTTTACAAACCGTACTTGTCTAGCTAGAAGCTAACATGACATAGCACTGAAAGTATGGCCCTTATAACAAGGATTAAATGGAAAGATCCCCACAAAATAAACATTAATACTCAAGGTATTTAAGGCTCCAAATCAAAGTTTGAGGTACAAACATCTAAATGTAAAGTAATCACACTGCTCTAAAGATATGGTGACTTCTAGCAATACTCTATAACCGGTAGAAAGATCAAGGGTGGAAGAAGAAGATAGAAAATAGTCTTTAGAGTGGAACAAGGTTGTTCTTCTCCCATTAAGAACGTGTTTACCAAAACTGAAAGAAAAACAGAATAGCTTCAGGTATATCATCTTGTATGCTTATCAAGAGGATTATCTTATCATGTGGGGAGGACATAACCGAATCAATGGGAGATGAATCCTACCTTGCTAAACCAGTGAACTTTTACGTGATCTTGATGAAACAGCCTAACCCAATAAAAGGAAACTCCTTCCCAAAATAAATAACTTGCTATCAATGGTAGCAGCTTCAACAGCAAGTTGACTTCAAGGTAGAAGTAGCTATAGCTGCAGCAAGAGCAGAAACCGAAATAGTTGCAGAAACTATGAAGCCAGGAACTCCAGCAGCTCCTCCAACAGCACTTCTAGCAGCAAGAAGTAGGAAAGACAAGAACAAGGGCAAGTACAAAGGGTGTAGAAAGGTGTGTGCGAAGGGAGGGGAGTGGCTTTTATAGACCACATAACTCCTCATGCAGAGGCACGTCGACCATGAGGTGTCATGGTAAAAACCCTTTTATTTTCACCCCAACACGTAGCTCATGCAGGTTTCCTATGGTTTACACGTAGTTACCCATGGTTTTGACCTTATCCTAATGTGTGCTGGCCTCCTCAAGGCCTCACACGTAAGCTCCCAGGAAAAACCCGAAAATTGGTCACCGTAAATGACCCTTAATTCAACTGGCCCCTTAGTCTTGATGTAAACATGTTCAAACAAAGTCCGTTTGTGTTAAAATTTCAACCGTAGCCTAATGAAATGATTTTACAAATTATGGTGATTTTATTTTAATTTTTAGAATTTATTTTCCACTGGGTAAAAAATCGCCCGGAAAATAATTACGTCGGCTAAATCTCAAAATCCGGTCGCCAAAAATTCCGGATAATTACATATTTGATATCACCACATTTTTCTAAGAATTATGGAGTTCTCAGATTTCATTTTCGTTACAATTTTTCGATGTCGCCCTGTCGGGGTGCGCACGACCGAAAGTGATACCTGGGTATGATAAAGTGTCTTAAACACACACTAAATCCTAAATATCACAATGTAATTCTAATTAGTTTGCATAAACATGAATTTATAAGTAAATTACGATATTTAATTTTAGGTGCATTTTGAGAATCAAGTTACATGCATAACTATTTAGCTCCCCATTAAAGTATGCACACACCAATGCAAATTGCTCCCCCTTAGTGATTTAAATAATGCACACTAAGTTTCAAGCCAATGCAATAAAAGTAATAAGAGAGTATTTGGCCATAGAAAAAAATCAACGATAGTGTTTTAGATATACTTTACATACAAGCACACACATCATAGACATGCAATTAAAAATATGCAATAGACTCTAATTTTTTGTGTGTTTTGTTTTTTAGATTTTCTCATTTTTTATGTATGTTTTAGATCTTTATCAAAATCTAGAGAGTAAACAATGAAACCAAAATTGAAAGATACTAAGTTAAATAAACAATGAAAGTATACAAGAGTATTCATGTTTTACCATGAAAGCTTAAGAACAGAGGTGAATATGATACTCACAGAAATTTCAATGTCTTGAATTTTACATTAATGTTCTAATTCCAATTTTTTTAAGACACTTGCTGCCACAATTCTCAAGTGAATTTTTTTTATACCCAAACGGTTTTGGGTCCATCACTGTTAGTCTAGGAAGGCAACAAATCTTTTCTTATCCACACCAGATTCATTTTCTGCATATTTTTTTAATAAGTATGTAGAATTCATATGACCATACCCACTACAGAAATAACATGTAAAGTTAAAAACATGTTGTGTGGGGCATGGCCTATGAATGACATTGGGTGTAACATCTTTATTTTTTTTCAGTTGATCTGATTTTTTAGTTTGCTCAGTTTTCTTAGCATAAACTGGTTTTTTACATGAGCAATTTCCTGAACATGAGATTGTGTAGTACTTAGAATTTTAGAAGCATGGACAAAAGATGTATTGGTCTTAGACTCAAGGGAGTTAGACTTAGATTTCTTAGGTACATGCCCCAAACCATGTCTATAGGTATTCACTTTCACACTAAGAACCTCGTATAATTTCTCTTTTCCCTTTAAGAGTCTAGAAACCATAGACTTCATATTATTATTTGTTTCATGCAAAATTTTTAATGAAATTTCAAAAACTTTAACATTTTCTTCAAGCACATGCACTTTAAGCTTTCAATTCCTCATTTCTAGTTTTCAAAGAATTATTTTCCTTTTCAAGCATGCTAAAATTTTCTGAAACACCATTATCATGAGACATGCATTCTATTTCTTCTTCATACAATAAAATTTTACTTTGCATGACCTCATTTTCATCTTGAAGAATATTGTATTGTAAATTTAACAAATCACATAATTTATTTTTCAATCTCTTAATTTTTTGTTTAGCTTTCTTATATTTCTCATGTAAGGTAGAGTACATTTCTTCCATCTCCTCAAGTGTAACAGATTATCGTTCAGAGTTTACCTCAGAAGATTCTTCCTTAAGCGCCATTAGGCCGCACTCGACGTCCTACTTCTTTTGGACATCTTCTGCTATCTGTGGAGGATGACTCTTTGGAGTCACTCCATGTGGTGACCATGGCCATAGGCTTCTTTGCCTTGACTTTGTTTTACCTTTTTAGAAATACAGGGCACTCGGATTTCATGTGTCCGATGCCTTGGCATTCTTAACATATCCTTTCAGTTTTCTTGTTGGAATCTCCTTCCTTGTTTTTTCCCTTGTAATTATTAGAGAGTGTGGCAAACTGTGGCCTTTTTTTCCTCAAAAGTCTTCAGAAACTTTGTGCTAGCTTGGCCGCTTTTTCCTCATCTTCGCTTGATGAGTTTAGTTCAGAGCAAGGTGCCTTAGATTTCTTAGCCTTGAGAGCAAATCCTTTTGCTTAAGCATTGGTTGCTCGGCCTCCTCCCATTTCAGATTTATCTCATATGTCATGAGACTCACAATCAACACCTCCACAGTGATGCTTGACAAATTCTTGGTGTTGGCCCACTTACGGTTGGCAGCAAGGATAACCTAGACGGGAGGGAATAGGGAATCTGAAAATTGAAACAAAAATAACCACTTGAAACTTGCTTAGTGAATGTAATTGTGTGCATTAGAGAGTAGTAGTGTGGAAAACCTACGTCTATTCCCCAAGCAAATCACAGAAATGAACACAGAGATTTTATCTTGGTTTGGTACTTCTCAAATGGAAGACCTACGTCTATTCCCCAAGCAAATCTTAGGATTTCACTAACCAGGGTACAATCCCCCAATGGATATACAAACCTCTAGCTCCTCGCTGATCCTCTTCCTTTCTGAAAGGAAAAAAATTCACTTCTATTACAGTTCAAGAGGCCACCCCCTGAAACAAACCCTAGTGCAGTTTTGCTAGACTTAAACCCCCAGCTAGTTTTACTAACACCAACCCCAGCTCGGTTCTTCCCTCAACCCAAAGGGAACACTGTGTATAGCCCCACATCTGGATAGAATCCACCAACACCCCACTGGCCTTCTCTTCACACAGAAAGAGGAACACTGTATACAGTCTTACAGCTGGACACAAGTCTTTTTTAGAAAAGAAAGAACAGATTGAGAGCTATACAAGATGAACATTGAGTAACTCAAACTCTCAGCTCACAGACTTTCCCCCAAATTTACAATGATGCACAGAGAGAGTGAAGAGAGAAAAGTTTGAATGCTTGAAGACTTCAGATGGTTGCTTGCGTGCACACTTCTTCTTGGGCTCTAGGTCTTTCTCTCTTGCTTTGAGTGTGTATGGCTGTGACGTTCTGACCGTTCGAATCGTCTTCCTGTGTGTATGGAGGCTAGTGTGTGGCCAATGACGTGTGTAGCAGGTGTTTTCCGCAGGTGGTGAGGCTCTGTGGGCCAGAAGTTTGGGCCCAAAGAGCTCACTGATTCACTGTTTGTGAACGCGACAGTGAAAGACGTCGCATTTTGAACATGACATCCTAGGGCGTCGCGTTCATGAAACAGCTGTTTTTAATCTTCGTCTGCATGTGCGCCACGTGTTGTGCATAGGGTGAGCTTGCTGACGTCGGCTTATTGAAGGCGACGGGCTGGTGCGTCGCGTTAAGGTCGCGACACAGTGTGGCGTCGCATTCTTAACTGTGAAGAGTTTTTATAGAATCCCGGTAGAACAGAGCTCACATGAGCTCTGCTCGGCCAGGGGGTTATGCTGGAGGATTTCTGGGCGATTCGACTTGTCGGGACTTGGTTTGGCGTGTTCTCGCCGCGAGGACGTTGTGTGGAGCGGGGGAAACGTCGTGTGGACTCCGTACTTCGCCTGCTTCGCGAAGGTAGGGAGATTTCTTGTGTTTGAATTCGTGGATTGCTCGTGTGTTGTGAATGATGTGTTTCTAACTCTTTAAACAGTAGATGGCATGTGTAGGATCCCATTAAAGCATGTAAATGGAATGAAAACCATAGATTATAGGGGTTTGGGGGTGATCCGGATGAAGGTTTCCGGATTAGGGTTTGTGTCTGTGAAGGCGACAAACCTGGGCGTCGCGATAGTGTCGCGACCGTACGATACGTCGTGTTCTTGTTTTCTAAGGTGACATATCGGGCAGTCGCATTCTGAAGGCGACACTAGACCCCGTCGCGATCATAGCCAAGGCTTGTTCTATGCATGGGATTGTTAGTGTGATATTATCAGATTATCGTATATGTACTGTGTGGTAATGGTAAGAGGTGCATTGGCACTCTCAACACTCGGGGAGCATGTGGTGTGTGTGGTTGGCGTGGTGTTTACATGGTTTACGTGGAGGTTTCACGTGGCTTGTGCGTTGTGCACGTGGTTTCCGTGTATGTGGTGTGTAGTTTGACGCCTACCATGGATACCTCTTCAGTTGGGAGCCCCAGGTTTTGTGTGAGCCAAGCACGTGTGTGCTCGGGGCTTGTCCCGGTACTGAGTACCATCGAGGTTTTGTCGTCTTCCTGGACACCCTCACTCATGTGCTGAGTAGTACGTCTGGCTGAGGGAAAGACGGCAGTGGGACAATGACTAGAGAGAGTTTGTTGTGTTGTCACTTGTAGCGCACTCGTAGTTGGGGGAGACGGACACCAGTAGACGTACTGGGCCCCAGCTAGTCCTGTTTTCCAGTGCCTCACTTTAGGGAGCTCGGGCCAGAGTCCCTAAAGGTGCCAGGCATGGGCCTGCAGGGTGTGTGACCTGCAGGTTGTGGTGGTTTAATTGGACTCCACAGTTCTTTGTACTGGTTTAGTGGAGCGGCAGCTGGACCTTCCGTCCGTGGCTGCGAGACTGAGAGGTAGTCCTGTGTTGTTTATCCGGGTCAGTAGCTGGTGTCGCGAGCCAGTCCACGTCACCCGAGTGAGGCATTTTCCTACTGTAACTCGTACACTTGTTTGGGTTTGCCGTTTATTTATCATTTATTGGTTTCTGTTCATCGACAAGTGGTAAGTGATATTTACAGTTTTATATCTTGCTACATAGTTCTATGAATTGTTAGTGTAATCTCCTGCTTTATTACATGTGTTGGTTTTCTCGATTTTTAAGGAGTTTCTCTACTAAGCCAGTGACTCGAGAGGCTCACCCCCCCTACCCTTTCAGGTGAGGGAGAGGAGGAGACCTCACACCCGTCGTCTAGTTCTGAGCCGCACCGTAGGGGAGGGTCTGCACCACCGGCAGTGTAATTTACTTTTCTGTTGTACACCTCGGGGTATGCCCCAGGTTGTTGTTGTAGTTTGGTTATAGTTGTGGTATGGCTATGTACATTTCTAATAAATATTTGTGAGATTGACAAATCTTATATATATTTGAGCTGGTTCCTTTACCTTCCTACGGACTAGTAGTTTGATATCCCTTGCGAGGCTTTGGCCCGGTCGCGGGAGGCAGACTTGTATTAGGCACATTATTGGGTTAACGGGTCTGAATAACGAGGGCCGTCATAGTTGGTATCAGAGCAAAGTCCATATGGATATAAAGGAATTGGAAATTGCATAGCCATGTCTCTATTGTAACCCACTACTGGTAGCGACCTTGGTTTTGTATTAATTTATCATATGTTGTGTCGATGAAATGATGTTTGTACAAAGTAGGAATGGCAGAAAGGAGAGACTGGGGAGGTGGAGGAGAGGGGTCAGGAGAAGACCCTACGTAGAGAATGATAGAGAGAATTTGGGAAAGCTTGACAGATATAAGGATGAGATTAGACCAGCAGCCACCGGTGCAGCCAGCGGCAGCACTACCATCACTTCTAGAGGAGGCAGTGCCAGTAGCCCCAGTTCCACCACCATCTGGAGTAGAGGTACCTTCTGTAGTACCTATACACCTGGCAGTTCCAGCGAGGCCAGCTATTGGAGAGGAGACTACAGTACTTGTGGAGCGGTTTTTGAGGTTGCAACCCCCTACATACTCAGGAGGCCCCAACCCGGATACAACAGAGCATTGGATACATGAGATTGAGAGGGTATTTACGATAATGAGGTGTCCCCAGGAAGATAGAGTGATTCTTGCAGCATATCAGCTACGAGGATTTGCGCAAGAATGGTGGCGGCTAAAGATGCAGACAGTTTTTACAGGCAGAACGGAGGACACTATCCCATGGTCAGAATTTTTGTCAGTTTTTAATGATTCTTTCTTCCCAATACAGATCCAGCAGATGAAGAGGGAGCAGTTTAGGACACTTCAGCAAGGGAATCTCTCAGTGCTTGAATACCAGATGAGGTTTATGGCCTTGAGTAGGTATGTCCCATATGTGGTAACTGATAATACCATGATGGTGGAATACTTTATTCGAGGTCTGAGGGCAGAATTACAGGATGCGGTGATTCCACTAATGTGTAGAACAGTGGAAGAGGCAGCACAGCAAGTAGCAATACTTGAGAGAATTGTTAGGGCCAGGCAGGGGCAGACTCAGACAGGTGGTTTAGGTTCAGGCAGCTTTCGGCATCCACAGCCGTCAGGAGGAATCAGTAAGGGGAAAACACCTTCTGGAGCTTCTTCGTCATCTGGAATAGCAAAGTGGGGCAGGCAGATCAAGAAATTCTTCCAAGGAGGCCGTGGTAGAGGCAGGCAACAGGGCTTTCAGCAGGGAGGTTTCCAGCAGGGTCGTGGCTACATGCCACTAGTTCCAGAAGAATCTCAGCAAAGTACGGCAGGGCAGCCTACGGCATACCCAACTTTCAGATGTTATAATTGTGGGCAGCCAGGACATTTAGCAAGGAACTGTCCGTATCCTCGAGAGCAGACTTATGGTAGAGGGACTCAGCAGCAGTAGCCTCCTCAGCGGTCAGCAGAGTAGGGCAGAGGTGTACCGTACCAGAGAGAAGGACGGGGCCGAGTGATGGCAATCACCCGAGCTCAGGCGGAGGCATCCAATCTCATTGAAGGTATATTACCTTTCTTTGATTTTACTGCTAGAGTGTTAATTGATCCGGGTGCTTCGCATTCGTTTATTTCCGAAGATTTTCTGGATAGTATAGTGCATCCTTTAGAAGAAAGGTCTTGTGAGTTAGTGGTAGAGATTCCTTCAGGAGGATATATGCTTACTTCCAGTTTTCTAGAGGAGGTTCCGTTAGTTATTCATGGAAATCAGATGCCAGCAAGATTATATGTTTTGACATTGAATGATTATGATATGATACTGGGTATGGACTGGTTAGAAGCCTATGGGGCCATGGTTGATTGTAGGAAAAAGAGAGTTAGGTTTTGCAGACCTAGTGGTGAAGTGATTGGATTCCAAGGTATGCCTTTTTACACTCCCAAGTTTATTATTTCTGCACTTAGAGCTAAAAAGTTGATTAATGTGGGATGTGTAGCTTACCTTGCGTCAGCTAGTCTAGTTGAGTCTAGTAAGTCTGTAGATTCAGTGCCAGTGGTCAGAGAATTTGCAGATGTATTTCCAGAAGAGTTGCCAGGGCTAGCTCCGCACAGAGAAGTAGATTTTACTATAGAATTGCAGCCAAGCAGTTTACCGATCTCTAAAGCACCTTATAGAATGGCACCAGCAGAATTGAAAGAATTGAAGAAGAAATTGCAAGTGCTGATAGAAAAAGGTTTTATCAGGCCTAGTCAATCACTGTGGGGAGCGCCAGTATTATTTGTTAGAAAGAAAGATGACATCTTAAGAATGTGTATAGACTACATGCAGTTGAATAAAGTCACAATTAAGAACAAGTATCCTCTTCCTAGAATTGATGATTTGTTTGATCAGCTGCAATCAGCCAAGGTATTTTCTAAGATAAATTTAGGGTCAGGATATCATCAATTGCGAATTAGAGAAGAAGACATTGAGGAGACCGCTTTTCGCACCAGATATGAGCATTATGAGTTTGTTGTGATGCCATTTGGGTTAACTAATGCACTAGGAGCTTTTATGAATCTGATGAACCGAACATTTCATCCATATTTGGATCAGTTCATAGTGGTATTTATTGATGATATACTGGTTTACTCAACATCAGAAGAGGAGCATGCAGCGCACTTGCAAGTTACTTTGCAGATATTGAGGGATCACCAGCTATTTGCCAAGTTTAGTAAATGTGAATTTTGGCTGAAAGAAATTCAGTTTCTGGGTCATGTAATATCAGGTGAAGGTATTGCAGTGGATCCTGCCAAAGTTGAGGCAGTGATGAAATGGGAGGAACCGAGAACAGTGTCTGAGATCAGGAGTTTTCTGGGTCTTGCAGGTTATTACAGAAGATTTATTCAAGATTTCTCCAAAATAGCAGCCCCTATGACTAGGTTGACAAGAAAAGGAGTTCCTTTTGTGTGGTCCTCAAAATGCAGGCGTAGTTTTGCAGAATTAAAGAAAAGGTTGGCTTCAGCACCAGTGTTAGAAATACCGTCAGGAAGTGGCGGATTTGTTTTGTTTACAGATGCATCCAAGAGAGGATTGGGTGCAGTTTTGTTGCAACACAGCAAGGTGGTTGCCTACGCCTCCAGGCAATTAAAGAAACATGAAGAAAATTATCCCACTCATGATTTAGGGCTGGCAGCAGTTGTCTTTGCATTGAAGATTTGGCGGCATTATTTGTACGGTGAAAGATTTGAAATATTTACTGATCATAAGAGTTTAAAGTATAATTTCTCTCAGAAAGATTTGAATTTAAGGCAGCGCCGATGGATAGAATATTTAAAAGATTATGATTTTAGTTTGGCATATCATCCAGGTAGAGCTAATGTAGTAGTAGATGCACTAAGTAGAAAAGCAGTTATGAATCAACTTATGATCAGAGAATGGAAATTGTATGAAGATGTGGCGGAAAATTCCTTATATGTGCCAAGTAGTCAGCGCAGAGCAATATTAGCAACCAGTGCAGTGGAGCCGTCTTTATACCAGCAAAAAGTGGAGGCACAGAGAGCAGATATTATAAGAATGGAAGAAGTAACTTCTAGGAACGATAGTGTAGTTAGACTCAAAGATCGATTATATGTTCCAGTAGATGCAGAAATCAGACAAAAAGTTTTAGAAGAGGCTCACAAATCAAGGTATACCATCCACCCAGGCAGCACAAAGATGTACCAAGATATGAAGAAACATTTTTGGTGGCCGAATATGAAGAGAGAAATTGTAGAGTTTATTGTAAGATGTGCAGTATGCCAGCAAATTAAAGCAGAACACCAGAAACCAGGAGGATTATTACAGCCGCTACCTATTCCACAATGGAAGTGGGATGATATAGCAATGGATTTTATTGTTGGTTTGCCCAAATCATCAGGTCACAATGCAATTTGGGTATTTGTGGATAGATTAACTAAGGTTTGTAGGTTGTTGCCGGTCAGTATGTCTTGGTCAGTGGACAGATTAGCCAAGCTATATGTAGAAAGAATTGTACCTTTACATGGTATTCCAATCACCATTGTTTCAGATCGAGATCCTTGTTTTACTTCAGGTTTTTGGAGAAGTTTGCAAAGAGTCGTCGGTACAGAGTTAAGGTACAGTTCAGCATATCATCCACAAACAGATGGGCAGATAGAGAGGACAATTCAGACACTTGAAGACATGCTAAGAGCTTGTTGTTTAGTGTGGGGAGGTATTTGGGAGCGCCACTTGGGATTGGTTGAGTTTGCCTATAATAATAGTTATCATGCAAGTATTGAGATGGCACCATATGAAGCTTTATATGGTAGACCGTGTAGATCACCATTAAACTGGCATGAAGTAGGGGAAAGACAAGTTTTGGGTCCAGAATTAGTCCAACAATGTGCAGAAACAGTAAAATTTTTTCAAGAAAAATTGAAAACACCCCAAAATCGTCAGAAAAGCTATGCAGATGTCAAACGTAGACCTTTGCAATTTGGAAGTTGGTGACTATGCATTTCTAAGGGTTTCTCCTACTAAAGGTGTGCTGAGGTTTAGTAAGAAAGACAAGTTGAGCCCAAGATATGTCGGACCATTCCAGATAAAAGAAAGAATGGGTGAAGCAGCTTACAAGTTAGATTTGCCAGCAGACTTCATTGATGAACATGATGTGTTTCATGTCTTAATGCTTAGAAAATATATCAGAGATCCAAACCAAGTTGTTAGTTATCAAAGAGATGATTTAAAGCCCGACATGACAATGCCAGAATATCCAATGCTGATTACAGGCCATAGAACTCAGAAGCTTAGGAATAAAGAGATTGAATTAGTGAAAATCAGATGGGAAAACAGACAAGGTGGAGAAGATACATGGGAATTAGCAGAAGAAATGATGAAAGTGTATCCATACTTGTTTGAGTAAGTTTTAATTCTTTTAGGTGATAGTGTTATATAGATTGAATTAAGAAGTTTTCGGTGTTTAATTTTTGTTTTAAATTTCGAGGATGAAATTTCCTTTTAGGTGATAGTAATGTGACGTTCCGACCGTTCGGATCGTCTTCCTGTGTGTATGGAGGCCAGTGTGTGGCCAATGACGTGTGTAGCAGGTGTTTTCCACAGGTGGTGAGGCTCTGTGGGCCGGAGGTTTGGGCCCAAAGAGCTCACTGATTCACTGTCTGTGAACGCGACAGTGAAGGGCGTCGCGTTTTGAACGCGACATCCTAGGGCGCCGCGTTCATGAAACCGCTGTTTTTAGTCTTCGTCTGAATGTGCGCCACGTGTTGCGCATAGGGCGAGCTTGCTGACGTCGGCTAATTGAAGGCGACGGGCTGGTGCGTCGCGTTAAGGTCGCGACACAGTGTGGCGTTGTGTTCTTAACTGTGAAGAGTTTTTATAGAACCCCGGCAAAATAGAGCTCACATGAGCTCTGCTCGGCCAGGGGGTTATGCTGGAGGATTTCTGGGCGATTCGACTTGTCGGGACTTGGTTTGGCGTGTTCTCGCCGCGAGGACGTTGTGTGGAGCGGGGGAAATGTCGTGTGGACTCCGTACTTCGCCTGCTTCGCGAAGGTAGGGAGATTTCCTGTGTTTGAATTCGTGGATTGCTCGTGTGTTGTGAATGATGTGTTTCTAACTCTTTAAACAGTAGATGGCATGTGTAGGATCCCATTAAAGCATGTAAATGGAATGAAAACCATATATTATAGGGGTTTGGGGGTGATCCGGATGAAGGTTTCCGGATTAGGGTTTCCGCCTGTGAAGGCGACAAACCTGGGTGTCGCGACAGTGTCACGACCGTACGATACGTCACGTTCTTGTTTTCTAAGGCGACATATCGGCAGTCGCGTTCTAAAGGCGACACTAGACCCCGTCGCGATCACAGCCGAGGCTTGTTCTGTGCATGGGATTGTTAGTGTGATATTATCAGATTATCGTATATGTACTGTGTGGTAATGGTAAGAGGTGCATTGGCACTCTCAACGCTCGGGGAGCGTGTGGTGTGTGTGGTTGGTGTGGTGTTTACATGGTTTACGTGGAGGTTTCACGTGGCTTGTGCGTTGTGCATGTGGTTTCCGTGTACGTGGCGTGTAGTTTGACGCCTACCATGGATACCTCTTTAGTTGGGAGCCCCAGATTTTGTGTGAGCCAGGCACGTGTGTGCTCGGGGCTTGTCCCGGTACTGAGTACCATCGAGGTTTTGTCGTCTTCCTGGACACCCTCACTCTTGTGCTGAGTAGTACATCCGGCTGAGGGAAAGACGGCAGTGGGACAACGACTAGAGAGAGTTTGTTGTGTTGTCGCTTGTAGCGCGCTCGTAGTTGGGGGAGATGGACACCAGTAGACGTACTGGGCCCTAGCTAGTCCTATTTTCCAGTGCCTCACTTTAGGGAGCTCGGGCCAGAGTCCCTAAAGGTGCCAATCATGGGCCTGCGGGGTGTGTGACCTGCAGGTTGTGGTGGTTTAGTTGGACTCCACAGTTCTTTGTACTGGTTTAGTGGAGCGGCAGCTGGACCTTCCGTCCGTGGCTGTGAGACTGAGAGATAGTCCTGTGTTATTTGTCCGGGTCAGTAGCTGGTGTCGCGAGCCAGGCCACGTGGCCCGAGTGAGGCGTTTTCCTACTATAGTTCGTACACTTGTTTGGGTTTGCCGTTTATTTATCATTTATTGGTTTCTGTTCAGTGGCAAGTGGTAAGTGATATTTACAATTTTATATCTTGCTACATAGTTCTATAAATTGTTAGTGTAATCTCTTGCTTTATTACATGTGTTGGTTTGCTCGATTTTTAGGGAGTTTCCCTACTGAGCCAGTGACTCAAGAGGCTCACCCCCCCTACTCTTTTAGGTGAGGGAGAGCAGGAGACCTCACACCCGTCGTCTAGTTCTGAGCCTCACCGTAGCGGAGGGTCTGCACCACCGGCAGTGTAATTTACTTTTCTGTTGTACACCTCGGGGTATGCCCCAGGTTGTTGTTGTAGTTTGGTTACAGTTGTGCTATGGCTATGTACATTTCTAATAAATATTTGTGAGATTGGCAAATCTTATATATATTTGAGCTGGTTCCTTTACATTCCTACGGACTAGTAGTTTGATATCCCTTGTGAGGCTTTGGCCCGGTCGCGGGAGGCGGACTCGTATTAGGCACGTTATTGGGTTAACGGGTCTGAATAACGAGGGCCGTCACAATGGCGTTGAGGCTTGTCACTGGATGTTCACTCTTTTAGAAGGATTTTCAAGAAGGCTCTCTTATGTTGTTCTTCAGCCTTGCTTCATCCTTTTATGGAGCAGAAAGATAGATCCGTTGAGGTCTAGCCGTTGGAGTTCTTGGATCCGTTGAGACTCTTCATCATCAGCTCTTCTTCTCCTTCTTCTGCTATCTTAATTTGTGTCTAACGGATGCTTGCTTGAGTCTTAATGAATTTCTCATGTTAAAATTGGACTCCTGATGACATTTAATGCATGGAAGAGAATGTTATACTTTAGAAGTATTACGTCTCATACCTTCGTATGTGCCGAAGTCCATGATTTCCGCTGACATCCAGATATGTTAGATAAGACTTTTACTTTTTAGCATAAGGAATGAGTCCTTTTAGTCCTTATTTTCTGCTGACTCCTTTTCTTAGCTATCCTGATGGATAGACAGTAGAAAGATCTTTAGTCAGATAAAGAAATAATAAGTTTAAGCATATGAAGTACATTTGAACTTTCATTTGGGGACACAGACATTTTGAAACATTTGAAATATAGAGGCAATCAATGTTTATTTAAAGGTAATCGATGTTTTATAAAGGCAATCGATGTTTAAGAAGAAATCGATGTTTAAAAGACAATCGATGTTTAAAAGATAATCGTTGTTCAAAGACAATCAATGTTCAAGTGGATCAATCGATATTTGATTTTTAACAGTAATTGATGTTTAAGTGAAGCAGTCAATGTTTGAGACAATGGTGAAACTTCGACTGTCTAGGAGTCGGAGTCAGATAATACATATAGTAGTCGATGTTGACTTAGAACAATATGGAGCATGCATGTGCGACATTCAATTATAATGTTATAGGATATATTCTTCAGTGATATTATTATAGTGCATTTGAAGATTATTTATGCAGGTGGTCATGCACTCATTTAAGCAGTTGATGTGACAAATCGACTGAACAAAATACAACGTGATCGATCGAAGTAAACTTCTTATAGAACTTCGGATATGACCAAGTTAGCTTCGTATAAAATAGATCATAATGCTATCGGTCGAAGTGAACTTCGTATATAGCTTCGGATATGACGAAGTGAAACTTCGTATTTAACAGATCATAATGCTATTGGTCAAAGTGAACTTCGTATATAATTTCGGATATGACGAAGATAACTTCGTATATGACGAAGTGAACTCCGGATATGGTGAAGTAGGACTTCGACTAATGAAGACAAAAATAAGCATGGCGAAGTGCCAGCTTCGGATATGACGAAGTAGACTTCAGATATGATGAATAAGTAAGCTTCGACTGATCACGGCCAAACACATGTATGACCAAGTGTAGCTTAGTGTAAATCTGAAGTGATAATGCAAGAATATATTATATTCATGGGAGAAACATGATATAAAATATATTAATGATATTTTGAGTTAAACATGTGTTTTGTTATCACTAAAATAAAAGGATAAAATATAAGAGTGGTTCAACACTTGGAGTCCTTAATGACCATAGCTTTGGTGTGCCATACTAGTAGGAGGGATCTCAAAACTTTATAGACTATTTTCATGTTTGTGTAATTCTTCTCGAGTGCCTTCAGTCCGTTTGTGATCTTTGAGAGACTTGCAAACATATCATAAATTGACTCCACTTGGCTCATCTTAAACATCTTGTACTCAAGGACCAGAATGTTCACTTTGGTCTCTTTGACTTCTGAAGTACCTTCATAGATCAATTTGAGTTTATCCCATAGCTCCTTGGCTGAGCTGCATATGAAGACACGAGAATATTTGTTAGGATGAATAGCACATTGCGTTATATTCAAGGCATCAAAATTTACTTTGAATTTTTTAATGTTATCTTCCGTCCACTTTCCCTCATCCTTTGGCAGTGTATATGGACCGTTATGACTTTTCAAATCCCATACTCTTGAACTCTAAGAAAGACGTGCATATGGTTTTTCCAATAAGAGTAATTGTTGCCATCAAAGTAGGGTGGAAGGTTGATAGAATGATCGTCAAACACATATCTTTTTTTGGCCATCGCATATAGAATCACTCTTAAAAATCAAGAGCCCTTCTATGATACCAATTGAAGAGTTAAACATATGCGAACGTATGTGCGATGAACAACCAAGAGGGGAGGGAGGGTCCCCTGCCTTGTAGCGGGAAGAACACCCACCCGCCTCTGGCGTGGTGGCGAGGGTCGAGGATGGAATGGCACCGGAGGCGCGCATGAGGTTTTAAGGTTTGGGGAGTTGTGCTCTCCTAGGAGAGTTTTTCGGGGATTTTTATGGGTTTTGAATCCATGTGCCCCCTGTGGTCGAGCGGTAGTCTAAACCACCACACCGCTACCCCCCCAAAAAAAAAACAAGAGGGGAGGGGTGAATTGGTTATCGCCTAATTAAAAAATTCTTTTACACAAGACATATTAAACTTAACTAAACAAATCTAACACATGAGATGCACAACAAAATATGACAATTAACATAGCAAAACCAACTATCCAAATGTGTGTAGAACGGAGATAGAAAACATAGATCAACCTACGAAGCGCATGCAGGATTTAGAGTGGTTCGGCCAACACCTCACGTGTGCGTCTATGTCCACTACCTCACACCCCCATGAGGATTTCTACTCACTTGTTTCCCTTGGCTACAACTCCCAAACCGCTCTCACACAGTTGTTTCTAGGGACAACACAAACCCCACTCGTTTCCGGGGATGAGAGAACCCGATGTGTAGCGTGCTGCATACACCACACACCAACCACACAATTGTTCTCTAGTTCAAAAGAACAAAAAAAAGTGTTGGATAGAAGAAACAACAATTAAACACATAAGTAAGAATTCCCCCAGTCATAGAAAGTCAGCTTCTATAACCATCTTTCCTCGATGGTGTCACAGTGCAGAACTGACCGATGCAGAGAGCTTCTGAACAAGGTCTTGCAGGATGTACCACCAGGTCCATGCCTTTCTAAAGAACAACTTCTTGGAATGTTTGGAAGGCTTTTGGATGATGAAGACTAATTCTCTAAGTTTCTACAGGTTCAGAGCATCTGTTGGCTCTCTCTAGGTAGCACAAAACCCCTATTGAAAACTAGGGCACGAATTGATCTACTGGAGGTAGCTCTCTCTACTTTCTTATCATAGTACCAAGCTCTATTTATAGTGGAAGACTCCTGGAAGACCTCTAAGAGATGTACTTGAGCAAACTATGGCAAGAGTCTCACTTTCAGAAAGAGTCCGATAAGATTAGGAAAAATGTCGCCGGAATCGGTCGTCTGATTTTTCACAATCAGTCTTCCAATTTCTAGACCATGGGTTGGTGTTTACATGCTTGTCTTCATGTGTTGACACACTCTTCAGAATCAGTCCTCCAATTTCATGAAATTAGTCGTCTGATTTGCGTTGTCTTCAAACAAGTGTTCTTGGGAAAAGCGGTCGTCCAGTTCTTCCAAATTGGTCGTCCCATTTTCTGATTGGTCATCAATCAAAACCTTCTTCTCTTCACCAATCAGAAGGTCCTTATCCAATCAATTGGCCTATCATAATCGGTCGACCCATTCTTGGAATTTGGTCGTTCGATTTTTGGCTTGTTCACTGATCGATGCAGGCTTTTCTTCATCAATCATTGCAGGCCTTCACCAATTGGTAGGCTCTTAAAATTGGTCGACCGATTTTAAGATTTTGATCATCTGATTGCCTGACTGTTCCTAGACAAGTAGTCTTGGGAAAAATGGCTGCAACTGATTTTGTCAAATCGGTCGTCAGCTTTGCAGAATCTTCTTCATCAACTAAAGTGCCACTTCGACTGATGCTTTATGCAGCTTCGATTGATGGGATGATTTCTTGAAACCGGTCGCTCGATTGTCAATTTTGCACAATCCATATTTCCTTTAAGTCTAGGACTTGGCCTTTGTGAAGTCTACTCTTTTGATGCATACTTAACACATAAATTAGACCCTCAAATTATATATAAATAAATCAAATACTTGGATCATCTACATGAATTAGAGTTAATGTTTTCAAAGTTATCAACATGAGATAGAAATAGTTTTTGCGATCATCAAAATCTACAGAGTACAACAAATGAGACCTATCCTCTTTAAACATAGATCCTATATATTCTTGGTTATAGGTTACCTGAGAAGGACATCGAGATAACCAGACAGACTAGTGTGCTATATACCAGTCTATACATTGGAGGTAGTTGGTCTCATACCTACTTATGTGGAGACACTAGGGGTACAATACAAGTGCTCATTGGAGAATGAGTTTACTGAATGATCCGCTCTCGGAATGCTGTATGGTTGATGATACTTGATTTTAAGATAGAGATTTTGTGGTCCCAATTATACTATAACTGGTTTTTAGACTTGAGATACCAAGGATGTCTTATTTGAGTACTCTATTCTTTGTAACAGACTTATAGTTCTGGAAGTTTCAGATCTAGTACAGTTGGTTATTGGGAATGATAGCCAACCTTACGAAGGCAAGTGCGTGTGAATAGATGATCATCCACTCTCGGTATCATATGAGGAATATCTCATATGTTCTTGCTGAGACAAATATCTGGCCAGTATCAATTAGATTGAGAGAGAAAGAGTTCTTTGGGAGAATTCGATAAGAGTGAGACTCGAATAAATTTCGTATAGGCCTAATAATACCATTCCTTATATATGGTCTCTAGGATATTGGTTGGATAAGGGAATAAAGATACACATTAACTATTGACAGAAAAGTCTAATGGATTTGATCCCCGTGTACCATCTGGGGACTATGACAAAATAGCTTGGTACGTCCATAGTTGATGAATTGAGTAAATCATTATGAAGATAATGATTCACTATGTCAGAAGGAGTTCTAAATTAGAAGGGTTCAGATGGGTGCAACTCACGGTCAACTCAGTATTGGTCCTAGAGGGTCACATACGAAAGACGGTTGGCATGATGATGATAGAGGATTATATAAGAGTTATCCAAT
The DNA here is from genome assembly GCA_014218235.1 of Colocasia esculenta. Taxonomy (NCBI): domain Eukaryota; kingdom Viridiplantae; phylum Streptophyta; class Magnoliopsida; order Alismatales; family Araceae; genus Colocasia; species Colocasia esculenta. The sequence continues at coordinate 87,002,728 of CM024765.1, read as the reverse complement.
AGGATCTTTTTTGACCCAACACAAAGACAAGATAGTCTATCACCAGGATAGTCCTGGTGATAAGATCGATTGTAGTCAGGATGGTCCTGGCGACAGGATCGATTTGTCGCTAGGACTCCAGGCGACATAATTGATTATCGCTAAGAAAGTCTTGGCGACAGTAAGGTATGTTGCCAACCTTGTTTGGCGACATCCTGTCTTGTCGCCAAGATAGGAATGGATGGACGTACTTTAAGTTGTACTTTAAGTATCCTTAAGAGGGATTGTACCCTTAGTGAAATCTTAAATGTTCTTGAGGACTGGACATACGACTGAGGTGCATCTCAAGGCCGAATTAGGATAAATCTGTGTCTTCTATGTGCTTGCTTGTGTGTGTGATTATCCTCAATTATCTAACACTAACAATTAGTTTTAAGTTTAATCTTTGAGCTACAAAAATTGTAAAGCAACCTCTCCACTTCCACATACGCTTTTAATTCAGTAGCTGACATTTACTTCCTTTACATATCTTGTTAGACTTGTCTTCTAACCCTTCCGAGTCCTCAGATCCGTGGGTGGTGGTGTCAGAAATCAGATCTTCAGCTGGGAACGTGGGTCGGGCTCTCAAGGTCATTACATCCAGCAGGTGGATTTCCTTCAGCAAGTTGCTCTCTACTGATAAGATATTCTTCTGGGTGATCATTTGCTACCCAGATTGGCTAGATACTGGTGCGTTGGCAGCCCCTGTTCTTGTCAATAAAGAGGTGTATGCTAGTTTCCTTGCCGTAAATTCTAACGGTAGGACTGGAGGAGTTTTAGCTTATTGACTTGTTGCCATGGATGCGACCATCACGGTCACCACTGCTGGCAAGGCTTTGATGGTGGGCAAAGGCATGTGATGGTCTCGTGGGGCATTTGATCCAAGGGTAGTTCAACCAACCTAAATTGGAGAGGGCCTACAGAAGCGGTTGGACATACTACAATGAAGGTTACCAATGTTAGAGAACTAAAAGACAGGAAGTAGATTGCGAAAGCTCACCACAACAACTACCCCATAGAACAAGAGAACTAAGTTTGAGATGCCTTAGCCTTTTTATCATGATCAAGAGCTCTATATGTTGTTCACCCTGCCTATCTAGAAGCGACTGGTGGAGGCCTGATCTCTGAGTAATTGGCTTGAATCCCTATCTACAGAGAAGAGATGTATTGTCACGTCCTAATAAAAGGCTATTTATCGGAAGTGACAGAAAATAGGCACAAAAGATAATATTAACATTTGTATATTCATATCATAAAGCGTGGAAGTCTTATTACACAAGTACTCCTCATTACTACTAAGAGAGGAGTATATTAAAAACAAACTCTACTCAATACATCTTGTCTCATATTACTTAAAAAGAACAGTAAAAGTTGGCTCGGCTTAACACGTCCATTCACTCAGCACACATGCCCTTAAACTTCACCCCCATCTGAGTTACCTGAAAAGAGTAGGAAATAGTGAGCTAACTAGCTCAGTAGAATTCAAATCCATAATTCAAGGGTGATTACACGATAGCTAAGGCAAGGATTAAACGGATATCAAAGAGACATGATCAAATAACAGAACAGTAAACTTGACACAGTGATGATAAAACACAAGCATGTTCAGGTATATAGTTCAAAAATTGGTTCATATATCAGTTACATGGTATAGAAATCATGATGACCATAGTCAAAAAGTATTTGATGCAATGCCAGACATCCCGACGCCCTTTATCATTCCACGTGGTCTGAAAATGAATTTGGGTGCTCCTCCCAGGACTGGACCAGCCCTATTTGCATAGGCATATTAATCAAGGGGTACAAGGACCCAATAAATGTCATCATCAATTATTCACATCTCATAAGGAGTTCAAGTATATGAACTCTCAGGTGGTCAGGTTTTATAAACTCAATTACCGAATACTGGAGAATAGACTTAATCGGAGTACTATTCGTAATTGACAACTTTAAGAATAATTCAAGGGAGGTTAAGGTACACAATGTGGGTAAACTTTTCTGTAGTATGACAGTAAATACCAAGGTAAATAAGTGGGTAGCTTGCTATGCTAATAGGTTGAAGTTTTGACAAGGATTGGTACAAGAAAGATTGCTGAAATTCAGTTCAGGACAACATGTGTCGACAGCCAGGAGGTGGCTGTCGATAGATAGAAGCTTCCAGAACTGGGTTTGCTGGTCTGGGACAGTACCTGTCGATAGCAGTGGGCTGGCTATCGACAGCTACTGCTGTCCCAGCAGTTCATAGTTCTGTGAAAGTGAAATCTGTCGACAGGTAACTTCTCTCTGTCGACAGCTGTTGGTTTTTATTCCAGAAATGACTTTAAGTTCATCCTAAAAACTCTAATCATGGAACCTATGGACCAAGGCATGATTTATATCAAACAGAAGAATCTAATTGTAGTTTTCACAGTGATTTGTAAGCTAAACAAGCAAGGTGAAACAGGAGGTTTGCAATCCAAACTTGTCTAGCTAGAAACTAAACATGGCGTAGTGCTGGAAGTATAACCTTGATAGCAATAGTTTGTTGGAAGATTCCTACAAGATGGGTACTAAATCTCAAAGTATTTCATAGATCTAAATCAAGGCATGAACTACCAAGCATTTGAACAGAAATAACCACACGGTTCTAAAGATATTGCGACTTCCAATAAACTCTATCATCATGTATAAGGACCAAAAATGCACTACAAGAAAAAGAGGAAATAGCGACCGAATTTGTGACCTATTTTATCGGTCACAAATTCTGTCTCTGTAAGCGACCGACTAGCAGCGGATACTGTCGGTCGTAGTTCAGAGACCGATTTTGAGACGGAACTAATGTCGGTCACAAAATCGATCTCTGTAGCCCTATTTTCCCCCGCGACCAACCTTCCCCTCCCACCTTTCCCTCCCGTCAACCCGACCCCAACCTTTCCCTCCCCTTTCCCTCCCGTCGCTGCCGGAGTTGCTGAGGAGCTCGTCGTCACCTGCGACCGCTGTCGACTCCAGCCGCCACCGTCGGCGTCATTGCCGGCGAGGAGATCCCCGCCGCCTGCAGCCGCTGTTGACGACGTCGTCGCCGCCTCCGTAAGTGTGGAGCCCCGTCGCCGGCCACTCCCGCCTCTCCATTGCTGGTAAGTCCCGCTCCCCCCCCCCCTCCCCTCCCAAGGTCGCTGCTGCGCTCCCCCTGCCCCCTTCCTCCCTCCTCCCTACCCCCGCCCACAGCCTCCTTCCTCCTCCCTCCCTGCCCCCTCCCCCCACCTAGCTTCCCCTTCTCCCCCTCTGGCCCTCCCTCTATCCCTTTGTCTCTCTCTCTCTGGACCTCTCTATCTTTCTCCCTACCAGTGCCTGCATGCTCGAGGAGGCTCCCATCCCCCCACCTGCCCTCGCCCCCTGCCCCCTTCCTCCTCCCTCCCTGCCCCCGCCCTCTGTAACCAAACACCCTATAATAAAATTAATGCAAGACGGTGAGAGGTGTATACAAAGTCTTGTTCAGATTTACTTTTTTTTTGCGATTTTTTGTTTGAATGATCATGTTCTGGGATCTGAAATGTCCAATTTTTCATCGATTTTTTTTTCTGAATAAGGGAGTCATAGAGACAATTGTTAATTTGGTTGTTTTTCTAGAGGGAATGGAAAGAAAAATCAAAAGGGAGGTCCGTTTTCATGGGCTCTGAAAGCAGAGATCTTTGGATTTTTTGAATTTTACCTTTTCTGCAGGAATTCCAAACTCCTAAATGGTGGTCATCAAGCAAGATCCTCAATTTTGCTAACAAGAGAACATCCACCAGATCACTGCTTTGCCAAATATGATAAGTACAAGGAAATATGGGTGGATGGGTACATCCACCCAATGATGCATCCTGGTTAATTAGGCTGCCTGTCACATTCATGTTGATGGAGTCAACCCTGTGGAATCCCAAAAAAATATACAAATGGGTACGCCAATAATACACATTCTTATTGTTTCTTAGTTGGCCATGCCATTGCCTCCTCGTCGTCTCCTTGTTTTAGCCTCGCCTAGCTCCATCTGATGATGATTATGGCAGTAAACAACTGACCAAGGTATGGAAAGAAACTCCACAGGGGAACCATAGCATACAGCGGATTATGGCCAGAAATCGTGAAACAACATATAAAAGTATCTAGATTAAATGGCCAAAACAAATGTCTATATCTGTAACGCCCCAGAAATTTAAAATGTTAAGAAAATAGAAATAATTTGGTTAAAATACCTTAGGATTGTTATTAAATTGTGATAATTAGATGATAGACTTAATTAGTGGTAATGAACATTATTCCAGTATCGTACCTCGAAGTGCGTGCCTCCACAGGGCGATACCGGAAAACGACAACGAAATAAAAATCTGAGAACATCATAATTTCCAAAAAAATGTGGAGAAATCAAATATGTAATTATCTGAATTTTTCGACGTACGGATTTTGAGATTAAGTCGACGCGACCATTTTCCAGGTGATTTTTCACCTACTGTAAAATAAATTCCAAAAATTAAACTAAAATCATCATAATTTGTAAAACCATCATATTAGTCTATGGTTAAAATTTTAGGACAAACGGACGTCGTTTGAACATATTTACTTAAAGAACTTCGGACTGGCCGAATTATGGCCCAATTACGGAAACCATTTCTGGGGAATTTGTCTTGCTGACGTATCCTGGGCTACGCAAGACCATGTCATGATAGGTTAAGGTTCTTACACGTTGAAGGCCGATGTGTGGGTGTGTGATTGCGTGCATGAGTTAGGTGTCAGTGGGTTGTTAAATGGGGTTTTACCCCAACACCTGGAAACTGACGTGCCGTTGTGCATGGCAAGACCAGATGGCTATAAATACACCCCCTCCTTCTTCGTTCCTATCCTTCTGACTCCTTCCCTGTTATGCTGCTGCTGTGATTCATGAGACTTTAGAGTGAGTGTGTAGCTGGAGTGGTTAGTTTACACTGTGTGCATCTCTTGGTCCTGTTCGAGTTGCTGCTGGAGGTGTAGATGGATGTAGTCGGGAAGCCAGTGAAGCAAACTTTAGTAGTTGCTACTGCTTCAACTACCTCCTTCTTTGCTTTTGGCCATCTCCCCATCTACTATTCGTGGTGAATTGTGGATTTCTATATCAAAGGAAGAATTCAAAATCAGGTAGGATTCATCTCCTTTTCCTTAATCCTGTTCTCTACACATGATAAATAACTCGTGTTGAGTAGCCAAGTTGATATAACTGTAATCCTACTAGTTTTCGTCTAGTTTTGATGAATATTCTTACGTTAGGGAGGAAGAGATACTTGTTTTACCTCCAGATCATCTCTTCTTCTTCTTCCACCCTTGATCCTTGTATATGTTATAGAAGTTTGATAAAAGTCATAATACCATTAGAACTTGTGACTAACTTCTGTTCAGATGTTTGGTACTTCATACCTTGATTTAAATTCATGAAACACTTTGAGTTTTAGTATTTATCTTGTAGGAATCTTCCAATAAACCATTACTGTCAAGACCACACTTCCAACACTATACTATGTCTAGTTTCTAGCTAGACAAGCTTGAATTGCAAACTTCTTGTTTCACCTCGTTTGTTCGGTTTATAAACCACTATGAGAACTCCAATTAGACTCTTCCATTTGATACCAATCATGTCTTGAATTATAAGATCTATGATTAGGGTGCTTAGAATGGATTTAAGCAGATTTATGGAAGTTCTGCAGCTACCTGTCGACAGCAGGACCAAAGCTATCGACAGGCGCATGCTAACCAGAACCCAGATAACTGGGACTGTGTGTAGCTGTCGACAGGCCCATGGTTGCTGTCGACAGATACACACAGTCCAACAAACCTGAGTTCTGTCTGTAGCCATCTGTCGACAACCCTTTTCTTACCTGTCGACAGCTATGACCCTGATTCGAATTTTAGCACTTTTTCATGTGCAAATTATCACTTAAACTTCACCCTATTAGCCTACCAAGTTACCCTCATATTTAATTTGATATTTATTGTCATTCTACTATAAAGATCACCCACTTTGGATACCTTACTCATCATTGAATTATCCTTGAAACCGTCAACTCCGAATGGTACTCCGTTGAGTCCATTCTCCTGTGTTTGGAAACTAAGTTCATATTACTTGATGACTTGAGAGTTCAAAGGCTTGAACACCTTGTGAGATATGATAAATTTATGATGATGACATTTATTGGGTCCTTGCAAATAGGGCTGGTCCAGTCCTGGGAGGAGCACCCGAATTCATTACGGGCCGTACGGGAGTGATAAGGATACCAGGATGTTTGGCATTGCATCACTACTTCTTGATTATGGTCATCATACTTCTTGTATTGTGTGAACTGATATATGAACCAATTCTTGAGCTATATACTTGAGCATGACCTGAGTTTTACTATCACTGTATCAAGCTACTATTCTGAGATCTGGTATTGCCTCTTTGATGTCCGTTCTATCCTTGTCTTAGAGAGATAAGGACACCAAGATGTTTGGCATTGCATCACTATCTCCTGATTATGATCATCCTATTACCTGTCCTGTGTGAATATTTATATGATTCCGAACCTGATCTTTAATATGAATTTCTGAGTATGCCTATGTTTTCATACTACTGTTATACATTCACTGACATGTTATCTTGGTTATCTGACCCTGTTCCTGATATCATTCATGTTCTTACCTAAATTATCATGTGTTCCTGATCCTTTGATTTAAGGATTTGAATTCTACTGGGCTAGTTAGCTCACCCATCCTTCCCTTTTCAGGTAATCAAGACGAGGGAGAAGTATAAAATGGGCTGTGTGCAGAGTGGACACCGATGACGAGTCAACCAACCATTTACTGCTTTAGTTGCCGTACTTGTAAAATGTTATGAGTAGTAGCTACTCATCCTTACTCCTCACTTAGTGTGTAATGAGGAGCTTTATGTAATAAGACTTCCGCAGACTACGTTATAATGAATAAACGTTAATGTTATTACTTTGTGCCTGTTTTCTGTCATTTTCTGATAAATAGCCTTTTATTAGGACGTGGCAGATAATTTGGTATCAGAGCCTTAGGTCGATAAACCTAGGGATAACCTGTGAGGATGGGTAGAAAGCCTGAGGTTAAGCTAGATAAGTATAGTTGGATATAGATTGTATGGAGTATGAAATGAAAATTTAGAGGATTCCTTCTTTCTTTCATTCTTGCTTCTTATTCCTACACAAGAACTTCATAATTAAAGTGTTTACCATGTATACACACTTGAAACAACCATAGATGTGTTGTTCTATTTCTTGTAACCATGCTTTAGTTAAAGTTTATGTTATGACTCAAGCATACTATGAAACTCATCCTATTAGAAGCAAGAAAATGTTGTCAATCATGTAAAGATTCATAGGAACACTTGGTAGAATTTCCTATGGTGGTTTTTCAAGATTCCTGGAAGTTTAGATCACACCTGTCGACAGCCAACATTTACCTGTCGACAAGTAACATGCTTCCAGAACCCAGAAATACAAAACTGTCAGTAACTGTCGACAGATAGCCTTGATCTGTCGACAGATGTCCTTCACCTGTCGACAGACGATTCTTGTCAGAAAAAGTAAATGCTATAATTTGATGTTTCATTTACTTAAGATATTACATGTAAATAAGGAAGTACCCCCCATTTGAATCCAATAAAAATATCAGAAAAATCATATCCCTTACTAATAAAAAGTCAACTCTCCCACCGAAGAAGAAAAACGCGATTTTGACGATTCCATCAAAATAGCGTCTTTCTAATTTATCATAATTTGGCCTACCTAAAAATTTCATAATTCAAATAAACCTAGTAGAATGATAAAAATTCAAGGTCCGATGAAAAATGATAAACACACATATGACTTCTCCAAGGGAGCCCTCTCCTACTGAAGGAAAAGTCAAACCTGTTCATCCCTTAATTTACGTCATAATGACTTTTGCATTGATATGTTATTACATCCAACTCTAAACAAGAATTAGTAAATGAATGAATCAATCGATCATATAGATTTCATGACTATCCTCGTGATATATTCTTCCGTTAACTTTCCAATTTTCTTGGATTCTAAATTATTATACCACTGAGATAGATTATTTAATCATTATCTACATCCATTCCTTACTAAACCAAGTAAGACTCTTTAATAACTTAAATGTGTTTAACACTCACATAATTGATGAATCAAAATTTCAAGATTGATTTAAATCTCACGAAGCTTATGGACGAGTAGTGATGTAAAATGTTATATATCTTCTGACTGGTTAATGGAACTAGGGTGTTGTGAATCTAAAGCCTGTGCATTATGAAATTTGCATGGTTTGATTATAGAAATTGATGTATGCCTTACTGAATATCTCAGATACTCTTCCAAGTTATCTATGGACGGAAGTGACACTAACTGGAAGAAGATGGAAAGTACAATGCATGACTTGACTCGAGTAATGAAAACAGTAGCCAAGAACAATAGTCATACTAGAACAAGTTTATTTAAGGATTTCCGAAGCCTGGACCCTCCGAGATTTGCAGGAAGTACGGATCCGGATGAAGCTGAGAACTGGTTGAAGGATATTGAGCGAATTTTTAAGATAATGAAATGTACAGAAGAAGAAAAAGTTTGTTTGACAACATTTCAGTTAGATCAGGATGCCCGAGCATGGTGGGAAACTGTAGAGGCTACCTTGGAGGATTCAACACAACCTAGTTGGGAGGAATTCGTAGAATTATTTAATGACCAGTACTTTTCTGAAGTAATTCAAGAAAGGAAGGCGAATGAGTTTGCCAATTTAAAGCAACTAAGGATGTCGGTATCGGAATATGATGCACAATTTGCTCGATTGTCAAAGTATGCTCCGCATCTTATAGCTACGGAGAAATTAAAAGCCAAGAGGTTTATGAATGGGCTACGTCCCCAATTTATTATGCAGTTAGCCCCTCACCTGATCACTACCTACTCAGAAATGGTTAAGAGAGCTTTAGCATTAGAGGCTGCAAATGACACTGTGGAAAAGATTAGAGGGAAATCTGGAGAAGGATCTTCTGATCATAAGAGAAAGTTTGAGTTGGGAAATACCCCGAAAGTTTAGCAAATAAATAAGAAGGCAGGAAAAACTTCTAATGGAAAGAAGGGGGTATGCCAGCATTGCCATCTTAGTGGGCATAAGGCTGAGGACTGTTGGCGTAGGTTGGGTGCTTGTCTCCGTTGCGGTAGTACTCAACATCGATTTCCGGATTGTCCGATGCCCAAGAATGCACCAACAAATCAGAACTCCCGAGGAAAGCAAGGAAGACTACATGCCATTCAGGATGTGGAACCTGAATCTCCGCAGGAAGGCAGACTGATAGAAGATACATTGCCAGTAAACTCAAAGTCTGCGTATGTGTTGTTTAATTCAGGAGCTACGCATTCTTTTATTAGTTATGAGTTTGCTAAATCTTTAGAAGTAAAATCAGAACTATTATCTACACAACTTGAGGTAGCAACTCCTTTGAGTAGGGATAAGAAACTTAAGAAATATTACCCTGTTAGTCAGATTTCAGTTAAAGGACAAAATTTACCCGGTGATTTGATATGCCTAGACAAGTGGGATTATGATGTAATCCTTGGGGTTGATTAGTTATCTAAATATCATACAAACTTATATTGCCGATTAAGTCAAGTAATCTTTCTGAGAAAGGAAGCTATTTCCATAACTTCTGATAAACCCCGTACCAGAAATATACCTATAATTTCAGCAGTCAAAACTTATAAACTGGTGCAGAAAGGCTGTCAAGGATATTTGGCTTCTGTGACTATTATTGGGTTAGAAGATATTCCAGAGGTAAGTGAATTTCTCAATTGAGTTAGTACCAAGAGCTACATTGATATCTAGAACAACCTACAAAATGTCAACGGAAGAATTGAAAGTGTTAAAAAGGCAATTGCTAGAACTAAAAAGAAAGGGTTTTAGTGGACCTAGTGCCTCACCTTGGGGTGCTCCGATATTATTTGTCAAGAAGAAGGATGGATCTATGCGATTATGCATAGATGATCAACAATTAAGCAGGTTTACCATAAAAAAGTCTTAAGTATTGATTTTCATAGAAAAAGTTGAATATGAGAAGGTGAATAGAGTATATTAAGGATTATGATTTCAAAATTGAATACCATCCAGGAAAAAAATAACATTATGGCGGATGCACTTAGCAGAAATCCTATAGTCAAGGTAATCCAATTGTAAGTAAAGGAATGGAAATTATTGGAGGAATTTTCCGCATTAAGTTTAAAGATTGAATTACAAGAAGAAAGAATTGTAGTCGATAACTTAACAATTCAGTCAGATATGTGAAACAAATTGGAGAGCAACAGAATAATGATCTTGTGTTGAGAGAAATTAGAGAAAAGTTGGCTTTTAGACTTGAATTTAATGAAGACATTCATGGAAATCTTCAGTTTCGGAACAAATTATGTGTACCGGATAATTTTGAGATTAAGAAGCGGATCTTAGGAGAAGCCCATCGATCACAACATTGAATATCAAGATTTGGAGATACAAGACAAGCTTGAATTGCAAACTTCTTGTTTCACCTCGTTTGTTCGGTTTATAAACCACTGTGAGAACTCCAATTAGACTCTTCCATTTGATACCAATCATGTCTTGAATTATAAGATCTATGATTAGGGTGCTTAGAATGGATTTAAGCAGATTTATGGAAGTTCTGCAGCTACCTGTCGACAGCAGGACCAAAGCTGTCGACAGGCGCATGCTAACCAGAACCCAGATAACTGGGACTGTGTGTAGCTGTCGACAGGCCCCTGGTTGCTGTCGACAGATACACACAGTCTAGCAAACCTGAGTTCTGTCTATAGCCATCTGTCGACAGCCCCTTTCTTACTTGTCGACAGCTATGACCCTGATTCGAATTTCAGCACTTTTTCATGTGCAAATCATTGCATAAACTTCACCCTATTAGCCTACCAAGTTGCCCTCATATTTACTTTGATATTTACTGTCATTCTACTATAAAGATCACCCACTTTGGATACCTTACTCATCATTGAATTATCCTTGAAACCGTCAACTCCGAATGGTACTCCGTTGAGTCCATTCTCCTGTATTCGGCAACTAAGTTCATATTACTTGATGACTTGAGAGTTCAAAGGCTTGAACACCTTGTGAGATATGATAAATTTATGATGATGACATTTATTGGGTCCTTGGACCCCACCTGACTGATATGCCTGTGCAAATAGGGCTGGTCCAGTCTTGGGAGGAGCACCCGAATTCATTACGGGCCGTACGGGAGTGATAAGGATACCGGGATGTTTGGCATTGCATCACTACTTCTTGATTATGGTCATCATACTTCCTGTATTGTGTGAACTGATATATGAACCAATTCTTGAGCTATATACTTGAGCATGACCTGAGTTTTACTATCACTGTATCAAGCTACTATTCTGAGATCTGGAATTGCCTCTTTGATATTCGTTCTATCCTTGTCTTAGAGAGATAAGGACACCAAGATGTTTGGCATTGCATCACTATCTCCTGATTATGATCATCCTATTACCTGTCCTGTGTGAATATTTATATGATTCCGAACCTGAGCCTTAATATGAATTTCTGAGTATGCCTATGTTTTCATACTACTGTTATACATTCACTGACATGTTATCTTGGTTATCTGACCCTGTTCTTGATACCATTCATGTTCTTACCTAAATTATCATGTGTTCCTGATCCTTTGATTTAAGGATTTGAATTCTACTGGGCTAGTTAGCTCACCCATCCTTCCCTTTTCAGGTAATCAAGACGAGGGAGAAGTATAAAATGGGCTATGTGCAGAGTGGACACCGATGACGAGTCAACCAACCATTTACTGCTTTAGTTGCCGTACTTGTAAAATGTTATGAGTAGTAGCTACTCATCCTTACTCCTCACTTAGTGTGTAATGAGGAGCTTTATGTAATAAGACTTCCGCAGACTACATTATAATGAATAAACGTTAATGTTATTACTTTGTGCCTGTTTTCTGTCATTTCCTGATAAATAGCCTTTTATTAGGACGTGACAATATCAACTCTTAAAATCCATTACATATTAACCTTAATTTGTTTTATGGTACTAGCAGTACTGTAAATTAGCTTTGTCGCACTTCCTCCTTCACCTTTCTATCATGCAGAGAGGGAGAACTTGGACATAACCTAATTAATTACTTTTGTGTTGAAACAATTGTGAAAAAAAGATTTTGCATGATTAATGTGTTGAAACAATTACGTATAAGAAGAAAATTTAGGATGATTCCTTGCATAATTTTAAGAAATAAGTTGAAGTTGAAAGGGATAAAGAGTAGGAAAAAATGTGGACAAGTTTGATTACCCTTTTTTTCTTTTTGTGATGGTCCTGTCCTTGATCTTTAATTATTGTTGGTGGAGCAAGGAAAGTTCCTGCAGCTAGCTTTTGCAATGTGGAGGCTTGCCCTCCATCCCATTTAGTGAAGGTCTCTTCCAGTTCGGAGCATTCTTGGGGTGGTCCATCCTCTATCATGACCTCCCATCAAAACCACAGATTTTGAAGTAGAGGAATTTAGGGAATCTCATGGTAGATTATCTATTGTGATTGACTTGCTTATTTGTTAATTGACATCAGGATGACATGACCTTTTATTTATTGTATGTAATGTATATTTTCTAACCATGCCTTTCATTGTCCATATGTGCAGGGAAATGAGTCTACTACTCAGCTTCTGTCCACTATCTCACTGCCTGAACAAGTATTTTTTTTTCCTTAATTTATGGAATTACAGTGTAATGAATGTGTAATTAGTGCTAAATTCTGACCTGTTATGGTCTTAGGTCTTAATGTACATATTGACATATTAAAGCAGTTTAAGTTGCTTTCTGTCAATAATAGTTTAATGTCTAGAAGTTTTATATGCATTTTGTAATAACATTTATATCTCTAATATATCAATTAAAAGATTGTTGACAATTTATGATAAATCTATTATTATTTTTCATTCCATCTATAATGCTCTAATGTTCGTAATACAGACAATTTGACTCAGAATTAATCCAAAGATGTCCATATCTCACTGACATGGAGGTTGAAAAAGAACGAGAAAAACCATTGGCTTCTTGGCTGAAATATCGTGTAAGTATTTTTACTACTCTTTCTCCTTGTTAGGCTAATGACAAATTCTGACTAGTGTGCTCTCCATATGTAGGTTGAAAATGGTTTTATTATTGATCAAAGAATTCGAGAGATCAGTTATGGCCCATCGAAAGTTGCACGTACATATCCCGTATTTATTGTGAATGGGTATAGATTTCACACTAGACAATATGGGCAGAATAAGTCAACAATGAATAGCGGGGTATGTGTGAAAGGAAGTACATATAATGAAAATGAATGTGATTATTATGGTATTATTGAGGAGATCTTAGAATTGCAATATCTCGGAGATGACAACCATATATTTTTGTTCAAGTGTCATTGGTTTGATCCTAATTCTGTTCGAAATGACACAACATATGTGATTGTCGATATCAGACATAAGTCTAAATTGAATACTTATGATCAATTCATTTTGGCCGCACAAGCCCAGCAGGTCTATTATACAAAGTATCCATCGTCTAGAAATAAAGAAAGAAATGATTGGTGGGCAGTTTGCAAGGTTAAGACAAGGCTTTTCCCAGATTATGAGTTGAATTTGACTGAAATAGTAGAGTTGGATGTGAATGCCGAATTCTTTCAATCAGACTTGGATGATGATGTAGAGTTGCCTGCTTCTAGTGATGAATCTGTGGAGGCACTGTCTTTATCTAAAGAGAATGAAGTGGAAGAAGTCGATCCAGAACAACCTGAAATACAGTTGGGGGACTCCGATGAGGAGGAATATATTAGTGATCAAAATGAATCTGATAATGAAGATGTAAATACTGAATTTGATATATCTCCAACATCTGAAGATGAAATGGAGAATGTTTGATTAATGGTAGACAATTTTACCTAAAATTTTAATACTCTGTAACTTTCTTTCTTCCACTATTTGATGAATATGCATGTATTTTATTACCAGTTGAAGATATGGTTCGAGGACGGCGTGAGACTTCTTCAGGTGGGAGGGGAGAGGGTAGTGGGAGGAGATTTACTTCCTTTTCTACACCTCTACCACCTCTGCACCGCTACCACCAGCAGTAGGTATGTATACTTTGATTTGTATGCATTGCGGTATTTATTTAATATAATTCTTTATGTCATCGTTGTAACTTATTCTTATTTTCACAGGACCTACGACCTCTGTACCGGTACCACCGACCTCTACACCGCTACCACCGACAGTAGGTTTGTATACTTTCATGTATAATGCATTGTAGTATTTGTTTAAAATAATTCTTTATGTTTTTGTGGTATCTTATTCTTATCCTTACAGGACCCACGACCTCTGCACCTTTACCACCGGCAGCAGGTAGATTGACGACCTCTGCACCGCTACTACCTGTAGCAGGTAAATATGTCATGTATAATGCACTGTAGTATTTGTTTAATCTAATTCTTTATGTTTTTGTGGTATATTATTCTTATCCTTACAGGACCCACGACCACTACAAGAAAATGCGGGATTTCCGACAGACACCATCCGTCGGAAATCCGACCGCAATCTGTCGGAAAAAGAGACTTTCGACAGCTTTCCGTCGAAAGCTCATCGAAAATAGTCCATCGGAAATATCTGGTCAGAAATTACCGACAGGACAAAATTCCGTCGAAAATCCATCGGAAATACCGACAGAATTATCTGTCGGAAATTGGGTCGGTAATGTCCGATGGAAAACGTCGGAAAAGGTTGTCGGAAATTTGGTCAGTATTTACCGACAGAAAATTGTCGGAAAGTCCGTCGGAATTTCAGTCGGTAAATTCTGACCACAAATCCGTCGGAAAATAATCCGTCAGCACTTTAGACAGAAATGCCGACGGGTGTTTTCCGTCGGTAATCTATATTTTCCGACGGACTACTACCCGTCAGAAATTCCGTCGGAAATTTCTTTAAATTTTTTTAAATAGAAAAATAACAATGATTTTTCAAACCTGCTACAATATTCATAAATTTCACAAATAATCACAATCAACATAAAATCATAAAATACAACAAAAATAAAATCATACACAATAATAAATATAAAAAATCAGGACAGATCTGTTGGATCGTCTGTTGTCCCTGCCTCGTGATCGTCAGGTGCTGGAGGTGGATCGTATATTAAAAAAATTAATATGAGAAATATTAATAACAATTAATATACATACATTATTTTTAAAAATTAAATTTAAAATATGTGATTATTTCTCAAGTTTAATTAGAAACTATTTTTAGATCTGTCGTTTCTTAGGTTTTTTTAGATCCGTCGTTTCAACGCCCAACACAATCTGAGAATGTAAATCGGATTCCGTCAGTTCGCACACATCACTTTCACCCACCCGGTCGTGTCGGAGTAAACGGCACGCCGATCGGATCCCTATTTGGGATTTTGGACCCCTGGGTTGTGCGTTTTGATCCTTTAGACTTGGGTTTTTTTAGATCCGCCATTTCAACGCCCAACCCAATCCGAGAATCCAAATCGGATTCCGTCAGTTCGCACACATCACTTTCACCCACCCGATCGTGTCGGAGCAAACGACACGCCGATCGGATCACTATTTGGGATTTTGGACCCCTGGGTTGTGTGTTTTGATCCTTTAGAGTTGGGTTTTTTTATATCCGTCATTTCAACGCCAAACCCAATCCGGGAATCCAAATCGGATTCCGTCAGTTTGCACACGTCAATTTAACCCACCCGGTCGTGTCGGAGCAAACGACACGCCGATCAGATCCCTATTTGGGATTTTGGAGTCCCGGGTTGTATGTTTTGACCCTTTAGACTCGGGTTTTTTTAGATCTGTCATTTCAACGCCCAACCCAATCCGGGAATCCAAATCGGATTTCGTCAGTTCGCACACGTCAATTTAACCCACCCGGTCGTGTCGGTGCAAACGACACGCCGATTAGATCCCTATTTGGTATTTTTGGACCCCCGAGTTGTGTGTTTTGACCCTTTAGACTTGGGTTTTTTTAGATCCGTCATTTCAATGCCCAACCCAATCCGGGAATCCAAATCGGATTCCGTCAGTTTGCACACGTCAATTTAACCCACCCAGTCGTGTGGGAGTGAACGGCACGCCGATCAGATCCCTATTTGGGATTTTAGACCCCCGGATTGTGTGTTTTGACCCTTTAGACTTGGGTTTTTTTTAGATCCGTCATTTCAACGCCCAACCCAATGTGGGAATCTAAATCGGATTCCGTCAGTTCGCACACGTCAATTTAACCCACCCGGTCGTGTCGGAGCGAACGACACGTCGATCAGATCGCTATTTGGGATTTTAGACCTCCGGGTTGTGTGTTTTGGCCCTTTAGACTTGGGTTTTTTTTAGATCAGTCATTTCAAAGCCCAACACAATCTGAGAATCCAAATCGGATTCCGTCAGTTTGCACAAGTCAATTTAACCCACCCGGTCGTGTCGGAGTGAATGGCACACCGATCAGATCCCTATTTGGAATTTTGGACCCCCGAGTTATGTGTTTTGACCCTTTAGACTTGGATTTTTTTTAGATCAACGCCCAACCCAATCCAGGAATCTAAATCGGATTCCGTCAGTTCGCACACATCAATTTAACCCACCGGGTCGTGTCGGAGCGAACGGCACGCCGATCAGATCCCTATTTGGGTTTTGGGACCCCCGGGTTGTGTGTTTTGACCCTTTAGACTTGGTTTTTTTTAGATCCGTCATTTCAACGCCCAACCCAATCCGGGAATCCAAATCGGATTCCGTCAGTTCGCACACGTCAATTTAACCCACCCGGTCGTGTCGGAGTGAACGACACGCCGATCAGATCCCTATTTAGGATTTTGGACCCCCGGATTGTGTGTTTTGACCCTTTAGACTTGGGTTTTTTTTAGATCCGTCATTTCAATGCCCAACCCAATCCGGGAACCCAAATCGGATTCCGTCAGTTCACACATGCCAATTTAACCCACCCGGTCGTGTCGGAGTGAACGACACGCCGATCAGATCCCTATTTGGGATTTTGGACCCCGGGTTGTGTGTTTTGACCCTTTAGACTTGGGTTTTTTTTAGATCTGTCATTTGAATGCCCTTTACACTTCTGTTAGGTTAATTAATTTAGATTTCTTTTTTTCCCTTTTGACATTCTTTAGTGGTTTTATTTCATTCAAAGTATATGAAATTAATAGTAATACTGACTTGATGGGCTGGCTGTGAGGGGCATACTCCCTGCATGGCTGAGATCAACTACTGAACTATATCGCCGAAGTGCGTCCGTAGCTCTTCCCGAATGAGGGTTCTAATCTCCTCTACACCACTGACGGGCGGCGCAGCAGATGAACTCGCGTATGTCGGAGGAGCGACTGAACTCGCATATGAGGACAACACTGGAGTAGTATCCAGGATGTCCCCAAAGCCGTACACTCGACCCTTCCTCGGCCCTCCCGCTGCGTCGACCCAAGCCTCCGGATCCAAGTCTGGTTGGGGAGTGCCCTCTACATAGCGATCCGCCATCGTCCTGTCATAGGTCTCCTGCAGAACAAATTAAAACTAAATTATTGAAAACAAATTATTTTAATATCTTAATTGAATTTAAAATTTATAGCGTGACTTACAGCAATCGTGCGAGCACTCTCGCTGACATAGTCATCCGTCCCCTTCCGCTTATGAGTCCGATCAAATAACTCGTGAAAAGTAGGGGCACGCTCGAGCTCGTGATGCTTACAATTCAACAAAATTAGTTAGTTTCACAATAATAATCAATGTATTAATCAATTGAACAATAATATGCTTACCAATTTTTGGCTGTGGGTCGCATAAGATACGGATCCACTGGTCCTGGAATATGTGCGTGGACCAGCGTCATAATATAGCGGGAAGCAGAACCCAGCCGCACGTTGCATGGATCCCTTGAGAAGTAAGGATGAGTACGGCTAAAATGAGCCCAAGCTTCACCATCGGCAGGATGACTCATTTCACCATCGTCACGACGGACTCTTTTCGCATGCCAAGTCATGTGTCCAGCTGTCTTCGGGGACATGAACAACCACTGTAATCTAGGTGTGATCGGAAAGTACCGCAATGACTTATATGGAACATCCTTCTGCTTTGACTTGTCCCCTCTCTTAGGCTTGAATCTATCATGCTTACAAATACAACATGATGTCTTATCTGCATCATCTTTGTAGTACAACATACAGTGATTCGGACATGCATCAATTTTCATAAAACCAAGCTCCAGATCATTCACCATCTTCTTCGCACGGTAAAAATCAGTAGGTAACCTCTCTGATTGAGGAAGCATACTCTTGACGAGTAAGAGAAGCCGATCAAAACAACTCTCGCTCATATGAAATTCAGATTTCAAATTCAGTAGCTACGACACTGCAGACAACCGTGTATGCTTCTCACAACCATCCCATAATGGCTCATCAGCATCTCGAAGTAACTGATAAAATCTTTGAGCTGTATCATTCGGCACTTCTTCATTTGTTTGATCTTCATGAATATTGAACTCTGGACCAGCAGCATCGACAACCATGTCTACGTACGTACTTGTGGAGGCAAAGTAATTAGCTGGTGCAGACGACTGAATATTCAACTCACCATGAGACGACCATAACTCATAATGGGCAACAAATCCTCTCGTATACAAATGATGCTGCACATCCCATGTCGATATCCACTTTCTGTTCTTACAAGTCGAACACGGACATCTAATGTTACCCATCGGATCAACTGCTACTGATGAATTACTCAATGCAAACTGAATGAAACTGTCAACTCCGTCTTTAAACTCCTCTGTCACAACTCCATTCACTATTCCACGGTACATCCATGATCGATTCTCATAAGACATTTTTCCTACACAGATTAAATGTCATGTCACGAGTTAAAATCCAACACACCCTCACATCGTTTGAGTAAGTCAAAATGAATAGGTAGGATATATTATTTAGATTATCACTTTTTACCCATCTGTGAATATTTGATCGCACTCAGATGACCATTTACTATATGTTTGTATTATTTGCTGAAAATTTCGACAGCATCTCCCCATACCTCTCCGATATACCAAAAATATTTATTGATTAAGATATTTTCTTAAACACTTACTAATAAGTGGTTAAAAAAATATTCTAAATCAATAAAGGTATATCAGAGAGGATTGAGTAGACGCACCTAAAATTTTCAACAAATAATATAAACACATATTAAATGACCACCTAACTGCGATCAAATATTCACAGACTGTCCAAAACGGGACAATTCAAGACTTTGAGTTAGATATACACATTCTCATCATTGAAAATAAGACTCGTGCACATCAATCCCAACGTCTTGAACGGGAAGGTTCATTGACACGGGCTTAACACACTCTCGTGAGGTGTTTGCAGTGATAAATTGCTATACATGCATATATCAAATTTAAAACCCACATAAATATGAAAGGAATATGAAAACAAAATCATACATGTGAACAAGTGCAATAATAATCCAAATTCACACATACATGTACATGAATTACATTAATGTAAGAACTGCAATACTAATCAAGTGTAATATAATTACATATAAACAAGTGCAATAATAAGTAAATATATTAAAATAAGAAGTGTAATACTAATCATTAAACTGAAAGTGAACAATTAAGCGTAAACTAAACTAATGTCTAGAAGGAAGAGTTTGTACTATTTTTTTTCTTCCTAAATTGGGATGTATACCTTATTGGTGTTTGTATTTGGCTTCTTTACAAACGCCTATCCCATGGCTAATAAGTGGTGTACGTAATCTGCTGCATTCTCTCTCTTGATGGTTATTGCACATGTTATTACACTAGATAAATCCTTTGCACATGTACATATGACATCTTTTATGTCATTGCCCATGCACATATATCTATTGAGCCATCGGCTATGAATGATAATAGAGAACCAGATGTCTTCTTCAACAAAGAGGGGTCTATCTTTCTCTTGTTCCTTCTAGTTCACAATAGTTGCGTGCACAACACAAGGCTAGTCTCCTTTTCCTAAAATCAAGATGCATTGACTTTACTCTCTCGTGCAAATTATAGATATTATACTCCTATACATCTCGCACTATGACATGGACATTCGGTTCTTGAGATGCGAACTCCGCCTTATCATTAGATTCTCCTTCCTCTTGTCTAGTAATCAAACAATCTCTTATTTGCTCTAATCTATCTCAAGTGTTCGGTCATCCTAATGTTGACCTCATGTGAAATGTTTGGATAACTAAACATTTTTTTGTATCCAGGACAGGGAGGGGGACAGGGAGGGGGAGGAGGCTGGTGGGAGTGGGAGACGGGGTGTGGTTCGCCGGGACAGGGAGGGGGAGAGGAGTGACCTGGATGGGCGGAGGCGGAGGCCGGCGGCGCGGGGTAGCGGCGGCGAGAAGCTGGGGCGACGGCGGGCCGGGGTTGCGACGGCCGACGGCGCGGGGTAGCGGCGGCGGGAAGCTGGGGCGGCAGTGGGCCGGGGTGGCGACTACCGGTGGCACTGCAGGTGGCGAGGGGGAGAGGGAGAGGAAGAGATAGAGAGAGAGAGAGAGAGAGAGAGAGAGAGAGAGAGAGAGAGAGAGAGAGAGAGAGAGAGAGAGAGAGAGAGAGAGAGAGAGAGAGAGAGAGAGAGAGAGAGAGAGAGAGAGAGAGAGAGAGAGAGAGAGAGAGAGAGAGGAGAGAGGGAGAGAGAATGGGTTTCGCGGGGATGGGGGGGGGAGGGAAATTGCGGGATTTTCGACGGATATTCCGACGGATATATTTCCGTCAGAATATCTGTTGGTAACTGCATAGTGCCAATGAAATGTTCGGACAGATATTCATCCGTCGGTATTACCGACGAATATTACCGACGGAAATACATCCGTCGGAATATCCATCAGTAGTTCCGACGGAACTTATCCGTCGGAAATATCCGTCGGAAAAACTACTTTTTCTTGTAGTGGACCTCTGCACCTTTACCACTGACAGCAGGTAGATTGACGGCCTCTGCATCTCCATCACACATGGCGAGTGGATCTACACCTCCTCCATCTGAGCCAGGTATGTTCATTTACATTTATAATTTTTTTTAATAGTTTGTTTTATTTATACTATTTAATTCGTATAGTACATGCTGATGACGAGACAAGTCATCACGAGGGGGAGGGCAGTTATAATGAGACGTGCGGGCAGTGTGGATAAATGAAGGGTATGTAATGCATTATTTTTGTTATCTATTCGTCATTGTGGTATTAATATTTTCAATTTTAGGAATAAAATAGAGCCAGCCCAAGCATCACAATTTATTACAAAGACAATTCAAGCACATTTTCCAGGCCCCATCCATCGCTTTTCTGATTTTCCGATGGATGTTCAGGATTTATTGTTCTCTATGCTCTTGGTATGTATCTTATTTTATCATATTAAGTCATTTTCAATTCTTATTTTAACACACTTATTGTTATGTAACATATAATTTATTTTTTGTTAATATGTAGAGGAATCATCGATTCACAGAGCATTCAGATGAGTTACGTGCTAGATCTGCATGGACAACTACTGCAAGAGCAAATTTCAAACATCTTATGTACAATGTCCGAAAAAATGCAGAAAGAGCATGTGCAAGTATAGATAAGAACCAATGGAAGGAGCATGGACCTGTGTGGATGAGAAAGGAGTATTGGACGGAGCTGTGCGACATTTGGGGAGCGGGGAAATGGAATGAAAATTCAAGCAAAGCAAAGCAAAACAGAGCAGCGCATCCTGAAGCGAATGTACACACGAGTGGCTCTATCTCCTTTGCAACGCATAAAGCGAGATTAGTAAGTACACTTCAACATTTGTGAATTTTTTTAATCTAATAATAAACTGTGATTTATTTGAAAAACAGGAAGTACAGCTCAAGCGGCCACCTCAATTTCAAGAACTTTTTGATGAAACTCATAAGAAGAAAGGGACAAATGATTACATTAGTGAGAAAGCTCGGGAGGTAGCGGTAAGTGTATACACTAATAGTTTTCATTTAAAATTAAACTGTAGAATAAATTTTTTTTTTTACAGGAGTCATATAGTAGAGGAATGGATGAGAGGTATGGGGATGACATTCAGTGTCCAGAGTTGGATCCTGACCATTTGGGTTGCAGCATTTGGGGCACCCAAGAAAGGCCATGTCTATGGTTTTGGACATAGCTTGGGCACGACCAGGGTGATATCATCATGCTCGAGTTCGGTCTCACATGCGACCTCTCCATGTACCACACCAGCAGCCCCAGGTGGTTCTTCCAGTGCCGCCCCGACCATGACTCCGGATATGTTTAGGACGATCATCAACGAGACCGTCTCTCAAAATATTTCAACCATCGTCTCTCAGACTGTCTCCCAGATGCTCGCAGAATTGGGAATTCCTGGTAATAGAGCACCTCCTGCACAGCAGCCTCTGGTAAGTATTTTATTTGATTGATTTTCTATTTGTTATCTCTAAATATCATCTTACAAAATATAAGAATTTAGATTGAGGAGGTGAAAATATCATTTTCTTAACTCTATGAACTTGGGTTTGAGGGTCCAAAATTGAAAAGAAAGGTCCAATCAATCTATCGATTGTTCCAACATGACATGGGGGTGAAAGTAACCCGTAAAAACTGACAGAGTTCAAATTGAACTCCAAATTTGAGCTCAATGCTGAAATTTACATTTCTTAAAAACAACTAACTTAATCGGGTTTAAGAGGGTCAAAAATAAAAAAATAGATCCGATTAATTTGTCAATGACTCCAACACAACCGGGAAGGTGAGAGTGACTTATAGAAACTGACGAAGTCCAAATTGGACTCCCGATATGGCTTGGGCAAACAATTTTGTATTTTCTTAACTATTTTAGTTTCAAATCTATGAACTTGGGTTTGAGGGTCCGAAATTGAAAAGAGAGGTCTAATCAATCTATCGATTGTTCCAACACGACATGGGAGATGAAAGTAACCCGTAGAAACTGACGGAGTTCAAATTGGACTCCAAATTTAAGCTTGATGCCCAAATTTACATTTCCTAAAAAGAACTAACTTAGTCGGGTTTAAGGGGGTCAAAAATAAAAAAATAGGTCCAATTAATTTGTCAATGACTCCAACACGACCGGAAAGGTGAGAATGACTTGTAGAAACTGACGGAGTCCAAATTGGACTCCCGATATGGCCTGGACAAATAATTTTACATTTTATTAACTACTTTAGTTTCAAATCTATGAACTTGAGTTTGAGAGTCCAAAATTGAAAAGAAAGGTCCAATCAATCTATCAATTGTTCCAACACGACGTGGGGGTGAAAGTAACACATAGAAACTGACGGAGTTCAAATTGGACTCCAAATTTGAGCTCGATGCTCAAATTTACATTTCCTAAAAAGAACTAACTTAATCGAGTTTAAGAGGGTCAAAAATAAAAAAAATATGTCCAATTAATTTGTCAATGACTCTAACACGATCGGGAAGGTGAGAGTGACTTGTAGAAACTGACGGAGTCCAAATTGGACTACCGACTTGAGCAAAACATTTAAAATTGTCATTCGTCAATTTCAGTTAAATGAAAACATCTTGCTTTTAATTTTCAAAAAAAATTTATTTCTTTATTAAGTATTTGATTTTAATTTTTTTAAATGATATATAGGATCATCCGTCGCGAGATGTTGGACGAGACGACGATCAGGATGACACATACACTACAAGAAATAAGACATATGTCAGCGGCTTATAACCGTTGACAAAAAATGAATAGTCGTTGACATAAATTTATGTTAACGGCCTTAAAATCGTTGATAAAGTCGTTGACAAATTTGTTGTCGACTAATATTTGTCAGCGGCTACCATTAATCGTTGACATATGTAATATACGTCAGCGGTGGGGTGTTGCTGATATATTAATAATATGTCAGCGGCTACACTCAGCCACTGACATATATATATATATATATATATATATATATATAAATAAATAAAAACTTCTCCTCTCCTCCTCCGCCCCTGCAAACCGTCTTCCCCCATCCTCTCCTTCGTCGTCGCCCCCGGCACCGGCGCAAGCATCCGCGTCGGCCTGTCGTCATTCTCCACCAACCTCACAGTGGCCGACCCGCGCTCGGCCTTGGGCAGGGAGACGGTGAGGACGTCATTCTCCAGAGCGGTCGTCGTCTCATCCAGATCGGAATTATCCGGCATGCGGTACCTCCCCACTCTGCTGCGCATTGAACTCGAAGCTGATCATGAGCATCCAGTCGTCCACCTCCACCTGGATGGGTAGTAGTGGTTTCGATCCAGCCCGAGTTGGTAGGCCGCTGGAAGGGAAGGAGATGCGGCAGCGGGCGGGGATGGAGGAGGCAGTGAGAAGGGATCAGATCCCACAGAGGCGTCCATGCCTTCGAGGTGGAAGGGATCGTCCCCGGGGCCTGGATTCGACGGAGACGACATCTTTGCGGATGCATGCACACAGATGGATCAGAAGGCAATGCGGAAGAATTGGAGGAAAGGAGGTGTCAAGAGTATCCATGCTTACATGTGGTGTGCACTTGAAGCAGAACCAGATACGCCGCCTCCCCTCGCGTGCAGTAGCCGCCGGCATCTGAGAACTTATAATTGTGCCGCTCCTCAATCGAAGTCCTCCCACTCGAAGGTCGGCCGCCGCCGGTAGATACCCTTCCCCTCTGCCTGCCCCTGACGCAGCATCTGTCTGCCGCTGGCCTCTGTTCATGGACTTGTCCGCCTTCGCCTTCTTGGCTGTCAAACTTGCAGTACTAGTTCGTGGACTTGCTGAGGAACAAGTCCATGGACGTCACACCGCCTGCAACATCACAGAGAAGGAAGAATCGCCATCAGATCGGAGACAAGACCACAGCCAGTGCCAGAGGAAAGTCACCTCCGCTTTCATGAACGCAAGCATTTGTTAGTAAAACTTTAACTACGAACAAAGTCTCTCAGAAATAAGGATCCATGGACAGTGTGGATAGAATGTCAAATCAGGGAGGTCATGCATGACCGATCCGATTCTAGCGCCAATAACACATGACAGCTCCGTATAGAGTTATAAGAGGACTCAATGCTGCCAACAACAAACAATCTGGCGCCAAGAACACTTCTAAAGGTGCATCAGAAAAAGGAACCAAAAACGCATCTGAAGAGTCTTCACTGCATGACTGATCTAACTCTTTCAGCCGGCACCCGACCGGCGATCATAAAGAAAGAGGAGGAGATCCAGAACTTTACCCAAGGGGAGGAAGTTAGATGTCACGAACTTCAGCAACGGTTTCACCCAGCTCAGCAAGCTCTCACCGGCAGATGCCCCACTGAGCTCCCCGTCGCCGCCACTGACCTGGAACGCCATCCACCCACTCCAATTCGCATCAAAACACCCAGAAAGAACGACCAACAAGAACACTCCCCCCCCCCCCCCCCAACACACGGAATGCCCGTACCTCATAAGCCCCTCCGACGGCTCTAACGACCAGCGGGATCTGGCGGGGAGATCCCGGATGCGAGGCAGCAGGCGGAGCGGAGGGCCGGAGAGACGGGCGCCATATGCCTCGGGAGGGGTGATCCTCGGCCTGGAGGAGGAGATCCCCGCGGCGGGCGGCCTCAGGGCGAGGGTGCGGAGGGCTACGGACGCCATCGCGGCCAGCGACGGCGTGGAGGAGGTGACGGATCAGACCGCCGGCAGGAGCGGGGGATCCAAACTCACCTGAAATAGCGATATCATAGCCAAAGATCAGACCGCCAGTGGCGGTGACGATGCAGGTCAGCATGACGAACCCGGATCCGCGTCCTGTAGGCTTGTATCCCCCTCGAAACGCCACAAGGAAGGAGGAGTGAGAGGGGTGGAGATCACGGTGATGGGTGCAAGGGACAGAGAAGGGGGGGAGGCGGCGGGGGAAAAGGGATTATCTATCAGCGGCTCGTATGAGTTGATGACAAATAAAATCTTTATCAACGGTTACTAGACAACTGTTGACAAATGATAATTTTTGGAAAAAAATAGTTATTTTTATTATTTTATTAATTATTTGTCAACAGTTTCTTAAGCCGATGACAGATAGAACATTTGTCAACGGCTACAAAACACTCGTTGACAAATGCTAAATTTGAGAAATAACTTGTTATTTTTTTTTTTATTTTTATGTTATTAATTATTTGTCAATGGCATGACAAAGCTGATGACAAATATAGCATTTGTCAACGGCTACAAAATACCCTATGACATATGGTTGATTTTTGTCAACGGCTTTGATATGCCGTTGACAAATGATAATATATGTCAACGGCTGTCTTTAGCCGTCGACAAATGATGTATTTGTCAACACTTTTTTGAAGCCGCTGACAAATAGTTGATATGTCAACAGTTAATACTAGCCGTTGACATATATTCATTGACAAATGTTCCTTTCCTTGTAGTGATATGCAGAGGATTTGTGATTTCATTTTAGTTGTGTGCATGTTGTCATTTCATTATAGAGATATGATTACTTTGTGTGTTTGTATTTTAGGTGATGAATTTGAGATTCGTGGAGATTGTGGTTTGTGTAGTTGATTTATTGTGGTTTTATGGTATTGTTATTTATCAGGTGATTTATAGTCATTTATGAATTTTTAAAAAATATATATATTGTAAAATTAGCTACCGAATAGCGGCGGATAGATTTCCGTCGCGAATCGGTCGCTGACTTTGGTCGCTACGACGGAACTTGTTGGGTCGCTAGGCCGGTCGCTACACTAGAGACCGATATAGAGACCAATGCAATCGGTCGCTGTCAGCGACTGAAACAATGACCAATTATCGATTGCTGTGAGCGACCGTCCTGCGACCACGGCGGGCGGTCTCTATTTGCGACCGAACATGCGACCGACCTTTTTTGGTCGCTATCAGAGACAGATTCTGCGACCGATAACTATCGGTCGCTGTATAGCAACTATTATATAGCGATCGAAATATTCGGTCGCAAATCGGTGTCTGTTCGGTCGTAGACGCTCCCAGCGACCGAACAGAGACCGAATAGAGACCGAACTAGTCGGTCGCTATTTGCGCTTTTTCTTGTAGTGATGGGAGAAGAAGATAGGAATCAGTTTTTAAAGTAGAACAAGATTGTTCTTCTCCCAACAAGAATAAGTGTACCATAACTGGAAGAAAAATAGAAGAATTACATGTATACAAACTTGTCGAATTATCAAGAATTCCTTGTCATGTGTGGAGGATAGAACTGAATTAGTGGGAGATGAATCCTACCTTGCTAAACATGTGAACTTGCACGTGATCTTGATGAAAGAGCCTAACCCAATAAAAGAAAACTCCTTCCCAAAGTAAATAACTTGCTAGCAACGACAGTAGCTTCAACAGCAAGTTGACTCCAAGGTAGAAGTAGCTATAGTTGCAGTGAGAGCAGAAACCGAAATAGTTGCAGAAGCTATGAAGCCAGGAACTTCAGCAGCACTTCTAGCAGCAAGAAGTAGGGAAGACAAGAACAAGGCTAGAACAAAGGGTGTGGAAAGGTACGTATGAGGGAAGATGAGTGGCTTTTATAATCCATCGTCCAATCCATGCATGGTGACACCTCCATGTGCAGGTGTAAACAGTAAAACCCCTTGGTTTTTACTGTTTACACATGGCCCATGCTCCCAACCTCACACCTACACCTCAGTCACCAACGTGTAAGAGGTTTAACCCACCATGACATGAGCTTGAATCACCCAAGATACGTCATCCTGTAAAATCCCATAAATAGTTTACGTAATTGAGCCATAAATCAACTGACCCAATAATCCTTATGCAAATGTATCCAAATGATATTCATTTGTGCTAAAATTTCACCATAGGCTAATGTGATGGTTTTACAAATTATGGCAATTTTAGTTTAATTTTTAGAATTTATTTTACAGTAGGTGAAAAATCACCCGAAAAATGGTCGCGTCGACTTAATCTCAAAATCCGAATGTAAAAAAATTAAGATATTTACATTTCTGATATCTCCACATTTTTCTAGAAATTATGGTGTTCTCAGATTTCATTTTCGTTACAGTTTTTCAGTGTCGTCCTGTGAGAGCGCGCACGTCCGAATACGACACTGGGGTAACATTCATTAATGTTAAACATTTCCGAATATTAATTAATTCAATCTAAGAATAATGGTTAAGTCCAATAGCCTTATTTTTCAAGTTTTACAACAAATAACGATTTTCGGGGTGTTGCATGTACATTGAAGGTGGTGGATAGCCCCAGTTGCATAAGTTGTTGGCATGAGCAATGAAGACAAAAATCTTCTCCCAATCCTTAAGCTTTGAGAGATGGAGAGAAATTCAAAAACCCCTTAAAGGGGTGGACTTTTAAGTGTTACTCCCTAGCTCTCCTGACTACTTTTGGATGACGAATAAGTTGTAGAAGATGTTGACTATGGGGATAATTCCCAAATCATCACAACTGATGTAAAAGTAGTAGAGAAGTCACTAGGATTTGGATGAGAGTGGCCTCAGAGTAATCTCTTAGGCCCTTAGAAGTCGACTGGTGATAGATGGAACCAAAAGATGGAAGCCCAATGACAAATGCTTGAGGGGGAAGTGTAAAGTAGCCTATCAAGGATGTGTATATGGATTGGTCATCATAGGGATCGAAAGAGGTAGTCGAATGTGTAAGGAATATGGTAAACCTCATGTAGGTCTTCCACGATGTGGTACGCCACAAATTAAGGAGGTGACTAGAGGAGGTAGGAAGGTGCTCCTATGACCCTAGAAGTCCTCGAAGCCTTTGACAAAGTAGTCAAGGAAGACTCCAACTTGCTCTATCTACTCCTCCTTGCCACCCTAGAGATCAATAAGCGTGGAAGTCATACCCAATATGGATGCACCCACAAGTGGCCAAAAGGCACATGACTGATTGACAAAGTCATTGTAATGTGGGGATGATTGTGTTTGACGGACGCACTTAGAGCCCCAATTTAAAGGTACTCGAAGGTAGGCTGCATAGCCCTTGTGCCCTTGATGTCTGTCCCCATAATCCTGTATTGTTGTGATCCATGGGAAGCAATCTTCTGTTAATTGACACGTCGCCCCCACCCCTTGACCTCCAATCAATGTGACGACCCACGTTAGGCAATCATCCTTGCCCCTAGCCAACAGTTGCCTATGATCATGGCTCCTCAATGTGCACCATTGTTCAGTCTTCTACTAAAATGGATGAAATTCCAGTAGTGCTTGACCATTGATTGACTATAGGCCAAATCGTGTTGAGTGAATTGAAACCTACTAATGACTAGGCCTAAGCTCTAGGCTTCCATATTCCTTCCAAGCACCAAATGTTCAAGCTCGGGGGGGGGGGGGGGGGGGGGACTAGAACCCAATTACTCACACCAGACCCATTGGAGAGAGAGAATAGTGGTCATACTTCATTGGAGCTCAATTCCCTACAGTAGGCCTATTGAGAAGGGAAATATGGGCACTCCACCAGAGCTCAATTCACCGAGCCCATGGGGCCCTTGAAATTTGGCCAAAGTGGGTGGGGCATCCCAATTGGGCCTCTCGTCCTCGAGCGATTCACTAGTCGCTAAAGAGCGAGTTCTTAGAGCCATAAGATTAGCAAGCTATCAAGGCCACGACAAGGCTTGCCTTTGCGACTCTAAAGTACGGAAAAAGAACACTAGACAGAAATACCCCTACGATTCTAGAGTATGGTAATAGTGTTATAGCACGCCCTATGCCTAGTAACCTAGGTTATATAACCATGAGCACTTCATCTTTGCAAGAGCTTTGAATGGCCCCCTAAACCCATGGGGCATGTGGAGGTGAGGAGATGGCTAGAACAATAGGAATCCTTGACTTATGCTTACAAGAAGGAACAACTAGGACTGAATGAGGTAAACTTTTATGGAATATTTACATCTACACATAGGAGCATCGATGTGACTCCCTTCTCATTTTCTAACTGCTCCCCTTCTTCACCGTTTCTAACCTGATCATCAGAGGATTTTTCTCGGGACAACACTTGGTGCCTCCTAATTGCTCTTTGTTTGTAGGTCATAGCAATGCTTCCTTCCTAAAAAAAAAAAAACTGAAAGTCTATAAGAATCGGACAATCCAACTCACAGAACCACTTTTCGACATCTACAGCAGCATTTTCAAAATTTTATTGGATTTTGGAATCATATAAATAGAATTAGTCGATGTGACAGCTAAAATTTTCTTAATTTGGTTTATAGTCTCTACCCACCCGAAAGGATAAGAGATCGTTTGACGTTACAACTTATTATATTATATTATATTTTTGGTTTATCATAAAATAAGCTATTTTATTTTTTTTAATATATATACTAATTCTAGAACTGATGATTTTAAGATAGAAAAATTACATCATTTTACAATGACGCAAACACCAGCTAGAAAATTTTCAAGATATTATGTCTAGATAATTTAAAGATATATAATCCTTGTATATTCTATTTTCTTATTTCTTAAAAATGGGTTATACTCGTCTTCTTGTTCCAATTAATCATATTTTTAAGTATGATCTAATGTGAAAGAATTCTTGTACATTTTTTATAATATTTCATAATTTTTAAAATAACGAAGATATTACATAAACGTCCAAGCTGTATTTGAGGTGACAGAAGAAGAAGGCGAATAAGTAGAAAGAGAGAAGGGGAAAAACGTGAACATCCTTCTAAACCACACTGGCATGCTTTGATCTGTCTAAATGCAAAGGCGCCATATATACCCATACAATGAATTATAATCTCTAAACATGAAACTTCCTCTTTCTCCAATTTGGCCTCAAATTATTTTAATTTTTTTTAACAGACACACGATAATTTGCTCCTATTAATTAGAATTAAGAGGACTAGCTATTACGATTTTATTAAAATAAAAAATTAATTTTTCCAGCATTGAAAAGAAGGGAAATTGAAGGAAACTGATGCCCAAAAAGGACTCCTTAGTACTGTAGCATATGTTGACGGACGCTGATATTAAAAAATAGATGAAAAATACTTACTATATATATGTAAAATAAATAGTAAATATTATTCGACTTTTTATTTGATTGGTTGAATATCAAGCCCCACATCTAGTTGATATATGAGGTCCGATCGATATATGAGATCTGGCGCCCAACTAATCAAATTGGGGATCGAGTAACTTTTCTACCTTTTTCATTGGTAGAAAAGTTTTCTCAAAATAGATAATTCTAATAGTCATTCAAATTCATATGGACAAAATTACGATTATTCTCTATTTTATTGAATGCTGTTGAAAAAATTCTCCATTTTTTTTCTTCCCAAGCCATGTCCAGTACTGTTGCACCGACGAGAGCGTTTGGGCGACTGCATCAACACCATCTGATATAGGCCATTCAACATTATTCAGGAAATCACTCAATATAAACATATACTTTTCGATCCCCACCCAAAAAAACAAAGTACTCGTTGCACCACCCGACGACATAACTTGTGAAACTTTATGAACAGTTGTTGTGGAGGGAAGAGAATCTATACATACATACGGAGACTCTGTGGTCTTCCGCTATACTCACTCTCTCTCATCTACCTCTCTATCTACCTTTCTCTTCCACATCCTTCCCATACTCCACCCAGCATACAACCTCCGTCATTTATTGCTTGCTGTCTAGGGCACATGACTCCCCCGCCCACCCCCTCCAACACTGGACACTGGACAGGCCATGCATCCCTTCCACCACCACCACCACCACCACCACCACCACCACCACCACCGTCCGCCCGTACCGAATAAATGAAAGTGAGAACTTACATGTTTGATACGACGCTATACTACTAGCTACTTCGACCTAGGAGTAAACTTGCCTGCAGAGATATACCTGAAATAAAACCAGCCGGATCTGGACGATGGCTTAGCGGCTGCAGTAGTTCGAACGCGGGTTTATCAGATCCCCTTGATCGTGAAGGTTTTTAAGACCCCTTGATCACGTGTGAAGGTTTTAAGAGCCCATATTTTCCGGTGGGACGCAAACAAATGGCTAAGCAGTGGACCACCGAGGGATTAAATGCGAAGACGATAGTGGCAAAATCCCGCCCCGCGTGGGTTAAGTCAAATGGGCAGGTAACCCCTGCAGGGCAGACTGGGCAGTGGTCCAGTGGTCGCCACTGGGATCTCTCATGGACAGATATATATATGGTACGTACAATATGGCCGGTTCAGTAATACGCTGCTTAGCCGTGGCCGTGGGGGAGGAGCCTACGCTGCTGCGTAGTTTGGGGGCCGGGACTGCCCATCTTTTTGGAGGCCAGTTCTATGAGAATGAATGAAGTGAACCGCCACCCACCATCAGCATGGATGTGGCATGGCCGCGTTAAATGAGAGAAGTTGGGAATGCATGCCCATGGCCTACAATTCAATAATATTCCTCCATGAATTAATGCTCACGACTATGCTCCCCCTGTTCCTCAGCCACCTGGAGCCCCCAACAGGCTCTCCCCCATCTTATATATGGTCCCATATTAAGACCGAAGAATCTGAAACTTACGCACAACGCATAGCTAGGCGAACCCACCTGCAGTGCCGATACGGTCGAGAGCCGTGCTGCGGCGCCAATGGAGGTGGGGGAGTTCTCGCGTACCCACAAGAGCTCTACACAGTAACGAGTGTTCAGGTGTGTGCAGTGAGGGCACATGCACACACACACACACACACACACATATATATATATATATATATATATATATATATATATATATATATATAGAGAGAGAGAGAGAGAGAGAGAGAGAGAGAGAGAGAGAGAGAGAGAGAGACCCATCTCCCCGCCACGTACTGCATGCTGCACTGGTCCACCGCCAGCGATATGAACGGTAGAAGGCCCGTGGATAAGCTACCACGCCCCCACCACCCGTCGATCACCTTGTCGAGGTTACATGTGCAACAATGACTGGCCCATTGTTTCGTTTCAACGAGAGCACGCAGGGGAAACGAATAGTTTTGTGGATGGTAAAGCTTAGGCCATTTCGAGCCTACCCTCGCTTCAATTGAAAAAACGTACTTGAAAAGGTTTTAATTCTCAATGTTTACATGTCTGCTTCTTAAATAATGGAGGGTTTTTTTTTTTTTTGGCTCGTCGCCATATTCCCACCTTCTTCGAGTAATCGAGTTACCATTTTGCACCAATTATAGCGACGTCTCATATCGCTGAGTCGGAGAAATAATGAAACCCTCACTGGCTTTGCCAGTTGTAAGAACGAAACACCTGGACGTACGTAGGGGCTCCCCATGAACCCACGCGCGAGACTATTCTCTTCCTTCTTGCATCTGTGAGATGTGGGAATTAAGCCAAAGACTTCTCCTATACGAGGGAGATTTAGTGGCGCCGAACCAATGGCTCGTTAGGTTTGCCAGTGCTTTCCTAATTTTTCCCTTTTGTTTGACAATAGTTCGCTTGTGTTTTCAAGTTGGCAGATTAGGTTAGATCAAATTGGTCGTCCAACTTTGAAAGATCCTAGCTTTATATAAATCCAGATTCCTAACTGCATCCATAGTACTGTAATATGAACTAGAGCTAGCCCATAGGTTTTAATTAACGCCCGAACATGGATCGATTTAAGTTTGATTGATGCGAATTCCTCCACAAATTTAAAGCCGGCCGGGACAATGCAAAACGTGCATAGAAGCTAATTTCAACTGCAAATTAGAAAGCCGGATCCATACGAAAGACCAAACGGCCCGATCTATTAGGCGGTGCATGCATGTCACAAGAAAACAGGTGTTTGGGGGGGAATGCATGGACAGCGATAGCTGCACATGGCCTCCTGATGACGAGCGAGACATGAACCTGAAATTAAAATGGCATACGAATAATTAAGAGAAGCATATATATCCGGATGCTTGTCAAGAAGTTTTGTCATGCATGTGAAGTAATCCCGTTGGGATCCGTCAAGTACGTACGGGCATTATTAGCAATAGCCCGAGTGCGAGAATCCGTTAATTTACTTCCTAATTATATATATGAAGTGATTAATATTCCTCGGGCTGTTATAAGTAGCTAGAAGAAGTGCTAGCTGGTTGTAGAATGGGTAGGTTCTGAGCGCCTCATCGCAATATCTGAGTAGTTGGTTCAAGTGGCAGATAAAGATCACATGGTCTCATCTTGGGATTCATGAACCAGTACTAATTGGGATGTCTTAATCTACAGCAATCCCGTACATGTGTGCTTCAAGCAATCGCGCCCCAAAGTACATATGAACCAACCCATGTTTTGTTTAAGATTGTTTTGTATATATATTATGTCATAGTTTCTTCTGATATTAATTTGTTTCATTAATAAGAGATGTGTATTTGGATTTAATTTGTTCCTACGTACTGCTCCAAATCTATACAACACTATCTTAATCATTTACCTTCAACTGCAAATAGTATGACTTTAGTTGGCAGTGATTCTGTGATTTTAATTTCCTTTTGTACCCTGGATTTCATGGGCGTTGTAATATGGCATATGTGGAGGTCATTCCTAGCCTCCTAGGCCTACAGACCCATCATGACCCATCAAGACGCCTAAGCTCTGGTCATCGAGTCACGTGTCTTCGAGTTCAGCCAAAAAGCCTCCGAGCACGCTCTGGCCACTAGGCGTCCAAGGGTCCCAAGAGTAGTCTCCGGACACCCCACAATCTGTTCGAGCGGGACACGGTCTACCGAATAGACCGTGTTCGAACGTCTTGCGGCTTATCACCGAACACTGCAGCGCTTCTGAGCACCGGGCACCGCACAGCCTGGCCGGCAACCGAGCAGGCCTCTGCTCGGCATCTCCTGGCCAGAAGACCCAGAACGGCCCTTCGCCTCCCGAAAGCAGTTAATACACCAGTGCGACACGTGTCCCATGATCAAAAGTATTAACCACGAGAGATCCCAACAGGCATCTCAAACGGACAACTCCCCGCCTAGGGACTCCAACCGACGCGTCCCTACAATCATCATTGAAGGAGATTGCGGCCGGACCCTCGTCTCCCTTGCCTATAAAAGGCACAGGCGATCCCCATGCACAGGTACGCAACCTTTGCTAGGCACACTCGCTCACGCGTGAACACACACCAGAGAACCCTCCATTTCTACCTCTTTTGCAGTGACTTGGGCGTTGGAGGGTTCTCCCCCGTTCTTCAATCGGGTCCCCCTGATCCCTCCTGGGTTTTGTAGGCCATCGTCTGCCCGCCTCTTCCTTCTATCCTTTGTGGAGGCCCGTTCGGCCCAAGCCCGAACAGGAAAACACGTCCACATTTTTGGCGCCGTCTGTGGGTAGGACAATTGTCATGGCTCACAGACGATCCTCTCACCAGAACCCCGGAAGCAGGGCGACGCGGTCCCGCCAGTCGCGTGGAGACTCGCGTGACCGAGCCCCTCCTGCCGACGACAATGCTGTCCCCATCAGAGCAACTGATAATGGTCCTATCGCCGGTGCCTCGGCGACAGCCCAAGAAGTAGCAGAGCTCCGGGGGCAGGTGCAACAACTTGTGGGGGTCTGTTAGGGCCTTCAGGCTCAACTGGCCAGACAGCCAGCCCCGACAATTCCCTCGCCGCTGGAACAACAGGCAGAATCGTCGCGTCGATGACCCCCTGTCCCGTCGGCGCAACAGGAACAGCGCGAGGAGTCGGCCCAACATTCGCGAAGGGCCCCGTCAGCTCGCCAAATGCCAGAGCGGTAGGACAACTCACCCCGCTAGTCTGCAGTGGCTCCTCCTCCTCCGCACTTTGTCGTTGGCGCCAACTCCCACGGGTCCAAACGTGAGGGCTCTGTACACTCCGACCAGGAGTTGGCTAGACGTCTCTGCCGCATCACCGACCTCGAATGTCGCGTGGACGCGATGGTCCAGAGGGCAGAGGGCAGAGTTCCGGGGGATGACGACCTGGATTTCCGCTCCCCGTTCTCCGTAGAGATCCTAGAGGCCTGAGTCTCCCCGAAGCTACCCCTGCCTTCCATCGTGCCCTATAACGGCACCTCTGACCCAGCTAGGGGTGTAAACGAAACCCGATATTCCGATATTCTGACCCGATTCTGATAAAAATTATCGGTTTCAGAATCGGAATATGATACCGATAGCTTATCGGAATCGGTATCGGATATTCCGATAAGTTATCGGAATCAGAATTGAAAAAATAATCGGAATTGGAATCAGTATCGATTATTCCGATAAATTATCACAAACTCAAGGTTAAATTATGGTAAACACCTTACCTTATCGGAATTTCGGTTCCGGTAATGTTATCGAAACGGAATCGGAACTAACCATTCTTATCAGAATCAGAATCGGAATCATATTTCGGTTATCGGAATCGGAATCTGTGTTTCCGGTTCCAAACCCGACCCGTTTGCAGCCCTAGACCCAGCGGATCATGTCCATAGGTTTGAGTCGCACATGGTGTTCGACAGAGCATCAGACGCGGCCAAGTGCTAGGCCTTCCCAACCACGTTAAAGGAGACTGCGCATGCATGGTTTGAAACCCTCCCCACGAGCTCCATCTCTTCCTTCCACTAGTTGAAGAAGTCCTTCCGAGCGGAAAATCACAGTCGCGCACAGCGGCTTCACTTCCGTCCGTTCGGCAGAAGAAGGGCGAAGTGCTCTGGGACTACATCAACCCCTTATCCCAGTCCAGCACACGTGCATTCTGAGGAGGCTATCACCTTCTCGGGCAATGATCTTGTAGGAGTTACAACTCCACACACTGATGCATTGGTCGTTACGGCCACCATCAACCATTGTACCATGCGTCGCATACTGGTAGATAACGAAAGTGCCCCAGACGTGTTGGCTTAGGATTGTTTTCTCATGATGGGCTTAAAAGCTGACCAGCTTACCCTAGTAGAATCACCTCTATTTGGCTTCTCTGGGGTCTCGGTGCATCCCATGGGATGGGTCAACCTTCAATCACCCTAGGGACATCACAAAAAAATATTACCAAAATGGTAGATTTTCTAGTAATTAGAAGCATGCCAGGGTACAACTCCATCCTCGACAGGGGCTTGATCAGCCGCATCTGAGCTATACTCTCTTCTTTACACCAGAAGATGAAGTTCCCCACTCCGCACGACATTAGAGAGGTGCTCGGCAGCCAACGAGAGTCACGGCGGTGCTATGTTCTCTCCTTGCGAGACAAACGGCCCGTGGCGGACCCAGAAGTGCTGCCTACATTGACCAACGAACCCTCCACCAGTCGAGGAACCCCCGCCGAAGATCTGCTACCAGTACGGGCGGACGACGACGCCGAGCACGTCCATTACATTGGAGCACTTTTGTCAGAAGCCGAACAACAACGCTACAAGGCCTTCCTCTTCGCCAATTTGGACATATTAGCGTGGTCAGACGAATCTTAACCTGGATCTGAGGGTGCCACTTGTCCAGCAGAGGCGGCGACCAGTCAACCGAGAACGGTAGACCGTGATCCATGATTACGTCATCACAAGCCGAGCAATTGGACTTCTCCGGAGAGCCCAGCACCCAAGGTGGATTTCTAATGTGGTCCTCGTACGCAAGGCCAATAGCAAATAGCATGTTTGCGAGGACTACAAAAATCTCAACAAAGCAACGCCCAAGGATAATTTCCCGCTGCCACGTATCGAGCAGCTAGTAGACGCCACCTTCAGGCATGAGCTTCTCAACTTCCTGGACGCATACTCTGGTTACCACCAGATCAGCATGCATCCCCCGGATCAGGATGCCACAACGTTCATCACTGACCTCGGCCTCTATTGTTTTACCAGAATATCATTTGGTTTGAAGAACGCATGCGCGACATCCCAGCGGCTGGTCAACAAGATGTTCGAGCAACAGATTGGGCGTAACATGGAGGTTTACGTCGACGACATGCTGGTCAAAATGCTCCCGAGCACCGACCACATTATCGACCTCGAAGAAACCTTCGCAACCCTACGAAGGTACAATATGAAGCTCAACTCAGCAAAGTGTGCGTTCGGGGAAGTTTCTCGGCTTCCTCGTCTCCAACCGAGGAATAGAGGCCAACCCCGAGAAAATCTGAGCCATACTAGAAATGACCAGTCTGAGGACCGTACGCGACGTCCAGCGGCTCACTGGACGCCTCGCGGCGCTCAATCGCTTCATGTCCCGAGCAACAGAACGAAGCTTCACCTTCTTTAAATTGCTGCGAGTCCCCAAAGGTGCCTCACCGCAAGGGGGGCAAGTACGGTGGACCAAGGACTGTGAAGCGGCCTTCACCGAGCTGAAGGCATACCTGGATGCCCCACCTGTTCTCTCAAAACCTGTGCTCGGAGAACCACTGTTCGTGTACCTTTCGGTCACGGAACACTCCATCAGCACGGTGCTGATCAGAGAAGAGGCAACGTCAGAACATCTTGTTTATTACATAAGCAGGGTACTCCAAGACGCTGAGAGAAGATACCCTCGAGCAGAGAAGCTCACCCTGGCCCTCGTCACAGCTGCTCAGAAGCTTAGGCCCTACTTTCAGGCCCATCCGATCACGATGTTAACCGACCAGTCATTAAAGCTCATCCTTCAACGACCAGAGGCTTCCGATTGGCTCATCAAATGGGCCATCGAGCTTGGGGAATTCGACATCAGCTACTGTCCAAGGACGGCCATCAAGGCACAAGCGTTAGCGAACTTTCTGGCAGAATGCACCCTTCCGACCGAGAAGGACCCGCCGTTAGGAAATGAACCCCCATGGGAGCTCTACATCGATGGGTCCTCCTGCGTCACAGGGAGCGGCGCAGGTCCGGTTCTTACCACCCTAGAGGGTTTCGAATTCTAGTATTGTAACGTCGCGTGCTTTTCAGATCCATGCGGATCGTGTGTGTTGTGGTTGTGGCGGCCATTGTGGGGCCAATGTGAGTCAGTTGTGTGGTATGTGTAATGTGCATGCGTGGATTGAGCAGGTGTAGAGCAGGGTGGGTCCTGAAATAGAATAGGACCTGCTGCTGTTCTGTCTGAGTTGGCGGCCAGGGGTGGCCGTTTACTAGTAGGCGTCCAGATAGGTGGACGTTTACATAATGAGCTTAGCGGCAGTAGATGTGGACGTTTAGGCTGGCGGTTGATGTTGGCGACAAGGGGGTTGACGCCAACCTGTCAGTTCATCAGGTTATAGGTGATAGCTCACGAATGCGTCGTTACAAACGTGACTAACAATCTCAAATATATCGGCCTACACTAATTATTTTGACAATAGTTAAGTGGTGAGAACCGAGTCGAATCCACGGGGAAAAAGATTTTAGAGTTGAAAACCTTGAGTTTTATGTAGGAAAATAATGTGGTGATATTTAAACTAAGTTGCACTAAATAAAACTAAACTAATTAAACTAAGTAAATAGAGAGAGAGAGAGATAAAGAGTGGATTAGAGACAAAGAGACAAAGATCTGAAGTTACATTCTACTAAATAAAATGGTCAACAAAAGTTATTTTATACTAAACAAAATAAATCAACAACCCTAAGAAAATCTGGAAAATAGAGAGAAAAGGAGAGAAAACGAGAGAGAGAACAAAAGACGAGAGAGAGAAGAGAGAAACGAGAAAGAGAGAGGAGAGAGAGCGCAAGATGGAGAGAGAGATGAAAGAGAGAAGAGAGAAAAGAGAGAGGAGAGAGAGCGCAAGATAGAGGAGAGAGAGAGAGATAGAGGAGAGAGAAGAGAGAGAGAGAGCGGCGATAGAGGAGAGAGAAGAGAGAGAGAAAAGAGGAGAGCGGGAGAGGAGAAGAGAGAAAGAGAGAGAGGAGAGAGAGGCGCGCGAGGGAGAGAGAGGAGAGAGGCGCGCGCGAGAGGAGAGAGGGGGCGACCCGCCTCTTCTCTACGTGCATGCAAACGCATGCACATAGAGGAGGGGGCGGCAGCGGCGAGGCAGGCAGCGCGCGGGCGCGGGCGCGCGCGGGTGCAGGCGCGGGCGGGGCGCGGGGGCAGCGGCAAGGCGCTGGCGTGCGGGCGCGCGCGGGGCAGTGCGGCTGGGCGAGGGCTCCTACGCTGCTGCTGCTGCTTTTGCTTCTGTTCTCCGAGAGGAGAGAGACCGGGAGCAAGAGAGGGAGAAGAAGAAGAAAGAGAAAGAAGAAGAGAAGAAGAAGAGGGGAAGAAGAGAGGAAGAAAGGGATCAGAGGAAAGAGGGAGAGAGAGAAAGTGAGAAAGAGAATAGTTGTGAGAGAGAGATGGGGAGGTTTTATAAAATAGTAGAGAAAGAGAGGAAGGGGGAGAGAAGAAAGGAAAGAGAGTTTTTTAGAAAATAGGAGAGGGATTTTAAAAACGAGAAAGTATTTTTGAAAAGAAAGAGAGAGAGGAAATATTTAAAAAAATAGAGTCTCTCATTATTCTCTCTTGGTCTAATCAAATTTATTGGCCCATTTGACACTTCATTTCTTGGCCCATTAATCCTGCAAATACAACACAATAGAGATTTAATCAATTATCATTTTTGCAATAAAGTGACAATGAATTTGTGTAAAATTAAGGACCATAAGATAGTAAAATACATGATTATTATCAATAACAACGCAATTATCACACCCCCAACTTACTCATTGCTAGTCCCTTAGCAATGCACACAAGTGAATAATTGGGACAAACAAGAGTTCAAACATCTTATTTCATGGCAAGATAGTAAGAATGAGAGTGCTTGATCATAAGTATTTCAAGTTCCAGTCGAGAGTGTTAAAGGCAAATAAGTCAGTTTATGTCATTAGACAGTTCCTCAAGATACACACAAAATTTCATGACTTTTTGTTCAATGTTTGAGCATCAATAACAGGATGCATGGGCTTTTTACTTATCACTGAGGGATGGTATCAACTCTACACTCTATAAATTCGATCCTCGAATTACAGATAGCTTTCACTCTGCCTAATTCTCTTTTTCATGCTTGTTTTTTTTCTTTTCATTTACATGGTGCTGCACTTCCCTTCACCGTTTGACGCGAGCCTCAACTCTTACCTTAGGAGCCACCGGCCCGGTTACTAAGATCAGGGGCATTTTCCATGTTTTTTTTTTTTTTTTTTTTCACTAGTACACATATTTTTACATTTATTTGTAGGCAGGTAGCTTTTTCCCCACGATTAGTCGTCAATAGGAGTGTAGAATATCAATCAATCAACCTGAATGTTCGGTAAAACTCTCATCATCCATTTGAATAGCTCAAAACAATACTTTACTGTGTTGATGAAATTTCAAATGTATTTTGAGG
This sequence comes from Colocasia esculenta, assembly GCA_014218235.1. NCBI lineage: Eukaryota > Viridiplantae > Streptophyta > Magnoliopsida > Alismatales > Araceae > Colocasia > Colocasia esculenta. The sequence continues at coordinate 86,961,484 of CM024765.1, read as the reverse complement.
AAGATGCTAAAAATATAACTAGTTAACTCACCGCTTCAACTCACCACCTTCACAAGTACACACTATGAGTCAAGCTAGAAGCAAAAAATTTCTTGCATGAAATATGAAGCATGAAGCACAATGTTAGGGACAAAAATTTGAAATACAATTTATCTCTCCCCCCAACTTAAATGACATTGTCCTCAATGGCATAAAAATAATGAAAATAGAATAAAGCCAATGTAAGTTAAGAAAGGAGAGATGCAACCTGATGATCACATGCGGGTGGTTGCACACTAACTTCATCAAAGGATAGTGGCCAGCAAACACCTAAGACACAAAATAAAAACGAAATCAATAGAAATCAATTTTCCTAAAAATATTGGGTTGCCTCCCAACAAGCGCTAAGTTTAATGTCTTCAGCCAGACACATGGGGGTAACAGGGTCACGTAACACCCTCAATCAATTGACGCCAAATTTTTTCTTTGTAAGGCATCACCAGCCATGGTGGGTCAAGTGGTCCACACATACCTTGCAGATCAGTAAGTGATAGAGAAATTAAGGCACTCAAGATCATATCTTCAATTAAGAAATTTTCATTTGCACACCTAAGATATTTATATGTGTTGAGCACTTCAATTTGGACTTTATTATTTTCTCCATTTTCACCCACAACTTCTATTTTCAGATCCTCTTTCATGATGTTTATGTCAGATTGAGTTGAATGTTCAGAGGATTGTTTAAACTCCACAGGCTGACTTGTGTCAAAAATAGTAGCATGATCTGGAATGAAATGGATATGACTTTCAACACAAGGATGCTTCAAAAGTTCAAGTGCAGTTGACCAGTCATCTAGTGGTAGCATGTCCATGATCATGTTGGATGTGCCAAGATCAGGGAGAGGTAGGAGTTCCATGTCTTTCTCGACATCAAGAGAGGCCCAGTCAATGTGGACTTCAGGCAAAATTTCTAATTCTTCTCTTGCCCAATAAGAATGATTGATGATTACACCCAGCTCTTTCTCCACACTCACCTCTTCTTTGTCACCCACTTGAAATAATGTCACATCAAACTTGGGCCCAACATCTATATGACATTCTTTTTCCTCTTCCCCCAACTTGAGTTCAACTAACTCATTAGAGCTTTCCTCAAATATGACATTATGGATGGAGTCTTCTTGATGGTCAGTTTCAAGTTGGTCAAGTGGTTATGATGTGTTTTAATGTTTCTATGGAGCTAAACGGGTTCGTCCCCTACCTCAGAACGCGTTAGAATCTCCTGTAATCCCCCGGTTCACGCCGAGCCCTCCGCGAGCTCCCACGCGAATTGTACCACGCCGCGACGTTTCCTCACGTAATTCAGCGATGCCGCGCGTTCCACGATCGTCCAACTGCTCCTCGGCACTTGTTGGAAGCTTCAGAAACTCTGGGGCGCGAAGCTGGGGCAAGAGGGGAAGAGAGTGAGCTGAGAGAACAGCCCTCGAGTGAGCCTATTGATGGTTTCCGGCTACCGCAGCAGACAGTAGGTGCAAGCAAGGGCAAGGCACCAGCAGGTCCTTCTTCATCTGGTTTCGGAAAATGGGGCCAGAAGTTAAAGCAAGCATTTAAAGTCAAAGGAAGAGGATGGGGAGGTCGTCAGCAGTTGCAGCAGGGCCGTGGTAGGCTTGAGGTGGAGGAGTTGCAGTAGAGTACTGCCAGGCAGCCTATTATTCCTCCAGGGTATAGATGTTATAATTGCAATTAGCCGGGACATTTGATTCGCAATTGTCCGTATGCAAGAGAGTATGGGTATGGCAGAGGTGTGCAGCAGCAGCAGCAGCCTCAGCAGTTCCAGCAGCCACAGGCAGGTCGTGGCAGAGGAGTACCGCAGCAGCGAGGAAGAGGCCGGGTTATGGCTATCACCCGAGCCCAGGCAGAGGCGTCAAATATGATAGAAGGTACTTTACCTCTTTATGAATATTCAGCAAGAGTCTTATTTGATTCGGGTGCCTCTCATTCTTTTATTTCCGAAGAATTTCTGGATTGCATAGCTCATCCTTTAGAAGAGAAGTCTTGTGAGTTAGTGGTGGAGGTTCCTTCAGGTGAGTTCTTACTCACTTCGAGCTATATAGATGAAGCTCCTGTTATGATTGAAGGGAACCAGATGCCGGGTCGGTTGTATGCCCTGCAGTTGTCAGATTATGATATCATTCTGGGTATGTATGGCTTGAAATGTATGGAGCAATGTTAGATTGCAGAAAGAAAAGGATCAGATTTGTCATCCTAATGGTGCAGTGTTTGAATATCAAGGTATGCCTTTTTATACCTCCAAGTTTCTAATTTCTGCAATTAAAGCTAGAAAGTTGATAAATGATGGGTGTGTGGCTTATTTAGCCTTGGTAAGTTTGGTAGAAGCCAGTCAGCCAATGGAAGCAGTTCCTGTGGTTAGGAAATTTGCTTATGTTTTTCCGGAAGACTTGCCTGGTTTAGCTCCACACAGAGAGTGTGGACTTTTCTATTGAGTTGCTGCCAGGTACCATGCCGATTTCTAAAGCCCCATATCGGATGGCACCAGCAGAACTTAAGGAATTGAAAAAGCAGTTAGAAGAGTTGTTGCAAAAGGGTTTTATTACACCGAGTCATTCCCGTGGGGAGCGCCAGTTTTATTTGTGAAAAAGAAAGATGGAAGTTTTGAATGTGCATTGATTATAGAAAATTAAATGATGTGACTATTAAGAATAAGTACCCGTTGCCGAGGATAGATGATTTATTTGATCAGTTGCAATCAGCAAAGGTGTTTTCTAAGATTGATTTGAGGTCCGGGTACCATCAGTTGAGAATTAAAGAGGAGGATATAGATAAGACAGCGTTCAGAACCAGATATGGTCACTATGAGTTTATGGTAATGCCTTTTGGGTTGACTAATGCTCCTGCAGGTTTTATGGATCTGATGAATAGAATTTTTCATCCATATTTAGATCAATTTATTGTGGTCTTTATTGATAATTCTAATTATTCAGCATCTGAAGAGAAGCATGCAGCTCATTTGAGGTTTACCTTGCAGTTGTTAAGGGATAACCAGTTGTTGCTAAATTTAATAAGTGTGAATTCTGGTTAAAGGAAATTCAGTTTTTGGGTCATGTTATTTCAGCCAAAGGAGTAGCAGTGGACCCGAGTAAAGTGGAAGCTGTGTCTAGGTGGGAAGTGCCTAAGACAATAACTGAGATTAGAAGTTTCTGGGGTTGGCAGGTTATTATAGGCGCTTTATTCAAGATTTTTCTAAGATTGCAGCACCTATGACTAGACTGACCAGGAAAGGAGTGCCTTTTGTGTGGTCCGGTGAATGTCAGAGAAGTTTCATGGAATGAAGAAAAGACTCACATCAGCACCTATATTGACATTGCCGGCAGGGAGTGGTGGTTTTGTGCTATATACTGATGCTTCAAGGAGAGGTCTTGGTGCAGTGCTTATGCAGCATGGTAAAGTGATAGCGTATGCATCCAGGCAATTGAAGCCAGCAGAGGAAAATTACCCCACTCATGATTTAAAATTGGCAGCAGTTGTGTTTGCTTTGAAAATGTGGAGGCATTATCTGTATGGCGAGAGATTTGAAATTTTTACAGATCATAAAAGCTTGAAGTATATCTTCTCGCAGAAAGATTTGAATCTTCGCCAGGCAGATGGGTTGAATATTTGAAAGATTATGATTTCAGTTTGGCTTACCATCCGGGTAAGGCCAATGTTGTAGCTGATGCCTTGAGCAGAAAGGCATATATGAATTTGATGATGATTAAAGAATGGAAGTTGTATGAAGAAGTAGCGGAGAACTCTTGTATGTGCCCAGCAGTCAGCGTCGAGCAATTTTAGCTGCCAGTGCAGTAGAGCCATCTTTATATTGGCAGATCATTGAAGCTCAGAGAGCAGATGCAGGTTACCTGAAATTGTGAAAATGGAAGGAGTTTCTATTGATGATAATTGTGTAGTCAGACTTCGGGGTAGGTTGTTTGTTCCTGCAGAGAGAGAGGTGAAGCAGCGAGTTCTGGAAGAGGCTCATAAATCAAGGTACACTATTCATCCGTGTAGTACTAAAATGTACCATGATTTAAGGAAGCATTTTTGGTGGCCTCATATGAAGAAAGAAATAGCAGAATTTGTTGCAAGATGTGTTATCTGTCAGCAGATTAAAGCAGAGCATCAGAAGCCTGGAGGTCTATTGCAACCATTGCCTATTCCACAGTGGAAATGGGATGATATCGCAATGGACTTTGTGGCAGGTTTACCAAGGTCGAGTTCAGGGCATAATGGAATATGGGTGTTTGTTGACAGATTGACTAAGGTGTGCAGATTAGTGGCAGTGAGTATGTCTTGGACAGTAGACAGGTTGGCAAATATTTATGTTGAAAGAATTGTTCCACTGCATGGTATTCCGAAGACTATTGTATCTGATAGAGATCCAAGATTTACTTCTGGTTTTGGAGAAGTCTGCAGAAAGTAATTGGTTCTGAGTTGAGGTATAGCTCCGCTTATCATCCCCAGACAGATGGTCAGACAGAGAGGACTATTCAGACAATTGAAGATATGTTGCGAGCTTGTTGTTTAGTTTGGGGAGGTAGTTGGGAGCATCATTTGGGAATGGTTGAGTTTGCCTACAATAATAGTTATCATACCAGTCTTGGGATGGCACCGTATGAAGCTTTATGGAAGGCCATGTAGAACCCCATTGAATTGGCATGAAGTGGGAGAAAGGCAATTAGTGGGTCCTGAATGATTCAGCAAACCATTGAAGTAGTGAAGCTTATCAAAGAAAAATTGTAGGCAGCTCAAAGTAGGCAGAAAAGTTATGCAGATGTGCGGAGGAGACCACTTCAGTTTGAGGTGGGAGATTTTGTTTTCTGAGAGTTTCCCCAAGTAAAGGTATAATGAGGTTTGGCAAGTCTGGAAAGTTGAGTCCAAGGTATGTGGGACCTTTCCAGGTAATTGAAAGAATTGGGGAAGTGGCTTATAGGCTGGATTTGCCAGCTGATTTTGCAGATGTGCATGATATTTTCCATGTCTCCATGTTAGAAAATGTATTGAAGATCCAGCTCAAATAATTAGATATCAAGGTGGTGACCTGAGGCGGACATGACTATGCCAGAGTATCCGGTACAGATCACAGATCGAAAGATAAAGAAGCTGAGGAATAAAGAAATTGAGCTAGTTAAAGTGAGATGGGAAAATAGGTGGGTGGTGAGGATACTTGGGAATTGGCCGCAGAAATGGCTAAAGGGTATCCCTATCTGTTTGAATAAGTTTGTGTATTTTCTTTTTAGATGATAGTACTTGTAAAGGTGTATGTATGAGTTGTTTAACTTTGAATTGTGTTATGAATTTCGAGGTCGAAATTTCTTTTTAGATGATAGTAATGTAACGTCGCGTGCTTTCGGATCCATGCGGATCATGTGTGTTGTGGTTGTGGCGGCCATTGTGGGGCCAATGTGAGCAGTTGTGTGGTATGTGTAATGTGCATGCGTGGCTGAGCAGGTGTAGAGCAGGGTGGGTCCTGAAATGGAATAGGACCTGCTGCTGTTCTGTCTGAGTTGGCGGCCAGGGGTGGCCGTTTACTAGTAGGCGTCCAGATAGGTGGACGTTTACATAATGAGCTTAGCGGCAGTAGATGTGGACGTTTAGGCTGGCGGTTGATGTTGGCGACAAGGGGGTTGACGCCAACCTGTCAGTTCATCAGGTTATAGGCTCACCCGAGGGCTGTTCTCTCAGCTCACTCTCTTCCCCTCTTGCCCCAGCTTCGCGCCCCAGAGTTTCTGAAGCTTCCAACAAGTGCCGAGGAGCAGTTGGACGATCGTGGAACGCGCGGCATCGCTGAATTACGCGAGGAAACGTCGCGGCGTGGTGTAATTCGCGTGGGAGCTCGTGGAGGGCTCGGCGTGAACCGGGGGATTGCAGGAGATTCTAACGCGTTCTGAGGTAGGGGACGAACCCGTTTAGCTCCGTAGAAACATTAAAACACATCATAACCACTTGAACCAGCATGATAATCCATGTTTGGATAGAGTTGCACCAAGCGGGATAATGGGTGGTTTGAGTAGTTTACTGTACGAATCATGTTATAAGGGTTGTATTGGGTTCTAGCATGCTAAAGGAATTGCATTTGATGTTTTTCAGTAGTTAGAACAGTTAGAAAGCCCGCAGGGCTAGATTAGGGTTTCTGCAGGGTTTATGGCCGGAGAACTTGGCGTCAACATCGCTTGCCGCCAAGATTCTCAGCCAGGAGGTTAACGGCCAGAAACCTTGCCGTTGACTCCCAGTAAGCGGCAATCGATGTGGCCGCCTACTTCTATTTGAGCAGAAATTACTAAGTACATTAATTATTGATAATGCTTGTGTGTTGACGCATGAGGTGCACTGAGTGCACTTGGTTTACGTGTTTAGCATACAAGGTATGCTGTTAGTTGTTTACTTTGGTGACTGCGCGTTGTGTACGCGAGTCAGTTGGGTTCACGTGTAGTGGACCAGTGGTTACTTGTGGTTTACGTGAGATTTTCACGTGGTTTGTGTGTGACGTGCACGTGGTTCTGTGTACGTGGCGAGTAGTACGACGCCTACCGTGGTTACCTCTCAGTTGGGTGCCCCAGGTTCTTTGTGAGCCAGGCTGTTAGCTCGGGGCTTGTCCCGGTACTTGTGCTGTACCGTCGAGGTCTGTGTCGTCTGACCTGGACACCCTCACTCTTGTGTTAGAGTTGTACGTCCGGCTGAGGGAAAGACGACAGTGGGACAGTGACACTTGTGTTTGTTTTTAGTCACTTGTAGCACGCTCGTAGTTGGGGGTACGGACACCAGTAGCGACACTGGTCCCCAGCTAGTCCTTTCCAGTGCCTCACTCTAGCGAGCCCAGGCCAGGGTCTCTGGAGGTGCCAGGCATGGGCCTGTGACCGTGTGGTCTGCAGGTTGTGGTGTTTAGTTGGTCTCCACAGTTGCTTGACCTTTTTACGTGGAGCGGCAGCTGGACCTTTCGTCCGTGGCTGCGAGACTGAGAGGTAGACCTGTGTTAGTTGTCCGAGTCAGTTTGGTGTCGCGAACCAGTTCACGTGGCTCGTGTTGGCTGTCTCTACTTTAGCTTGTACACCTGTAATGGTTTTCCGTTTAATTATTATTGTTGTTTCTCGTAGTCGGCAGACGGTGAGTACTTTTACAACTTTACTTACCTACTTAGTTGTTATATTAATTGTTGGTGTTGTTTACTATTCGTACTCGTGGTGTTTGTTTCGCTCGGTTTTGGGGGAGTTCCCTACTGAGCCAGTGACTAGAGAGGCTCACCCTACCCCACAGGTGAGAGCGAGGAGGACGTCTCTCGTCCGACGTCCAGTTCCGGGCCGCGTCGTAGCGGTGCAGGGTCAGCACCTCCAGCAGAGTAGCTTCAGCAGTGTAGTTTGTAGTTGTTTACTTTCTTCAGTTGTACCTCGGGGTATGCCCCAGGCTCTTGTACTTCTTTTCAGCTTTTGTGAAAATTTGGCTATGTAAACTTGTGGAATATATATAAAATGTGGTGTGTTCCTTTATGTTTACAGGACTGTGGTTTGGTATCCCTGCGAGGCTTCGGCCCGTTCGCGGGAGGCGGACTCGGATCAAGTACGTTATCGGTTTAACGGGCTTGACCGAGGCGATCCGCCACAAGTATGCCCTTAGGTTTCGCTTCGCTGCCTCCAACAATGTAGTAGAATATGAAGCACTCCTGTCCGGAGAATATGAAGCTGTAACGCCCGAAAATTACTTGTTAGGAAAATATAATTAATGTGGTTATATACATTAGTAATGGTCATTAAAATTGAAATAATTGTAATGTGAGTTTAATTAATGGTAACATACGTTACCCCAGTGTCGTACACAGAGGTGCGCGCTCCAAATGGCGACACGGGAAAACGACAACGAAAATAAAAATCTGAGAACACCATAATTTCCAGAAAAATGTAGAGATCTCAGAAATATAATATCCAATTTTTTCGGCGTACAGACTTCAAGGATAAGCCGACGCGTGACTATTTTTCGGGTGATTTTTCACCCAGTGTAAAATAAAATCAAAAATTAAACTAAATCATCATAATTTGTAAAACTATCACATTAGCTTATGGTTGAAATTTCAATACAAATAGACACTATTGGATTAGTTTACATAAGGATCAAATGAACTGCTGATTTAAGGATCAATACGGTAAAGCATTTTCTGGAATTTCTTGGGTGCCTACGTGTAAGGCCCTAGTAAAGCCAGCACACTAAATGTGAGGATAACACATGGTTATTTGAGGTGTTAGGCTATGATGGGTGCATGTAAAACGTGTCCCCAGTAAAACCAAGAGGTTTTACTGTGGACACCTACATGGCCGCGTGTCGGCATTACAAGGGAAGGAAGGGTTATAAAAAGCCTCCCCTCACCTTCGTGGGAGCTTTTTCTCCTCCACTGCCGTTGCACTTGCTAGCATCAGTTGTGAGTGCTGGCTTAGCTCTGGTTGCTGTGGAGAAATTGTTGCTGTAAGAGAGCTGCCGCTTCTCCTGTCCAGGTGAAAGTGCTACAAGCCGTAGCTGAGAGAAGCTGCTGTGTTATTCCCGGATATCATCGTTCTTCCTCCAGTGGGGAGAGACCACTACAGCAAAAGCTCATCCTTCAAGTCATGTAGGATTCATTCCCTCCTTTCTCACTCTTGTCTTATACATGCTAAAGAGGCTTCTGCTAAGTGTTTAAGTTCACCGGTTCCTCCTCCGGTTGTTGTAAATTTATGTTGGGAGAAGAAGAGTTTGTTCTATCCTTCTTCTTCCATTCTTAGCATTATACTGCTATAGAATCTTGTTTTGGAGCCATAAAGATCTTTAGAATAGTGTGCTCCTTCCTGTTTAAGTGTTTATTCTATCAGACTTTGGATTTGACCCTTAATGCTCTTGAAATTAGGTAGGATTCATTTCCTATTTCTTCTTCTTCCATCCTTAGTTCTGGAGTCTTATTTTGAAGTCACAAACATCTTTTAGTACAGTGAGTTTGTTCCTTGTTTAAAGGTGTATTCTTCCCATTTCAGATTTGAGTTCTTAAGTACTCTGGAATGAGTGTCCTTATTGTAGGATTTCTCTTTCTCTTTCCTTCTTTATTAGAATCTCCAAGTATGAGTGTTACTATATCCACATCTTGATTTGTGTTATGAAAAGATCAATAGGGTTGTCTTCTTTCCATTGTGTTCATACTTTAACTAATGCTCATGTTTTAGGCAAAAATATACTTGTGAAGAAATTCTTGTTAGATGCAAGGAAAAAAAAATCTCTTAGAAGGATTGTATATACTTAATCTTTATTTCATAAGTATTTCATACCATCCATGTTGTAGAAATCTTCTTCTTTCTCTTCTTCCTTTGTTCTGACTGGTTGCTGGAAACAACACTAGTGTTAAACCACCCTGGACTGTGTCGACACCACTCCTGGACTGTTCTGACTGTTGTTGGAAACCAGAACTAGTGTCGACACCACCCTGGACTGTGTCGACATCACAGTTCCTTTGTTCTGACTGTTTGCTGGAAAATAGCACTAGTGTCGACACCACCTCTGGACTGTGTCGACACACCCCTGGACTGTGTCAACACCACAGTGAACTGTGTTGACACCACAGTGACTTGTGTTGACATAGCAGTAACTGTCTATCCAGTAGTGTCAACTTGTCTTCAGTACAACATGTACCAATGTGAGGGATCATTTTTTTAGCCATGGATTATTCCTAAATATCCCAAATTTGCTTGTTCCTTCATGGCTACAACCTTTTGGAATCATTGGTATTAATATTTAAATCTTTGTTTCATGTAAAATCTTGAATACCTGTGTACCCCAACTGAACCAGTACAAGAGTGAGTGTGTTATGATGATAAAGTTGTGGGTCTTTATACTCAATGAGAAATTATGCCTGGGCAAATAGGGTTGGTTCAGTCCTGGGAGGAGCACCCGAATTCGTTAGTGGCGCGTGGGAACGATAAGGACAAGTGGATGTTGGCATACATCATTCATGCTTGATTGGTCATCATATCACATGTGTGTGTGAATGGGTATCCGAACCAGAACTATGTGTATCTTGAATGCATGATTATGCCTCTACATTTCCATTATTCTACATGTATTAACTAGTGGACACGTTTGTCCTCCATTTTAATACTCAATATTAGCAATGTTCAGATTTTGTCCTGTGATTATATACTTGAGTCCTTTATTAAAGGAATGAATTCTACTGGCTATTTAGCTCATCCTCCTATCTTTTTTAGGTGATCAAGATGGGAATGAAGTCTAAGGGGGATATGTGTGCTGAGTGGACTACCGTCGTCCAGCAAGTCGTTATCTTTTATTTCTCTTTAGTTAGTTGGAATGTAATAATGTTCCAGTTTACTTTTATCTGCTCCTCATTTAGACTATAGTGAGGAGTATCATGTAAAAAGCTTCCTCTAAGAGAGTTGTGTATAATAAACTTTGTGTTAATTCTCGTGCTTAATATCTGTCGTTTTCAGTAAATAGATTTTTTTTTTTTACTAGGACGTGACAGAAGCACTCCTGTCCGGGATCCGCATGGCAAGGCACCTCTGAGCGCTTCAGCTATGGGCCTTCAGTGACTCCCAATTGGTCGCCAGCCAAGTGAAGGGACAATTCGAAGCTAGGGAGCCCCACATGGCACAGTACCTCCAGCAGGTCAAGCGCCAAATAGAGGGCCTTCTCTACTTCGAAGTCGTGCACGTCCCACAGGAGCAGGACGCACAGGCTGATGCGCTCGCCAGACTAGCTTCTTCCGGCGACATCGCCTCTTCTCGCTCCGTTTTCATAGAAGAGCTCGCCTCACCAAGCACCGAAATGGATGTAGCGGCCATTGAAACCAACCAACCAGCTCCGAGCTGGAAGGACCCACTTTTGGCCTACCTAGTTCGAGGAGAGCTCCCTTCCGACCAAGTCAAAGCCTGCAAGATCAGGATGCGCAGCCAGAAGTTCGCCCTAGTCGAAGGCCAGTTATACCGATGTTCCCACTCCAGACCCCTCTTACGGTGCCTTAGTCCTTCGAGGCAGCACCAGCAGTCGAGGAGGCTCACGAGGGTCTGTGCGGGAAGCCAGGAAGATTGGCGGAAGAACTTTGGCGTGAAGCATCCTCCGAGCAGAGTTCTGGTGGCCTTCTCTGCAAAAGGACTACATGTCCTACACGAAGAAGTGCCCAGAATGTCAGAAGTTCGGTCAGCTCATCTGTCATCCTGCTGAACGACTACACTCCCTCTTCAAGCCATGCCCTTTTGCTCGGTAGGGCATCGACATTATGGGACCATTCCCATAAGCACAAGGTCGGAAGAAATTTTTGTTCGTCGCCATTGACTACTTCACCAAGTGGATCGAGGCGGAGCCGGTTGCCACAATCACCGACCAAGCCACATGGAAGTTCGTATGGAAGAATGTCCTTTGTCATTTGGCATCCCGAACGTGATCACCTCTAACAAAGGGAAACAGTTCGACAACACATTCTTCAAACAGAAGTGCTCAGAGCTCGGCATCTACAACCACTTCACCTCAGTCGCTCATCCCCAAGCAAACGGTCTGGTCGAGAAGGCCAACCGAACATTGCTCCACGGGATACGCACAAGGGTGGAGGCCGCTGGAAGTTCATGGATAGAAGAGCTCCCCAGTGTGCTATGGTGCCATCAAACAACCGCTCGAGTGGCCACCGGGGAGACTCCCTTCCACTTAGCCTACGGCACCGAAGTTGTTGTGCCTCTAGAGGTTACTCTTCCCACAATCCGAACAGCTCACTTTGATGAAGCAGCCAACAACCATGCGCTAAGGGAGAACCTAGCGCTAAGGGAGAACCTAGACATGCTCGGCGAACGCCAAAGAGATGCCAACATTAGACTGGTCTCCTACCAACAGTGGCTCGTGCAATACTACAACTCCCGAGTTTGGGAACGACGCTTCTTCAAAGGAGACCTGGTTCTACGTTGTTGCTCAGCATCGGACCTCCAAAGAGCAACCGACAAACTTGCTCCAAAATGGGAAAGACCTTATCAGGTCACGCAGGTTCTTGGGAAAGGCTCCTACAAGCTGACTACCCCTAGCGGCGAGGTCATACCTAGAACCTGGCATGTATCCAACTTAAATGCTTATTATCTATAAAAGCCTCTTATTCGGCGTCCTACCTCATCTCCACGTTCTTTCGTTCTATGGGAAGAGTGTTCGGGCCATCCCCTAGTCCAAGCTTCTCAGCTCAAAAGGCTTGCGTGGTATCTCGAAAGCCCAAAGCACAAGGACACTTGGTACAATTCCGGGCTAAGAGCTCTTCAGCCCGCAAAGCTTGCGTGATACCTAAGTCCTAAAAACAGAGGTGTTCGGTACAGACCCCTGGTCGGAACTTTTTCAGTTCCAAGGTTCTGCGCGGTACCTATGAACCCCTAAGGGGTCGACGAATTCCGATTCGAACATGACATAACAAGGGGGGAAGATAAAAAAAAAGGGCCATTCATATACTCAAAAGATGTATTCATTTCATCAAAAAAGTTGTACAAAAGCCCACTAGGGCCAAGTTACTAACAAAAACACAAAAAAAGAAAGGGAAAAGATACACAGGTCAGGGAGCTTTCTCGGAAGGGCCTGCCTCATCATCCCCGGGGGTCATCCATCTTGCACGAAAGTTCGTGAAACGAACCCCATCTAGGCGCGGATCCTGAGTTCGTCGTCGGAACTCCCGAAGGGCAACTTCAAAAGCTTTACGGGCATATTCATCCGTGGCCAGTCTCCATCCTCGGTCCTCGCCGACTTCGAGCCCCACCTTGTAACAGGACGCGCTGTATTGTTCTAAATCTTCTTGGAACTCTCGCCCGGCCCTATACTCGGTGACCCCGGGAGCCTCGGCTTCGAAAAGGACCCCCAGAAGGGAAGTCTTCTTCGCCCGAGCGACTGCGAGCTCCAGCTAGGAGGCTCTGAGTGCTATTTGGAGATTCTTGTTCTCCTTCTACAGCTCGGCCTCCCGACGGTGGTACTATTCTTTGCGCTCCTCAGAGAACGCAATCTCAGCATCCCACATATGCTGGTGGTCTTGAGCTCGCAATGTATTTCTTCGAAGCACCTCCAGCGACCGAGTGATGCCGCTGACCAGCTCCCCAACGTCAATGTCACCATCATCGTCTGAGCGGCTCTCCCCCCGAACCTCCTATGACCGCTCTGGAGTCTCTTCCGAGCTCAACCCCTGACACCGCGCCAACACCTCAAGCTGAGAAGCGGTGGGGCAGGGGGGAAGGTTCCTCGAAGAACCCTCTTGAAAGCGCTCCAAAGCCACCTCCAAATGCGCCTCCATGGGCCGAGCTGGAGACCTCACCTTTAGCACCTTTGACAGGGGTGCTCGGTCTTCCTCGGGCCTAACTCTAGACTCGGTCGCAATGGGGGTTTGATCGGAAGGGAGGTTCGTCTCCTCGCCCACTTGGCTGGCGGCCACTTCAACCACCACCTCTTGGACTTCAATGCCACTGGCGAGCGCCCTCTAAGAAGGTCCCGCCTCCTCAATCTCGGCCAGCTACTCGATGACGGACACGAGCGCGAGCTCTTGTGACTGGCCCTCCGTTGTAGCACTGGTCGATGACGGGAGCCCTGCCGCTCCCTCCAAGATGACCCCAGCAGTCGCCGTGTCAAGGGTCGCATCAAGTACAGACCCTTGTGCGGGAGTGGCCGCACCCTCTGCCACGACGTTGGACGCCTCTGCTGCGCCCGTCTCTTCTATGAGGTCCCCAATAGGACCTGGGGGCATCAGCGCCCCGACTTGCTGCTCGGAGGAGCCTCCGTCTGAGTGGTCTCTGACGACGACCAACTCCTCTCCGCCAAGGCCCAGCTTCGAGATCACTCCCTCGACTATCGAGGGCCTCGTCTCGATCGCAGACCGCGGCCTCGCTTGCTCGACCGTCTTCACCAACTTCCTCTTCTTGTAAAGTTGGAGCTAGGGGCCATCTTCCTCCTCCTCGGCCTCTTCCTCGGCTTCCTGCACAGTCCTCGCCGCCTTCAGGGATGCAGACTCTTTCCGGAGGCTGATCTTCAGGGGATGCTTCTCGGCAAGCTGCCCGCTGGCAGGACTTCGCACGCCGGACGAGGTTGTGGGTATGCCCTCGTCCAGATACATCAAGTATAACTTGACAGGTATTTGTTCGGCGTAGTTGGCCATGTCTTTTCGGTCCCGACTGGCGGCCATCTAGGCAGCGTCTAATAGGGGGGAGACAGGGTCACATACTTTCTTTAAACATTATATGGGACGAAGCAAAAATAACTTACCCCATGCGTGACTATGTTTGTACTTGATGAGTCTATACTCAGTCAAGTACCCCTTGGCGTGGTTCACCAACACGGTAGATAGAGCCTGGGACGCCTTGGCCGCATTCTGAATAAGAAAGGGGCCATATCATCCTCTTCGGCGGCTCCACCACCCGAACAGGGAAGCTCCAGTCTGGAGCTCCGGCTTCTGACCAATGAAGAAGAGTCGCCCCGTCCACCCCTTGTTGTTCGACAGATGGGGGAGGACTGGATCTGTATCTGATTGGCTCGGTGCTTCGAGTAGACGATCCCATAGCCGGATTGCGACGACGAGGCCAGGATGAAGTGATTCCGGAAGACCTCTGTCGTTGCCTGGACCCCCTTCTTCTTGCACATGACGCAGAAGACGAAGATGGTCCTCCAGGAATTTGGCGTCAGTTGGATCGGAGAGACCTTCCAGGCGTTGATAAGGTCCTTCGCAATGTCCGGCACCGGCATCCGAAATCCAGCTTCAAGGAGGTCCAGCGAGAGGATGAAGCACCCGGGCTTGTCCGTTATGTATGTCGGATCCTCCCTCATCAGGATGATCTCGTACTCCTCTCCGATCCGGAACTATTCATGCAGGCCCTCGAACTGCAATATTTCACCACTTTCATCTTCGTCGGCAGTGATCCACTGGCCTCGACCACGGCCTTCCCTGCGCGTTGAGCCATCGGTGCCGGAGAGCGAGAGGACGATGAAAGGCTAGAAGAAAAGGAGCAGAAGAAGACGGAGAGTGGCGAGGAAGTAGGAAGAAGACGATGGACGGTGGCGAGGGAGAGAGTTCTTCCAGATGAGGAAAGCGTGAACCCCCGTCTTCTCCCCTCCTCTTCCTTATAAGGAAGGGAGGCCCGAAATTCGAAGGCGAAAATGGCGATTTTCCCACTCCAACGGACCGTTCGAACATGCCGCTCCGAGCTCACAATGCGACACGTCACCGTTGCCATCATGAAACTCCGTCCCCGAGGAGGGCTCCAATGACGTCTCCTTGAGGCCTTGCACACAGCCGTGGTCGGTATCGCATTTAATGCATGGACAACATCGAGCAGACATCTCCCCTCTCAAGTGCTTTGGCACCCGAGCAGGCTTGAGAGGCTGGGGGGCAAGTGTGGAGGCCATTCCTAGCCTTCTAGGACTACAGGCCCATCATGGCCAATCAGGATGCCTAAGCTCTAGTCATCAAGCCACGTGTCTTCGAGTTCAGCCAAAAGGCCCCCGAGCACGCTCTGGCCACCAGGCGTCCAAAGGTCCCAAGGGCAGTCTCCGGACACCCCACAATCTGCTCGAGCGAGACACGGTCTACTGAACATACCGTGTTTGAACCTCTTGCGGCTTATCACCGAACACTACAGCGCTTCCGAGCACCGGGCACCGCACGGCCTGGCCGATAATCGAGCAGGCCCCTGCTCGGCACCTCCTGGCCAGAAGACCCAGAACGGCCGTTTGCCTCCCGAAGGCAGTTAATACAGCGGCGCGACATGTGTCCCATGATCAAAAGTATTAACCGTGAGGGATCCCAACAGGCATCTCAAACGAACAACTCCTCGCCTAGGGACTCCAACCGACGCGTCCCTACGATCATCATTGAAAGAGATTGTGGCCAGACCCCTCGTCTCCCTTGCCTATAAAAGGCACATGCGATCTCCATGCACAGGTACGCAACCTTTGCTAGGCACACTCGCCCACGCGCAAACACACACCAGAGAACCCTCACTACAAGAATAATACAGTTTAGCTACGGAATTTAGCTACGGAAATATTTATCTACGGAATTTAGCTGCTGAAATTTAAAGACCTAGGTTTGAACCCTGGGCTCCCCTTAAACCACTGCACCTGAATACCAACTAAGATGTACTTAGCAAGTTAACAGATTTTAGGTAGTTGCTTGCATGCATTTCGCCTTTTCAACTCATTTAATAGTTTCTTTCTAATTACATACCCTTTCCCAGGCTCCCAGCCATTATTGTGTTGGCCTCGTGCTTTCCTTCACCTTGTTGAAGGTTGACATCGAACAGGCAGTCTGTTGGAAGATTTGATCAAATTCCTGCATATTGTTGAGACCTCAGATTGATGGGACATTATTTATGATAATGATATTATTAATTTTTTGTTATTTATTTGTATTAGATTGTGATATTTTTGTTACTCTTGTACTTTCAGGCCTATATTGAGAAAGAAGATACCAAAAAGTTGAAACAGAAGGAGCGGGAACCCATTCAACCAAAAATGGGGAAAATGGATATCGATTATCAGGTCTGCCCTTGTGTGCATGTTTTTTCTTTTAATTTCACATTTTACAATTATAGTTATGGGTGTCTAGTAGCCTTTTTTGTTTTACAGTTCTGTCACTTCTACTGCCTCTTTTGATTGAGATTCACTAAAAATTTTGTACATGTTCTTCATGATGCATTTTTCATGTGAAAACAAGATTACTGGGATGCCATGTGTGACAAGTGGGCGACGGAGGACTTTCGACATCGCTCCAGGATTGCTGTAGAAAATTGGACAAATGCTTGAAGCGACTTTGCATACCAGTGACTCTATAAGTTTTGGGAGACAAAAGAGAAAAATGGTAAAACTTCATATGTTTAATCTTTATTATATCCATACTGTATAAACTAATATTCTTGTTATATTTAAATTTGTAAGAGAAAGAGAAAGGCGGCCTTGTGTCTTACAAGGAGTTATTTGAGCATACACATCGAAAAAAAAATAGGTGATTTTGTTTCACAAAAGGCAAAAGAGGTTATGGTATGTATTTTTTTTCTACAACTTATATATTGAACATTCTTCAATGTTCATGTATATTTTAGATTATTAATTAATTAAAATTTAAATATTTTGTAGGAGACGTGTGCAGAATAGATGGTAGACAGACATGGCAGTTACTCCACTCAACATCCTGCCATGGCTTAGTTGGCTGCAACTGGCCAACCCAAGAAAGGTCGAGTATTTGGATTTAGGAGTAGTTTAGATGCCGGTTGAGTCAACAGCTCCTCTCAGGACTCACATGGATCCACTATCGCGAAGACTCCACCTTATAGTAGCACACTACCCAGCGACCAAGTTCGTGAGGTCGTTTTTGATGTATTAAATAATTGGTTAACACAGACTCTGGTCCCCACTTTACAAACTATGGGTGTTGGTTTTAGATCGCTTGCTAGTGTGGCTTCTTCTAGTGCTAGTCATGTATGTGTATATTTAATTTTTCTTCATCTTAATATGATTATTTACATGTTTGTGTAATAATTATTGTTTCTATTTTTTGTTTACAGGTTCCTCCTATTCATGATTCTACTATTGAGGCTCATCAGGTCGAGAGGGCCAAGAGAGACGATGATGAGGATGAGGATCCTCGTATTCAGGATGACTAGGAGCTTGTTGTCATTATCTTTTTTATAATTTATAAAACAATCTTACTTTTGTTGTGAACTTTCTAATGAGATATTAAATGCAAGTGTGGATTTATGTTTTTATTTGTGTGATATGTCTATGTGTGTGACTGTATGATTCTATTGAATGAATGAGCAGGTTTACAGGTACTATTGAATGAATGAGCAGGTTTACTGATACTATTGAATGAATGAGCAGGTTTACAGGTACTTGTACAAAATTTGTGAGAAAGTCATTTTTAAAATTAAAAAAAAAAATTTCTATGATTTTGGTTTAGCTACCGATTTGCTACGGAGTTTGTTGTAGCTAAGTCGTAGCTAATTAACTACGGCTTAACTACAAAAAGTTCTGTTAATTAGTTGTAACATTTTTGTAGCTAATCCATAGCTAATTAGCTGCGGATTAGCTACGGATAATTCAACATTTAATCTGTCGCTAAATTTAGCTATGGATTAACTATGGAATTATCCGTAGCTAATATGTCGCTACGTAGCTACAGATTAGCTAAAGCAACATCTGTAGCTAATCCGTAGCAAATTAGTTACGGATTGGCTAGCGAAATCGACTGTCGTGAATTAGCAGCCAGAAATTAGCTACAGACACAATCTATAGCTATTCTGTAGCTAATCAATAGCTAAATCGGTTAACTACAGATTAGCTACAGAATAGCTACGATTTGTGTCCGTAGCTAATCTGCAGTATTCTTGTAGTGCCTCCATTTCTGCCTCTTTTGCAGTCCGACCTGACTTGGGCGTCGGAGGGTTCCCCTCGGTTCTTCAACCGGCCCCCCTGATCCCTCCTGGGTTTTAAAGGCCATCATCTGCACTGGCGACCGTCTCTTCCTTCTATCCTTTGTGGAGGCCCGTTCGGCCCAAGCCCGGATAGGAAAACACGTCCACATCATACTATGTAATGTTTAACCTTTTAAGATCCCCTACTTGCTTTCTCTTCAGGCACTTTAATTTAGATGTGCTTCAGATATCCCAATAGTTCCACTATATATATATATATATATATATATATATATATATATATGTTCCAATAGAGTTTATGTTTCATTTTCTGTCCGGGATTAACAATACTGATGATGCACAGCTTAACAACTATTTTTTTTTTTACATATTCCCTGAAATCTTAGCTATTTTCAAATAACTCTATGAAATCTTGATATTTTCAAATAACTCCTCACATCTCCTATTCAAAATAAGTCATGCTGTTTCCGTTTAAAAATGATATCCTAACTCTAGTTATATTAACTCAAGTTTATAAATGACCAATAAGCCCTTATAGAACTTCTATATTTTCATATTAAATGTTCAAATAACTTTAACTCTTCTTTCTTTTTGTTTTGTTCTCAGGAGAATGCCCACTCATCTCTCTCTCTCTCTCTCTCTCTCTCTCTCTCTCTCTCTCTCTCTCTCTCTCTCTTCTCGAGAGAGAGTTCTAGTGTCCCCCATAGGTGGCACGTATTTAGGCACTAATGAATTGATTACTTATGATCACATGTAATATTTCAATCAATCGGTTTGAATAATTTGAGTTGTAGTGATAAAAAAATTAAAAATAATCACAAAGTTAAATGTGATAAGTAAAATTAGATGTAATTACAAAGTTAATTGTGATCATAGAGAAATCAATGCTTAAATAGAAAATTGAAGTTTCAACTCTATAAAAAAAAGAATCAAGTCTCTGGAGATATATGAAAATCAATTTTCAGAGAAAATTGAGTTTCAGAAAACACACTGGAATAGTGGAGTCTCTAAGACAATGTAGAATCAAGTCTTACGCTCAATCAATAAAATGACTCCCATTGAAAAAAACATGTATAAGAATTGAGTCTCAAATTAGATGTCAAAAAAAGTCTCAGAATCAAGTCTCTAACTCAAACAAAAAATGACTCTGACATAATGAAAATTATGTCTTAGAAATCAAGTGTTGGATACATTAAAAGAATCGATTCTCAAATATATTGAAAGAATCAAGTCTTAAATCGAGTCTTAGAAACAATGTAAGACTTAAGTCTCAAAAGAGAATCGACTCTTCAATTATATTTAAAGAATCGAGTCTCATGAGAAAATCGACTCTTAAGACAAGTTAAAAGAATCGACTCTCTGAGTCATGACAAAACTTAAGAATCGACTCTTCAATTATGTTTAAAGAATTGACTCTCAAAACTAAAGGAATCAACTCCTTGGATAAATCGACTCGCTAAATAAATCAACTCTCAAGATATGGAATCGAGTCCCTATGTAAATCGACTCTCAAGATAAAGGAATCGACTTGCTATGTTAATAGACACAATCGAGTCTTACTGTAGTACCCTAAAAAATTTATTAATTAGAAAATGTGGATAAATTAAAAAATTTTATCAAATAATAAATCAAACTAGTTAAAAATATATACGTGCCATTATTTCATGCATAAAAACTCATATAAAAATTTCAAAAAATAATAGTTATAATTTAAATAATGGACAGAGAAAAATCATTTAGACTAAGTTTAAGAATTTATACGACTTATCAGCATAATTAAAGAATAAGTCGGAGAATCCATTATTCTATGAGTCAAAGTGGATTATAAATTAAAATAAACATGTGGGTAGACTTTAAATAATCTGGGTTGATAGCCCATTATGATATTTGGACCAATGGACAATCTTGGCCCATAAATAAATTTCCTAATAAAAAGATAATTAAAAATTCATTGAGTAAAGTAAGTACATATGTTGTACAATTAAGCTCACATGAGTTATTGGGCCAAGAGTAAGAGCCTAAATGATGGATGGGATTAGAAATATTGGGATAAATAATACTAAATGGAAATAAAATAAGACATTAGTACAAAAATGTGATAAATTAGAATAGAGGGAGAATAAATAGAATTTAAGTGAATTAAATTAAAGCCCATTAAGCTAAAATTAGTGATGGGTTTTAATAATGGTCCTAACATGAATTGTTGGGCCCAAATTATGAAGAGTCCATCATGAGATGGGAAATAATTAGGCTAAATTCGTACCTAAAAATGGTAATAATTGGAAAAGGGTTAAGATAATGATTATTTTAACTCATAAATATATAGAAAAAAGAGTCTTAAGCTTACCCTATCCCCTTGGCCATGAAATTGGCTCTCTTCCCAACCCTAATTAGGAGATAAATGATAGAAAAGGGGGAGATAAATAAGAAATTCGGAGTTTGAAGGAGAAGGAAGAGTTTTAACTAATTAGGACTCTTAAACCCATCAAAACACCCCTAATTCATCTCTACCAAGCCATAGCTCATTGCTGAAGTTTTGGAGGACGAAGGAGGGAGGCTAAGGATGAGGAGCAAGGAGAGGAAGGGCTTGGAGCAAGGAGGTTCTCTCTTCTTCTTCGTCCACAACCCCAGATTTTTATTACTCACGAGAAAAGGTAGGCAATCTCTCAAGCCTAAATCGTGTTAAAATTACCCTAGGTAGTTTTCATAATCATCTTCAAAAGCCCTCTTGTTTCGCTCTATTTCGTTCTTCCATGAGGGTGAATTAAATGCCCAAACTTCTGTTAACATGTTGTGCCCGAACCATCATGTTTATGTTCAATCCTTGTTTGTACATGATCCAATGTCCTGAAATAATTCTCATAAATACTACTTGATGTTAGCTTTCAAACGCCCCTATTTGTCCTAATTTTTTTCTTGTATTCGCTGCTAATTAAATCGTTCTTTCATGACTGCGCATGTTTAGGTCACTAAAATGTAACCTTGTTAAAGCATGCGCAAACCTTGTCTGTTTCCAAATTACTCATGCCTGTAGATATTTCTACGAGTCTACTTTCATTTAAAACTAGTTTCATGATTTTTGGACCATCGTGTGATTTTATACGGATTTTTAAAGAGTACTGTATCATGTTTTAGAGGGAAGGACTGAAACCCAAAAAGGGAAAAACCCCTTTTCTAGGTCGGCCCACGCCTCTGAAGTCGCGAAGGTCCGACCCGTCACGACCTTAGAGGGGTCGCGGTTGGCCGGACCGTCGTGACATGAATGCGACGGCCCGCACCGTCACGTTTCCAACCACCGAACTAGGCCAGGCCGACCGGTTCGACCGTCGCGCCAGGCCGCCCCATCACGACCTGGATCGCGACGGGAACCCCCGACGCGTTATGTGCGCTATCGCGCTTGTGCCCCCTGTCGCGACTTGAATCGCGATGGGTACCCCCGTCGCATCTTCAGATTTTCGGCCAGAACTAGTATTTGCCCTTATACCTCTACAATTTATGCCATCTGACCTTTGTTTAGAATTAATTAAACACTGTTAAGCATAGTATTGATCTAGACATTAATCTTTTATATTAATTACATACAATAAATTAAATAAAATCCATGTGCACAATCTATCATGCTCTCATGATTATTTACACTTGAACACACTTAATACAAACATTTGCCATTAGACTCTATTAAATTACACAATAATGTATCTGGTAATTAAGTGAAATTAATTACTAAATTTTCTATTTTGTTAATGACACTTGTTCTCATTTTAATCGCGTGCTCTGTATACCGTTATCACATCCCTCTGCCTTTGAGCACTCGAGGCATGACGGACAACGTTTTCGTTACACACTTTCTCTTGACATGGACTACCTCTCCATCGGGAAGACTCCTGACTAGACTAGGGACTCCTTGTCAAGGCCTCTATAAGACTTCTTGGCTTTGGTGCACGTCCATTGCAGACGAGCTGGTTGATGACCAAACTGTCCCCATAATAAATATTTCCATTTATTTATATATTAATTTTGATGATTAACAAAATAACACTAATGGATTACTTGAGCCTTAAGTACAGGAAACAAAAGAAAAATGAAAGTTCAAGACAATCTGGTAAGTCTCATCACTTCTATCCAAGTCTTTGTATCGACTTCTTTGATAAGCAGAACGATTTCCTCTTTGACCGGAAAACTCAAAACAAATCGATACCGTAACGATTTCTTTAGACCTCGTAACGATTTCTTTAGAACTCGCAACGACTCTCTAGCCGTAACGATTTCTTTAGACCTCGTAACGATTTCTTTAGAACTCGCAACGACTCTCTAGCCGTAACGATTTCTTTAGACCTCGTAACGATTTCTTTAGAACTCGCAACGACTCTCTAGCCGTAACGATTTCTTTAGACCTCGTAACGATTTCTTTAGAACTCGCAACGACTCTCTAGCCGTAACGATTTCTTTAGACCTCGTAACGATTTCTTTAGAATTCGCAACGACTCTATAGTCATAACGATTTCTTTAGACTTCATAACGATTTCTTTAGAGTTCATAACGATTTCTTCACTGATCATAACGCCTTGCTTTGTATAACGATTTCGTATAACGATTTCCTTACAACTTGACAGTCATAACGATTTCGTGTAACGATTTCCTTACAACTTGACAGTCATAACGATTTCGTGTAACGATTTCCTTACAACTCGATAGTCATAACGATTTCTTGTAACGATTTCTTCAGAACTCACAACGACCTGCTTGTTGTAACGACTTCATAAGTTATCACATCGATTTCCTTACAGTTCATAACAACTTGCTATAATTCATATCGAATTTCTTGATGCATCAGTATAATGCCTTTTAATAGCGTTGAAAAGTCAAAGTCATATCTTGTCCGTTGACTGCTATGCATTAAATGCTCTCCGATCGTATCTCCCATGCATGCAGACAATATCTTCCATTTCTATGCTACTCTGTCTACGTACTTTTTTAGACAGAAAGGAGCTTTGCTATATACTGCAATATCTGTTCCATCTCAACTAACAATAGACAGCAGTCTTAGCTGTCTTCTATTTATTGATGATATGCTTACAGATATCTGACAAGACTCATCTGGACAACATTGGACACAAGATACAAAGTTCTATGACATCTCTTTGGCGTGTACACAAGGATAAAAGACTGACGATCAGAAGCTTCCTCAGTGACCAGTCTAACGTACACAAGGATAAGAGACAACGGACACTTCAACGTTCGAATTTGAATCAGCAGTTTAAATAGAAGACTCAAGACGGAAAAGATAGCGTGTGTGCAACAACGCTTGATTTTAGAAGAAGAAAGAAATCCATCTCTTAGAATCTTTAGAACTTTGAAGAAGAGCGAAGCCTCCACTCCAAACCTTGTTCTAAGCTCTTAGCTCTCTGTGCTCAAAAGGAATCTTCTCATTTGTAAGAGCCTGTGTGGTCCTTGGAGAGAAAAACCTTGTTAAATCTCTTTCTCTCTCGGGGGCTTAGGAGCTTCAGTGTGTAGCTGGTCAAGCTAGAGTCTGAAGCCTGTTTTCACACCCTTTTTCTTATTAGGTTGTGTTCCCTTCTGGACGAAGGAAGACCTGGTGGTATCCAGGGTGGTTGTTGTTCCCTTCTGGACGAAGGAAGACCTGGTGGTATCCAGGGTGGTTGTTGTTCCCTTCTGGACGAAGGAAGACCTGGTGGTATCCAGGGTGGTTGTTGTTCCCTTCAGGCTGAAGGAAGACCAGTTGAGGCTGGGTGTAAGGATCCTTAAGGGGGATTGTACCCTTGGTAGTAAAATCCTGAGGTATTGCTCAGGGACTGGACGTAGGTCTCCTGTGGAGAGGAGTTCCGAACCAGGATAAAATCCTTGTGTCTTGTGGATGTGTTTTGTGTGATTGTTGTCTTGTTTGCTCTAACTCTAACCTTGTTATTAAGTTGTGCAATCCTTTCAGTAAACAGGTTTTAATCAGAGATCGAAGTTTTAATAACCCATTCACCCCCCCCTGGGCTAGCTAGCTGGGCAACAAGTGGTATCAGAGCTCGTCTCTTCGACAAAGAAGAAGATCCAACGATCTGAAGAGCAAAGATCAATGGCAGCCCAAAGTAACTTCGAAGGTCAGTCAGTCAACAGGCCTCCCTTGTTCGATGGAGAAGATTACACATACTGGAAGACTAGAATGGAATATTTTCTACAAGGTCATGATTACACAATCTGGTCCATTGTAGAAGAAGGTGATCTTTTGGTCACAAACGCTAAGGCTCAGTGGACAGATGATGATAGGAAAAGAATATCCTTAAACTGCAAAGCCAAGAGCATATTATGCTGTGCCCTAAGCAAGAAAGAGTTCAATAGAGTCTCAGCCTGCAAGTCCGCAATGGAGATGTGGGAAAAGCTCAAAATTACCTATGAAGGGACAGACAAGGTAAAGGAGACAAGAATTGATATTCTAGTAGCTCAATATGAAAGATTTCAGATGCAGACAGGTGAATCAATAACTCAAATGTTCAGCAGATTCACTGACATCACAAATGGATTAGCCGGTTTGGGAAAGGTCTATAATGCACCAGATATGGTTAGAAAAGTCCTCAGATCTTTACCATCTTCTTGGACTCCGAAGGTAACAGCCATTGAAGAAGCCAATGATTTAAAATTAATGTCATTGGAAAAGCTAATAGGATCTCTCATGGCTCACGAGATAAACATGGAGAGATTAGGAGAATCCTCCAGCAGAAGGAAACAATCAAATGCTCTCAAAGCAAGTGAAGATAATTCGGAAGAATCTTTGGATAATAGTGAGAGTAGTAAAGACAGTGATGATGAAGAAGCGATGCTGTCTCGAAGGCTTCAAAGGATTCTAGCAAAGAAAAAGAAGTATCAGTCAGGAAGAAATTTTTTTAAGAAAAACAAAGACTTCAGAAAACCAGAAGTAAAGGATCAAAAGAAAGGAGAAGTGATCTGTTATGAATGCAAAAAGCCTGGACACATCAAGGCAGATTGTCCCATGATCAAAAAGAGTGATCACAAGAAGAAGGACAACTTCAGAAGATTTAAGAAGTACAAAAAGAAAGCAATGGCAGCTGCTTGGGAAAACAGCAGTGACTCAGACAGTGAGTCAAGCTCGAGCAGTGAAGGTGAAGAAGCCAACTTGGCTCTAATGGCCAACATCGAGGACAAAGTTAACCCTCGAGCATCCAAATGGTATTTGGATAGTGGGTGCTCAAGGCATATGTCAGGCAACAAGAAGATATTTGTTGATCTCCAAGCTGAAGAAGGTACAGTCACCTATGGAGATAATGGAAAAGGGACTGTGATAGGAAGCGGGTCTGTGAACATCAAAGGAAAATCAGTTATAGAAGATGTAATGCTGGTCAAAGGGTTAAAGCACAATCTCATCAGCATCAGCCAGTTGTGTGACAAAGGCCATCAAATTCAGTTTCAAGAATCAAAATGCAGTATCTTAAAGGATGGTGCAGTCATATTTGAAGCCTACAGAGAAAGAAATTTGTATGTTCTATATCTCGAGAAACTCAAGGATCAAGATGTGTGTTTGGCAGCTAGTAAAGATCAATCAACTGAGTTGTGGCACAGAAGATTGGGCCACTGCAGCTTGGATGGGTTGAACAAGCTCAGAAAGAGAAAACTAGTTGAAGGACTGCCAAAGGTAAATTTCAGATTGGATAGCATTTGCAGACCTTGTGCAAGAGGAAAGCACACCAAGAGCTCCTTCAAATCAAAGACTATAGTAACCTCCTCAAAGCCCTTAGAACTACTTCACATGGATTTATTTGGGCCAATGAGAACTACCAGTTTGGGAGGAAAGAATTTTGGATTTGTAATAGTTGATGATTATTCAAGATTCACTTGGGTATCCTTTTTAGAGCACAAAGATGACACATTTGAAAATTTTGTCAGCTTCAGTAAGAAAGTTCAGAAAGATCAGAAATTCTCAATTGTCTCTATTCGATCAGATCATGGTGGTGAGTTTCAGAATGAAAAGTTTACGAAGTTCTGTGATGATCAAGGAATTGAGCACAACTTCTCAGCTCCAAGGACACCTCAACAGAATGGAATTGCTGAGAGGAAAAACAGAACTCTTTTGGATATGGCAAGAACCATGTTGTCAGAATATGATCTGCCAAGATACTTCTGGGCCGAAGCTATCAACACTGCATGTTATATCATAAATAGAGTGATGATCAGGCCAATTCTGAAAAAGACGTCTTATGAACTCTACAAAGAAAAGAAGCCAAAGATTAGCCATTTCAGAATATTTGGATGTCCTTGCTTCATCCATAACAATGGAAAAAGGGACATTGGTAAGTTGGATGCCAAATCAGATGAAGGCATCTTCATGGGGTACTCTTCTAAACCCAAAGGTTATAGAGTTTTCAATAAACGTTCCTTATTGATTGAACAATCAGTACATGTTATTTTTGATGAATCTAACCCTTCCTTGAAAAAGGAAGAAATTAGTGACATTGATGATGCAGATGACTTGTCCGAAAAATTAAAGAATACTTCAATTAAGGACAAAGAGGATCCAACTCTGGAAGAACTGTAGCAAACAGAAATCCAACATGAAGATCTTCCAAAGGAATGGAGATATCAGAAAGATCACCCTCCTGAAAACATCATTGGTGATCCATCTGTAGGGGTAAGAACTAGAGGTAATGTAATTCCATGCGACTATTTAGCATTTGTTTCTCAAGTAGAGCCTAAGACAGTCAATGAAGCTTTATCTGATGAATCTTGGATATTAGCCATGCAAGATGAACTAAATCAGTTCAAGAGAAACCAAGTATGGTCACTTGTTCCTAGACCATCCAATCATTCAGTCATTGGCACCAAGTGGGTGTTCAGAAATAAACTGGATGAGTCTGGAATAATCTTAAGGAACAAAGCCAGATTGGTGGCTCAAGGCTACTCCCAAGAGGAAGGCATAGATTTCGATGAAACTTATGCACCTGTAGCTAGACTTGAGGCCATTAGGATTTTACTTGCTTATGCATCTGCACTTGATTTAAAACTTTTTCAAATGGATGTCAAATCAGCCTTTTTAAATGGTTTCATCAAGGAGGAAGTTTATGTTGAACAACCTCCAGGTTTTGACGACACTGAATTTCCAAATCATGTATTTAAACTACATAAGGCTTTATATGGTTTAAAGCAAGCTCCTAGAGCCTGGTATGAAAGGCTCAGTACTTTCTTATTAAATCATGGTTTCACTAGAGGTAAAGTAGATAGTACATTATTTATAAAATCCAAGGTTAAACATATACTTCTTGTACAAATCTATGTAGATGATATTATTTTTGGATCTACTGATGAATCTCTTTGCAAGTACTTTGAAAAGCTTATGCAGGGAGAATTCGAAATGAGCTTGATGGGGGAGTTAAGCTACTTCCTTGGATTGCAAATCAAGCAAGGGAAGGATGGCACTCATATCTGTCAAGCAAAGTACACCAAAGAGCTGTTGAAGAAATTTGGATTTGAAGATGCAAAGCCATTATCAACTCCAATGAGCACATCAACCAGAATGGACAGTGATCAAAAAGGTAAAAGGGTAGATCAAAAGAATTATCGAGGTATGATAGGATCATTACTTTACTTAACTGCCAGTAGACCAGACATTTTGTTCAGTGTATGCATGTGTGCTAGATATCAGGCAGACCCTAGAGAGTCTCACTTAATTTCTGTAAAAAGAATATTTAGATATTTAGCTAGAACTCATGACTTAGGTCTCTGGTATCCTAGATCTTGTGAGATAAATCTAATAGGATATTCAGATGCTGATTATGCTGGTTGCAAAGTAGATAGAAAGAGCACCAGTGGATGTTGTCAGTTTCTTGCAGGATGCCTAATATCATGGACATCCAAGAAACAAAATTCAGTAGCTCTATCAACAGCTGAGGCGGAATATGTTGCTGCTGGAAGTTGCTGTACACAACTTCTTTGGATAAAGCAACAACTTGAAGATTTCGGCATTCACATCAAATCAATTCCTCTATTGTGTGATAATACAAGTGCCATCAACCTCACCAAAAATCCAGTTCAACACTCAAGGACGAAGCACATTGAGGTAAGATATCATTTTATTCGAGACCATGTAGCTAGTGGTAATTTAGAAATTTCGTTTATAGATACAAATGGTCAATTGGCAGATATCTTCACAAAAGCCCTACCTGAAGAGAGATTTACATCTCTTAGAAGGGAACTAGGGATGTGCAATTTGTGAAAGAATTTCTGTGATTTTATTGACATATAAATTTTTCAGATTAAATGAAAGTTCTCTCTCCGTTAAAGTTAAGCAAAACTCAGTTATCTATATGCTTTGACCGCTTCTGTGTGGAAAGTTGTTTGACTTGTCAAATCTTTTTGTCGCTTTCTATCTTTACCGCCTTTGGCGCTCCTCCGTTCAATAAAGTAATATTATTTTATCCAAATCGCTTTGAGATCGACTCGTCTTCCACCTTTACCCTTTTTATCCTCTATCTGTTCACCCAAAGCCGATGCCCTAACGATTTTGGGATCGACTCTCTGCAACTTTTGAAGCCTTCTTCTCTTCCCGCGAAGAATTCCTTCGAGAACTTCCGTCCCTTCCATCATCCTCCCTTCCAGAATCTTTTCTTCTCTGCACCCATGGCCGCTCCGTTGATCTCCGGAAGTGTTGGGGGCTACAGTGCTGAGTATTTATCCCCAAGGGAGCAAGAAAGATTTACGTTTGTGAAGACGAAGATTTGCGGAAATAAGGCAGTGGATGTTCAGAATCTTGAGAAGAATGGCATGGCCAGGCTAGTTGATACTCTAAGAAGATTGCAGTGGATGGATGTGGTCACCTTCAGTGAGGTAAGCTACCCGGACTTGGTAAAAGCCTTCTACATTTGTCTGAAGTCAGAAGCAGATGGGTCCCTTGTTTCCTCTGTCAAGGGCATCCAAATCAGAATAACCCATGAGCTTTTGCGTGATTTGTTTGGAGTGAAGACCTCTGGATTTAGTGGCATTCACTCTGTGAATGATGAAGTCAAAGGTCTCGGGATTATCGGTCCAGGATTTAAGTTAAAGGATGGGAAGCTTGATATTAATCAGATGTCCGCATTCAATAGATTGCTTCACTTTATAGTCTGCCAAATCTTAGTACCTCGTAGTGCTACCTTTTCTTCATGCACTAGGGCAGATTCGGACATAATGTTCTGGGCAATCCAGAACAAAGAGATAAACCTGGCCGCAGTGATGATTGAGCGAATGATGTTTGCACATGCTCAGTTATGGGAAACAAAGAGCAAGTTGAATGTTTCCCTTCCGTATGCTCATCTACTGACCAAGATTTTCAAGCACTTTGGAGTAGATTTGTCAGGTGCAGTAGCTGAAAAGATGGGCCAGTCTATAAGGTCCAGAAATCTGAAGAAAAGTGGATTCTCAGTGGTAGATGGAATGTGGTCAAAGACTTCTGTGGCTGAGGGAGAGGCAATCATTGCAGATCCAGCAGAGCAAGCAGCAGCAGATCCAGCAGAGCAAGCAGCAGCAGATCCAGCAGAGCAAGCAGCAGCAGATCCAGCAGAGCAAGCAGCTGCAGATCCAGCAGAGCAAGCAGCAGCAGATCCAGCAGAGCAAGCAGCAGCAAATCAAGCAGAGCAAGAACCAGTAGAGTCAGCTGTGGGATGCCAATCCGAAGCTCAATTGGAAGAGGGTGCAGCTGGTGTGGCAGATTCCTTGCCCACCACCTTAGTCGCCTCTATTTTAAGAGAGGTATTGGATTCCATTCCCTCCATCTCAGTCTCTTCTAAGGCAGGTGGACCTGATGAAGAAGTTATGGCAGCAGGCCATACTGAAGTTCAGTCTGAATCGGTTGCAGATGTTGAGGTACAAGCAGGTACTCAACAAGATGTGGTCATGGAAGAAGCTCCTAACCAAGGGGAGCAAAGTAGAGTTGATCCTGAAGTATCTGAATCAGTGGCAGAAGGCCACTTAGAGAAAGTTGTCGTGGAAGAAGCTCCTGCTCAGGGGGAGCAAGAAAGTATTGAAGTCCCTGCTCCCATTCAGGGGGAGCAAGCTGAGATTGAAAAGCCAGAGAATGAAGCTTTTCCTGAGAAAGCTGCACCTACTCAGGAAATTCCAGCTCCAGCCATGGTTGATGTTAGTGAAGGCCCAAGTACAACTATAAATCTTGAGGAGCCTGTCACTCATCAAGGTAAGCAGAAGAGAATTGTTCACAGAAGGTCAAGGAAGGGCCCTAGAAAAGTGAACTTGAAGCCTGTTATGGCTATGTTAAAGGCCCAAGGAGTGATCTTGGCATCAGTCCAGTCTAGCATACAAGGCATTGTTTCTAATCAAGCTTCAACTTCCTCAGACGTATCTTCAATAAGAAATGCAATGAGGTATTTCAATAAAGAGATGTCTGATATGAAGAATTTGCTGGCTAATCTTTCAAGGTCTAGTGGTGTCCCTCCTGCACCCACTCAGAGCAGTCCAGCTGAAGTTTCTAGGCCACCAGGGCCTCCAGCAGAAGTCTCTCGGTCAACAGGGCCACCAGTTCAAGGGTCAGGGCCATCAGGGCCATCAGTCGTGAGGTTACCCGGACCAGTGGCAGCCTCAGGGTCTTCAGGACCCTCTCCAGCAGTCAGAGAGAGTCAGGCCAAAGGGAAAGAGCCAGTGTCAGTCTCCAAGGCCCCTGATACTTCATCTCTTGCCACTCCAACCCTCTCCACACCTTCATCTCCTTCTACTGCACCTCCTGCTCCACCAACCATAAAACATCCCATGCCTCGCACCCAACCTTCCTCATCCTCTACTTCATCTCAACCCTCCTTCTCTCCTACTCCAGCTCACATCTCAGCTCCATCCTCATTAACTCCTAAACCTTCACCTATTAAAATTCAAACATCTCCTCTTCAACCAACCTCTTTCTTTAATCCTAAACATTTTTTCTATCCTCCTACTCCTCCTAATTCTGTTATCTTTCCTCCAGATAAACCTCTGCCTCTTGGTGTCTTTGACACCAATGTTCCAGACAATTTTGAAAGGAACACCCTCCTCACCATTCTTTCCACAGCCTCTCACATTCACAGGACTGACCCTCCCAGTCCTGCCTTGAAAAAGAGAAAAACCTCCTCATCTCTAAGCACTCCTTCTGTTCCTCTATACCCTCCTTTATGGTACTCTCTTACCCTTGATCCTAAGAGAAGACCTATCTACAAAGAATACCTCCAGAAATGCATTCTTTCTACCATTTATGGTATTCCTTTTCTCAACCTATCCGAACACCTGGACATTGTTCTTCCTTTTACTCAGATATCTCAAGCTTTCAAATCCAAAATCCTTGAGGGCACTGAGTTCAAGACTGAAGATCAGTGGGCAGCTATCAAAGGAAATAAGGCTCAGTATGCAAAATACCTGACTGCAAGGGCCGAATCCCTCACTCACAGAGCTCACCCACTCACCTTCTCTGAGTGGTTTATCATCCAGCACAAAAACTCTTGGGGATCCTTCATTTTGAAGGAAATTCGCATTGCCAGAGCCTTTCAGCTGTACAGTGACTTCTGTTACTTGAACAAAATTCCAGAAGTTCAGTTTTGCCAGTTCCATTCGCAGATTACTGTGCTGAAATCAGAAACCCCTCTCAACCTTCCTCTCAAAGTAGACTTTGTCTCTTTCAAGGTTGATTTTCCAGTTCTTCTGCCGAAGCTGCACTCTTTAGTGTTTGATTCAGATGCTGGGTCTCATGCTCTAGATATGTTTGCAAGACAGATGGGCAGGATGTCAGCCAAGCAGGGCAGATCTCCTTCCTTTTTGCGGTTCATCTTCAGAGAATATCACTCTGGCCGCATGTCTTCTCAGACCTTAGCTCCACTCATTTCTGAGTGTGAAAGACTCACCTCATCAGAATGGAAGCTTCTCTATCAGGCCTCTTATCAGCAATTGGAAGCCATCAATCAAGATCTTGTTAGTCAGAGGAAGCCTGCTCTTTCTGCAGAAGCTTTTATGGATCTAAACTCCATCGCACCCATACCAGAGATCTATGCTGTATGGGCATCTAGATATTCTGCTTTCTATGCCTTAAAGCAGGATTTGTTAAATCAACAAATTCACTATCCAATTTCCTTGGACAGATTTCTCCATAGGGCCAGTTTTGGTAAGAGTACTTACTTCAGATTCATTTTGGACAAAACTCAGTATGGAGAATTCTTAGAGCAGCAAAGGCAACTCTACATTCAGAGGAACATCCCTTCCATGGGACCCTCCTTCTCAGTTGCCTCTGGCGTTTTTCTGCAAATTTTTGAGGATCTTGAGATCAAGGCATGGGCTGTTGTCTCACAGCATGCCTCCTTGTTATCTCCTCTGTATTATCTTTCTCCATCCTAATATAAATCTTTCTCTCTTCTTTGTCTCACCGCTTATCTTTTTGCTTAATGACAAAATGGGGGAGACAACTAACGTAAATCTGAAAAACATTTCATTTTTTGTATGATGTTTAGTATATTTTGTCATCATCAAAAAGGGGGAGATTGATGACCAAACTGTCCCCATAATAAATATTTCCATTTATTTATATATTAATTTTGATGATTAACAAAATAACACTACTGGATTACTTGAGCCTTAAGTACAGGAAACAAAAGAAAAATGAAAGTTCAAGACAATTTGGTAAGTCTCATCACTTCTATCCAAGTCTTTGTATCGACTTCTTTGATAAGCAGAACGATTTCCTCTTTGACCGGAAAACTCAAAACAAATCGATACCGTAACGATTTCTTTAGACCTCGTAATGATTTCTTTAGAACTCGCAACGACTCTCTAGCCGTAACGATTTCTTTAGACCTCGTAACGATTTCTTTAGAACTCGCAACGACTCTCTAGCCGTAACGATTTCTTTAGACCTCGTAACGATTTCTTTAGAACTCGCAACGACTCTCTAGCCGTAACGATTTCTTTAGACCTTGTAACGATTTCTTTAGAACTCGCAACGACTCTCTAGCCGTAACGATTTCTTTAGACCTCGTAACGATTTCTTTAGAATTCGCAACGACTCTATAGTCATAACGATTTCTTTAGACTTCATAACGATTTCTTTAGAGTTCATAACGATTTCTTCACTGATCATAACGCCTTGCTTTGTATAACGATTTCGTATAACGATTTCCTTACAACTTGACAGTCATAACGATTTCGTGTAACGATTTCCTTACAACTTGACAGTCATAACGATTTCGTGTAACGATTTCCTTACAACTCGATAGTCATAACGATTTCTTGTAACGATTTCTTCAGAACTCACAACGACCTGCTTGTTGTAACGACTTCATAAGTTATCACATCGATTTCCTTACAGTTCATAACAACTTGCTATAATTCATATCGAATTTCTTGATGCATCAGTATAATGCCTTTTAATAGCGTTGAAAAGTCAAAGTCATATCTTGTCCGTTGACTGCTATGCATTAAATGCTCTCCGATCGTATCTCCCATGCATGCAGACAATATCTTCCATTTCTATGCTACTCTGTCTACGTACTTTTTTAGACAGAAAGGAGCTTTGCTATATACTGCAATATCTGTTCCATCTCAACTAACAATAGACAGCAGTCTTAGCTGTCTTCTATTTATTGATGATATGCTTACAGATATCTGACAAGACTCATCTGGACAACATTGGACACAAGATACAAAGTTCTATGACATCTCTTTGGCGTGTACACAAGGATAAAAGACTGACGATCAGAAGCTTCCTCAGTGACCAGTCTAACGTACACAAGGATAAGAGACAACGGACACTTCAACGTTCGAATTTGAATCAGCAGTTTAAATAGAAGACTCAAGACGGAAAAGATAGCGTGTGTGCAACAACGCTTGATTTTAGAAGAAGAAAGAAATCCATCTCTTAGAATCTTTAGAACTTTGAAGAAGAGCGAAGCCTCCACTCCAAACCTTGTTCTAAGCTCTTAGCTCTCTGTGCTCAAAAGGAATCTTCTCATTTGTAAGAGCCTGTGTGGTCCTTGGAGAGAAAAACCTTGTTAAATCTCTTTCTCTCTCGGGGGCTTAGGAGCTTCAGTGTGTAGCTGGTCAAGCTAGAGTCTGAAGCCTGTTTTCACACCCTTTTTCTTATTAGGTTGTGTTCCCTTCTGGACGAAGGAAGACCTGGTGGTATCCAGGGTGGTTGTTGTTCCCTTCTGGACGAAGGAAGACCTGGTGGTATCCAGGGTGGTTGTTGTTCCCTTCTGGACGAAGGAAGACCTGGTGGTATCCAGGGTGGTTGTTGTTCCCTTCAGGCTGAAGGAAGACCAGCTGAGGCTGGGTGTAAGGATCCTTAAGGGGGATTGTACCCTTGGTAGTAAAATCCTGAGGTATTGCTCAGGGACTGGACGTAGGTCTCCTGTGGAGAGGAGTTCCGAACCAGGATAAAATCCTTGTGTCTTGTGGATGTGTTTTGTGTGATTGTTGTCTTGTTTGCTCTAACTCTAACCTTGTTATTAAGTTGTGCAATCCTTTCAGTAAACAGGTTTTAATCAGAGATCGAAGTTTTAATAACCCATTCACCCCCCCCTCTGGGCTAGCTAGCTGGGCAACACTGGTTGTACCCTAAAACCCGATACACCCCTAGGGATCAGTACGATCCAAACGGCCTTAGTGTCTCTCTCTTACCTTGTGATCACGCCAGACTATCTAGCCAGTGTTTGTAGCATGGCTAGTGGGTGGTGGCGACTTCTTCTACCTGACTGCTGGTACCCGACCTAGTGCCGAGCAACTGTTACTATTGTGATTTAATGTTGTTTTATGATTATACCCCTATCTCATTTACTATCCTTGTACTCTCATCTATTCACGTTCACTCTACTATCTCGTCCATTCATCTAATACTCTCTTGAGACTCTTGAGCTGTTGTGGCTCCCATTGCTTGTACTATACTTGACTATCTAGCGCCATAATATGGGTCTTGTGACCCTACTGACTCAAATGCATACTGTGCAGGGCACAGAGAGTGTCCGAGGGGCTCCAATTTAGTCCTGGGGCAGAGAGCTACCCGAAAATACCTGCAGGGGCTATTGACGGTGTTTTGCGTTGCCCCGGTTCTGACAAACTGTTCAATGTTGGCTAGACGTCTGACTGTTATACTATTAGTCTGAGGAGTTCAGACATACTGTGCAATTACTGTGCTATCGCAGACTATTACTGAACGTCTACTGTCCCAGAAGTGACTACTGTCGTATTCTACTAGTGCACTATTGTGCAACCATACACGTTATCTCGTTACACGCTATCTCATTACACGCTATCTCGTTGCACGCTATCTTGACATACGCTATCTTGTTACACGCTATCTTGTTACACGCTGTCTCGTTATATAGTCAATTCTTTTTCATCCTAGTTTTGCAATAATCTTGTGGAATGTAATATCGTTCACTTGTTATCATATGCTATCTCTCTCTTCACTATACTTGATCATTCTCTCTAGTTAAGCTGCTTTACAAGACATTAATCACTTAAAGCATGCTTGTTACACGAGATATTAAGTCCTACTGAGCGTTATCGCCCACCCTTCGTTATTTGTTATTGTGTTTTCAGGTAGGTCGGGTGATGACCTTACACACATCAACGGGAATGGACTGGAGTGATGAGCAACCTGGAGTCATAGCGATGGAATGACCTTAGTATCATAGAGTCTAGTTAGATATTTTCTTAGTTATCTTTTTCAATGTAATGAAGTCATTGAGCCCCGTGTTTTGGCTCTGAATTCGTGGTTGTAATAGTTTAGGTGAATTATCAATAAAATGAAGAGTTTATTACAATTTACTATTCATTAGATGCTCTGATATTTGTGACTGTACGTGTTATTGTCGTTACCATACACGTTGTTTATGCCTCCCCGATTTATTCCGATGCTAAATTGGCGGGGCATGACACTTACAAAATTGACTCCCTAAGTTTAAATGAAAAGAGTCGACTCTGTAAGTCTAAATGAAAAGAATTGACTCTCTAAGTCTATGGCAACGTTTGGAAGTACAAAATGAAGCAATTTAAAGAAAAAAATCGCACACAAAATCAAACTCATTTCCAAATAGCAGCAGCCTGTCTAGATTTACAAGAGAAGCCCTTTAAGCGCTAAAACGAGAGATAGAGAGAAAAAACATTCTCTCTCTATCTTTTGTAAAACGATCTGGAGGCCGCTTTTAGGGGAGACATTACGATTTTGCAAGTGAAATGTCCAATAGATCTTGAGTTCACCGCACCCTCTCGGAGAAGGTAAGGGGTAATACAGTGAAAATCCCCAAAACTACGTCTCTCCCAAATGGAAGACGAACAAATCGAGCTTTTAAAAAATCATTATGACAATCTACTGTTGTGTTAGAAACCATCACGAATTGGAATGTAGAAAATTTTACTTTTAGGACATCTATTCCAAACGTTGCCTAAGTGAAAAGAAACGATTATCTGAATAACGACAAAA
The DNA here is from genome assembly GCA_014218235.1 of Colocasia esculenta. Lineage (NCBI taxonomy): Eukaryota > Viridiplantae > Streptophyta > Magnoliopsida > Alismatales > Araceae > Colocasia > Colocasia esculenta. The sequence continues at coordinate 86,924,629 of CM024765.1, read as the reverse complement.
ATTATCTCAAAAGAATAGACTCTCTGAGCAAATTGAATAGAATCGATTCCTGAGTCATTTTAAAAAGAATCGATTCTTAGAATGGTTAATGACTCTTATTTAGAATCAAGTCTCTCGATCTCTCAGACTAAAAAAATGATTATGAAGGATTTAAAAATCAACTTTCACTCAAAAGTTCATAGTTAATGTCATTTAGAACCAAAACGTATATGATGAAAACAAATCTTATAATCTTGTCTCACTCTTAAAAATTTATTTATCAAGTTAAATATTTCTTGTAAGTTTAATATTTTTTTAATTCAAAAAAGATTGTTTAAATTCTGTTTGAACTTATTTTTCAAAGAATTAAGCAAATATATTAAGAATATATCGAAAATGGAGCACACTGTCATCATCATGGTACTCCGAGAAAACATGGATGAGTTCAAATATTCAATTTTCCATTAGAAAGCCGGATGATCCATACGAAAAGACCAAATGGCCCGATCTATCATAGGCGGTGCATGCATGCATGGTCACAAAGTAAACAGGTGTTTGGGGGGGGGGGGGGACAGCGATACCATATCCTAAATTGTTAGGAAATTTGGTCATAATTAAGGCTCGAGTGTGAAATAGCACAGCACGTCACCTCCCTAAACAACTTGTGGCAGCTAACTTCACGGTGCTGAATTAATTAGGCGCGCTGTGACACCATCTCAAGCATCGATCGTTATCAGTAGTAGTCATTAGACAAATGGCCGGCGCAAAGAACATGATCGATGCACGATTGCGAACTTTGATATCGAGCTGCACATGGCCTCCTGATGACGAGCGAGACATGAACCTGAAATTAAAATGGCATACGAATAATTAAGAGAAGCATATATATCCGGATGCTTGTCAAGAAGTTTTGTCATGCATGTGAAGTAATCCCGTTGGGATCCGTCAAGTACGTACGGGCATTATTAGCAATAGCCCGAGTGCGAGAATCCGTTAATTTACTTCCTAATTATATATGAAGTGATTAATATTCCTCGGGCTGTTATAAGTAGCTAGAAGAAGTGCTAGCTGGTTGTAGAATGGGTAGGTTCTGAGCGCCTCATCGCAATATCTGAGTAGTTGGTTCAAGTGGCAGATAAAGATCACATGGTCTCATCTTGGGATTCATGAACCAGTACTAATTGGGATGTCTTAATCTACAGCAATCCCGTACATGTGTGCTTCAAGCAATCGCGCCCCAAAGTACATATGAACCAACCCATGTTTTGTTTAAGATTGTTTTTGTATATATATTATGTCATAGTTTCTTCTGATATTAATTTGTTTCATTAATAAGAGATGTGTATTTGGATTTAATTTGTTCCTACGTACTGCTCCAAATCTATACAACACTATCTTAATCATTTACCTTCAACTGCAAATAGTATGACTTTAGTTGGCAGTGATTCTGTGATTTTAATTTCCTTTTGTACCCTGAATTTCATGGGCATTGTAATATGGCATATGTGGAGGCCATTCCTAGTCTCCTAGGCCTGCAGACCTATCATGGCCCATCAAGACGCCTAAGCTCTTGTCATCGAGCCATGTGTCTTGGAGTTCAGCCAAAAGGCCCCCGAACACGCTCTGGCCACCAGGCGTCCAAGGAGCCCAATAGTAGTCTCTGGACACCCCACAATCTGTTCGAGCGGGACACGGTCTACCGAACAGACCGTGTTCGAACCTCTTGCGGCTTATCACCGAACACTGCAGCGCTTCCGAGCACCGGGCACCGCATGGCCTAGCCGGTAACCGAGCAGGCCCCTGCTCGGCACCTCCTGGCCAGAAGACCCAGAACGGCCCTTCGCGTCCCGAAAGCAGTTAATACAGCGGCGCGACACGTGTCCCATGATCAAAAGCATTAACCACGAGGGATCCCAATAGGCATCTCAAACGGACAACTCCCCACCTAGGGACTCGAACCGACGCATCCCTATGATCATCATTGAAGGAGATTGTGGCCGGACCCTCGTCTCCCTTGCCTATAAAAGGTACAGGCGATCCCCATGCACAGGTACACAACTTTTGCTAGGCACACTCGCTCACGCGTGAACACATACCAGAGAACCCTCCATTTCTGCCTCTTTTGCAGTCCGACCTGACTTGGGCGTCGGAGGGTTCCCCCCGGTTCTTCAATCAGGTCCCCCTGATCCCTCCTGGGTTTTGTTGGCCATCGTCTGCCCGCCTCTTCCTTCTATCCTTTGTGGAGGCCCATTCGGCCCAAGCCCGAACAGGAAAACGTGTCCACATTTTTAGCGCCGTCTGTGGGAAGGACAATTGTCATGGCTCACAAATGATCCTCTCACCAGAACCCCGACAGCAGGGGGACGCGGTCCCTCCAGTCGCGTGGTGACTCATGTGACCGAGTCCCTCCTGTCGACAACAATGCTGCCCCCGTCAGAGCGACTGATAATGGTCCTATCGCCGGTGCCTCGGCGACAGCCCAAGAAGTAGCAGAGCTCCGGGGGCAGGTGCAGCAACTTGTGGGGGTCTGTTAGGGCCTTCAGGCTCAACTGGCCAGACAGCTAGCCCCGACAATTCCCCCGCCGCCAGAACAGCAGGCGGAATCATTGTGTCGACAACCCCCCATCCCGTCGACGCAACAGGAACAGTGCGAGGAGTCGGCCCGACATTCGCGAAGGGCCCCGTCAACTCGCCGAACACCAGAGCAGTGGGACAACTCACCTTGCTAGTCTACAGTGGCTCCTCCTCCTCCGCACTCTGTCGTTGGCGCCAACTCCCACGGGTCTGAATGTGAGTGCTCTGTGCACTCTGACCAGGAGTTGGCTAGACGTCTCCGCCGCATCGCCGACCTCGAACGTCGCATGGACGTGATGGTCCAGAGGGCAGAGGGCAGAGTTCCAGGGGATGACAACCTGGATTTCCCCTCCCCATTCTCCGTGGAGATCCTGGAGGCCTAAGTCTCCCAGAAGCTGTCCGTGCCTTCCATCGTGCCCTACGACGGCACCTCCGACCCAGTGGATCATGTCCATAGGTTTGAGTCGCACATGGTGTTCCACAGAGCATCAAACACGGCCAAGTGCCAGGCCTTCCCGGCCACGTTGAAGGAGACTACGCGTGCATGGTTTGAAAACCTCCCCATGGGCTCCATCTCATCCTTCCACTAGTTGAAGAAGTCCTTCCGGGATAACTTCCTGGGCGGAAAATCGCAGTCGCGCACAGCGGCTTCACTTCTGTTCATTCGGCAGAAGAAGGGCGAAGCGCTCTGGGGTTCTAGACCGAGGCACTTCGCATCCCGCGTCTGGATGTCCCATTAGCCACCAGTGCCCTAATCCATGGCACTCGCGATGGCTTTCTCCAGAGGACGCTGGGTGTACAACAACTCGCCACTCTGGCCAAGCTCCTCTCCACTGCCCGGCACCACGCCGCGTGTGAGGATAGTTTGGCAGCCGGACGAGCAGAGCAAGTCGAGCAGGCGGACAAGAAGAGGCCTTCTGACAACAGTTCTGACCGCGAATGAAAGAAGGGCCGGCGCAAGGGGGACTCACCGCGCCGACTGCGCCCCTTCACTGACTACACCCCCCCTCACAGTGGCCGTCGAACAGATCCTTGCCGAAATATGCGACGAGCAATATGTTCGGTGCCCGCCTAGGATGCGCTTCAACACTCAAAAGTGCAACCAGGACAAATACTGTCGCTTCTACCATGACCACGGCCACGACACCTCGGTGTGCCGCCAACTCAAGGAGGAGATCGAGTCCTTGATCAAGCATGGCTACTTAGGGTGCTACGTGCGCCGGAATGAAGACCGCCCAAGTTGCCGAGAATGCACCCCTATGCAGCCCATCAACAACGAGCCAAATGGGCAGGAGATCAACGTGATCGCAGGAGGATTCGGCGCTGGCGGGGAGAGCAGCCAGAGCCGACATGACTATGCTCGTCGGGTGCACCAGGTCGAACGGCCCCCGGCACCACGACCAACCCCTTATCCCAGTCCAGCACACGTGCGTTCCGAGGAGGCTATCACCTTCTCGGGCAATGATCTTGTAGGAGTTACAACTCCACACACTGATGCACTGGTCGTTACGGCCACCATCAACCATTGTACCATGCGTCGCATACTGGTAGATAACGAAAGTGCCCCAGACGTGTTGGCTTAGGACTGTTTTCTCATGATGGGCTTAAAAGCTGATCAGCTTACCCCAGTAGAATCACCTCTATTTGGCTTCTCTGGGGTCTCGATGCATCCCATGGGATGGGTCAACCTTCAATCACCCTAGGGACATCACCAAAAAATATTACCAAAATGGTAGATTTTCTAGTAATTAGAAGCATGCCAGGGTACAACTCCATCCTCGGCAAGGGATTGATCAGCCGCATCAGAGTAGTACTCTCTTCTTTACACCAGAAGATGAAGTTCCCCACTCTGCACGACATCGAAGAGGTGCTCGGTAGCCAACGAGAGTCACGGAAGTGCTATGTTCTCTCCTTGCGAGACAAACGGCCCGTGGCGGACCCAGAAGTGTTGCCTACACCGACCAACGAACCCTCCACCAGTCGAGGAACCCCCGCCGAAGATCTGCTACCAGTACGGGTGGACGACGACCCCGAGCACGTCCGTTACATTAGAGCACTTTTGCTAGAAGCCAAACAACAACGCTACAAGGCCTTCCTCTTCGCCAATTTGGACGCATTAGCGTGGTCAGACGATGAGCTGCTCGGCATCCCTCCCGAGGTGATGACCCACCATCTTAACCTGGATCTGAGGGTGCCACCTATCCAGCAAAGGCGGCGACCAGTCAACCGAGAACGGCAGACCGTGATCCATGATTACGTCGTCACAAGCCGAGCAATTGGACTTCTCCGGAAAGCCTAGTACCCAAGGTGGATTTCTAATGTGGTCCTCGTACGCAAGGCCAATAGCAAATAACATGTTTGCGTGGACTACAAAGATCTCAACAAAGCAACGCCCAAGGGTAATTTCCCGCTGCCACGTATCGAGCAGCTGATAGATGCCACCTTCAGGCATGAGCTTTTCAACTTCCTGGACGCATACTCTGATTACCACCAGATCAGCATGCATCCCCCGGATCAAGATGCCACAACGTTCGTCACTGACCTCGGCCTCTACTATTTTACCAGAATGTTGTTTGGTCTGAAAAACGCATGCGCGACATTCCAGCGGCTGGTCAACAAGATGTTCGAGCAGCAGATTGGGCATAACATGGAGGTCTACGTCGACGACATGCTGGTCAAAACGCTCCCGAGCACCGACCACATTATCAACCTCGAAGAAACCTTCGCAACCCTGCGAAGGTACAATATGAAGCTCAACTCAGCAAAGTGTGCGTTCGGAGTACGCTCGGGGAAGTTCCTCGGCTTCCTCGTCTCTAATCGAGGAATAGAGGCCAACCCCGAGAAAATCTGAGCCATACTACAAATGACCAGTCCGAGGATCGTACGCGACGTCCAGCGGCTCACTGGACGCCTCGCGGCACTCAATCGCTTCATGTCCCGAGCAGCAGAACGAAGCTTCACCTTCTTCAAATTGCTGCGAGTCCCCAAAGGCGCCTCACCGCAAGGGGGGTAAGTACGGTGGACCAAGGACTGCGAAGTGGCCTTCACCGAGTTGAAGGCATACCTGGCTGCCCCACCTGTTCTCTCAAAACCTGTGCTCGGAGAACCACTGTTCGTGTACCTTTCGGTCACGGAACACTCCATCAGCACGGTGCTGATCAGAGAAGTGGCAATGGCACAACTTCCTGTTTATTACATAAGCAGGGTGCTCCAAGAGGCTGAGAGAAGATACCCTCAAGCAGAGAAGCTCACCCTGGCCCTCGTCACGGCTGCTCGGAAGCTAATTAGGCTCTACTTTCAGGCCCATCTGATCACGATGTTAACCGACCAGTCATTAAAGCTCATCCTTCAACGACCAGAGGCTTCCGATTGGCTTATCAAATGGGCCATCAAGCTTGGGGAATTTGACATCAGCTACCGTCCAAGGACGGCCATCAAGGCACAAGTGTTAGCGAACTTTGTGGCAGAATGCACCCTTCCGACCGAGAAGGACCCGCCGTTAGCAGATGAACCCCCATGGGAGCTCTACATCGATGGGTCCTCCTGCATCACAGGGAGCAGCGCAGGTCTAGTTCTTACCTCCCTAGAGGGTTTTGAATTCTAGTATGCCCTTAGGTTTCACTTTGCTGCCTCCAACAATGTAGCAGAATATGAAGCACTCTTGTCCGGGATCTGCATGGCAAGGCACCTCTGAGCACTTCAGCTACGGGCCTTCAGCGACTCCCAATTGGTCGCCAGCCATGTGAACGGACAATTCGAAGCTAGCGAGCGCCACATGGCACAGTACCTCCAACAGGTCAAGCGCCAAATAGAGGGCCTTCTCTACTTCGAAGTCGTGCACGTCCCTCAAGAGTAGGACGCGCAGGATGATGCGCTCGCCAGACTAGCGTCTTCCGACGACATCGCCTCTTCTCGCTCCGTTTTCATAGAAGAGCTCACTTCACTAAGCACCGAAGTGGATGTAGCGGCCATTGAAATGAACCAACCAGCTCCGAGCTGGAAGGACCCACTTTTGGCCTACCTACTTTGACAAGAGCTCCCTTCTAACCAAGTCGAAGCCTGCAAGATCAGGATGTGCAGCCAGAAATTCACCCTAGTTGAAGGCCAGTTATACCCGCGTTCCCTCTACAGACCCCTCTTACGGTGCCTTAGTCCTTCCGAGGCAGCACCAGCAGTCGAGGAGGCTCACGAGGGTCTGTGCGGAAGCCATTTGGACGGAAGAACTTTGGCGTGAAGCATCCTCCGAGCATAGTTCTGGTGGCCTTCTCTGCAAAAGGACTACATGTCCTATGCGAAGAAGTGCCCAGAATGCCAAAAGTTCGGTCAGCTCATCCGTCAGCCTTCTGAACAACTGCACTCCCTCTTCGAGCCATGCCCTTTTGCTCGGTGGGGCATCGACATTATGGGACCATTCCCATAAGCTCAAGGTCGGAAGAAATTTCTGTTCGTCGCCATTGACTACTTCACCAAGTGGATCGAGGATGAGCCGGTTGCAACAATCACCGACCAAGCTACATGGAAGTTCGTATGGAAGAACGTCCTTTGCCGGTTTGGCATCCCGAACATAATCACCTCTGACAAAGGGAAACAGTTCGACAGCACATTCTTCAAACAGAAGTGCTTAGAGCTCGGCATCTACAAACACTTCACCTCAGTCGCACATCCCCAAGCAAACGATCTGGTCGAGAAGGCCAACCGAGCATTGCTCCATAGGATACGCACAAGGGTGGAGGCCGCTGGAAGTTCATGGATAGAAGAGCTCCCCAGTGTGCTATGGTGCCACCGAACAACTGCTCAAGTGGCCACCGGGGAGACTCCCTTCCACTTAGCCTACGGCAGCGAAGTTGTTGTGCCTCTAGAGGTTGCTCTTCCCACAATCCGAGCAGCTCACTTCGACGAAGCAACCAACAACAGTGCGCTAAGGGAGAACCTAGCGCTAAGGGAGAACCTAGACATGCTCGGCGAACGCCAAAGAGACGCCAACATTAGACTGGTCTCCTACCAACAGTGGCTTGTGCAATACTACAACTCCCGAGTTTGGGAACGACGCTTCTTCGAAGGAGACCTAGTTCTACGTTGTTGCTCGGCATCGGACCTCCAAAGAGCAACCGATAAACTTGCTTCGAAATGGGAAGGATCTTATCAGGTCATGCAGGTTCTTGGGAAAGGCTCCTACAAGCTGACTACCCCTAGCGGCGAGGTCATACCCAGAACCTGGCATGTATCCAACTTAAATGCTTATTATCTATGAAAGCCTCCTATTCGGCGTCCTACCTCATCTCCTCATTCTTTCGGTCTGTGGGAAGAGTGTTCGGGCCATCCCTAGTCTAAGCTTCTCAGCTTAAAAGGCTTGCGTGGGATCTCGAAAGCCCAAAGCACAAGGACACTTGGTACAATTCTGGGCTAAGAGCTCTTCAGCCCACAAAGCTTGCATGATACCTAAGTTCCAAAAATAGAGGTGGTCGGTACAGACCTCTGGTCGGAACTTTTTCAGTTCCAAGGGCCAGAGTGGTACCTACGAACCCCTAAGTGGCCGACGAATTCCGATTCGAACAGGACATAACAAGGGGGGAAGATTAAAAAAAAAGGGCCATTCATATACTCAAAAGATGTATTCATTTCATCAAAAAGTTGTACAAAATCCCACTAGGGCCAAGTTACAAACAAAAACACAAAAAAAAGAAAGGGAGAAGATACACAGATCAGGGAGCTTGCTCGGAAGGGCCTGCCTCATCATCCTCGGGGGTCATCCATCTTGCACGAAAGTTCGCGAAATGAATCTCATCCAGGCGCGGATCCTGAGTTCGTCGTCGGAACTCCCGAATGGTGGCTTCAATAGCTTCACCGGCATATTCGTCCGTGGCCAGTCTCCATCCTCGGTCCTCGCCGACTTCGAGCCCCACCTTGTAACAGGACGCGCTGTATTGTTCCAAATCTTCTTGGAACTCTTGCCCGGCCCTATACTCGGTGACCCCGCGAGCCTCGGCTTCGGAAAGGACCCCCAAAAGGGCAGTCTTCTTTGCCCGAGCGACCGCGAGCTCCAGCTAGGAGGCTCTAAGCGCTATTCAGAGATTTTTGTTCTCCTTCTGCAGCTCGGCCTCCTGACAACGGTACTGTTCTTTGCGCTCCTTAGAGAACGCAATCTCAGCATCCCACATATGTCGGTGGTCTTGAGCTCACAATGCATTTCTTCGAAGCACCTCTAGCGATCGAGTGATGCCACCGACCAGCTCCCCAACGTCAATGTCACCATCATCGTCCGAGCGGCTCTCCCCCCCGAACCTCCTCAGACCGCTCTGGAGTCTCTTCTGAGCTCAACCCCTGACACCGCGCCAACACCTCAAGCTGAGAAGCGGTGGGGCAGGGGGGCAGGTTCCTCGAGGAACCCTCTTGGAAGTGCTCCAAAGCCACCTCCAAATGCGCCTCCGTGGGCCGAGTTGGAGACCTCACCTTTAGCACCTTTGACAGGGGTGCTCGGTCTTCCTCAGGCCCAACTGTAATACCCCAAATTTATATTACTATTTATTTATTCCAAAACAAGGATAATTCAGTTATAATACCTTAACGATATCAATAAATTGAAATAATTGACTTGTAAGTACGGCTGGTGGTAACGAACATTACCCCAGTGACGCGCATCGAAATGCGTGCCTCCACAGGGCGATTCTGGAAACGACGTCAAAATAAAAATATGAGAACATCATAATTTCCAGAAAAATGTGGAGAAATTTATTATGTAATTACATGAATTTTTCGACGTACGGATTTCAACGTACAATCGACGCGACCATTTTTCGGATGATTTTTCACCTACTGCAAAATAAAATCTAAAAATTAAACTAAAATTACTAAAATTTGTAAAACCATTCTATTAGCCTATGGTTAAAATTTCATGACAAAAGGACACCATTTAAATGTGTTTGCCTAGCAAACATTGGACCAGTTGATTTATTGAGTATTTACGGTTTGCATTTTCTTTGGATCTTCTGGAAGCTTACGTGTAAGCTTGTTGGAAGGCCAGCACTTGGGGTAAAACCTCATAACCACTTACCTGAGGTGTCCTACCCAGGAAACTTGCATGCTACCCGTGTCCCATGGTAAAAGCCTTTCACTTTTACGGTGACACATGGGTGAGCTTCGTGTCAGCATGCATGGGAAGGCTCCTTGCTTATAAAAGGACCCCAAGGGCCATCGTAGATAGGTTCCACTTCTTGCATTCCTTGTTCTTTCTCTACCATAGCTTGAAGCAACTTCAGGAGTGAGAGGTTTTCTGAGTAAGAATATGGGTGGAGAGGCCATTTCGAGGGAGACATTGTTCTTTCTCTCTCTTTCCTGTTCAAGCATCTTACCTCTGCTCAAGGTTCTGATTGATCTGTTTCTAAGGAACATCTGGAGAGTTATCTTGGAAGCTAAAGCTATTGTTCCAAGCTACATCTGATTAATCATCTCTTTGTGATTATCTTCTTAACCTCCTTCAACCAAGGTAGGATTCAATCTTTTGATCACCATCTTCTATTTCTCCTTCCTTATTAAGTCTTGAAATCCAATAGCTATCTTGACTTCATGTGAATATGATTTAGTAAGCTTCCTTGATTAATTCGTTACCATTGAGTTCATATTGTTGCTAATCAACATTCACGACTTTGGATATAATCTTATGTACTGGTAGAATTCTCTTCTTGTAACCTTCCTTCCACACACTCTTGACATCTTCTTTAGTTTAAGAAGTTTGATCACTTGTTAATTGCCTTAGGTGTGTGAGGTATCTTGTGAGAATCATGTATCTATTCTTTACAAGATTTATCTTAGTATGAGTTTTAGAAATCCATTCTCATTCTTGTTCTTCTTGCTTCCATAACTTAGTGTAGTATAGCTAGTGGGAGTGATCAATTCTCCTGAGTTATTGACCTTCATATTCATAGATTTCCTCCATGATAAGGTTCATGTATTCATCATCTATGACTTGGTAATTGACCATGAAAGACAATGGCATTCTTCCTTACCATTCTATCTTTTTGTGCTATCCTGAGATCACGTAGATTGCAAATTTCAGATCTTGACTAGTTATATAGATCACATTACATGACTTACTCTTTCATTTTCTTGTCATGATTAGCTTCATGTTTGAGGCTGAAATCATACCTTATAAGGTCCTAATCATGGTTGGTATGGTTTATTAGTATCATTTCTGGTTTATCTTAAGTCATTTTTGTAAGTTTGTACTGCACCTGTCGACAGCCGAGCCTTGCCCTGTCGACAGGGGCCTCTGTCCAGAGCCAGAAAATTGAGGTCTGACAGGGGCTGTCGACAGCAGCCCCCTTGCTGTCGACAGCTAAGGTCAGACAGAGAACCAGTCTTCTGGGAAAAGCCTCCCTGTCGACAGGAAGACTTTGCCTGTCGACAGGCACCTTCAGCCCAGAAATTTCTGCACTTGTTTTGACTTGTTTTGTGATTGGAATCACACCCAATTGATCCAATCAAATGTTCATTCATTCATAGATGTTTTTACCACTCTAAAAACCTATTAAATCAGTCAAGCTTATCCCTTATACCTGAACTTTCACTCCAAAGTTTCGAGCATATTGACTTCGTGAAATTGGCGTTACTTGAATTCCATAAAGGGGTTTAGTTCCCAAATTTTTGTATGCAAGATATAATATTGTATCTTGATCTAGTGCATGAATGAGTGTGTGAAGATGACAATATATGAGTCTCGGACTCGTTTGATAATTATGCCAGGCAAATAAGGGCTGGTTCAGTCCCGGGGAGAGCGCCCGAATTCGTCACTGGCCGCGCGGGGACGTTGAGAATTTCTGGATGTTGGCATGCATCAAGTATATTTGATTAGTCATCATATCATGCTTATGTGTATGAGAATATCTATTTCTGAATTTAAGATCCTCTTGCGAGAATACTCTTGCTTCTGAAAGCACTCATGTAAATTTGTGTATCTTGATTATGTCATACTTGTTCGTTATCTTGAACTTCATGTCAGTGATCCACACTTGTTTCTATCCTTGATTATAATCATCTAAATCCTCTTGATTTAAAAGAATTGAGTTCTACTGGGCTAGTTAGCTCATTAAATTTAACATTTTTAGGTGATCAAGATGGAGTTGATGCTTAAGGGGAATTTGTGTGCTGAGCGGATAATCCGATGCCGAGCAAAGCTATTAGTTTTTGCTTTCTTTGTAGATAAAAGGAGAATGTAATTAAAGATACAATCTACTTTTGTTTAATCCTCATTTAGACTGCAATGAGGAGTATCGTGTAATAAGTTCCGCGAACCGAGTTGGTTATAAATATACCTTTCATTATTTGCATGTTTATAATTTGTCATTTCTGATAAATGCAATTTTATTAGGACGTGACATATTAAATTGGTATCAGAGCATTAGTACGATAAACTTAGGGATAATCAGTGAGATGGGGTAGAAATTTGGGATTAGTTAGTATGCTTTCATAATTCTATACATGTTAAACCTCATATTTGTTTCAGTATTGACTTGAATGCCCAAGAGAGGCTGGTGACAGCCATGGAAATGCTTCTTCAGGATATTGAGTTGTATGCTCAAGCACAAAAGGAAGCCCATGTGCTACTTAAGGAAGAAATCCTTAATCTGACTGCGAGTGCTTTCTTTGCCGAAAATCCTAGTGCTGCACTGGACGTAATGACTCAAGTCATGTGTAGACTTGACAATCTCAAGCTGGGGCAGGATATGCTGCAGCACCAGTTTGAGGAATATTGGGAAGCCATTACGGATGCGGCAAGGGAGCTATACCACGGAGCTGACGAAGTTCAGCAGCCGCAACCTGCTGAAGTTGTTATAGATCTGACCCAGAATTAGGAAGACTTAGGCAACTTGTCTTTCTTTTGTAACCTCTCCTTTTGTGTAAATGACTGTTGTAAGTATGTAACTCCCATGTGTGGGAAATGAGAGGTTAGAGAAGGATGTTTTTGTAAAATGGAATAGCTGGAAGTAGAAGATGGCGGCAAGTTAGTTGTTATCGATGGATGTAACTTTTGATGAAAATATCTGACTGATAAATGAAATGATGTGTTATATGGATTTGAAATGTGTATATGTGTGATGAATGCTAGTGGGTGGACTGTGAAATTAATGTATGCCCTATTGATGTTTCAGATCATTACCTAATTATTGTTATGGACGGAGGTGATGCTAATTGGAGGAAAATGGAGAGTTCAATGCATGACTTGACCCGAGTAATGAGGACTGTAGCCCGGAACAACAGCCATAACGGGACAAGTTTATTCAGGGATTTCCAAAGCTTAGATCCTCCGAGATTTGAGGGAAGTATAGACCCGGATGAAGCTGAAAACTGGTTAAGGGATATTGAAAGGATATTTGGAGTAACTAAATGTACTGAGGAGGAAAAGATCCGGTTGGTGGTTTTTCAGTTAGAACGGGATGCTAGAGCGGGTGGGATACTATAACATCCACATTAGAAGAGCCAACTCAAATCACTTGGGATGAATTTGTGGAGTTGTTTAATGATCAATATTTTTCTGAAGTTGTACAGGAGAAGAAAGCAAATGAATTTGCTAATCTGAAACAACTTAGGATGACAGTATCCGAATATGAGGCTCAATTTGCTCGACTATCCAAGTATGCACCACATCTTATAGCCACGGATAAGCTAAAAGCTAAGAGGTTCATGAATGGACTACGTCCTATCTATATTGTACAGTTAACTTCACATTTGATTACTACATATTCAGAGATGGTCAAAAGAGCTTTGGCTTTGGAAGCTGCCAATGAAATGGTGGATAAAATTAAAGGAAGGTTAGGAGAAGGATCTTCGAATCGGAAGAGAAAGTTTGAACCAGGAAATACTCCGAAAGTTCAACAATCTGGAAACAAGACAGGAAAAGCTCAGAATGGAAATAAAGAGGTGTGTAAACACTGTCATGTTAGAGGACACAAGATGGAAAATTGTTGGCGTAGGCTGGGAGCATGCCTCAGATGTGGGAATACTCAGCATCGAATTTCAGAATGTCCAATGGTTAAGAAGGTATCAACCAACCCAAATTCTCAAGGAAGGCAGCCAAGACAAGGGAGAATACAAGCTGTACATGAAATAGAGCCTGAAACTCCACAGGAAGGCAAACTGATTGAAGGTACACTCACCATAAACTCAAAGCTTGCACACGTGTTATTTGATTCAGGAGCTACGCACTCCTTTATTAGCTATAATTTTGCTAAGACTTTGGAAATACGACCAGTACTATTGTCTACACAATTGGAAGTAGCAACTCCATTAAGTGAAGGTAAGAAACTTAGAGAGTATTACCCTGATAGTCAGATTTTGTGTGATGGACACAACTTATGTGGTGATTTAATATGCTTGGAAATGTGGGATTATGATGTGATCCTTGGGATGGACTGGTTATCTAAATACCATGTTAATTTAGATTGCCAATTAAGGCGAGTCTCATTTCCAGGAAAAGAAAATTGTTCTATGACTTTTGACAAACCTCATGTTAGAAGAATGCCGATAATCTCAGCAGTCAAGGCCTGTAAGCTAGTACAAAAAGGTTGTCAAGGGTACTTGGCTTCTGTAACAATACTAAATCAAGATATCACGGGATTGGATGATATTCCGGTGGTAAGGGAATTTCTTGATGTTTTTCCTGAAGAATTACCTGGTATACCACCTAATAGAGAGGTGAATTTCTCGATTGAATTGGTACCGGGAGCTACACCAGTATCAAGAACACCATATAGAATGTCGGTAGAAGAATTAAAAGAATTGAAAAGGCAGTTGTTAGAATTGATAGAGAAAGGATTTATCAGACCTAGTACCTCGCCATGGGGTGCTCCAGTGTTATTCGTGAAGAAAAAGGATGGATCTATGCGGTTATGTATAGATTACCGACAGTTGAATCAATTGACCATAAAGAACAAATATCCACTTCCAAGAATTGACGATCTATTTGATCAATTGTCTGGAGCCCAGTGTTTCTCCAAAATTGATTTAAGATCAGGATATCATCAACTCAAAATTCAAGAGCAGGATATTCACAAATCAGCTTTCCGAACAAGATATGGACACTACGAATTTGTAGTGATGCCGTTTGGATTAACTAATGCACCTGCTGCATTTATGCGTTTGATGAATGACGTGTTCCGAACTTACTTGGATCAATTTGTGGTTGTGTTTATTGATGACATATTGATTTACTCCAAGAGTATAGAAGATCATGAGGTACATTTACGAATTACTTTGCAATTATTACGAGATCACAAACTATATGCAAAGTTTAGTAAATGTGAATTTTGGATGAAGCAAGTTATATTCTTGGGACATATCATCTCAAAAGAAGGGTTGTCTGTGGATTCTTCCAAGATTGAGACCATACAAAGATGGGAACAACCAAAGAACCTCACTGAGGTTAGAAGTTTCTTGGGTATGGCTAGTTATTACCGGCGGTTTGTTCAAATTTCTCTAGAATTGCCTCGCCTCTTACACAATTGACCAGAAAAGGAACTGCATTTATATGGAATGAGAATTGTGAACAAGCATTTCAGTCATTAAAGAAATATTTATCATCAGCACCAATTCTAGCTTTGCCAGTTGAGGGAAAGTTATTTGAAGTTTATACTGATGCTTCAAGTATTGGACTGGGATGTGTATTGATGCAAGATAGAAGAGTTATTGCTTATGCATCAAGACAATTGAAAACTCATGAGAAGAATTATCCAGTACATGACTTGGAATTAGCTGCAGTCATTTTTGCTCTAAAACTTTGGAGACACTACCTATACGACAATCAATTTATAGTGTACTATGATCATAAGAGTCTCAAATATTTGTTTTCACAAAAAGAGCTGAACATGAGACAAAGAAGGTGGATGGAGTACATTAAAGATTATGATTTTAAATTTAAATACCATCCAGGGAAAGGAAATACGGTAGCTGATGCACTTAGCAGAAATCCTACAGAAAAGTGTTTCAATTACAAGTAAAGGAATGGAAATTGCTGGAGGAGTTTTCCACATTAAGTTTGAAGGTGGAATCACAAGAAGGGAAGGTTATAGTTAATAACTTAACAGTTCAATCAGATTTGATAAAACAAATTGGTGAGCGGCAGCATCATGATCCTGTACTAGAAGAGATCCGAGAAAACTTAATTTCTAGACCTGATTTTATTGAAGATTCTCAAGGAAATCTACGATTCCGAAATAGGTTATGTGTACCAGATGATTATGAGATCAAAAAGCAAATTCTTGAAGAAGCTCATCGGTCACATTATACCATTCATCCTGGAGCTGTTAAGATGTACCAAGATTTAAAGAGACATTTCTGGTGGTGCAATATGAAAAAGGATATCGTAAATTGTATTGCAAGGTGTTTGATATGTCAGAAAATCAAAGCCGAACATCAGAAACCGGCTGGGAAGTTAAAACCACTCGAAATACCTGAATGGAAATGGGACAGTATTGGTATGGATTTTATTGTGGGATTACCTAGAACTCGAAGTGGATTAGATGCTATATGGGTAATCGTTGATCGACTTACAAAATCAGCTCATTTTCTAGCAATTAAAACAAGATGGTCTGTTAGTATCTTGGCAGCCCTGTATATGAAAGAAATTGTCTGATTGCATGGGATTCCAAGAAATATAATTTCAGATAGAGATGCAAGATTTACTTCACATTTCTGGAAAGAATTACAGGATGCATTAGGAACTAAACTGAAGTTTAGTACAACATTTCATCCTCAAACTGATGGACAAACAGAACGGGTGAATCAGATTATCGAAGATATGTGCCGAGCTTGTATATTAGAATTTGGAAGTGACTGGAATACTCATTTAGCGATCATGGAATTTGCATATAATAATAGTTATCAGTCTACGATACAAATGGCACCTTTTGAAGCTTTGTATGGCCGTCAATGTAGATCACCGTTATGTTGGGTGGAATTAAAAGAAACCCATATTCTTGGACCTGAAATGATTCAAGAAACCACGGAAATTATCAAGTTGGTGCAAGATAGAATGAAAGCTGCTCAAGACCGGCATAAAAGCTATGCTGATCGTCGAAGAAGAGAATTGGAATTTCAAGAAGGCGAACATGTATTCCTTAAAGTATCTCCTAGACGTGGAATAAGAAGATTTGGGATCAAAGGAAAATTGAGTCCAAGGTACATTGGACCATTTGAGATTTTGAAAAGGATTGGAGAAGTAACCTATCAATTGGCACTTCCGCCACAATTATCCAATGTACAGGATATTTTCCACGTATCGATGCTAAGAAAATATGTTTATGATCCGGAGCACATCAATGGATATCAAGATCTGGAAATACAAGAAAACTTAGCATATGAAGAAAGACCTGTACAAGTTCTTGATCGAAAAATCAAGCAACTTCGGAACAAGGAAGTTTCCCTATTAAAGATTCAATGGAATAAACGCGGACAAGAAGAGGCAACATGGGAACTTGAAGACGCCATCAGAACTAAATATCCAGAATTGTTTACAGGTCAGTAACCACACTCTTAAGTAATTAAATTTGGAGGACCAAATTTCTTTTAGTGGGGGAGAGTTGTAATACCCCAAATTTATATTACTATTTATTTATTCTAAAACAATGATAATTCAGTTATAATACCTTAACGATATCAATAAATTGAAATAATTGACTTGTAAGTACGGCTGGCGGTAACGAACATTACCCCAGTCACGCGCATCGAAATGCGTGCCTCCACAGGGCGATTCTGGAAACGACGTCAAAATAAAAATCCGAGAATACCATAATTTCCATAAAAATGTGGAGAAATTTATTATGTAATTACATGAATTTTTCGACGTACGGATTTCAACGTACAATCGACGCAACCATTTTTCGGGTGATTTTTCACCTACTGCAAAATAAAATCTAAAAATTAAACTAAAATTACTACAATTTGTAAAACCATTCTATTAGCCTATGGTTGAAATTTCATGACAAAAGGACACCATTTAAATGTGTTTGCCTAGCAAACATTGGACCAGTTGATTTATTGAGTATTTACGGTTTGCATTTTCTTTGGATCTTCTGGAAGCTTACGTGTAAGCTTGTTGGAAGGCCAGCACTTGGGGTAAAACCTCATAACCACTTACCTGAGGTGTCCTACCCAGGAAACTTGCATGCTACCCGTGTCCCATGGTAAAAGCCTTTCACTTTTACGGTGACACATGGGTGAGCTTCGTGTCAGCATGCATGGGAAGGCTCCTTGCTTATAAAAGGACCCCAAGGGCCATCATAGATAGGTTCCACTTCTTGCATTCCTTGTTCTTTTTCTACCATAGCTTGAAGCAACTTCAGGAGTGAGAGGTTTTCTGAGTAAGAATCTGGGTGGAGAGGCCATTTCGAGGGAGACATTGTTCTTTCTCTCTCTTTCCTGTTCAAGCATCTTACCTCTGCTCAAGGTTCTGATTGATCTATTGCTAAGGAACATCTGGAGAGTTATCTTGGAAGCTAAAGCTATTGTTCCAAGCTACATCTGATTACTCATCTCTTTGTGATTATCTTCTTTACCTCCTTCAACCAAAGTAGGATTCAATCTTTTGATCACCATCTTCTATTTCTCCTTCCTTATTAAGTCTTGAAATCCAATAGCTATCTTGACTTCATGTGAATATGAATTTAGTAAGCTTCCTTGATTAATTCGTTACCATTGAGTTCATATTGTTGCTAATCAACATTCACGACTTTGGATATAATCTTATGTACTGGTAGAATTCTCTTCTTGTAACCTTCCTTCCACACACTCTTGACATCTTCTTTAGTTTAAGAAGTTTGATCACTTGTTAATTGCCTTAGGTGTGTGAGGTATCTTGTGAGAATCATGTATCTATTCTTTACAAGATTTATCTTAGTATGAGTTTTAGAAATCCATTCTCATTCTTGTTCTTCTTGCTTCCATAACTTAGTGTAGTATAGCTAGTGGGAGTGATCAATTCTCCTGAGTTATTGACCTTCATATTCATAGATTTCCTCCATGATAAGGTTCATGTATTCATCATCTATGACTTGGTAATTGACCATGAAAGACAATGGCATTCTTCCTTACCATTCTATCTTTTTGTGCTATCCTGAGATCACGTAGATTGCAAATTTCAGATCTTGACTAGTTATATAGATCACATTACATGACTTACTCTTTCATTTTCTTGTCATGATTAGCTTCATGTTTGAGGCTGAAATCATACCTTATAAGGTCCTAATCATGGTTGGTATGGTTTATTAGTATCATTTCTGGTTTATCTTAAGTCATTTTTGTAAGTTTGTACTGCACCTGTCGACAGCCGAGCCTTGCCCTGTCGACAGGGGCCTCTGTCCAGAGCTAGAAAATTGAGGTCTGACAGGGGCTGTCGACAGCAGCCCCCTTGCTGTCGACAGCTAAGGTCAGACAGAGAACCAGTCTTCTGGGAAAAGCCTCCCTGTCGACAGGAAGACTTTGCCTGTCGACAGGCACCTTCAGCCCAGAAATTTCTGCACTTGTTTTGACTTGTTTTGTGATTGGAATCACACCCAATTGATCCAATCAAATGTTCATTCATTCATAGATGTTTTTACCACTCTAAACACCTATTAAATCAGTCAAGCTTATCCCTTATACCTGAACTTTCACTCCAAAGTTCCGTGCATATTGACTTCGTGAAATTGGCGTTACTTGAATTCCATAAAGGGGTTTAGTTCCCAAATTTTTGTATGCAAGCTATAATCTTGTATCTTGATCTAGTGCATGAATGAGTGTGTGAAGATGACATTATATGAGTCTCGGACTCGTTTGATAATTATGCCAGGCAAATAAGGGCTGGTTCAGTCCTGGGGAGAGCGCCCGAATTCGTCACTGGTCGCGCGGGGATGTTGAGAATTTCTGGATGTTGGCATGCATCAATTATATTTGATTAGTCATCATATCATGCTTGTGTGTATGAGAATATCTATTTCTGAATTTAAGTATCCTCTTGCGAGAATACTCTTGCTTCTGAAAGCACTCATGTAAATTTGTGTATCTTAATTATGTCATACTTGTTCGTTATCTTGAACTTCATGTCAGTGATCCACACTTGTTTCTATCCTTGATTATAATCATCTAAATCCTCTTGATTTAAAAGAATTGAGTTCTACTGGGCTAGTTAGCTCATTAAATTTAACATTTTCAGGTGATCAAGATGGAGTTGATGCTTAAGGGGAATTTGTGTGCTGAGCGGATAATCCGATGCCGAGCAAAGCTATTAGTTTTTGCTTTCTTTGTAGATAAAAGGAGAATGTAATTAAAGATACAATCTACTTTTGTTTAATCCTCATTTAGACTGTAATGAGGAGTATCGTGTAATAAGTTCCGCGAACCGAGTTGGTTATAAATATACCTTTCGTTATTTGCATGTTTATAATCTGTCATTTCCGATAAATGCAATTTTATTAGGACGTGACACCAACTCTGGTCTCGGCCGCAATGGTGGTCTGCTCGGCAGGGAGGTTCATCTCCTCGGCCACTTAGCTGGCGGCCACTTCAACCACCACCTCCTGGCCTTCAACACCACTGGCGGGCGCCCTCTGAGAAGGTCCCGCCTCCTCAATCCCGGCCAGCTGCTTGGTGACGGGCACAAGTGCGAGCTCCTGTGACTGGCCCTCCGTTGTAGCACTGTCTGATGACGGGAGCCTTGCCGCTCCCTCCGAGACGACCCCAGCAGTCGCCATCTCAGGGGCTGCATCAGGTATAGGCCCTTGTGCGGGAGTGGCCGCACCCTCTACCACGACGTTGGAAGCCTCTGCTGCGCCCATCTCCTCTATGCGGTCCCCAATGGGACCTAGGGGCATCAGCGCCCCGACTTGCTCCTTGGAGGAGCCTCTGTCCGAGTGGTCGCTGACGACGACCAACTCTTCTCTACCAAGGCCCAGCTCCGAGATCACTCCCTCGACTGTCGAGGGCCTCGTCTCGATCGCAGACCGCGGCCTCGCTTGCTCGGCCGTCTTCACCAACTTCCTCTTCTTGCGAAGTTGGAGCTGGGGGCCATCTTCCTCCTCCTCGGCCTCTTCCTCGGCCTCTTGCATAGTCCTCTCCGCCTTCAGGGATGCAGACTCCTTCCATAGTCTGATCTTCAGGGGTCGCTTCTCGGCAAGCCGCCCGCTGGCAGGACTTCGCGCGCCGGACGAGGTTGTGGGTATGCCCTCATCCAGATACATCAAGTATAACTTAACAGGTATCTGTTCGGCATAGTTGGCCATGTCTTTTCGGTCCCGACCGGCGGCCATCTCGGCAGTGTCTAAAAGAGGGGAGACAGGGTCACATACTTGCTTTAAACAATATACGGGATGAAGCAATAATAACTTACCCCATGCGTGGCTATGTTTGTACTTGACGAGTCTATACTCAATCAAGTACCCCTCGGCGTGGTTCACCAACACGGAAGATAGAGCCTGGGATGCCTTGGCCGCGTTCTGAATAAGAATGGGGGCCTTATCAATCCTCTTCGGCGGCTCCACCACCCGAACAAGGAAGCTCCAGTCTGGAGCTCCGGCTTCTGACCAACGAAGAAGAGTCGCCCCGTCCACCCCTTGTTGTTCGACAGATGGGGGGAGGACTGGATCTGTATCTAATTGGCCTGGTGCTTCGTGTAGACGATCCCGTAGCCAGATTGCGACGACGAGGCCAGGCTGAAGAGATTCCGAAAGACCTCTGCCATTGCCTGGACCCCCTTCTTCTTGCACATAACGCAGAAGACGAAGATGGTCCTCCAGGAATTCGGCGTCAGTTGGATCGGAGCGACCTTCCAGGCGTTGAGAAGGCCCTTCGCAATGTCCAAAACCGGCATCTGGAATCCAGCTTCAAGGAGGTCCAGCGAGAGGATGAAGCACCCGGGCTTATCCATTATGTACGTCTGATCCTCCCTCATTAGGATGATCTCGTACTCCTCTCTGATCTGGAACTGTTCATGCAAGCCCTCAAAGCTGCGATATTTCACCGCTTTCGTCTTCGTCGGCGGTGATCCACTGGCCTCGACCACGGCCTTCCTCGCGCGTTGAGCCATCGGTGCCGAAGAGCGAGAGGACAACGAAAGGCTAGAAGAAGACGGAGAGTGCCGAGGAAGCAGAAAGAAGATGATGGACGGTGGCGAGGGAGAGAGTTCTTCCGGATGAGGAAAGCGTGAACCCTCGCCTTCTCCCCTCCTCTTCCTTATAAGGAAGGGAGGCCTGAAATTCGAAGGCGAAAATGGTGATTTTCCCACTCCAACGGACCGTTCGAACATGCCGCTCCGGGCTCACAATGCGACACGTCACTGTTGCCATCATGAAACTCTGTCCTCGAGGAGGGCTCCAACGATGTTTCCCTGAGGCCTTGCACACAGCCGCGGTCGGTATCACATTTAATGCGTGGACAACATCGAGCAGACACCTCCCCTCTCAAGTGCTCCGGAACCCGAGTAGGCTTGAGAGGGTGGGGGGCAAGTGTATGGAGGCCATTCCTAGCCTTCTAGGCCTGCAGGCCCATCAGGATGCCTAAGCTCTTGTCATCGAGCCACGTGTCTTCGAGTTCAGCCAAAAGGCCCCCGAGCATGCTCTGGCCACCAGGCGTCCAAGGGTCCCAAGGGCAGTCTCCGAACACCCCACAATCTGTTCGAGGGAGACACGGTCTACCGAACAGACCGTGTTCAAACCTCTTGCGGCTTATCACCAAGCACTGCAGTGTTTCCGAGCACCGGGCACCGCACGGCCTGGTCGGTAACCGAGCAGGCCCCTGCTCGGTACCTCCTGGCCAGAAGACCCAGAACGGACCTTCGCCTCTCGAAGGCAGTTAATACAGCGGCGCGACATGTGTCCCATGATCAAAAGTATTAACTGCAAGGGATCCCAACAGGCATCTCAAACGAACAACTCCCCGCCTAGGGACTCCAGCCGATGCGTCCCTACGATCATCATTGAAAGAGATTGTTGCCAGACCCCTCGTCTCCCTTGCCTATAAAAGGCACAGGCGATCTCCATGCACAGGTACGCAACCTTTGCTAGGCACACTCGCCCACGCGCGAACACACACCAGAGAACCCTCCATTTCTGCCTCTTTTGCAGTCCGACCTGACTTAGGCGTCGGAGGGTTCCCCCTGGTTCTTCAACCGGCCCCCCTGATCCCTCCTGGGTTTTAAAGGCCATCGTCTGCACCGGCGACCATCTCTTCCTTCTATCCTCTTCTATCCTTTGTGGAGACCCATTCGGCCCAAGCCCGAACAGGAAAACACGTCCACATCATACTATGGAATGTTTAACATTTTAAGATCCCCTACTTGCTTTCTCTTCAGGCACTTTAATTTAGATGTGCTTCAGATATCCCAATAGTTCCACTATATATATATATATATATATATATATATATATATTCCAATAGAGTTTATGTTTCATTTTCTCTCCAGGATTAACAATACTGATGATGCACAGCTTAACAAATTTTTTTTTTTTTTTTACATATTCCCTGAAATCTTAGCTATTTTCAAATAACTCTCTGAAATCTTGATATTTTCAAATAACTCCTCACATCTCCTATTCAAAATAAGTCATGCTGTTTTCGTTTAAAAATGATATCCTAACTCTAGTTATATTAACTCAAGTTTATAAATGACCAATAAGCCCTTATAAAACTTCTATATTTTCATATTAAATGTTCAAATAACTTTAACCCTTCTTTCTTTTTGTTTTGTTCTTAGTAGAATTCCCACTCCTCTCTCTCTCTCTCTCTCTCTCTCTCTCTCTCTCTCTCTCTCTCACACACACACACACACACACACACACACACACACACACACACACACACACACACTCCCCAAGAGAGAGTTCTGGTGTCCCCCATAGGTGGCACGTATTTAGGCACTAATGAATTGATTACTTATGATCACATGTAATATTTCAATCAATCGGTTTGAATAATTTAAGTTGTAGTGATAAAAAAATTAAAAATAATCACAAAGTTAAATGTGATAAGTAAAATTAGATGTAATTAAAAAGTTAATTGTGATCACAGAGAAATCAATGCTTAAATAGGAAAATGAAGTTTCAACTCTCAAAAAAAAAGAATCAAGTCTCTGGAGATATATGAAAATCAATTTTCAGATAAAATTGAGTTTCAGAAAACACACTGGAATAGTGGAGTCTCTAAGACAATGTAGAATCAAGTCTTACACTCAATCAATAAAATGACTCCCATTGAAAAAAACACGTATAAGAATTGAGTCTCAAATTAGATGTCAAAACGAGTCTCAGAATCAAGTCTCTAACTCAAACAAAAAATGACTCGAACATAATGAAAATTTTGTCTTAGAAATCAAGTCTTGGATACATTAAAAGAATCGATTATCAAATATATTGAAAGAATCAAGTCTTAAATCGAGTCTTAGAAACAATGTAAGACTTAAGTCTCAAAAGAGAATCGACTCTTCAGTTATATTTAAAGAATCTAGTCTCATGAGAAAATCGACTCTTAAGACAAGTTAAAAGAATCGACTCTCTAAGTCATGACAAAACTGAAGAATCGACTCTTAAATTATGTTTAAAGAATTGACTCTCAAAACTAAAGTAATCGACTCCGTGGATAAATCGACTCGCTAAATAAATCAACTCTCAAGATAAGGAATCGAGTCCCTATGTAAATCGACTCTCAAGATAAAGGAATCGACTTGCTGTGTCAATAGACACAATCGAGTCTTACTGTAGTACCTCAGAAATTTCATTAATTAGAAAATATGGATAAATTAAAAATTTTATCAAATAATAAATCAAACTAGTTAAAAATATATACGTGCCATTATTTCATGCATAAAAACTCATATAAAAATTCCGTGAAAATAATAGTTATACTTTAAATAATATTCTCAAATGACCCACCATGAAATTTGGACAGAGAAAAATCATTTAGACTAAGTTTAAGAATTTATGCGACTTATCAGCGTAATTAAGGAATAAGTCGGGGAACCCATTATTTTATGAGTCAAAGTGGATTATAAATTAAAATTAACATGTGGGTAGACTTTAAATAATATGGGTTGATAGCCCATTATGATATTTGGACCAATGGACAATCTTCGCCCATAAATAAATTTCCTAATAAAAAGATAATTAAAAATCTATTAAGTAAAGTAAGTACATAGGTTGTACAATTAAGCTCATATGAGTTATTGGGCCAAGAATAAGAGCCCAAATGATGGATGAGATTAGAAATATTGGGATAAATAATACTAAATGGAAATAAAATAAGACATTAGTACATAAATGTGATAAATTAGAATAAAGGGAGAATAAATAGAATTCAAGGGAATTAAATTAAAGTCCATTAAGGTAAAATTAGTTATGGGTTTTAATAATGGTCCTAACATGAATTGTTGGGCCCAAATTATGAAGAGTCCATCATGAGATGGGAAATAATTAGACTAAATTTGTACCTAAAAATTGTAATAATTGGAAAATGGTTAAGATAATGATTATTTTAACTCATAAATATCTAGAAAAAGGAGTCCTAAGCTTACCCTAACCCCTTGGCCATGAAATTGGCTCTCTTCCCAACCCTAATTAGGAGATAAATGATAGAAAAGGGGGAGATAAATAAGAAATTCGGAGTTTGAAGGAGAAGGAAGAGTTTTAACTAATTAGGACTCTCAAACCCATCAAAACACCCCTAATTTGTCTCTACCAAGCCATAGCTCATTGCTGAAGCTTTGGAGGACGAAGGAGGGAGGCTAAGGACGAGGAGGAAGGAGAGGAAGGGCTTGGAGGAAGGAGGTTCTCTCTTCTTCTTCGTCCACAACCCCAGATTTTCATTACCCATGAGATAAGGTAGGCAATCTCTCAAGCCTAAATCGTGTAAAAATTACCCTAGGTAGTTTTCATGATTCTCTTCAAAAGTCCTCTCATTTCGCTCTATTTCGTTCTTCCATGAGGCGAATTAAATGCCCAAACTTCTGTTAATATGTTGTGTCTGAACCATCATGTTTGTGTTCAATCGTCGTTTGTACATAATCCCATGTCCTGAAATAATTCTCATAAATACTACTTGATGTTAGCTTTCAAACGCCCCTATTTGCCCTAATTTTTATCTTGTATTCGTTGCTAATTAAATCGTTCTTTCATGACTGTGCATGTTTAGGTCACTAAAATGTAACCTTGTTAAAGCATGCACAAACCTTATCTGTTTCCAAATTACTCATGCCTGTAGATATTTCTATGAGTCTACTTTCATTTAAAATTAGTTTGATGATTTTTGAACCATCGTGCGATTTTATACGGATTTTTAAAGAGTACTGTATCATGCTTTGGAGGGAAGGACCAAAACCCAAAAAGGGAAAAACCCCTTTTCTAGGTCGGCCCGCGCCTCTGAAGTCGCGACGGCCCGACCCGTCGCGACCTCAGAGGGGTCGCGGTCGGCTGGACTGTCGCGACATGAAAGCAACGGCCCGCGCTGTCACGTTTCCAACCACCGAACCAGGCTAGACCGGCCGGTTCGACCGTCGCGCCAGGCCGCCCCGTCGCGACCTGGATCGCGACGGGAACCCCCGACGCATTATGTGCGCTATCGCGCTCGTGCCCCCTATCACGACTTGAATCGCGATGGGTACCCCCGTCGCGTCTTCAAATTTTCGGCCAGAACTAGTATTAGCCCTTATACCGGTACAATTTATGCCATCTGACCTTTGTTTAGACTTAATTAAACACTGTTAAGCATAGTATTGATCTGGACATTAATCTTTTGTATTAATTACATAAAATAAATTAAATAAAAGCCATGTGCACAATCTATCATGCTCTCATGATTATTTACACGTGAACACACTTAATACAAACATTTGCCATTAGACTCTATTACATTACACAATAATGTATCTGGTAATTAAGTGAATTTAATTACTAAATTTCCTATTTTGTTAATGACACTTGTTCTCATTTTAACCGCGTGCTCTGTATACCGTTATCGCATCCCTCTGCCTTCAAGCACTCGAGGCATGACGGACAACGTTTTCGTTACACACTTTCTCTTGACATGGACCACCTCTCCATCGGGAAGACTCATGACTGGACTAGAGACTCCTTGTCAAGGCCTCTGTAAGACTTCTTGGCTTTGACGCACATCCATTGCCGATGAGCTGGTTGTACCCTAAAACCCGATACACCCCTAGGGATCAGTACAATCCAAACGGCCTTAGTGTCTCTCTCTTACCTTGTGATCACGCCGGACCATCTAGCCAGTGTTCATAGCACGGCTAGTGGGTGGTGGCGACTTCTTCTACCTGACTGCTGGTACCCAACATAGTGCCGAGCAACTGTTACTATCATGATTTAACGTTATTTTATGATTATACCCCTATCTCATTTACTATCCTTGTACTCTCATCTATTCACGTCCACTCTTCTATCTCATCCATTCATCTAGTACTCTCTTTAGACTCTTGAGCTGTTGTGGCTCCCATTGCTTGTACTATACTTGACTGTCTAGCACCATAATATGGGTCTTGTGACTCTACTGACTCAAATGCATACTGTGCAAGGCACGGAGAGTGTCCGAGGGGATCCAATCTAGTCCTAGGGGCAGAGAGCCACTCGAAAATACCTGCAGGGGCTATTGACGGTGTTCTGCATTGCACCGGTTCTGACTAACTATTCTAAGTTGGCTAGACGTCTGACTGTTATACTATTAGTCTGAGGAGTTCAGACATACTGTGCAATTACTGTACTATCGCAGACTGTTACTGAACGGCTACTGTCCCAGAAGTGACTACTGTCGTATTCTACTAGTGTACCATTGTGCAACCATACACGCTATCTCGTTACACGCTATCTCGTTACACGCTATCTTGTCATACGCTATCTTGTTACACGCTATCTTGTTACACACTATCTCGTTATATAGTCGATTCTCTTTCATCCTAGTTTTGCAATAATCTTGTGGAATGTAATATCGTTCGCTTGTTATCGTATGTTATCTCTCTCTTGACTATACTTGATCATTCTATCTAGTTAAGCTGCTTTACAAGACATTAATCACATAAAGCATGCTTGTTACACGAGATATTAAGTCCTACCTGTAATCACAGGGATTGTGCTTCCCCTCGACACATGAACATGTACTAAGACTAGTGGTGTGGAAATATGGATGTGATCGCCACCTAGAATATTGCCAAATGAAGAAAATAATACGGGCTAACTATTCTAGGAAAGGAATGAAGAGAACTGAGGAGTACCTGATGTCACGGTCATCATGAGCACCGCGAGGGCACTGAGATCGCGACCGTCTAAACGGTCGTGTTTCCTGTCGCGTCAGTCTCCTCTGTCGCGTTCTCCTTGTGCAGGAGTTGTTGGAGTATGAACCTTCTTCTCGTCTCCCGGTCGGCCGGAAGGCAAGAGCTCCTCATAGATGACGCTTGGATACCTGCCACAAAAGAAAACAAACAAAAGGAAGCCCTATTAGAACACGTTAAACATAGTACCTATTCTAAAATGGAAAGAAAATATGGAAGCATGGTGGGAACGAACCTGGGAGGTTTTTTAAACCCCTTTGGGTGTAGGAAAAAATGTGGGTGTGTGCTGGATATGTTCTATCTAAGAATAATATGAAAAATGCATGCAAAATAAGGAGAAAGGGAAAAGGAGAGAATGAGCCCCATTAGGGCGACTCCTTGGCGTGGTTGCAGCTCGAAGGATCGTCCAAAAGCTTCAAGAGAGTGCTGGAGTCGCCCTTCTCATGTCCCGTGCTCCATAGATGATGCAATGAGTTGTTTTTGGTGGAGAGGGATGTGAGGGAAATGGAAGAAAAGGGTGGCTGCGTGGCTAAGTATCTGTCAAAGGAAATTTTGGCAGCCCTTCGGGTAACAATGGGGCTCTCCTTGTCCTTGAGGAGGTGCCTTTCTTTTTATAGAGCCATGAGAGAGAAATGGGTGATATTATCTCTTAAAAATGGTCAAAATCCGAAATGAGAGAAAATGGCCTTTTAAAATTGCAAGGGAGAGTCCAAGGGATCCTCACAAGAGTCCCTAGGGCCAGAATCTCGCCCCAAGGGGTGGAGATATCTCCTAGGGATAAAGCTGGGTCAATAGGAGGATAAATGGGAGGTTGTTGCGGAGTCTGGTGCGCTCAGGCATTGTCGCGGCGTATCGTAGGGTCGCGACTAGAGATGCGACGGGCCGGGGCGTCGTGACAGTAAGCCCACGTGCATGGATATTATGCATGGGCTGTCGCGGCGTCCAGGGCCGTCGCGACTAGAGTCGCGGCGCTACAATATGTCGCGACTAGGAAATTGAATTATTTTAGATTTATTAGCCAAACACACAACAGATATGAGCTATAATTGCACACGGACTCTCCAAAATAATAATGGGCTGGATTTCAAGGCAATTTTAAATTGTTAATGGGCTCAATCAAGGCTAATGATGGGCTCAAGGTGAGTGACCAACTAGGGGCTAACTAGGATAACATGAAATCTGGTTCAACCCATTAGTCGGAACCGAATGTCTACAGATTGCCCGTCCTTGGCTTCCTCTTTGCAGGGTAGAGAAGTGGAAGTGGAGTAAAGATGTCATGAAGTGACAGCGAAGCGGAAATGACTCGGAGTGGACTGAAAAGTGGGAGCCAAGGTAAAGAGACACCCGGTTTAACTAATAGACAACTGGAATTTTCGTGAAAGCCCCGAGTCAGCTGCTTGTGCATGATGCCAAGAAGAACGAGTTTGGACGAGAAGGAGAAAAGAGGAGGATGATCAACCCCTCGATTGAGAGGTACCCTAGCCGATTGGCCTACAGGTTTCGTCTTGGAGGGACTTGTGCGTGCCAGGCAGGTAACTCATGACTCTGTCCTGGGAGCGGTTCGCAACCAAAATGGATCAAAGGAATAGGATGAAAACTTTGATAGAGAATCTAGACAGGGAAATTCTTGTCAAACTGGTGGGAA
Organism: Colocasia esculenta; assembly: GCA_014218235.1. Taxonomy (NCBI): domain Eukaryota; kingdom Viridiplantae; phylum Streptophyta; class Magnoliopsida; order Alismatales; family Araceae; genus Colocasia; species Colocasia esculenta. The sequence continues at coordinate 86,895,143 of CM024765.1, read as the reverse complement.
CAACTCACTCGGAGGCAAACCTTCCGATTCGGAGTGGAATTGGATTTCATGTTTGGAAACTGGAGGATGATTGGGCACTTAACAAGGGCTCATCAAAAGTCAGGAATGAGTCAGGAAAACTCAATGTCCTACATGATGCATGCTGGGCTAAAATAAAAGAAATCATCAAAACAAATGCAAATAAAGGGAGAAAATAGAAAATATATCAAGGATAATATTGTTAAGTCAAATAAGAACGGGTCAAGAGACTACCTACAACCGCTGTGCAGGACTGAATCCATCGTTCCCGAACTTAAACAACTCAACGGCCTATCCAATGATTAACAATGTGCACCTAGATTATCACTGTTTTTGGTAAAGGGGAACTCAAATCCCAGAACACATTGAGAACCAACCGGTCCTTGAAATGATATAATAAGTAGAATACCACATAGTAATGCGAGGAGCAGGGATAGAAATACTTACCTGACTTACCTATGACGAAGTCCCCCTTTTTTGATTTTCTGAATTTCTGATTTTTTTTTTTGGATAAGAAACAAACACAATGAGCACAAACTGACAATATACATTCACAATTATAAACAAACAAACAAACATACACACAAGGCACAGACATGAAAACAGACCCTCGAGTAGAGAGGCGACACTATGGATAACCGCGACATAGTCGTGTCAGCCCGCCCTGTCGCGACCTAATCGCGTCAGATCGCGCTGTTGCGACTTGGACCGAACCCAGAAAGACCAGGAAACCAGAGTTTATCCTTATCCTAAGACATCTAGTGTAAGGTCTCGGGTCTTTAGTGGATCCATATTGGGTCTGTAGAGGTTCTGTGTAGTTGACGGCCAGGGCTTGCCGTTGAGTCTGAGTCAGCGTTCAGCGATGTGGACGTCTGAGCTTGAACTCAGCGACAAGCTATGTGGACGTTAATCTGTAGGCGGTTCAGTTGGCGGCCTTTGATGTTGACGTCGACTAACCAGTCCTGTTGAAATAGGGCAGCCCGAGAGCAGAGTTCCTTCTTCTTCTTTTCTCTCCTTCCTTCCACCTTAGCCTTTCTTGATTTCTGTAGCTTCTGTTGAGTGATTTGAGCTCGTGGGAAGCTCCTGGATCGTGTGGCGTCGCTAGTTCGAGCGGGAATCGCAAGGTTTTGGAGTGATTCGCGCGGAGTCTTCGGGGAGATCCGGCGCGATTGGTAGCTGTTTGTGGATTCTTAAGGCGTTCTGAGGTAGGGACTTAACCCCTATAACCTTCCCCAGCAAACCAGCATGTCCAATTAACTTAATTGATGTGCAAATCATGGTTTAGGGTTTGGGTTATATCATGCCGGAATTGAGGGTGGTTTGGATAATCTAGGTGTTAGATTGTCTAATTATGATGTTCTGATAGTGTAGATTGATGAGAGGAAGTGTTTCCCTCCATCAGTCAGAGTTTAGTTATGTGTTTCTGCCCATTGGGACTGATTCGGGTCAGTTCTGGGTATGGGGAGCTGAAGATATCAACGTCCACATCTATTGACGTTGAGATCTTCAGGGGTGAATTAAACGACAAGGTCGATTGCCGTTTAGTTCCTATTAACGACATGAGGGTTGTCGTTTACCCCATGTTGGCGGCAATCGATGTGGCCGTTTATATCCTGTCTCCCAGCAGACCTGAGTTGTGTGTTTAGAGGCGATTGGCATGTGATGTCCGCCCTAATAACACATATGGGCCAGGCTTAGAGTGTGACTCCGCCTGTGCATAGTAGTAGTTGTTTGTGGCACGAGGTGTTTACTACTGTACGGGGTTTCAGACGTTGAGTGTGTTCCGTCTGTTGTACGCGCGTTGCGTTACCGTGTACCCGTTTCTGTTGTGTTACCTAGGCGTGGGTGCGACTCCGTCTAGACGACTAGCGTGTGGTTGTCCTCCGCTAGTGAGCCGGGACATCGAGTGCGACTCTGTCCTGTGCATACTCCTTTTGGTGGTTTTGAGCCGGTCTCCGTGGAGCCCCTTCTCTACCGCTAGGGTCAAGCGTAGGGGAAAAACCGGTCGTGGACCAGACGCGAGAGAGAGCGTCTGTAGTGTGCACACGTGGCTGGGGTTGAGAGCCTCTGTGGTGACGGGACGCCGAGCCACAGACCCTAGCTGAGTCCTACTTGCTGTGTGTGTGAGTGTGTGTTACTGAGCCGTGTGGTTTACAGTTTTGTGTGGTGCGACGTGTACTTACTTTCTGTTTTTACTTTCCGTACTTTAGACTGTTACCGGTGGGGTTACTTTTCCCTACTGGGTCTCTTTCTTGAGACTCACTCCCTTCCCTTTCAGGTGGGTCTTCGTCGACTCCCGTTCCAGGCGAGTCTAGCCACTCCGGTGTTGGTGCTCCCTAGCTGCAGTGAGTAGTACCTTTTTGTTGTACTTCTGTACTCTGTACCTTGTCTCAGACTCTGAGGTTGTATATGATATGTTCATATAGTGGAATTTTACTGTTTTGCATGGTGTGTATCTTCTTACATATAGTCTCCTCGGACTCTAAATTCCTACCCTTCCGAGCTTGCCTCGTGGGTTAGCGGGTCAGAACTCGGGTTACTGGTTGTTACTGGTAATGCGGATTCTGGGTTGTTACATCTAGACTAACACTAGGACTCTTAAACCTCTTATAATGCTATCCTAACACCTAGTTTCGGAATTAGAGTAGGAGTGGACCTCTTAAGACTCTTAAATAGGAGGATTTAGGGGCTAATCCCGCAGCTAACCTTCTGCTCCCTTTTCTTCCCCAATTTTCTTCAAGTTTCTCCCTCTTTGTCACCATGAAGAGAAGCTGCTCTGTTTTTCAGGAGGACATCCCTCCATACTCCGGCCCAAAGGCAGCAAGGGAGTCCTATGCTGAACTCCAGCGACTCTTCGACATCCCCGGGCATGTGTGCATGCGCCCAGAACTCCAAGTAAGTGTCTTTCTCCTCAATTTCTGGATTTCTGAACTATGCTATGCTTTTCCCCCTTTTGTTCTTCTTTGTTCTTAGACTCCTTTCTTCTACCTCTCTTTAGATCTTACCCGGCCAAAGGCGGTTCTGCCGGGTGCCATGGCTTGCGCCCATGCTCGAGCTACTGCCGCCTACGTCCATTAGCCTTTTGAAAGAATGGGGGCTGTCCACGGTGCTTGTGCTGGCCAAGAAATATGACAAAGTGGTGCATGTGTGGGATAACATTACCGCTCTAGTGGAGCTGTGGCATACCTAGACACACTCGTTCATCTTCCCCAGCTTTGAAGCCACGATCCTGCTGGAAGAATTAGAGATAATGCTCGGCCTCCCACGGTACCAAAGAGGCAAAGAACTTGCGATCTCATACACCGTAGCGCCGATCAATTCCTGGAGTATTCTTGCAGAAATTACCACAAGGAAGAATGACTTGTACTCCATGACGAGTGGGATGCACATGCACCTTCTTCCAATCGCACAGTGGATCACTTCACAATGCAAGCGAAAGACCGGAAACTACACAGCAATTGCCAAGGCCGCTGCTATTTGCATCTGTGGCATCATCCTCTTCCCGGCAATGGATGACACTATCTCCTTCGCCAACCTTAGCATCATCGACTCGATTTCAGAAGGTATGAGAATTGGCCAGGTAGTCTTAGGATATTTGTATGCTGGATTGACCTCTGCAGCAACCGGGGGACCTTTCTTCGGCTCCATCGTCACCCTCGAGCTTTGGATGGGCATGCTTATCCAGTTTCGAGCAATGGAGAACCTGGCCACAGAGTGCAAGACAATGCTCAATCATCCATCGGCATTCGTGGGCGGGCCTCTCCACATGGGCACCAAGGTGTGGTGCAAGACCACACAACTGAAAGGATTGAAGGCATGGCGCGACTACTTCAAAAGGATGAGCGTAGCCGAGTTCGACATGCGCCCGCGATTCATGCACGGCCAGATGATTCACCTCCCTCAGCGCACCGGGCTTGCTTTGCGACTTCTAGGCAATGAAGCATTGGTTGCCTACAACCCAGACCGGTGCTACCTCCAATGCAGCGCAGCACGCACTGTGGTCCCCATCCTATCGCACTACCCGCCCATTCAACAGTGGAAGACAGAGGATGAGCAGGACGAGCGCGACGTGCGTAGCGTCAACGTCCATTGGGAAGGGTGCGCGATGTGCGTAGTCCAAGCCGAGGTGGAAGAGGATGAGGATGTGACAAAGGAATATATTGAAGCTTTGGGGAGGATTCAGCCGACACCGGGGAATGTTTGAGATTTGATTGTAGGCAAGGAATCAGATGGTAGTTAGGAAAAGAATTAGAGCATTTTATTTGATAGAAAGGATTAGTGAATGTAATGATTTGAATTGGAATGAACAAAACTGAATTTTCTACAAGTTCAGATGGCTCGGTTGATGACGCGACACCCCTGGCAACCGCCTTCATAACGCGTCATGGCGTATGGCCGTGACATAGTCGCGGTCACCCTAGCCGACGCATCTTGGTCGCGGCCCACCGTCCTGACGCGACTTAGACCGACCGATTCAAAATGCAAACGACCCTTTCTTCCTCCCTTCCGGGTTTTCAAAACTCAAGCTTCTCGAGCCATCTTGCATCCTCAACTCCCTGCTCCCTTGCGACTTTGCTCCCCTTGCTTGCCCACAAACTCGCTCAATTCAACACCGATCGACATGGAAGGAGGAAAGAACTCGGGTGAGGGTTCCTCGCGGAGGAAACGCCAGGCGGAGCGGCGGAGCTCCCGGCGCCGAACGGAGGCGCCTCCGGTTGAGGAGGAGGAGGACATCGCGAAGATGGCAGTGGAAGAAGAAGAACAAACCCTGATCGTGAATGTGGAGGAAGAACGGAGGAAACACGCCAAGGCGATGAAATCGGTAAGTAAATCAACCTTAAATCCTTGTATGAGTGCGTAGGATTAGTAAACGGAGCCCCTAGAGGGCGAATGTAGGGCAAGAAGCCCATGGAAAAGAGGATCGGACAAAGGAGGCTCCGGCCGGTCTGGTCCTAGTAACGCGTCAGCCCGACCTGCCACGACATGATGTCGCGGCAGGACGAGGCATTGCGACCATGTCGCGGCGACCTGAGTAGACGCGACCTTATCGCGGCCCTGGAAGGTGACGCGATAAGGTCGCGGTGCCCCGCTTTGTCACGATAGAGTCGTGGTCGCCTTGGCTACCGCGACTCTGACCGAACGTTGAAACTGATTGATTTCACATGAAAATTATTGCAGGGTGAGATGAGGGCCCAGGTATCTTGGGTGGTTGTGCTAGCTGTCTTCTTGGCGTTCCCCCCCTTCCAGAGAGAGAGGGTAGAGGAGATGGGGTTCAGCGGGATCTTTAGGATAGAGAGGATGAGGGCGGTTTCGGCTCTCACTCAGGCTTTGCGGAGCAGGTGGGATGCGGAGGCGACCGCCTTCGTATTCCCATGGGGACATATGATCCCCAGCCTCGAGGATGTGAGCCGGATCACAGGGCTCAGGACCTATGGGAGGCCAGTGAGCGGATACACCTACCCTTGCTACCATGACCTAGCCCAGCGACTACTAGAGCTACCCGTAGAGCGCAGGTCTTCCCTAGTGCCTAGGGTACCCCTCTAGGAGAGCCTCGGGTTGTTTGATGTGGGAAAGGTAGCAGGAGAGAGTGAGGACGAGCATTTAGATAGGTTGACTCGAGTTAGCTGGAGGGAGCTAGCGAGTGAGCCCGGGGCGCAGGCGGACTTGGATTTGTGCCGCTTCCTCGTGCTTTTCCTTGGCAGACTCTTGTTTGCTACGAGGGGCGACGCAGTCCACTGTCGTTTCCTGCCCCTGCTGGAGGATTTAGCTGAGGTGGGGGGATATGACTGGGGAGCAGCTTTCCTCGCACACCAGTTCGATAGCCTGGGCGCCTCCGAGCGGCAGACGTCGATCAGTGGATTCTTCCCCTTTCTTCAGGTACGCACCTTAACCTTGACCCCTTTGAATTGAATTCCTTCTAAACTGCCATCTAACTTGCTTTTCATCTTGCAGGTCTGGTCTTATCTGCATCTCCCGGCCTTAGAGAGAGGGGATCTTGCGCGGCCGGGCCTTGTGCCCATCGCACGTCGCTGGGATTCTCGCCGAGACTCACGCAATCTCAGGGACCAGCTGGAGCGACTTCAGGAGGCCATTGACAGTTACCCCCACCTGGATGTAAGTGTTCTAACCTTTCCCTTCGATTGATTGCTTGACTTTATTGCTTGGTGACTGATCGGATTTGTTTTGCAGGTGATTTGGCAGCCATACTTGGGGGAGGGTGATGAGGGACAGCCCTGGTTGGTGTAGGCCCGCCCCTACTTCGGTAGGTCGGTGTGGTTGCATGCACTCAACCTCGTGCTACCTCTTCACCTGCACCTTAGTCAACGCTCACTTGGCCTTCGGCAGAGTGTCGTGGAGTTCCCCGTCTGAGACCGCTTTCGCAGGCCGGGTCGGAGTTTTCGGAGACTCCACGACACCACCGATTGGCGTGAGCAGGCGAAGGAGCAAATCAGCAACTGGGAGCGCAAGGGAAAGGCAGTCAAGTCCACTGCAACTACCGACGACGCATACCTCCAGGCATATGCCTTGAAGTATGGAGGGAAAGTATATAAGAGTGCCCGGCACCAGGTAAAACTCCTTAACCATGACTCAGTAAATTTTCAGATTTATGGAATTGAGCTGATGATTTGACAATGCATTGTAGGTGGATGTAACTGGAGAGATTGCATCGCTCCGAGCCTTGCTTTACTCGGCGGTGCAAGATCGGGAGGCAGCACAGAGGCAGACAGCGGAGCTGGTAAGTACCCTGCCCACTTTCAGCACTTAATTCCAATTTAGGCAAATTTTGGAAATTGACACGCTTTTGCGCGCAGCGGAGGGAGCTGGAGAGAGTGAGGGGCATCGGAGCAGGTGGTGCTTCCTCTTCACGAGGTGCAGGGGGCTCTCCATCACTTCTGGAGGCCCAGCTGGCGGGAGCAGTGCTGAGGGCTGAGGAGGCCCAGAGGCACCTGGAGGAGCGGGTAAGCACAATAGAACTTATGATTGATTATTTTTAACAATTGATTATTGACTGATTGCTCTGATGCAGGAGAGAGATTTACAGCTTACCACGGAGCATGCCATGGATCTCCAAGGTCAGAGGGACCAGCTGCAGGGGCATAGGGACCAGCTCCAGGGGGAGATCCAGACTACCCAGAGCGAGAGGGACCAGCTGCGCATCCGGGCGGAGGCAGCTGAGGCGCAGGTCGCAGAGGCGACCAAGGAGCTGGCGGCGTTACGGGTGCAGGGTCCGCCTGCAGACCAGGCAGAGATGGTGAGATTGCACACCGAGGTGATGGCGCAGCAGATCAGGATCGATGAGCTCCGGGGCATGGTGAAGACCCTTGGAGAGGCAGCTAGGAGTAGGAGTAGGACTGGCGTTAGTGGGGCGAGTGGTGCCTCGGTTAGATAGTATTTGGCGGGTTCCTCCAGTAGGCGGAGGAACGAGGAGGATGAGAGTCGCCACCGCGGTGAGGGTAGTGCTCAGGGTGATAGGGATGGTGGTGAGATGCCACCACCAGCAGATAGACAGGAGGGATTTGTGGAGAGTGGTGGTGGACAGTGAGGAGTTTTGTGAACCACCTCCCTTCTATCTTTTGTACATATTGTTCACCTCTTAGTGAAAATTTTACTTTATGTCAATTTTTATGGAATGAATGGTTTGCAATTGACACGAGTGTGAGATGAGTTTCAAACACGGAAGATATAGAGAATACTGAGTATCATGTTGCGTGTCCCTTACAATCACCTGTTCCTGTATACTCAATCAAAACAGCTTAGATCTGCTCTTTGACTCAGCCCCTTGCGTTTAAAATAAACATAAATGTGACTTTATAATTGTCAAGGGGCTGAGCCTTATTAAAAGGCGGAAAGGAAAGTAAACAATGCATGCTAAAGGAAAGTGGTATGTACACACATTTTTTTTTGGAATTTTGAGATTTTCTGATTTTTTTTTTGGATTTTTGCAAAAAAATTTTTTTTTGAGATTTCTGATTTTTTTTTTCTGATATTTTTTGGATTTTTGAGATTTCTGATTTTTTTTTGATTTTGGGGTTTTGGAATAACAACACCTCTTGCTCTTGAGTGATTGGCCACGGACCTTACTCCCTCTTCATGTTTGGCGAATAACGTCTATGTGCAGCGTGCATTTGTCCTTGGCTCATTAAGGCTTCTTGCCCCTTGAATTATTGATGTTCTAACACAGACCAAGTGTGGGAGTTCTTTGGTCTTCTAGGGAGAATAGGATGATTAATTAGTAATGAGACAAGACTTGGTCTTGGGGTCGAGTTTATTGGCTTGTAAGATTTGCAATGGGTATGTCTCATGTGTAATCCGTCTGTTGTCCAGGGACTTTAAGGTCCTTGCTCTTTTTTTGAATTGGGGGCATGCGTACGACCGGGCTCAAAGGCGTCCCGCAGGGAACTATACTGCCACTCTTTGACATGCCCCTATTTTTTTTAATATATATATATATTTTTTTTTATTTTGTTTCCTTTCCCTTTTTTGCTTTTCCTTTGAATTGACCGTCCCTCTTTGAGACTTCATACACATGATACACGCCGCTTGCTGGTTTACATGCTAGCTTTCCCTTTGCCCCTGGACCTTGTCCGAGCGAGAAGAGAATCGACCTCAGGTTCCCTACGTGAGGGCTGAATGAAAACACCATAAACAAAGGGGAATTGGCCTTAAGTCGCCATGTTGTGTGTGTGACCGGACATAGAGACCATTCACCACAATGAGGGGAAGCGAGGCACATAACCAACAACATTCTCTTTTGCAAATTGGTGTTATTATCAACATCAGGGGTAGAATCTTTTAAGGTATAGCCCATTCCATGGGTGAGAGAGCTCCTCACCTTCGGCATTAACTAGCCTATATGCATTTTCGGGGTACACTTCCCTAACGACGTACGGCCCTTCCCAGTTTGCTGACAATTTAGACTTTGGACCTCCAGGTTTTATAAAAATGCGCTTCTAAACCATGTCTCCTTCTTGAAATTTACGCTCAATCACTTTCTTTTGAAAAGACCTTGAGAGTCTATTTTGATATGCGAGCACATGATCGGCCGCGGCCAGACGCCGTTCGTCTAAGAGTTCTAGTTGTACCAGTAATGCCTCCCGATGTTCATCGGGATTGAGTTCCTTGTCCAGCTGGACTCTTAGCGAAGGAATGAGGATCTCATGTGGACATACCGCCTCCATCCCATAAGTAAGTGAGAACGGAGTTTGCCCGGTGGGCGTGCGGACGGAGGTGCGGTAGGCCCACAGAGCCTCAACTAACATTTCTGGCCAATCAGCAACTTTATTAGACTCACAAGTTTTCTTTAAAATTTTCAAAAGTGTTTTGTTTGTGGCTTCGGCCTGGCCGTTGCCTTGTGGATAGTATGGAGACGAGTGATGCAAGGAAATGTTGAATTTCTTACATAGGTCCTGAAGCTCTTGAGATATGAACTGGGGTCCATTGTCGGTGACGAGGCTGCTTGGCACTCCGAACCGCGCGATGATGTTCCTCATGATGAATTTGCACACGGTCGAACCTTTGATTTCCGCAAATGCTTCAGCTTTGGCCCACTTGGTGAAGTACTCAGTGGCAGTGAGAATGAAAGATTTTTATTTTATCTGAGCATTAGGATCATGAAGGGGCCTGATGATATCAAAGGCCCACATGGAGAAAGGCCAAGGGGAGGATAGTGGATGTAAAGAGGAGGAGGGAGCGTGGATTTTGTCGGCATAGATTTGGCACTTGACACACCTACGAACGTAGGTGGCACAGTCTTCTTCAAAGGTCGGCCAGTAGTAGCCCTGCCTAAGAATTTTCTTAGCCAACATTTGGCCATTCACATGCCCTCCGCACTCACCAGAATGGGATCCTTCCATTACTTTCTGAGCCTCTTCAACTGTCACACATCTAAGGAGCATTCCATTTAGAGCGCGTCTGTAAAGGACTTCACCAATGAGGGTATACTTTAACTCCGCTCTACGGATGGCTCGTCTGTCCTCCACTTCAGCTTCTTCGGGAAAGGTACCGTCTCTGCAATATTGCTCAATCTCATGGTACCACGGCCTTTCTTCTAACATCATTTCCCCTAGCTCAACAAGCAATAACTCCTTCGCTTCTTTCCCCTCGGCTTTAAAAACTAGAGAACTCCTGAGGTTAACAAACCAAGGGTCCTGAGTGGAGGGAGCCTCTAACCTTTGAACAGTGATTGTCTCAGCGCTACGGCTGAGAGGGAAGGAGAGGGAGGAGGGCAGGGATGCAAGGGCATCGGCCAGGATATTTTGAGAACGAGGAGTATGAATGTAGATGAGTTGACGGAATTGCTTGGCTAGGAGAGTGACCAGATCTTGATAGGGCTTGAGTTTAGGGTCACGAGTGCGATAGGTTGAAAGGACTTGCCGAAGAATGAGCTGAGAGTCTCCTATAATCTTGAGATGACGCGCGCCTAAGAGGTAGGCGAGCTTAAGACCAGCAAGGAGAGCCTCATACTCAGAGATGTTATTAGTGGCATGGAATTGAAGCTGATAGGCTAGAGGAATGGTGATCCCTTCTGGGGTGAGCAAGACAGCTCCTATGCCTCGTCCCCTAGAATTGAGAGCCCCATCGAAGTGGAGCGACCAGAAGGAATCGCGAGAAATGAGTGACAGGTTTTCATCGGGGAATTCCTCTTGAACCGTGTCACTATGGGGAAGAGGAAGGTGAGCAAGGTGCTCAGCAATGGCATACCCTTTTATGGCTTTCTGAACTATGAAGGAAATATCAAATTGGGAGAGGAAGCTTTGCCAGTGTGCCAATCTGTCGGCGAGGACTGGCTTCTCAAGGAGATACCTAATAGGATCCATTCTAGAAATCAAACTCACCTTATGAGCTAGGAAGTAGTGCTTTAATTTCTGCACTACCCAAACTAGCACTGCACATGTTTTCTCCATTGTGGTGAGTTTGAGCTCGGAGGGATTGAAGAGCCTAGATAGGTAATAGACTGCCCTTTCTTTGCCGGATTCATCATGCTGAGCAAGGATAGCTCCTAGGGAGTCCTCAATGGTTGACAGATACAGGATCAAGGGTTTCCCAGGGATGGGTGCCTGAAGCACGGGAGGATTCATAAGGTAACTCTTGAGCTCATCAAAGGCCTCTTGGCACTTAGCATTCCACTCAAAGCTGACTCCTCCTCTCAACAGTTCATAGAAGGGATGACATCTTTGGGAGTGCTGAGATATGAATCTCCTTATGAACTGGAGCCGACCAATCAAACCTCGAAGCTCAGATATGTTCTTGGGAGGAGGCATTTCATTTATCACCTTGGCTTTGTGAGGGTTTATTTGAATCCCCCCGCTTACTGACTATGAAGCCTAGCAATTTTCCCGAGGAAACCCCAAATACATCTTCAATTGATACTCTTGTGCGCGGTGAAACACCCTGGCAAGCACGGAGGAGTGTTCTCTTCTGGTCCGAGACTTCACCACGATATCATCCACGTAGACTTCGACATCAATATGAATCATGTCATGGAAGATAGCTAACATTGCTCTTTGATAAGTGGCGCCGGCATTCTTTAGCCCAAACGGCATGACCACATAGCAATATGTTCCCCATGGGGTGGTGAAGGAGGTTTTCTCTTGATCCTCCGGGGCTAGACGAATTTGATTGTAGCCTGAATACCCATCAATAATTGATAAAGTTTCGAACCCTGCAGTATTATCAATCAGAACATTCAAGTGAGGTAGGGGGAAATCATCTTTAGGACATGCCTAAGTCCCGGAAGTCTATGCAGATCCGCACCCTTCCGTCCTTCTTCATGACTGGGATAGTGTTCGCCACCCACAATGGATAGAGGACTACACGGATGAACTTAACCTGTTGTAGTTTATCAATTTCCTCTTTCATTTTCAAAGCGATGTGGGGGAGGAACCTCCTTAACTTTTGCTTGACGGCAACTGCCCCTGGCTTCAAGATCAGCCTGTGTTCCACTAAATCAGGGTCAATGTCGGGCATGTCATCGTAGGACCAGGCAAAGGAATCCTTAAACTCCCTCAACATTTCTATGAGTGCTTCTTCTTCTTCGAGAGGGAGGCTGGAAGCTATGGTCAAAAGCCTGGGGTCCTCTTCAGTTCCCATGTTTACCTATTTAGTGGGTTCATCGACTGCTGAGGTAGGTTCATCGAATCTCCTCATTCCACTAGCATATGCCTCGGCAGCATCCTCTATCTCACAGTCATTCTCATCTAATGGGTCTTCTTCGGCTACGATTTCATAAATTCCAAAACCATCGTCTAGTCCTTACTCTATATGTAGATCCTCTAAGTTTAAAACCACTGCTTCTTGGAGGAACTCTTCGACAGCTAGAAGAGCGCCACACCTTTGAACTAAGTCAAGCAGATACCTTCGGGGTATGCCATTACCCTTCTTCTTCCTAGATGGGGACGAGGACTTGCTAGATTCTACCCCCGATTCTAAACTAAGCCCAATATTTACAGGAGATTCTGGAGGAATGTCCAGAGGCTTATTGGAATGAGCAGAAAAAGGTGCGGCAGGGCCGCGAGGGTCCTCCGATGGGACTGGAGGATGAGGCGGGCCACCCGAGCTTAGGGTGCCAGCCGCAGGAACGGGACGCAGGGGAACAGAAGGCCCCTCGCCCAGAATGCCCAATGTGACCATATTGGTCAGTCAGACGAAGGCACGGTTTGCACAGAAAGAGGAGAAGGGCGGGGATCTCCGCCTGAGAGGAGAGGAAGAGTGCGAGGTGACGGGGATCGCCGTCGAAGCAGGAGAGCAAGAGTGCGGGGTGACGGGGATCGCCGTCAGGGGAGTAGGGGAAAGTAACAGCTAGAGGCAGAAAGAAGGAAGAAAAGAGTGGAAAGACGGGGATGGCCATCCGAAGAAGGAGGAGAGAAAATGAATGTGGGGAACACACATATTTTTGGATTTTTAGATTTTCTATTTTTTTGGATTTTCTATTTTCTATATATCTTTTTGTTTTTTGTTTTGTTTTTGTTTTTTGATGATGAAAGGAACTACATTACATTAAAAGACTCCGGGAGAAGGACAGAACTGAGCCATTAAAGAGAATGGTGAAGAGGGGTGAAGGGCGAATTAACGCCTCAACGGCGTTGGGAGAGAGTTGAATGATAAAGGGGGGAGACAAGGGAATAACATCAAAATTATAAACAAGCATGGATGAAATAAGATGAATGGGAAGCCGGGAAAACCTTGGCCAGAGCTCCCTTGCTGAAACGGTTGAGTTGGTTGGCTGACTTTCCTCACCAAATCCAAGCAACTGTCGCTTGGTGGTGGTTGCTGATGCTGATAATACTGCTACTTGTGGCACGTCTCCTTCGCTGAACAGACGATTGACTGCAGAAACAAGATCTTCTAATTCTGACTCCTCTGTCCCAGCTTCTGGTTCTTCAAACAGCAGACTGACTGATGAGATGACATCTTCCTGATCTGGGTCTTCTGTACCTGCCTCGGCTCTCTTCTTCTTATTGGGCCGCTGCTCTTCTAAGGATTGGTAAGCTGATTTTAGTGCCTCTGTAGTAGTGTTGTACTCGGGCTACACGGGCCCTCTGACGTAGTGTTCATACAAGGACTAAGTAAGTGGGCCATGGTCCGTCTGTGAAGGAAATGAGAAAGCAGCCCATTCTGAGTATCCCAGTCCATGTTTTGTGAATTTCTTAGTGCTGGCTACAATCTTGGTCCGCCCTTGGAGATGGGCACCCAGGCCTTTTTCTGACTGATAATCCAGTCTAAACATGATATCCCGCCCTCTTAGGTTTGTGCTCACATCTCTCGTGGCTGCCATTACAGGGGGAGACCGAATTGGGCGGTTGGAAAAGAAAGTATAGGCCCAAGCATAGTTAACATCAAGCACAGAGATAACGGGCTTATTGGATGGCCACACTGATGGCAGCACTCTCTCAACTGCCTCTACTGTATGTGTCGTTGCCACGCTTTTCACCTTGACTATTCGTCCTTGAAAGGGGAACTTCAAACACTGATGCGCTGTAGATGGCACTGCCCCTAATGATTCAATCCATGGGTGCCCTAAGATGGCCTTGTAAGTATGATCAATGTTCAATACATAGAACTCCACTGACATGACTAGTGGCCCCAATTCTGCTTGTAATGTGATGACTCCATGGCAGGCACAATGTGAATTGTCATAAGTAGCGATTGTGGTGGGGGTGGGCTGCAGTTGACGTTCTGATATATTGCACGCTCTAAGGGTGCTTAATGGACAAACATTGATAGAGGCTCCCGTGTCCACTAGAGCTGTATCAACAGCCACTTTGTTTATGGTGAGTGTCACACATAAGGACATTTTTCGGGATTCTGGGGCAGCCAATTCACCATTAGAAAAGGTAATAGTGGGTCCTTTGTTTACAATCGAGAGCACCGAAGGCAGATTATCCAGGTTCATGTCTTCACTGACCATGACCCTTTGCAGAAAGGCCCTTAGGGCGTCTTGATAAGTCTGTGATCTTTTGATTAACTCTAGTATGGAAATTTTGGCAGGGGTTTGATCCAAATGCTTCAGGATATCATATTGAGTCCCTGGAGCCGGATCGATTTCTTCCATATCTTGTTGATGCTGGTTGTTGGTTTGTTGGGCCGGTTGACTTGGCATGGATATGTTAGGGTACATCTGATGGAACATTCGCCCGCTCCAGAGGGCAAGATTATGGTGGAGTGGAGGGGTCGCGGTGTCAAGGATAGAAGGGTTGGGTAGTAAGGGTGCTGGCGTAGGGGAGAAAAGGATGTTGCTGGGTGGAGGGATAATGGGTGACGTGACGGGGGGATAGGATGGTGAGGTGATGGTAGCAATGTGGGGCCTGAAGGAGGGAGGTGCGGTGGATGTAGGCGCGGGGGTAGTGGGTGTGACGTGGGAAATAACCAGGAGCTGGCCCACTTCATGTTCGTCATCGAAGGCCCACTGAGCTTCTGGTGGTGGATGGTGGACGACAGGGTTAACATGTGCGGGTGGACGAGGTGGTGGAGCCGGCTGGGGGTTTGAAGGGGGCTGATGTTGTGGCATGGGGTTGCGAATTATGCCTAGGTCATTCGCTGGCTGCTGCGGCTGCTGTTGTTGCTGCTGTTGCTGATATTGTTGTTGGAAGGGTTGGTATTGCTACTGTTGCTGTTGCGGCTGTTGTCGCCTCTGTTGTTACTGTTGTTGCCTCTGACCCTACTAGTCCCTCAGAGTCTGGATTAATCTTTTCATCTCTGCCAGTCAATTTGATTTTGCTCATGAAGATCATATATCATGTCCCGGAACTGAAAGCAATCCGACACATTGGCCCGGATGGCGGTGGTAGACACAGTACTTTGTTTGATCGGCCGCCATATTCCAGTTCGCCTTCTCAGGAGGGAGTCTCAAGGCATTCAAGGCATGAGGGCGGCAAAGACATCGGCTAGGGATTCGGGCAAAGGAGGGTATTGGGTTCTTTTGGGTCCATTGGGCTTCCTAGGGGCATAGCCATTTTGAGGTGGAGGGACCTGGGAGTACTGGCGCTGATCTTGTGGAGGGTTTTGTCCTTGGGGAGGTGGCTGTCTATTGTTGTTGTTGTTCCATGGCTGCTGGGCTTGCTGGGTGTAGGGAGACTTACCTACCGGGCCTTGGGGATTGCTAACTGCACCCACTTGTTCATTGGTTTGGATTCCTCGGTGACTGGGCCTTGCGGCTTCTTGGTGTAACGGGCCTTGGGAGTCTCAAACATAGAGTGTATAGGCGAGTCCTTAAATTGGGTCTGGATGAAACGGGCTCGGCTATATAGCTGGTGCATGGTAGAAATGTCATTCATGGCCAAAATAGCTCGGTAGGTTGGAGTGGCATTGGAAATCAACAACTTCACCTTCTCCTCCTCAGGCATTGGGCAACGGACCTTGGCGGCCAAAGAACGCCACCGGTCAGCATAAGTGGAGAATTCCACCTCTGGCTTCATTTTCTCAGCTACCAGATCTACAAAAGAATATTCGGGTCCCACCCGATCTTGGAATTGCTGTAGAAATCTCTCTTGAACAATTTGGAAATCCTCGCCTTCCTCCGGGGGCAATGAGTAGAACCATTCCAAGGCCGGACCATCCAGGGATTTTCTGAACAAGTATGCCATGAGGTGGCGGTCATACTTGTGTGGTGCTGACTCGTAGACAAAGTCTTTCAGATGAACATAAGGGTCCCCGACCCCAAAGTATTGCCGGTAGATAGGGAGCTCTGACTGGGGTGGCACCCGGAGGTATTGAAAGGATGGGAGGGCAATATCAGCTGCCTTCCGAGGATCGATTTGCCTTCGGAGGTCATGAAGCTCCTTCTTCATGCTCGTCCACTCCGCATGGAAGTCGGAGGGAGATTGGACTTGATGCGCAGAAATAAGGGAGCGAGGTTGCTCGAATGAGTGAGACCTCTCATGGGGAAGGGGAGCTGGTTTGGCCGTATAGTAGGTAGTTGGGGGAGATCAAGGCCGGACCTCTCGCGGAGGAAGGTAGCTCGGTTCCGAAAAATGGATGGCCTGAGGGCGGAGGGGTGTAGGATCTACCCCTGATGAAGGAAGGTGAGGTGCTGAAGCGACATGGGCGGGGGAATCCGCCGGTCAGGCTGAACTCTGACCCCGAGGAGATAAAGGTTATTTCCCTTTGGAGGCAGCTATAAATTCTCGGACTTGGTCCGGAGTGAGGTGTGGAAGAAGCTGGCTGAATTGCGAGTGGGGGTCATCACCCCCAGGAGGAGAGGCAGGATGGGATCGAATCCCAGTGATGGAGGAAGGCTGGGTATGCCCTGGGAGCGTGGCCATAGAGGGTTGGGCCACCTCCTTGAGCAACCCGAGAGGAAGAGCATCATCGGCAAGGACCCGAAATTGGTCCATATCGAAGAGGGAATTATGATAAGATACAAAGAAAGAAGGGGACTGACTTGAACTCCCTAAACAATGATGCATACACCCCCCCCCCCCCCCCAGGCTAATAGGGGGGGACACAGACAAAACCTAGACTCAATCACAGTAAGAAAGACTGACAGGAGGAGGGATGAACACTCAAGTTGTCATGTTTAAAGCGCAAATTTCTTAAGGTTTGAACTTGACCCTTAGATGAATTAATTAAGAGGATGTCACTCAATCAAGTGGACCTTAATGGGTATGGACTCAAGTCCTCCGGTGAATCTAAGGAATGGTATACTCACACGCAAAGGGGTGGCTCAGACTAAGGGGTACAACTGGTACAACCAGCCCGGCAAACCGCAACGTGCGTACAGTCACGGGGTCTTACGGAGGTCCTTGGAAGGTGGGCCCGAGTCAACCTACGAGTGCTCGTAGGTGAGAGGACTCACTCATCTAAGGGGGAACCTAAACAGATGGGTTTCAATAGCGTATGCAATGGGCCTAGGTGCCCGAAATGTATGCACAAGTGATAGATGAGAAGCAAACAGGGCGACCAAATGGCCCTCGGGCAGAGTCGCGGCGGCCGTATACGTCGCGACCTTATCGCGACAGGGCGACCTACCGCGATAGGAACAGAGGCCTGAAACACCAAGAGATCTTCAACTAACTCAAACAGACTACCCTATCAAATGAGAACAGACACAAAAACAGCGAATCAATACCACATGGACCAAGAGGCACACAAAAACTGATTCATGAGTCAAAACAGTAACATACAAAGCATACCTGATGACGCGACGCTTTTCCACGACGCGACCCTATCGCGCCCTCGAGATACGCCGCGACTCGAACCGAGGGCTTACAAGTGAAAATAAAAGGAAAATCCGGACCCTAGCAGGATTCTAACATTCAGAAACATGACAACATATGATACAAGGAAATATCACAAGGATGCATGATCTGATAGAAACAAGACAAGGCAGATAGAAGGAAGAGGAGACTGACCTGATAATGCATCCTCGATAAACGACGCGACCTGATCGCGTCGCCGCGATAGGTCGTGACAAGAACCGAACACGAAAAACACAGGGAACAAAGAAAAAGAGACTAACATGGCACTAACATGAGAAACAAAGAAGAAGACATGGCAAGCAAGCAGTCAAAATACATGAGGGTGGCAGTGAAGGTCCCACCGTGATCGCCAAAAGGTGTAATCACAGGGATTGTGCTTCCCCTCGACACATGAACATGTACTAAGACTAGTGGTGTGGAAATATGGATGTGATCGCCACCTAGAATTGTGCCAAATGAAGAAAATAATACGGGCTAACTATTCTAGGAAAGGAATGAAGAGAACTGAGGAGTACCTGATGTCGCGGTCATCATGAGCACCGCGAGGGCGCTGAGATCGCGGCCGTCTAAACGGTCGCGTTTCCTGTCGCGTCCCTCTCCTCTGTCGCGTTCTCCTTGTGCGGGAGTTGTTGGAGTATGAACCTTCTTCTCGTCTCCCGATCGGCCGGAAGGCTAGAGCTCCTCGTAGATGACGCTTGGATACCTGCCACAAAAGAAAACAAACAAAAGGAAGCCCTATTAGAACACGTTAAACATAGTACCTATTCTAAAATGGAAAGAAAATATGGAAGCATGGTGGGAACGAACCTGGGAGGTTTTTTAAACCCCTTTGGGTGTAGGAAAAAATGTGGGTGTGTGCTGGATATGTTCTATCTAAGAATAATATGAAAAATGCATGCAAAATAAGGAGAAAGGGAAAATGAGAGAATGAGCCCCATTAGGGCGACTCCTTGGCGTGGTTGCAGCTCGAAGGATCGTCCAAAAGCTTCAGGAGAGTGCTGGGGTCGCCCTTCTCATGTCCCGTGCTCCATAGATGATGCAATGAGTTGTTTTTGGTGGAGAGGGATGTGAGGGAAATGGAGAAAAAGGGTGGCTGCATGGCTAAGTATCTATTAAAGGAAATTTCGGCAGCCCTTCGGGGTAACAATGAGGCTCTCCCCGTCCTTGAGGAGGTGCCTTTCTTTTTATAGAGCCATGAGAGAGAAATGGGTGATTATCTCTTAAAAATGGTCAAAATCCGAAATGAGAGAAAATGGCATTTTAAAATTGCAAGGGAGAGTCCAAGGGATCCTCACCAGAGTCCCTAGGGCCAGAATCTCGCCCCAAGGGGTGGAGATATCTCCTAGGGATAAATCTGGGTCAATAGGAGGATAAATGGGAGGTTGTTGCAGAGTCTGGTGCGCTCAGGCATTGTCGCGGCGTATCGTAGGGTCGCGACTAGAGACGCGACGGGCCGGGGCGTCGCGACAGTAAGCCCACGTGCATGGATATTATGCATGGGCTGTCGCGGCGTCCAGGGCCGTCGCGACTAGAGTCGCGGCGCTACGATATGTCGCGACTAGGAAATTGAATTATTTTAGATTTATCAGCCAAACACACAACAGATATGAGTTATAATTGCACACAAACTCTCCAAAATAATAATGGGCGGGATTTCAAGGCAATTTAAATTGTTAATGGGCTCAATCAAGGCTAATGATGGGCTCAAGGTGAGTGACCAACTAAGGGCTAACTAGGATAACATGAAATGTGGTTCAACCCATTAGTCGGAACTGGGTGTCTACACTACCGAGTGTTATCGCTCACCCTTCGTTATTTGTTATTGCGTTTTTAGATAAGTCGGGTGATGACCTTACACACATCAACATGAATGGACTGGAGTGATGAGCGACCTGGAGTCATAGCGATAGAATGACCTTAGTATCATCGAGTCTAGTTAGATATTTGCTTAGTTATCTTTTTCAATGTAATGAAGTCATTGAGCCCTGTGTTTTGACTTTGAATTCGTGGTTGTAATAGTTTAGGTGAATTATCAATAAAATAAAGAATTTATTACAATTTACTGTTCATTAGATGCTCTGATATTTGTGACTGTACGTGTTATTGTCGTTACCATACACGTTGTTCATGCCTCCCCGATTTATTCCGCTGCTAAATTGGGGGGGCATGACACTTACAAAATCGACTCCCTAAGTTTAAATGAAAAGAGTCGACTCTGTATGTCTAAATGAAAAGAATTGACTCTCTGTCTATGGCAACGTTTGGAAGTACAAAATGAAGCAATTTCAAGAAAAAAATCGCACACAAAATCAAACTCATTTCCAAATAGCAGCAGCCTGCCTAGATTTACATGAGAAGCCCTTTAAGCGCTAAAACGAGAGATAGAGAGAAAAAACATTCTCTCTCTATCTTTTGTAAAACGATCTGGAGGCCGCTTTTAGGGGAGACATTACGATTTTGCAAGTGAAATGTCCAATAGATCTTGAGTTCACCGCACCCTCTCGGAGAAGGTGAGGGGTAATACAGTGAAAATCCCCAAAACTACGTCTCTCCCAAATGGAAGACGAACAAATCGAGCTTTTAAAAAATCATTATGACAATCTACTGTTGTGTTAGAAACCATCACGAATTGGAATGTAGAAAATTTTACTTTTAGGACATCTATTCCAAACGTTGCCTAAGTGAAAAGAAACGATTATCTGAATAACGACAAAAACTATCTCAAAAGAATAGACTCTCTGAGCAAATTGAATAGAATCGATTCCTGAGTCATTTTAAAAAGAATCGATTCTTAGAATGGTTAATGACTCTTATTTAGAATCAAGTCTCTCGATCTCTCAGACTAAAAAAATGATTATGAAGGATTTAAAAATCAACTTTCACTCAAAAGTTCATAGTTAATGTCATTTAGAACCAAAACGTATATGATGAAAACAAATCTTATAATCTTGTCTCACTCTTAAAAATTTATTTATCAAGTTAAATATTTCTTGTAAGTTTAATATTTTTTTAATTCAAAAAAGATTGTTTAAATTCTGTTTGAACTTATTTTTCAAAGAATTAAACAAATATATTAGAAATATATCGAAAATGGAGCACACTGTCATCATCATGGTACTCCGAGAAAACATGGATGAGTTCACATATTCAATTTTCCATTAGAAAGCCGGATGATCCATACGAAAAGAGCAAATGGCCTGATCTATCATAGGCGGTGCATGCATGGTCACAAAGTAAACAGGTGTTTGGGGGGGGGGGGGGGGGGGGGGGACAGCGATACCATATCCTAAATTGTTAGGAAATTAGGTCATAATTAAGGCTTGAGTGTGAAATAGCACAGCACGTCACCTCCCTAAACAACTTGTGGCAGCTAACTTCACGGTGCTGAATTAATTAGGCGCGCTGTGACACCATCTCAAGCATCGATCGTTATCAGTAGTAGTCATTAGACAAATGGCCGGCGCAAAGAACATGATCGATGCACGATTGCGAACTTTGATATCGAGCTGCACATGGCCCCCTGATGACGAGCGAGACATGAACCTGAAATTAAAATGGCATACGAATAATTAAGAGAAGCATATATATCCGGATGCTTGTCAAGAAGTTTTGTCATGCTTGTCAAGAAGTTTTGTCATGCATGTGAAGTAATCCCGTTGGGATCCGTCAAGTACGTACGGGCATTATTAGCAATAGCCCGAGTGCGAGAATCCGTTAATTTACTTCCTAATTATATATATGAAGTGATTAATATTCCTCGATAGGGCTATTATAAGCTAGCTAGAGGAAGTGCTAGCTGGTTGTAGATTTTTTTTTTTTGGTAGTTGGTGGGAGCCTTATCGGCTCCAAAGATACAAGAAAAAGTACTGGCTCCTACATGTCGACAATTCTAAACAGCCTCCTCACAAAAAAGACCACAGATTTCACCCCACTAAGGAGGTTCCCCTTCAATGAAAAATCCCCCTGTTGCTTCGCTCCTGCATATCTTGCTTAGTTCTTCAGGTATAGCATAAGTCCAATTTATATTGAATTTTGCAATCCTTGCTTGTTTTGCCAGCCAATCCGCAGCAGAGTTTGCCCTTCTGTCAACTAGATGAACTGTGCAAAGTGTCCATCTAGTGAGCATTAAGTTTATCTCTTCCGCTATTTTTCTGATTTCCAAAGGGGCTTTCCCTGGATCCTTTATAGCCTTTATCACCTCAGCATTGTCACCCTCTAGTATTAAGCCTTCAAACTTTTGGTCCGAGAAGATTTCTGCACTGACTATACATTGTCTTGCAGCTAGGATTTCTGATTTGAGTACTGAGCTTTGTTTCAGGTATGAGGCTCCTGCAGCAAGAGGGACCCATCATCGTTTCTAACTATGAAACCTGCTCCTGAGTGCACTGAACTTTTTCCTTCCTTTCGAGACCCATCAAAGTTGCCTTTGATCCAACCCTTTTCTGGCTTTTCCCACCTAAAGTTGTTTGGAGTTTGATCAGGAAGTGGCTGTGTGAAGCTCCTCACCACCATTTTTCTCTTTCTGTCCTCACACCCAAGGGCATTCTTTAACTTGTTGGTTTGGTTGTTGGCTTTGTCAAAACATTCAGCTCCATGTAGAATGGAACTGAACTTAAGATGATAAGGTCTACCCTCTGACTCAAAAACATGTCTATTTCTTCTCCTCCAAATGGCTTCCAACACAAAGGCAATGATAGTTTTCATATAAGACTGCTTGGATCTATTGTCACTGGTCTGTGAAACTCTTTCCCAGAGATCTTGTAGCCCTTTTGGTTTGTCTCTCCAGTTCAGATGAACTCTGACATCCTCCCAAATCTGGGTTATCTCTTTGCAGCTAATGAATGCATGTTCTTGGTCTTCCATCTCATTTAAACATAATTGGCATGTGGGCTCAACTCTTATGTTGCAATTGTTTAAGTGAACCCCTGTTGGAAGTCTTCCCCAAGCCAATTTCCAAAGTAGAATTTTAATTCTGGGGATAGTTGGCCAATTCCATATTTCAGTCCAACAATTGTCGGTGTAACCCCACCACTCCATCTTGTTTTTTCTAATATGCTTGTACGCTGTTCTTGTTGTAAACTTTCCATAATTGCCGGGTAACCATAACCTCCTATCTTCCGAGCTGTCAATTGCAATTGGAATTCTAAGAATTTCCATTACTATTGACATTGGGAATACCTTTCTCAATTTGTTCACATTCCATCCTTCTTTGTCCAGAAACATATCTAATTTGCTATCCTCCTCTACATAGTTTGTGTTGAATTCGACAGGCCATCCCTTGAGACCTCTGCCATTAAGCCAGCTATCTTGGTGAATTCTGATTTCTTTGCCATTGCCTGGTATCCAGCCAAAGTCTTCCTGGTGTTTTCTGTATTCCTTGTTGATTCTTGCCCAAATATCTGACCTGGGTTTAGAAGTGTAACTCCTGTCCATATTCCTGTTCCTCATATATTTGTCTCTGACCAGTTATGTCCAACAGCTTATATGCCCTGAATTTATTTTGTCCACTAGTTTGAGCATGAGAGCTGTGTTCATATCCATCAAGTCAATAATTCCTAACCCTCCATAGTCCATTGGCATCTTTAGTTTTTCCCAACCCACAAGGTACAATCCTTTTGTTTCCTTGTTTCCTTTCCAGATAAAGTCTCTACACATTTTTTCAATTATTTCCATCTGTCCATGCCTAAAGTTTGTGACTGCTGCCCAGTAGGTGGGGATGGCAGTGAGTACATGCTTCACCAATACCACTCTTGCTGCCATGGAAAGTGTTTTTCCTTTGGGTGGGTTCTGAAGCGCCTCTTAGCAATATGATCTGAGTAGTTGGTTCAAGTGGCCGGGCCTGAGAACCCCCGGCAGATAAAAGATCACATGGTCATTCATGAACCAGCTGTACTAATTGGGATGTCTTAATCTACAGCAATCCCGTGCAAGTGTGCTTCAAGCTAGCAATCGCGCCCCAAAGTACATATGAACCAGACCATGTTTTGCTTAAGATTATTTTTGTATATATATTATGTCATAGTTTCTTCTGATATTTGTTTCATTAATAAGAGATGTGTGTTTGGATTTAATTTGTTCCTGCGTACTGCAGCTCCAAATCATTTACATTTAACTGCAAATAGTATGACGACTTTAGTTGGCAGTGATTCTGTGATTTTAATTTCCTTTTGTATCCTGGATTTCATGGACGTTGGCATAATATGGAATGTTGAACCTTTTAAGATCCCCTACTTGCTTTCTCCCCAGACATTTTAATTAGAAGTGCTTCAGATATCCCAATGATTCCTTTGTCTATATTAATATAATATAATTCAGTTTTAGTGTTGCTACGTGATTGTACCAGGATAATCATATTCTTTCCATAATATCTCCTCTCTTAAAAATAGAAATATAGGTAGTTTAAATGAACTAAATAATTATTTTCCTATTTTCTCTCCTATTAAACTTTCCTAAATGTTCAAAAAACTCTGAACCTCACTCTCACCCTTCTTAAACTAATAAAAACTTGTTAATATAATTTCCCTCTCTTTTCTTTCCCATTAAACATCTCTCCATTCCTAAAAACTCTAGTCTTTATTTAAAATCTAATTTCATAAATAATAAAAAATATTACCCTCATGTATATTACTTATAAAATTTATTAATTTAAACTTAATAATTATCCGTGCAATGCACGGGTATAGAACTAGTATATATATATATATATATATATATATCCAACAGACTTTATGTTTCCTTTGTTGTACGGGGATAAACAATACTGATGATGTACAACTTAACAGTTAGATTTTTTACACATTCTCTGAAATCTTAGCTATTTTCAAATAACCCTCTGAAATCTTGATATTTTCAAATAATTCCTCACATCTCCTATTCAAAATAAGTCCTGCTGTTTCCGTTTAAAAATGATATCCTAACTTTAGTTATATTAAATCAGGTCTGTAAATGACCAATAAGCCCTTATAAAACTTCTATATTTTCATATTAAATGTTCAAATAACTTTAACTCTTCTTTCTTTTTGTTTTGTTCTTAGTAGAATGCCCACTCATCCCCCTCTCTCTCTCTTCCCCCAAAGAGAGTTCTGGTGTCCCCCATAGGTGTGATGAATAGGTGACACGCACGTATTTAGGTACTAATGAATAGTTTGAGTTTTAGTGATAACCAAATTAAAAATAATTACAAAGTTAAATGTGATAAGTAAAATTAGATGTAGTTACAAAGTTAATTGTGATCACAAAGAAATCAGCGCTTAAATAGAAAAATGAAGTCTCAACTCTCAATAAAAAAAATCGAGTCTTTGAAGATAAATGAAAATCAACTTTCAGAGAAAATTGAGTCCCAGAGAACATACTAGAATAATGGAGTCTCTAAGACAATGTAGAATCAAGTCTTACACTCAATCAATAAAATGACTACCATTGAAAAAAAAAAGGTATAAGAACTGAGTCAGAAATTAGATGTCAAATCGAGTCTTAGAATCAAGTCTCTAACTCAAATAGAAAATGACTCGGACATATGAAAATTATGTCTTAGAAATCAAGTCTTGGACACATTAAAAGAATCGAATATCAAATATATTGAAAGAATCAAGTCTTAAATCGAGTCTTAGAAATAATGTAAGACTTAAGTCTCAAAAGAGAATAGACTCTTCAGTTATATTTAAAGAATTGAGTCTCAAGAGAGAATCGACTCTTAAGACAAGTTAAAAGAATCGACTCTCTGAGTCATGACAAAACTTAAGAATCTACTCTCCAGTTATGTTTAAAGAATCGACTCCCTAAATAAATTGACTCCCTAAGTCTAAATGAAAAGAATCAACTCTCAGGACAAAAAATCGAGTCCCTATGTAAATCGACTCTCAAGATAAAGGAATTGACTCGTTGTGCCAATAGACACAATCGGGTCTTAAAAAATCGATTCCCTAAGTCTAAATGAAAAGAATCAACTCTCTAAGTCTAAGGCAACGTTTGGAAGTACAAAATGGAGCAATTGTGGACAAAATCAAACTCATTTTCAAATAGCAACAGCCTGCCTAGATTTACGTAAGAAGTCCTTTGAATGCTAAAGAGAGAGATAGAGAGATTTTTTTTCTCTCTCTCTATCTTTTGAAAAATGATATGGAGGCCAATTTTAGGAGAGACAATGTGATTTTACAAGTGAAATGTCTATTAGATCTTGAGTTACCACGCCTTCTCGAAGAAGGTGAGGGGTAATATAATAAAAATTCGCAAAACTTCTTTTTATATTGTGACTGTCCAAAATTGAAGATCAAGCTTTTAAAAAACTATCATGACAATCTACTGTTGTGTTAGAAAGCATCATGAATCGGATTGTTGAATATTTTACTGTTGGGACTTCTATTCAAATGCTGCTTAAGTGAAAATAAACGATTATCTGAATAACGACAAAAACTATCTCAAAAGAATAGACTCCCTAAGCAAATTGAATAAAATAGATTCTTGAGTCATTTTAAAAGGAATTGATTCTTAGAATGCACAATGCCTCTCATTTAGAATCAAGTCTCTCTCTCAGACTAAAAAACGATTATGAAGGATTTAAAAAATCAACTTTCACTCAAAAGTTCATAGAATATCATTTAGAATCAAATTCTACTCTATATTTACATGATGAAACCAAATCTTATAATCTTGTCTCACTCTTAAAGATTTATTTATCAAGTTAAATATTTCTTGTAAGCTTAATGTTTTTTTTAATTCAGAAAAGATTGTTCACATTCTATTCGAACTTAAAGAATATTTTTCAAACAATTAAACAAATATATTATGAACATATCCGAATGGAGTATATACACTGTCATCATTTCCCATATTCAATTTTACATTTAATACATCTCTTAGAACTCTAAGAAAAATCTTTGAAAGGAAGACTTTATGTAGATGTCATGTGCCTTGTTTTTTCCTTATATATGTTGACTTTTGGCTAAACGGAAAAAAAATAAGGTTACTTTTGAAGGTACCTAAGATTGATAGAAGATCTCCATGACTTTGACAAGTCTTCCAAGCATTAAATGTCTTGAAGAAAAGGAAAATGACATGACACATTGGTACAAAGCAAGATGTATCTAACATATGGCAGATTGAGTCATAAAAGATTAAAAACATCTTACCCATTCAGAAGAAAAAACACTACAGCTCAAGTGAAGATAAACTCCAACAAAGAGAAGAAATACAATCTTCAAGTAGTATATATAATAGTTGTGCTTCAAAGAACAAGAAAAATATATACAAAGGATGTCACGCCCCGCAAATTTAACAGCGGAATAAATCGGTGGGACGTGAGCAAAGTACATAGTAGTGTATATTGCACAAACAGTCACGTGATTCGGAGCATCTAATGAACAATACTTGGAATAAACTCTTAATTTTATTTATAATTAATAAGACTATTACAACAACTAATTCAGAGCCAATACACAGAGCTCCATGACATCATACATTGGAAAGGAAATTTAAGCAAGTATCTAACTAGACTCTATTATACTAGGGTAATTCCGACGATATGACTCCACGTCGCTCATCACTCTGGTCCCTTCCCATTTGTGTGTGTAACGTCATCATCCAACTTACCTGAGACACAATAACAAATAACGCAGGGTGAGCGATAGCGCTCAGTAGGACTTAAATATCATGAACCAAACACACTTTAAATGATTAATGCATTAAAGAGCAGAGTAACTAACGATAGAGAATCAAATAAAGTTGAGATGGTAATAATAAATCGATATCAAGTAAAGCGTCAATGTCAAGCAAGCAGTATGTAACATGTATAGCAAAGAAAGAGAAATTGGTCATATCACGAGATAGCACGTATAATAGCACAATAGCACACTAGTCAAAATAACACTTTGGTTGCAGTAGATAGTCGAGAGAGAGAGCATAACACTTTGTTTGAATGTTTTCGATTAATCTAGATAGTATGGCACTTGTATATAATACCGAACACCCTGATCATTGAACTCCCGCAGGCAAATGGCACTTTCGGGCGCACCTCCTAGGACCAGATCGGGCCCTTTATAATGCTGCCTGACATTGATTACGTTTGTTATCTTAAACAATCATGGCCAAATAGAGTACCAAAAATAGATGAGAGAAATTAAAGAATAGATGATGTTGAGTTATGTGTTTTGATGATGACATATTATTCACATGTACGTTGATTTTGATGATGACATAGCATACATATGTTGATAATATCTAAATACTCATACTTTGATTTTGATGATCTCATATTGTACATATTATAATGATGACTAAACAACATGTTTTTGATGCTTCATATTTCATATTTTGATGATAATGACATATTTTGACGGTTCATACTTCATATATACAGGTTTACAAAAGTTTGTAATAGTTGTGTCGACACAAGTTAAAAGTCAGGTCGACGCACATAGTCTGCCAAGTTGCTCCTGAAGAACAACGTCATAGTAGTGTGGACACACATTGCAAGTCAGGTCAACACACATAGCCTATCCAGTGAGCTGTGTCTAAAAAAAAACACAGGAGGTCGACACTGCTTGTTAATCAGGTCGACACATGTTTCCTCCCAGTAAGCTAGAACTGATACTTAGCCAGTAGTGTTGACACACATGCAGACTTGTGTCGACACACATTGCGTGAAAACTCAGAAACGTAAATGGTATGATTTTCAAAGAGTGTGACTTATCTATGGAAGACTTTTGGGAGATTCTATTATTACTAAAATACCCTTTCATACAAGTGGCAATGAGAATAATGACTTTTGGACATGTGGCAACCTTGGGTGTATCCTTGGTTTTTGAGCACATGTCTCCCACGTACAAGGGAGTGCATAGATGTAACGACCCGACCCTCCAGACCCCCACCAGGGTTCGAAGTTCGCGTCACCACCCACGGATCCGAAGACCCAGAAGGGTTATAATTAATAGTCTAGTGAGATATGTACTGAATTCCAACAACTATAACAATCTGTACAATATACAAAAATTTGTACAACGTGTCCCAAACAAAAGCATAGGTACAAGAAGAAAGGTGCAGTCCTTAAGGGGCATACCCCGAGGACTTGCAAAACACAACTCTCAGCTCACTCAGGTACAAGAGCTCAGAACACTCGCTCTCACTGCTGCTGACAACACACGGTGCCACGACCGCCTCCGCAACCCGTCCCACACCGAGCTCCCACGACGACGAGCCCCTAGC
Organism: Colocasia esculenta; assembly: GCA_014218235.1. Taxonomy (NCBI): domain Eukaryota; kingdom Viridiplantae; phylum Streptophyta; class Magnoliopsida; order Alismatales; family Araceae; genus Colocasia; species Colocasia esculenta. Next base: position 86,866,230 of record CM024765.1, on the reverse strand, counting down.
TGAAGGAAGTAGGGGGGTGAGCCTCGCGAACAAGGCCCAGTAGGGATTACCAGTCCCTCACTGACCAGAGCAGTAGGAACTCCAAAAATAGGAAACTATACTAGAAAGCTGTAAAGTGAGGAACACCTACAACATGGTACTACTAAGCAGCGGAAGAGAACAGTACAATGCCACGACCACCAACCAAGCCGTGGCACACACATGACTCCCGCAGAAACCAACGGAGTCGGACACAAAGTGGAAGCAGTGCTCAGCACACCTGCCGAGACCACGGAACAACCAAGTGAGAACAACGTCTCACCGCAAGCACAGCTACCTCAGACCTCTACAAGGTCGAGGGCCCACAAGCAGAACCACCTCGGACCCCGAACACACCACCAGGTCGGGAAGCTACACACGCCGGTGCCACCACGGGCTGGCACCTAAGAATGGGACCACGGAACCGAGAGAACACCGAAGCGGGAACCACCAGAAGCACGGGTCTGCCCAAGGCCAGACCAACGACGCCCACGGAAACTAGACACAACCGGCTATAACCACCATGCAAGCTCGGGCAACGAGGAACACTTGGAAATGTCGCGAGGAAATGTCGTCACAACTACAACAACCAAGCCACCGTCGCTAGCAGCCAAGAGGGGGACCCGCAGTTCACGCGCTCTGCTCGCTAGCTTAACTCCTGCCTCCACCCCCACGAAGGGCGAGACAGAGCAGCCACAGAAACACACCAACTCACGCAACACCGCAGCCTGGCCAAGCTGTGGCCTCACGCCTGGCACCACTACGTGGCTCCGGAACCAACGCAGAGAGAGGCAGTGAGACAAAGGACTGTCTGGTCTACACCAGGAAAGAACTCTGAACCCCTCGGCGTCCCAGACCCAGACAAGAGAGCTCTACAAACGAATCAGCGCCGCTGTCCAAACCTCGTTTTCCCCTCAGCTCCAGAGTCCGCTCACATGGGCTGCTAACTTGAGCACGCTCGTAGCCCGGAGTACTACCTCAACAGGCTCCCGAGGACAGGGGTCCCAGGAAATTGAGACAACCTCTGAACGGGACAAGCCCTCAAGTGCCAAGCACTGGGCGAACAGGTGGGGCAATCACCATAGAAACGACACAACTGGATTGTAACCAAGACAAGCCCAGCAGGCACGGGCACACACGACACCCCTTCCAGAAACCCCGGAAGGGTTGTCGGCCAACGCCGGCACACCCGGCACGGCACGAGAAGTCGGAATACCACGAGGCAGAACAAAAGCCAGAACAACCTAATCGCGACCACAGGTGTGTCGCCTTCAGAACTGGAAGGCGACAGCCAGCCTGTCGCCACCAGGTCACGATGACCAGGGGGCCACCTTCTGATCTGAACGCGACATATCGATCTGTCACGTTCAGTCAGAAGGCCGGACCCCAGGCGGGGCCACCGGCCCACGGCCAAATAGCACGGGAACAGGAAGGCGACAAGGGCATCGTCGCTACCCCCAAAGGTAGAATGCGACGATCGCCCGGTCGCAACCCCGAAGGCGACAGCCAAGGGGCCGCCTTCAAAACAGAACCTGGAACTGAAGCGCAGAGGGGAACGCGACGGCCAACCTGTCGCCACCCAGAAGGCGACAGGTTGCACGTCGCCTCCAGACTGGTATTGTGACAGCTATCCTGTCGCGATCACAGACTGAGCCCCAAAACGAGCATGGGGGCCAACAACGGTCCCCCAAGCTACCACACAAGCACACACACGGGGAGGGGAGCATGGGGAAAGCTGTAAATCTAACTACAAAACCCCGAGGGCTCTCGATCCACCCGGATGGGAGAGGGCACAAGAAATCCCTACCTTAGAACGGAGAAACCACCCCACGAAGGGGCCCTCGCGGTCGGTTGGCCGCCTCCTCCTCGCTCCACGCACGCGCTGCCGCTCCGCACGAGCTCCCGACTGCTCCGCAGCGCCGGATTGCCGGAGGGAGCCCTCCACCGCCTGAGAAGAGGGGAAAAGGGAGAGAGGAAGAAAAGGGGAAGAAAGGAGGAGCCAAAGGCCTTAAGTCCTCGGAACCTGAGAATGCGACAAGATCCCTGTTGCGATCACAACAGGAACGTGACACCCGACACGTCGCCTTCTCAAAAGTTCTGACAAGACCTCTGACAGGCCGACAGGCGCCAGACCACGTGTCGCGCACATAGGCACCTCAGGTGAATGCGACACTTGGCACGTCGCCTTCACGCATGCGATGCGGACACGTAGCACACAGCCACAGCAACAACCGGAACGCGACACAGGGGCCGTCGCCTTCCCAACCAGAAGGCGACAGGGAACATGTCGTGTTCAGAACACGACACCCCTACCCGACGTGATCCCAAGATCAACGCCAAGGCACACAGAACCCGAGGAGTTACACCAGGATGCGACGAGAAAGCGACGCACCCGAACGTCGCGACACAGATGACTGTCGCAGTGGACACCCATGCCGCGACACCAACACATCGCCAAGCCTGGACGTGTCAGTGGCCAGTCATCCCAGGCGTCGGACGGAAATTCGGGAAATCGGGTTTTACATTCTACCCCCCTTAAAACAATTTTGTCCTCGAAAATTGGGACAAGTCCAAAAGATCCCGAGGCATGAAACAAAACACAAGGAGCAAATGCAAGACCAATGTGAAAAAGCCACTATGTCTCAACACAACTTCCTCGTGGCAACAATCGCACAACCAAACACGTGCGAAGCACAGGAAGCCGGAAAACCAACGGCTCACCCAACGGGCTCCAAACACACGGGTGGAGCACACAACTGAAAACTAATGGCTTGCTAGCACCCAAACGGAATGAAACTCCACAGGTGCTGAGCGACGCCAAATCCAGCCCGAACAGCGAAAAAAGCTAGCCGAAAACTACACGGCTGCAGCCACCAACAGACCTCGCTGTTGGGACCAACAGATCAGCAACCCACTCTGTCGCCGGAAAAACCCGACACAGCGCACAGTTGCTGACAGCAACGCGAGAAACATCTGAGAACGAACCACACGTCTCAGGGGAACGACCTCGCGCTACTAGCAGCAGCTAGCACCGGTCACCAGCCCAACTGAGAAGCCACGCGAGCGACGAGAACTAGAGAAACAACACGCTCGCGGAGGATCCACAACATACGAAACAACGTCCACTGTCACCACTAGGTCTCACCTTGACCTTCCTCGCAGTCCAACAGGGACAGCAAACACACGCGGAGAAACCTCAACATGCGAAAAATGGTATCCACTGTCACCACTAGGTCTCACCCAGACCTTCCTCGTGGTCCGACAAGGACACCAAACGCACGCGGAGCCACAGCACTGGGAGACCACATGCTCCACAACGGGGCACACCGCGACGGAAGCACGGAAGACGTTTGAGGTCGAGCCAGATCCGGACACCTCCCAATGTCAACAAACCACATGGTCGAGTACTAGCAAGCCGATAGACCTCACTGTCACGGGACGAACCATCAGGAGACTCCGCCATCGGCTTCCAGACTCACCAACGCCACGCACAACCACACAGGAAGCAAAACAACCACTGAGGTCGAGGGCAATATGTCGACCTCAGAGAGACCCAGACCGAAGCAGAGTACCACAATCGCACACACTCGCTCTGCAAGCGAGGGGGAAAACCAGGACACTGGCCACGACCAGAGCCTGGTGTACCACCGACAGGGCTACCTAGACAAGGCAGAGCAGCCACCTCACAATGGTATCGGTACAACCACAAGGCACGGGCCAACACAAAGTGTCCCAGGGCAGAAAGCTCAACTCCTCCAACACCGAACAAACTCGTGAAACAACACACGAAGCACGTGAACAGACACACGGCACAACATAGGGTGCTATCACAAGCACCGGGAGCTAACCAGGGTACAACACAATGCACCAGGGCTCCAAACGGCACAAAACCGAAACACTCGAGCACGAGCACACGGTGCTACCATAACCACCAAAAGTAAAAAAAGTGCAACCTAGGTGCACCAGCGGCCAAGCAACACTACGGCTAACAGAAAGGACTTTCCACAGGAGGCCTACCAAAAGCCACACGCCAAGAACCGCAAGCCTGAAAGAGCGCAACAGGCCACGTCGGCCCCAGCCCTTGAGTCACAAAACACGAAGCATCAGAGAAAACGCTCAAGGCGCAGCACACACAGTGGCACCAATGGCCTGAGATGACACGGGCCCCGCCGAAGGGGACTCTCTACCAGAGACCCACAACGGAAGCACACGGAAATCCGACAACTACTACTTCAGGAGCGCGACAACCACGTCCGCTCCAAGAAGCACACGGAACACCGACTCTACCGCATGGGGAGCAAAAACCACAGCGACTCCCTAACGCGCAAGAGCAAGAAGCACCACCTCTATCGTGACCGATAGAGAGGCCAACCACCAAAACGACGACACGAAAAGCCTCCAAGGCATAAGCCGAGGCACAATCGATCATACATCGGAACAACACTTGCACGAGCAAGCCAACCAGAAAACCGGTGCACAGCAGAGCAACGCTCATGCCTGCAACCCAACAAGAACACAGGACTACCTCGCACTAGACCAACAGGGACCCAATGCCCCAAATTGCGCAGGTAGGCAGCAAGAAACAACTGTAACGACCAATGGCACGAACAGGTCCACCGACCCATGGTGCCACAAGGAAACGACAACATGAGGGGAGCAACCAGCTCAACACAAAAACAACTCAAGGGAAGATGACTTCACCAGAAGGTCGCAACGATGCGCACCTCGGCAACACAACACCATAGTGGAGCACCACCACCCCGAGCAACCGATGAAAAGCAGAGGAAGGAGACACGCACGAGTCTCTTCCACACGCGAGAGGCAAAACCACAACGCAAGACTGACACTTCCATACGAAGCATAGCCAGCCGAACATCCACTACACTCACCAGACCACCATCTGGGAGAGCACGCTGGGCGCAAGAAACGAAGCAAACCATTCAAGCCACGGGGACACACAAGTCCCACCAACGCGGCCGAGAAACTTGGAAACAACGACGAGACAAGCTGGCCGACGCAACAACCAGACACATGGCCAAGCGCACGACGCCTTGACCGGCAATGCCCAAGCAGACTGTAACACAGATAGTCCGACTGGAAACAACAACAGCTCATCTCCACAGAGAGAGAGAGAGCAACAATAATCAAAACAACACGAAGCAGCCTTGGGGAGAACCTCCACCAAAAAGTGCCAAGAGTCGTCCTGGGAGAACCTCACCAGAACGCGGCCCAACCAAACGACACACTTCGAATCACAGGGGCAACACAACGGTGGCCCGAAACAAACACGAAGCACTCCTGGGAAGAACCTCCACCAGAAGCGACAAAGGGCGATCCTGGGAAGAACCTTCACCAGAATGCACAACCCAAACGACCAAACAACACGGACCATTAGAAAGGACACTGCAGTAAGCACAACTGCAGAAGCAACACAAGCCAGTCCTGGGAGAACCTCTACCATAACCACTAAGGCACCGCTCTAGGAAAACCCCTCCAGAACGTGCCAGCCAAACCAACAGCGCACCTCAGACTCTGAGGTGGCACGACAACAGCAGAAACGAGCGAGGAACAGTCCTGAGAGAAACACTCACTAGGACAACAACAAATAGTTCAGGGAAACCTTCACCAGAACACAGGACAACCAAGCGATGCACCTCAGCCTAGAGGGCAATGCAACAGCAACCAGAAACGAGCACAACACAGTTCTAGGGAAACCTCACTTCCGCCAGAACCAACAGAGAAGAACTCCGAGAGCACCACGCCAGAGCTCACAACTAGCCAGCGCCAGGCTGACAACAACCATAGACAAGTGTCACAACACTCAACTAGCGGTGCAACATGGCACACAAAGCACCTGCTCAGCTCGGCGTCCCGAGCACAAAGCACAGGCACACAAGGCCAAACACACAACAACCAAAGCACACACCCCAACAACAGAGGGGCAGCCAACAAGGCATGGACACCTTCCACCGGTTCCATAGGCAACAACCCTGCACCGGTGAAGGCCACACCACACGCAAGTTCTCTCAGCCTTCACGACGCACACACGCTCAAATGCGCCGAAGACGACCAGGAGCACCGCACCAGGACTAGCTCGCAAGCATCCTCCTCACAAGGAAGACCACTGCCAGCAAGTCCAGTGCCAACCGCGCCGCTACGGCACGAACACGCCGAGCGACCACACTCGCTACGCACGCGGCACAGCAATAACTGCAACCTGCAACACGTGCACGAATCATGCAGGGAAGCTGCACACTTGCAAAACATTTGAAAGCACAAGCCTAACACTAGTTGGACGGTGTCAGCAGCGCACTAGTACCTTCCTTTGGGACAGCTATAGTTATTAAATCCTTACAAATCTCAGTAGACCCTCACTCTGATACCAACTGTAACGACCCGACCCTCCAGACCCCCACCAGGGTCCAAAGTTTGCGTCGCCACCCACAGATCCGAAGACCCGGAAGGGTTATAATTAATAGTCTAGTGAGATATGTACTGAATTCCAATAACTATAACAATCTGTATAATATACAAAAGTTTGTACAATGTGTCCCAAACAAAAGCACAGGTACATGAAGAAAGGTGCAGTCCTTAAGGGGCATACCCCGAGGACTTGCAAAACACAACTCTCAGCTCACTCGGGTACAAGAGCTCACAACACTCGCTCTCACTGCTGCTGACGACACACGGTGCCACGACCGCCTCCGCAACCCGTCCGACACCGAGCTCCCGCGACGACGAGCCCCTAGCTGAAGGAAGTAGGGGGGTGAACCTCGCGAACAAGGCCCAGTAGGGATTACCAGTCCCTCACCGGCCAGAGCAGCAGGAACTCCGAAAATAGGAAACTATACTAAAAAGCTGTAAAGCGAGGAACACCTACAGCATGGTACTACTAAGCAACGGAAGAGAACAGTACAACGCCACGACCACCAACCAAGGTCGTGGCACACACATGACTCCCGCAGAAACCAACGGAGTCTGACACAAAGCAGAAGTAGTGCTCAGCACACCTGCCGAGACCATGGAACAACCAAGTGAGAACAACATCCAACGCAAGCACAGCCACCTCAGACCTCTACAAGGTCGAGGGCCCACAAGCAGAACCACCCCGGACCCCAGACACACCGCCAGGTCGGGAATCTACACACGCCGGTGCCACCACGGGCTGACCCCCAAGAATGGGACCATGGAACCAAGAGAACACCGAAGCGGGAACCACCAGAAGCACGGGTCTGCCCAAGGCCAGACCAACGACGCCCACGGAAACTAGGCACAACCAGCTATAACCACCGTGCAAGCTCGGGCAACGAGGAACACTTGGAAACGTTGCGAGGAAACATCGTCACAACAACAGCAACCAAGCCACCGCCGCTAGCAGCCAAGAGGGGGACCCGTAGTCCACGCAATCTACTCGCTAGCCTAACTCTTGCCTCCACCCCCGCAAAGGGCGAGACAGAGCAGCCACAGAAACACACCAACTCACGCAACACCGCATCCTGGCCAAGCTGCGGCCTCACGCCTGGCACCACTACGTGGCTCCGGAACCAACACAGAGAGAGGCAATGAGACAAAGGACTGTCTGGTCTGCGCCAGGAAAGAACTCCGAACCCCTCGGCGTCCCAGACCCAGACTAGAGAGCTCTACAAACGACTCAGCGCCGCTGTCCAAACCTCGTTTTCCCCTCAGCTCCAGAGTCCGCTCACGTGGGCTGCCAACTCGAGCGTGCTCATAGCCCGAAGTACTCCCTCAACAGGCCCCCGAGGACGGGGGTCCCAGGCAATGGAGACAACCTCTGAACGAGACAAGCCCTCAAGTGCCAACCATCGGGCGAACAGGCGGGGCAATCACCACAGAAACGGCACAACTGGCTTGTAACCAAGACAAGCCCAGCAGGCACAGGCACACACAGCACCCCTTCCAGAAACCCCGAAAGGGCCATCGGCCAACGTCGGCACACCCGGCACGGGCCGAGAAGTCGGAACACCACGAGGCAGAACAAAAGCCAGAACAACCTAATCGCGACCACAGGTGTGTCGCCTTCAGAACAGGAAGGCGACAGCCAGCCTGTCGTGTCACGTCCTAATAAAAGGCTATTTATCGGGAGTGATTGAAAAACAGGCACAACAGGTAATATTTACTTATCCAGTCACATCATCATAACGATGAAGTTTAATTACATAGATACTCCTCATAACAACTAAGTGAGGAGTACATCAAACAAACTTAATTTACATATCCCATTTCACACTACTAAACAAAAGTAGAAACTAGTTGGCTTTGCTTGTCACGGTCAGATCACTCAGCACTCAAACCCTTAAGCATCATCCCCAGCTGTATCACCTGAAAATGGTAGAAAGTAATGAGCTAACTAGCCCAGTAGAATTCAAATTCTATAATTCAATTCATAGTTCAAGAGTGTATACATGATAACCAAGACAACGGCAGAATATCAAAGAGAGTCACACCAGATTTCAGGACAGTAAGCTTGATGCAATGACAATAAAACTCAGATCATGCTCAGATATATAGCTCAAGAATTGATTCACATATCATCTACATAGTACTGGAATTATGATGACCATATTCAAAAAATGGTTGATGTAATGCCAGACATCCAGACATCCTTATCATTCCACGTGGTCCGAAAATGAATTCGGGTGCTCCTCCCAGGACTGGACTAGCCCTATTTGCACAGGCATAAAAATCACCGGGGGTACAAAGACCCAATAATGTCATCTCCATTTATTCACATCTCATAAGGTGTTCAAGCATATGAACTCTCAGGTGTTCAGATTTTATAGACCCAATTACCGTATACCGAAGAATAGACTCAATCGGAGTGCTATTCGTAATTGACAACTTTAGAAACAATTCAAGGAAAGTTAAGGTACTCAAAGTGGATGAACTTTGCAGTAACATGACAGTAAACATCAAGGTAAATGAGAGGGTAACTTCGTTGTCTTTTAGGATGAAGTTTTGGCATGGATTCGGACATGAAAGAGTGCAGAAATCCGAATCAGCATGGTACCTGTCGACAGCCAAGAAGGGGCTGTCGACAGATGAGAGCAGACAGAGTTCAGGTTGTCTGGCTCTGTGTGCATCTGTCGACAGCAGAAAGGGATATGTCGACAGATCCACACAGTCCAGAAACCTGAAGTTCTGTCAGACGTGCGCCTGTCGACAAATTTGGACCGGCTGTCGACAGGTGGCTGCAGAACTTTTAAAAATGGCTTCAAATCTATCCTAAACACCCTAACTATAGAACTTATGAACCTAAACATGTTTGATATCAAATAGAAGAGTCTAATTAGAGTTCTCATAGGGATTTATAAACCGAACAAACAAGATAAAAGAAGGGGTTTACAATTCAAACTTGACTTGCTTGAAACTAAACATAGTTTAGTACTAGAAGTAGAACCTTGATAGCAATGGTTCCTTGGGAGGATTCTTACAAGATAAACACTAAAACTCCAAGTGTTTCATGGATCTAAATCAAAGCTTGAGATACCTATTAGTTAAGTAAAAGTTCTCTCATAGTTCTATAGATATTAGAACTTCTACATGACTTCAGATCATGAACAAAGATCAAAGGTAGAATAGGAATTGAATTCTAAATAGAATCAAGTTGTTCCTTCCCTAAAAAGAGTAATTCTACCATGAACAGAAGGGAAAATAGAGAATCACAAGTACAGTCACTTATTCGTTCATACGAATTCCTTGTGACATATGAACAAAACCCGAACTGAACCATAGAGAGATGAATCCTACCTTGATGAACAGGTAATTCCTCACACGTTCTTAACGAAGGCACCTAAACTAGCAGGGGAAAAGTTTCTCCCCACAGTCGATGATGTGCCAGCAATGCCCACGCCAATTAAGCAGCTACAGTGGCACACAAGAGCAGAGGTCGGTGCAGTTGCAGATGCACGGCAACAGCTCCACAGCAACAGTTTAAGGAGCTCCTCCACAACCCTTCTAGCAGCCAAGAGTAGAGAATAGCAAGAACAGGGACAGAAACCAAAGAGTAGAAAGGATCGAACTCAGCAGAGGGAGTGGCTTTTATAGCCCAGCCAAGTTCCCCTGGTGAAGACACCTCCCATGCACAAGTGTAAACGGTAAAACCCTTGGTTTTTACTGTTTACACATGTCCCATGCATCCAACCTCACACCTACACCTCATCCACCATCATGAAGAATTTTAACCCCAGTTCTATCCTTATCCTAATGTGTGCTGGCCTCCTCAAGGCTTCACACGTAAGCTCCCGTAAAATCCCAGAAAATGGTTACCGTAATTGTTCCATAATTCAACTGGTCCAATATTCACTATGTAAACCCATCCAAATGGTGTCTATTTGTAATGAAATTTTAACCATAGACTAATATGATGGTTTTACAAATTATGGTGATTTTAGTTTAATTTTTTGAATTTATTTTTTAGTAGGTGAAAAATCACCCGAAAAATAGTCGCATCGACTTAATCTCGAAATCTGTACGTCGAAAAATTTGGATAATTACATATTTGACTTCTCCACATTTTTCTGGAAATTATGATGTTCTCGGATTTTTATTTCGTTGTCGTTTTCTGGTGTCGCCTTGTGGGAGCACGCACTTCGATGTACGACACTAGGGTAACGTACATTACCACTAATTATACTTATCCTCTAATTATCACAATTTAATAACATTCATAAGGTATTTTAACCAATTTGTTTCTATTTTCTTAACACCTTGAATTTCTGGGGCGTTACAACTCTCCCCTACTAAAAGAAATTTCGTCCTCCAAATTTAATAACATACAGATGTAGTTACTAACCTGTAAACAACTCTGGATACTTGTCCTTGATGTCATCTTCCAATTCCCATGTTGCTTCTTCTTGTCCTCGCTTAGTCCATTGAATCTTTAATAAAGGAACTTCCTTGTTCCGAAGTTGCTTGATTTTTCGATCGATGATCTGTACTGGTCTTTCTTCATATGCCAAATTTCCTTGTACATCCAAATCTTGGTATCCAATAATGTGTTCTGGATCATACACATATTTTCTTAACATTGACACATGAAAGATATCCTGAACATTGGATAATTGTGGTGGAAGTGCCAATTGGTATGTCACTTCACCAACTCTCTTCAATATTTCAAAAGGTCCAATGTATCTTGGACTCAATTTTCCCTTGATACCAAATCTTTTAATTCCTCTTCGGGGTGACACTTTAAGAAAAACATGTTCTCCTTGTTGAAATTCTAACTCTCTCCTACGTCGATCGGCATATCTTTTCTGTCGATCTTGAGCAGCTTTCATCCGATCTTGTACCAATTTGATAACTTCTGTCGTCTCTTGGATCATTTCTGGTCCAAGAATATGTGTTTCTTTTAATTCGACCCAACACAATGGTGATCTACATTGTCGACCATACAAGGCTTCAAATGGTGCCATTCGAATAGTAGATTGGTAACTATTGTTATATGCAAATTCCATAATTGCTAGATGAGTGTTCCAGTCATTTCCGAACTCTAATACACAAGCACGGCACATATCCTCAACAATTTGATTCACCTGTTCGGTCTGTCCATCTGTTTGAGGGTGAAATGCGGTACTAAATTTTAATTTTGTTCCCAAAGCATCCTGTAATTCTCTCAAAAAATGCGAAGTAAATCTTGCATCTCGGTCAGAAACTATGTTCTTTGGAATTCCATGCAAACGTACAATTTCTTTCATATATAATGCTGCCAAAATATTAACAAACCATCTTGTCTTTATTGCTAAGAAATGAGCTGACTTGGTAAGTCTATCAATAATTACCCATATAGCATCAAATCCACTTCGAGTTTTGGGTAATCCCACAATAAAATGCATACCAATGCTATCCCATTTCCACTCTGGTATCTCAAGTGGTTTTAATTTTCCTGCAGGTTTCTGGTGTTCTGCCTTAACTTTCTGACATGTCAAACATTTTGCAATAAATTCCACAATATCCTTCTTCATGTTGCACCACCAGAAATACTTCTTCAAATCCTGATACATTTTAACAGCTCCGGGATGAATAGTGTAGTGAGACCGATGAGCTTCTTCTAAGATCTGTTTCTTGATTTCGAGATTATCCGGTACACACAATCTGTCCCGGAATCGAAGATTTCCATGAAAATCTTCATTAAAATCAGGTTTAGAAGCCAATCTTTCTCTGATTCCTACCAATATAGGATCATTGTCCTGCTGCTCATTAATTTGCTTCAACAAATCTGACTGTACTACCAAATTGCTAATCACCATTCTTTCTCCTTGTTTTTCAACTTTCAAGCTCAATGTGGAAAATTCTTCTAACAATTTCCATTCACTTGCAACCGAAAAATCTTGGCTATAGGATTTCTGCTAAGTGCGTCAGCCACAGTGTTTCCTTTTCCCAGATGATATTCAATCTTGAAATCATAGTCTTTGATATATTCCATCCATCTCCTTTGTCTCATGTTCAGTTCTTTTTGTGAAAACAAATACTTGAGACTCTTATGATCAGAGTACACTATGAATTGGTTATCATATAGGTAGTGTCTCCAAAACTTAAGAGCAAAGACCACAACACCTAATTCTAAATCGTATATTGGGTAGTTCTTCTCGTGAGTCTTCAATTGTCTTGAAGCATAGGCAATAACTCTTCCATCTTGCATTAATACACATCCCAGTCCAATGTTGGAAGCATCGGTGTAAACCTCAAATAATTTTCCTTCCATCGGCAAGGCTAGAATTGGTGCAGATGACAGACATTCTTTTAACAATTGGAATGCTTCCTCACAATTCTCATTCCAGATAAAAGCAGTTCCTTTTCTAGTCAACTGTGTAAGAGGTGAGGCAATTCTAGAAAAATCCTTGACAAATCGCCGGTAGTAACTGGCCATGCCCAGAAAACTTCTTACTTCAGTGAGATTCTTAGGTTGCTTCCATTTCTGTATGGTTTCAATCTTGGAAGAATCTACTGATAGACCTTCTTTAGAAATAATGTGTCCTAAGAACATTACTTCTTTCAACCAAAATTCACACTTGCTAAACTTTGCATATAACTTGTTGTCTCGTAACAATTGCAAAGTGATCCGTAGATGGGCTTCATGCTCTTCCATACTTTTGGAGTAGATCAGTATATCATCAATAAATACAACCACAAACTGATCTAAATAAGATCTGAACACATCATTCATCAAACGCATAAATGCAGCCGGTGCATTGGTCAATCCAAACGGCATCACCACAAATTCATAATGTCCATATCTTGTTCGAAAAGCCGTTTTATAAATATCTGATTCTTGAATTTTAAGCTGATGATATCCAGATCTTAAATCAATCTTGGAAAAAAACACTGAGCTCTAGACAATTGATCAAATAGATCATGAATTCTCGGCAGTGGGTACTTATTCTTTATAGTCAATTGATTTAACTGTCGATAATCTATACACAACCGCATAGATCCATCTTTCTTTTTAACAAACAGTACTGGAGCACCCCAAGGTGAGGTACTGGGTCTAATGAATCCCTTCTCTATCAATTCCAACAATTGTCTTTTCAGTTCTTTCAGTTCTTCTATTAACATTCTGTAGGGTGTTCTAGAAATTGGTGTAGCTCCTGGTACCAACTCAATTGAAAAATTCACCTCTCTACTAGGTGGTACGCCAGGTAGCTCTTCAGGGAAAACATCAAGAAATTCTCTTACTACCGGAATGTCTTCCAATCCCACAATATTTTGATTTAATAGGGTCACAGAAGCCAAATACCCTTGACAACCCTTTTGTACTAATTTACAAGCTTTCACTGCTGAAATTATTGGTATTCTTTTGGTTTGAGGTTTATCAAAGGTCATGGAATAATTTTCCTCTCCCAGGAAAGTCACTTGCCTCAATTGGCAATCTAGATTTGCGTGGTATTTCGATAGCCAATCAACCCCAAGAATTACACCATAATCCCACATTTCTAAACATATCAGATCGCCAGGTAAATCATGTCCTTTGACAATAATCTGGCTAGCAGGGTAATATTCTTTAAGCTTTTTACCTTCACTTAAAGGAGTTGCAACCTCAAGTTGTGTGGTTAATGGAACTGACTTTACATCCAACAATTTAGCAAACTCATAGCTAATAAAAGAGTGCGTAGCTCCAGAATCAAACAACATAAATGCAGGTTTTGAGTTTACTAATAAAATACCTTCAATCAATCCGCCTTCCTGCGGGGATTCAGGTTCCACATCCTGAATGGCTTGTAGTCTTCCTTGCTTTACTTGGGGGTTCTTACTTGTTGGTACTGTCTTAGCCATCGGGCAGTCCATAATTCGGTGTTGAGTGCTACCACACCGGAAACATGCACCCAATTTACGCCAACAATTCTCAACCTTATGCCCAACACGATGGCAATGCTTACAAACATCCTTACTTCCTACCGGAGCTTTGCCTGCCTTCTTAGCAGCTTGCTGAACCTTCGGGGCATTCTCCGACTCATACTTCCTTTTTCGATCTGAAGACCCTTCTCCAGATTTCCCTCTAATTTTATCCACAGTTTCGTTCGCAGCTTCTAATGCCAAGGCTCTCTTTACCATTTCTGAATAGGTAGTAATCAGATGAGGAGTAGCTGCGTAATAAAATTAGGACGCAGTCCATTCATAAACCTCTTAGCCTTTAGCTTCTCCGTGGATATAAGATGAGGAGCATATTTAGACAACCGGGCAAATTGAGCCTCATACTCGGATACCAACATTCTTAGCTGCTTTAACCCAGCAAATTCGTTTGCTTTCTTCTCCTGAACCACCTCAGAGAAATATTGTTCATTAAACAGTTCCACAAATTCTTCCCAACTAACTTGGTTTGAATCCTCCAGGGTAGCTTCCACAGTTTCCCACCAAGCACAGGCATCCCGATCTAACTGGAATGTAGTGAGACAAACCTTTTCTTCTTCCGTACACTTAATCATTCTGAATATCCTTTCAATGTCTTTTAACCAATTCTCAGCTTCATCCGGATCCGTACTTCCTGCGAATCTCGGAGGGTCCAAGCTTCAGAAATCCTTGAACAAGCTTGTCCCATTGTGACTGTTATTTCTAGCTACTACCTTCATTACACCGGTCAAATCATGCATAGAACTTTCCATCTTCCTCAAATTAGCATCACCACCATCCATGATTAAATCAAAAGGAATCTGAAACATTCGGTAATACATTCATTAATTTCACAAACATCCCAATCTTGCATTCATCACATACACAATTCAATTTCACATAACACACCATCTATATTATCAAGTCAAATATTTACATTGTAATACATCCCCATGTATCCACAAAATATATCACAACCTTCTCCTACCAAGTTTGCCATATATACAAAACTCCAACCTCCACTAACCTCTCACTCCACATACATATGGGAGTTACATATATACAATCAGTGTTTACACAAAAAGAGAGGTATACAAAAAGATGAGTAGTCTAAGGCTTCTTCTAGTTTCGGGTCAGATCTATAACGGTTTCCAATGGCGGTACTTGCTGCTCTACTCTGGCCCCATGGTACAGCTCTCTAGCTGCATCAGTCAATGCCTCCCAATGATCCTCAACTTGGTGGAGCAATAGATTTTGTCCCAACTTCAAGTTATCCAGATTGATCATAACTTGGCTCATAATTTCTAAGGAAGCACCTGGATTGCCTGCCATGAAAGCACCTGCAGTCAAGTTGAGCACCTCTTCCTTAATTTCCAGGTGGGCTTCTCGTTGTGCTTGAGCATATAATTCTATATCCTGACGTAACATTTCCATGGCAGCAACCAACCTTTCTTGGGCATTCATGTCCATTATGAAATAATTAACAGGTTAAGCATTTACATGATTACAAAAATCATGCTAACTAATCCCATGTTTCTACCCCAACTCACTGGTTTCCCTAGGTTATCGAACTAATGCTCTGATACCAAATTTATCTGTCACGTCCTAATAAAAGGCTATTTATCAAGAGTGACAGAAAAACAGACACAACAGGTAATATTTACTTATCCATTCACATCATCATAACGCTGAAGTTTAATTACATAGATACTCCTCATAACAACTAAGTGAGGAGTACATCAAACAAACTTAATTTACATATCCCATTTCACACTACTAAACAAAAGTAGAAACTAGTTGGCTTTGCTTGTCACGGTCAGATCACTCAACACTCAAACCCTTAAGCATCATCCCCAGTTGTATCACCTGAAAATGGTAGGAAGTAATGAGCTAACTAGCCCAGTAGAATTCAAATTCTATAATTCAATTCATAGTTCAAGAGTGTATACATGATAACCAAGACAAGGGCAGAATATCAAAGAGAGTCACACCAGATTTTAGGACAGTAAGCTTGATGCAATGACAGTAAAACTCAGATCATGCTCAGATATATAGCTCAATAATTGATTCACATATCATCTACATAGTACTAGAATTATGATGACCATATTCAGAAAATGGTTGATGCAATGCCAGACATCCAGACATCCTTATCATTCCACGTGGTCCGAAAATGAATTCGGGTGCTCCTCCCAGGACTGGACTAGCCCTATTTGCACAGGCATAAAAATCATCGGGGGTACAAAGACCCAATAATGTCATCTCCATTTATTCACATCTCATAAGGTGTTCAAGCATATGAACTCTCAGGCGTTCAGATTTTATAGACCCAATTACCGTATACCAAAGAATAGACTCAATCGGAGTGCTATTCGTAATTGACAACTTTAGAAACAATTCAAGGAAAGTTAAGGTACTCAAAGTGGATGAACTTTGCAGTAACGTGACACTAAATATCAAGGTAAATGAGAGGGTAACTTCCTTGGCTTTTAGGATGAAGTTTTGGCATGGATTCGGACATGAAAGAGTGCATAAATCCGAATCAGCATGGTACCTGACGACAGCCAAGAAGGGGCTGTCGACAGATGAGAGCAGACAGAGTTCAGGTTGTCTGGCTTTGTGTGTATCTGTCGACAGCAGAAAGGGATCTGTCGACAGATCCACACAGTCCAGAAACCTGAAGTTCTGTCAGACGTGCGCCTGTCGACAGATTTGGACCGGCTGTCGACAGGTGGCTGCAGAACTTTTAAAAATGGCTTCAAATCTATCCTAAAAACCCTAACTATAGAACTTATGAACCTAAACATGTTTGATATCAAATAGAAGAGTCTAATTAGAGTTCTCATAGGGATTTATAAACCGAACAAACAAGATAAAAGAAGGGGTTTACAATTCAAACTTGACTTGCTTGAAACTAAACATAGTTTAGTACTAGAAGTAGAACCTTGATAGCAATGGTTCCCTGGGAGGATTCTTACAAGATAAACACTAAAACTCCAAGTGTTTCATGGATCTAAATCAAAGCTTGAGATACCTATTAGTTAAGTAAAAGTTCTCTCATAGTTCTATAGATATTAGAACTTCTACATGACTTCAAATCATGAACAAAGATCAAAGGTAGAATAGGAATTGAATTCTAAATAGAATCAAGTTGTTCCTTCCCCAAAAAGAGTAATTCTACCATGAACAGAAGGGAAAACAGAGAATCACAAGTACAGTCACTTATTCGTTCATACGAATTCCTTGTGACATATGAACAAAACCCGAACTGAACCATAGAGAGATGAATCCTACCTTGATGAACAGGTAATTCCTCACACGTTTTTAACGAAGGCACCTAAACCAGCAGGGGAAAAGTTTCTCCCCATAGTCGATGATGTGCCAGCAATGCCCACTCCAATTAAGCAGCTACAGTGGCACACAAGAGCAGAGGTCGGTGCAGTTGCAGATGCACGGCAACAGCTCCCCAGCAACAGTTTAAGGAGCTCCTCCACAACCCTTCTAGCAGCCAAGAGTAGAGAATAGCAAGAATAGGGACAAAAACCAAAGAGTAGAAAGGATCGAACTCAACAGAGGGAGTGGCTTTTATAGCCCAGCCAAGTTCCCCTGGTGAAGACACCTCCCATGCACAGGTGTAAACGGTAAAACCCCTTGCTTTTTACTGTTTACACATGTCCCATGCATCCAACCTCACACCTACACCTCATACACCATCATGAAGAATTTTAACCCCAGTTCTATCCTTATCCTAATGTGTGCTGGCCTCCTCAAGGCTTCACACGTAAGCTCCCGTAAAATCCCAGAAAATGGTTACCGTAATTGTTCCATAATTCAACTGGTCCAATATTCACTATGTAAACCCATCCAAATGGTGTCTATTTGTAATGAAATTTTAACCATAGACTAATATGATGGTTTTACAAATTATGGTGATTTTAGTTTAATTTTTTGAATTTATTTTTTAGTAGGTGAAAAATCACCCGAAAAATAGTCGCATCGACTTAATCTCGAAATCCGTACGTCAAAAAATTCGGATAATTACATATTTGACTTCTCCACATTTTTCTGGAAATTATGATGTTCTCGGATTTTTATTTCGTTGTCATTTTCTGGTGTCGCCCTGTGGGAGCACGCACTTCGATGTACGACACTGGGGTAACGTACACTACCACTAATTATATTTATCCTCTAATTATCACAATTTAATAACATTTCTAAGGTATTTTAACCAATTTATTTCTATTTTCTTAACACCTTGAATTTCTGGGGCGTTACATGTCGTCACCAGGTCACGACAACCAGGGGGCCACCTTCTGATCTGAACGCGACATATCGACCTGTCGCGTTCAGCGTCAGAAGGTCGGACCCCAGGCGGGGCCACCAGCCCACGACCAAACAGCACGGGAACAGGAAGGCAACAAGGGCATCGTCGCTACCCCCAAAGGTAGAATGCGACGATCGCCCGGTCGCAACCCCGAAGGCGACAGCCAAGGGGCCGCCTTCAAAACAGAACCCAAAACTGAAGCGCAGAGGAGAACACGACGACCAACCTGTCACCACCCAGAAGGCGACAGGTTGCACGTCGCCTCCAGACTGGTATCGCGATAGCTATCCTATCGCGATCATAGACTGAGCCCCAAACCGAGTATGGGGGCCAACAACGGTCCCCCAAGCTACCACACAAGCACACACACGGGGAGGGGAGCATGGGGAAAGCTGTATATCTAACTACAAAACCCCGAGGGCTCCCGATCCACCCGGATGGGAGAGGGCCCAAGAAATCCCTACCTTAGAACGGAGAAACCACCCCACGAAGGGGCCCTCGCGGTCGGTTGGCCGCCTCCTCCTCGCTCCACGCACGCGCCGCCGCTCCGCACGAGCTCCCGGCCGCTCCGCAACGCCGGATCGCCGGAGGGAGCCCTCCACTGCCTGAGAAGAGGGGAAAAGGGAGAGAGGAAGAAAAGGGGAAGAAAGGAGGGGCCAAAGGCCTTAAGTCCTCGGAACCTGAGAATGCGACAAGATCCCTGTCGCGATCACAACAGGAACGCGACACCCGACATGTCGCCTTCTCAAAAGTTCTGACAAGACCTCTGACAGGCCGACAGGCGCCAGACCACGTGTCGTGCGCGTAGGCGCCTCAGGTGAACGTGACACCTGGCACGTCGCCTTCACGCCTGCGATGCAGACATGTGGCACACAGCCACAGCAACAACCGGAACGCGACACAGGGGCTGTCGCCTTCCCAACCAGAAGGCGACAGGGAACATGTCACGTTCAGAACATGACACCCCTACCCGATGCGATCCCAAGATCAACGCCAAGGCACACAGAACCTGATGAGTTACACCAAGATGCGACGAGAAAGCGATGCACCTGAACGTCGCGACACGGATGACTGTCACGGTGGACACCCACGACGCGACACCAACGCGTCACCCAGCCTGGACGCGTTAGTGGCCAGTCATCCTAGGCGCCGGACGGAAAGCCGGGAAACTGGGTCTTATAATAGAGGCTATAAAAGGTCTCTTGTCTCATCTGGAGCAGCCATCCTTCACAGAGGACATGGGGATCAAGGCCAAGCATAGAAAGAGAGTGTTAGAGTGATGAAAGAAGAGCAGATCAAGGAGAAGAGCAGCAGAGGAAGAAGGATCAGTCGTGCAAAGGAGAAGAGCAATAGATGAAGAAGGAGCAGTCGTTCAAAGGAGAAGTAGCAGAGCTGAGAAGAAGAAGTAGATTTGAAGGAAGGTGGAAGAAGCTAGTGCAAGAGCAGAAGCATGAAGCTTAGTATCTATGGAAGAACTCAAGAGTATCAACTCAGATATGAATTTCTCTGCAAATTAGATCTGAAACAGAGTATCATGAATGGAGGCTGATTTGAGGGAGTTCAAATCAAATTGGCTGAGGAGCACATCTAGATGATGCATTCATGCAAGAAGATATGAAACACGATGCCAACTCTCAAAATCTGAAGATTCAGAGTTTAATTAAAACAGTCCAGAGGAAATTGGGCGAAGCCGAAGAACTGGTGTTCGAGGATTTGTCTCCCTTAAATCTGATCTTCATGTGAATTTGTTTTTAACTTTTAAAATTCATCATGAACACTTTGGGTGCTCCTACTGGGGTTAGGAGTGTTGATCCCACACTGTGTATGTGTGTGGATCTGGCGGTCAAGTTGTGAGTCAGCAGAGAAGCTGTGAATCAGCAGTCAAGCTGTGTGTTAGCGGATCAAGCTGTAAGGCAGCAGAACTCAAGCTGTTAGTCAGTAGTTGTTTGAAGCTGTGAATCAGCGTTTTAGTGAAGCCTCACTTGGTTAAGTGAGGGGTGGACGTAGGTCTCCTTCTGAGAGCCGAACCACCTTAAAAATATCCTATGCAGTGGTCTGTTGTATTGATTCTGTACTAGAATGCTTGTATAGGATTTTGATCACCTTCTAAGTACTCACACACTTATAGATAGATGATCTAATGTGTTTTAGATTCCTATAAGTTAATCAGATCAGTGGGTACCTATTTGAATAGAGATTTTAATTTGACATATTTTTAATTGCATAAGGATTCTGTTGCAAATCTATTCCACCCTCCCTTCTATATTTGTCATATCACCGCATCTTCGATCTAACAATTGGTATCAGAGCATAGGTTCTCCATTCTTATGGTCTAACAGTCCAGAGAGTTCAGGTGAAATAGATCTAAGGGGATATATGCCAGAAGGACACTCTTTGTATAGACCTCCTTATTTTGATGGATCAAACTATACTTACTGGAAAACTCGCATGCAGGTTTTCTTAAGAGCCCAAGATCATCAAATTTGGAAGGTGGTTAGTAGTGGACCATATGAGCTCTTAGAGAATGAAGAAAGATGGAGACCAGAGCAAATCAGGAAGTCAAATGCTAACTGGAGTGCAATGAACATCATGTAATGCTCCCTTCCTCCAATACAATTTTCAAGAGTTTCCTCGTGTGCCACCGCCAAAGAAGTATGGGATCATCTAATGGTAATCTACGAAGGTACTTTTGAGGTAAAGGAAACCAAACCCAACATGCTAATTTCTAAGTATGAGGTCTTTAAAATAAAAAATGATGAAACCATTTCATAGATGTATAGTAGATTAACTCTACTAAAAAATGGCTTAAAGAGCCTAGGAAAAATATATACTGAATATGAACTTGTTAGAAAAATTCTTAGATCCTTGACTCAAATTTGGCATACCAAGGCTATTGTAGTTGAAGAATCCAAAAATCTGTCTACTACAACTGTTGACCAATTGATTGGTTCCTTAATGACATATGAATTGGGTTTGAAAAGGATAGATGATGATGTGAAGAAAAAGAAGCCACTAGCACTTAAGCAAGTCCTAGTGTGAAAGAATCATTTGAGGAAGAGAAATCTTCAAGCTCAAAAAATGCTCAAGTGAATCTGCCATGTTCACAAAAAAAAAAAATCAGAAAGTTTTTAACAAAAAAAGGTAAATGATTTCTTAAGAAAAGACCTCAAGTAGACAACTCTTCCAAACAAAAGTAATTTTCTAACAAAAGTTCTAACATAATTGTTTGTTACAATTGTAGGAAACTAGGGCATGTCAAACCAGAATGCCCGGATGCTTAGAAGAAAATTCAACCCAAGTGGAAGAAAAAATATGCTTCAATCTATGATAGGAACGTGGAGTGAAAAAGAAGAGGATGAGGAAGAAGAAAATTCAGAGGATGATGAGGATAAAAGTAAAATATACTTGATGGCCAGGGAAAGCTCTAATCATTCAATAAATTCCAATAATTTTATAAATTCATATTCTGACCGTGGTGATGAAGAATTATCTTATAATGAATTGAAAAATCTTTGTAAATATTTGTATAAAAGAACCAATAAAATGAAATATGAAAATAAGCTTCTAAAACTTGAAATTCAATCAAATGAAATCATGTTGGAAAGTTCACAAACCATTTTAAAAGAAAATGAAAATCTAAAATACAATTAAAAAAATAAATTTCCAACATGGCTCATGATCATTAAGTAAATGAAACGATTAAACAATTGGTTGAAGAAAATCATCATTTGAAAAAGAAAATTGAAAGCTTATTTTCTGACAGAATATTGAATAATGAATGCAACAGTCTAAAGAAGATAAATGAAAAGCTAAAAGTTGAAAAAGAAAATTGACAAATGAACTTGAAATTGTTGTGAACAAAAATTAAAATTCTGAAAAGAAAATCACTTAGTTAAACAAGACTATTGAAGGTCTAAAATCTACTTTGTCTAAGTTTGCGTAGGGTATAAACAATCTGAATAATGTTCTTGAAATGAAAGTTAACTTTCAAAAGGAAGGTTTAGGATATAACTCTGTAAATAAAAAAAAAATTGAAAATAAAAGAAAAATCTCATTTGCCAAAACTACTGCTAACAAGAACTCCATTTGGCCTAATGAAAAATTAGTGAAAGTTCTTGTTCAGAAAAATTCTCAGAAACAAAAAGAGAAAATAAAGAAAAACACTGCAAATAAAAAGAATCTTGTGTTTGTTAAAAACTAGAAACAGAAAATTGAAAACAAACAGGTTTCTATAAGGGTTCTCAACCTTCTTCATCAACCTAAAGAGCTCCAAGGCAACCTCAACTCCCACATCATGTCAAGAGCTACCATAGAGTACCACTTTCTCCTAAGCCAAAGAACAATCAAATGTACTCTAGAGGGTTTCATATGTTCCAGCACATGTACCAAAGCAAAGGTATGTACCAGGTAAGGAATTCTCAAACCTGCTTTAATTACAATAAACATGGTCATCAAAATTTCTATAAAAATATCAAACTAGTCCAATGCTTGACATGTCATAAGTTTGGTCACATCTCTAAGGACTGTTGGCATAGAATTGATAATTTTGTGCAAGCTCCTAAGTTTCATGCTCACGTACATAGGAATAAAATTCATGTTCATACTGAAAATACTCAGAAATTTCATGTACATAAGAATTGAAAAACTGCACAAAAGACGTTTTCTGCTTTCAATGATAAAAATCAAAAAATAGAAAACTTCATGAAAATTTAGATGCTTTGAATATGAATAAGCACATGTTTGGAACTAATGTTGTTCAGAGTTCCATTAACAATAATACATGTATGTCAAAAATAAAAACATTTTGTAATCATAAATCATTGTTGCACTCTAACATTGATTTCATTGCAGGACTCAAGCCCATATAGGTCAAAACCAGCTTGATCAGCAATCTAATGAGCCTTGTAGCCATACTTGTTCATTTGTAATCAAGACAATGGCTAAACAAGGCAAGAAATAATTGAAGAACACAAGTAAAATCTATGAAAAAGAAATGAAGACTGTTCAGGTAAAATCTCATATCATTTCAAAATTAAATTGCTTGAGTTGGAATATTTTTTTAGAATTTTATCTGAATAATGAAAAATATGTTTTGATGTTGCTCCCAACAATAACATTGTGTAAAGTCATGTTTTGCATAAAGCTAATTCTATACATAATCATGTTTGAATTGCTTGCAAACATTTTCATAACATGTACATACTAGGGGGGTAAATTTAAAAAGATAAAAGGTCTTTAAACAGCTGTAAATAAATGCCAAAACTTGTTAAAATTGTAAAATTTCAAAAAAAAAAATTTATCATAATCAGGTCGACACACATTTGCTCATGTGTCAACCCCAGTTGCTCACTGTTGCTCTGTGCTTAAAATTTCTTGCTCATGTGTCAACACACTGAGGATCCAGTGTCGACACATCATCATCTAAATTTTTGGAACTATTCATCTTCAGGGGGAGCTGATTCTTTCTTGAATCATCATGATAATATCCACTAAAATTAATGCTTGAAAAATCAGTTTCAATTCATTTTCTAATTCAAATCATCATGATAACTCTCTTTGACTTGTCATTTGAAGAATTCACATGTCTGAATCTGTTGTGGTGTTTTGTTGATGCAAATCAATCATTTTCACTCTCTCGAATCCTTATCATCAACAAATCTCTTGGCTTGTCAGTTGACTTCTTCATGCTCCATGAATCCAATCAAGGTTCCATTGATAATTTTATATGAGAAATAAAGATTAACTACCGAAAAAAAATTGTGTTCTTGGATTAAACATGAAGATGAAAAATAAGATCCAGAGTCATATGTCTATCTTTATCCTTGAATGTTATTTTAGACTTTTATTGCAAAACACTTTAATTAGACACATGAGTAGTCTTGAATTTTATATCAAAAGAAATATTGAAGCTTTGTTTTAATAAATGTTAAGAATCAAATTTTAACAACTCAAGACCATGATCTATTAAGGTAAAAAGCTACTTGTCACTCAACTGAAAAATCTTGAAAATTTTGGAATAAAAATATCAGAAAAAGAACATTTTAAGGAAATTGTATAGTAATGATTAGTACACTGAGTAACCAGGCTCCTTCACCTGAGACGTGGTTGAAGCTTGAGTCAAAAGGTGTTACTAAGTTATCTCTATTCAATAAGAGGCAAACAAATGGTTAACATGATGAGTAGTCGGACATTCTAGCACTGAGTAAGTGTGTGTATTTGTACAGAAAAGTATGGATTAAACCATTTTTCTAAATCTTCTAAAATGTCTCAAAAGATTAAAATGAAAGAAAATAAGATAGTGTATAGAGTGCAACTAACCTGAAATAGAAATCATGTTGTTCAAGAGTGTTAACTTGTTGTTCTACATTATGTTAATATCATAACTTTGATTTTCTGTTGATATACATTCTTGACAACTCAAGTTAGGATAAAGCACCATATCACATTTTTAAATAAAAGTTTGAAGTGATTTTTGATGATAAAGAACTGACATATAAACTCAATCAAAAATCATCTTCATTTTTAATCCTTGGTGCACATTATGAAAGCTACAATTATCATTGTCTCTCATATATTAATATCATAGTGTATCTTGATATTCCTCTGACTAACTCATCATGCTGCTTCTTCTTAACCCAATATCATTCATGTTCATCATTTTCATGTCAAATGTAGATCTTTGCCTTTTAGAATCTTTCTGCTACTTGAGATTCAATTTTTGTATTCATGGGGAGGAACTTGTCTCATTTCTCAAACCACATTCTTGTTCATACCCTTGGAACAATAATTGGTGTAATAATTTCTTTTGGTATCATTTGGTCTCCAACAATTGATATCCATTGGTATCACATCCTTGTGCTTTCAGTTTCCTACTTCATCAATTGGTATCAATCCCTTATGCACAAACTATTTTTTTTTAAAACCAAATACTCAATTGGTATCATCACAGGAGGAGAGTGTTCTGAAAAGAGGGTCAATATACTTGTCACTGATTAATGGGGAGAGTTTGTTCCTACAGGAGGAGAGTTTGTTCCAACTTGTGTCGACACACACTATGTGAAAACTCATAAACGTAAAATGTATAACTTCCAAAGGGTGTGACTTATCTCTGGAAGACTTTTGAGAGATTCTATTATTACCAAAATACCCTTTTATCCAAGTGGCAATGAGAAGAAGGACTTTTAGACACATGGCAACCTTGGGTGTACCTTAGGTTTTTGTGCACATGTCTCCCACGTACAAGAGAGTGCACAGAGGCTATAAAAGGTCTCTTGTCTCATCTGGAGCAGCCATCCTTCACAGAGGATGTGGGGATCAAGGCCAAGCATAGAAAGAGAGTGTTAGAGTGCTGCAACAAAAGCAGATCAAGGAGAAGAGCAGTAGAGGAAGAAGGATCAGTCGTGCAAAGGAGAATAGCAACAGAGGAAGAAGGAGTAGTCATGCAAAGGAGAAGCAACAGAGCTGAGAAGAAGAAGTAGATCTGAAGGAAGGTGGAAGAGGAAGCTAGTGCAAGAGCAGGAGCACGAAGCTCAGCATCTGTGGAAGAACTCAAGAGTATCAACTCAGATCTGAATTTCTCTACAAATCAGATCTGAAATAGAGTATCGCGAATGGAGGCTGATTTGAGGGAGTTCAAATCAGATTGGCTGAAGGGCACATCCAGATGATGCATTCATGCAAGAAGATCTGAAGCACGACTCCAACTCTCAAAATCTGAAGATTCAGAGTCCAATTAAAACAGTCCAGAAGAAATTGGGCGAAGCCGAAGAACTGGTGTTTGAAGATTTGTCTCCCTTAACTCTGATCTCCATGTGAATTTGTTTTTCACTTTTAAACTTCATCATGAACACTTTGGGTGCTCCTACTGGGGTTAGGAGTGTTGATCTCACACTGTGTATGTGTGTGGATCTGGCGGTCAAGCTGTGAGTCAGCGAAGAAGCTGTGAATCAATAGTCAAGCTGTGTGTCAGCGGATCAAACTGTGAGACAGCATGCCACGTCCCGACATTTAATATATCTATAAATGTCGGCATGTGAACGAATAAGAAATCAAGAGTAAAATTTGAACTATTCGAGAAGAAAATTGCTCGGGGGCTTCACTAAATAAAAATTTATTAACTTTCGTTGTACAGGTATTACATGATTCTCAATTTACAATTCCAAAGTAAACGCTGCAAAGGTTGATCTCTCAGCCCACAAATCCCAATGTCCCACCTTTTAGAACTCTAGATACCTGAGAAAAATAGGATTTGATGAGCTAACTAGCCCAGTAGGATTCAACCTTCTAGTCAAAAGGACTATGATAATCAAAGAATAGACAAGAAACTTAGCTGTTAACACTGCTGAATATCAAAGATGATTGGATGACCATGTCAATAGATAACAATTGTAGAACAAAAGTACTAAACAAGATTGCACGGTCAAGAATTCAGGACAACAATTCACGTTCTGGTTCAAGTACATATCCAACTCATGATAAAATAACATGATGACTAATCAAGCTTGTATGATGCAATGCCAAACATCAACAGATCCTTTATCGTTCTGTACGACCACTAAACGAATTCAGGTGCTCCTCTCGGGACCGAACCAGTCCCACTTGAACTGGCATATATCTCAACTGAGTCCGAAGACCCAAAAATTGCCATCACAAATTATTTCAGGTAATATTCAAGTGTGGTACATAAGTACTCCGAATCTCACATGTAACAAAGGTTTATGGTCCAAAGCCAATAATTTCAGAAGGTTGAAACCACATAAGAATCAATTATACTTGGAAAGTTTTAAAATAATCCAAAGTAGGATATGGAAGTCAAATGAATGATCCCTCATAGTGATAAAGTAATTGGAATCTAAGAAAATGAAGACCCACAAATTGTCATCATAATTCATTCTTGTAAAAGATTCAAGTGGGGGTACACAAGTACTCAAGATCTCTCATAGAACAAAGGTTCAGGATTCAATGCCAAAATTTACAGAAGGTTGTAGACATGTAGGAATCAATCATACTTGAGGTGTTCAAAGACAATCCACAGTGGAATATGGATGACATTTGAATAATCTTTCTCAGGGATACAATAGTTGGAATCTAAGGAAATAAGGGAAACAACTAGTTGGGTTAATACCAAAGTGTCTCACCTTTGGTTAGACATGAAACAGATCAAGTTGAACACCTCAGACAGGTGTATGTCGACAGCCAGGGAGTGGCTGTCCACAGCTACTGTCCTCCCAGAACAAGTTTCTGGGACCTGAACACTACCTGTCGACAGGCCAAGGTCGGCTGTCGATAGGTGAAGGCCATCTGTCGACCGATGAAGGCTATCTGTCGACAGCTACTAGTGGTTCTGCATTGTCTGGGTTCTGGAAGCATGAACCTTATCGATAGGTGGGTTTTGGCCGTCGACAGGTGCAGTCAAAACTTCCAAAAATGGTTGTGCAACATATCAAAATACCCATCTAAGTGTTCCTATGATTCTAAGCATGGTTAGAAACACCTAATGGGTCTGGTTTACACTTCTAAACACCACTTTAAAGGAAGGAAAGAAGTGGAATAAAAGAAATACAAACTGTACACATGGATGGCTAGAAACTTGAGAAAGGAGAACTACTGGAAGAACAACTCTTCTAACACATGTCCCTACATCTAATAGGAAATTTTCCACAAACACACTTGAACATGACATGATCTTCAGCTAAAACAAGCTTACAGTGGATAGAAAAACAATCATAAGGATGCTCTCAGAATCTAAGCCAGGGTACAAACATGGTAACACTTTAATCTCAAGCTTTTAATCAAGGATAGGAGACAAGAAGGAGGAAATAAAGAGAGAATCCTACTTTGAAAGTTTACACCTAAAGACATGAGTGTCAATTTAGAGACATGAACTCAATGGAAAAGAAGTAACCAAGAGAGCTTATTGAACCTCATGACAACGTGAGGTCAAAGTAGATGCTTGAATTCCAAGACTTTAAAGGAAGGAGAAGCAAGAGAGGAAGACAAGAAGAAAGAATCCTACCTGACTTAGGAAGATGAAGGCCTTCTCTTCTCCTCAAGGAAGGAGCCCACAGTAGCAAGGGGAAGGAAACTGTAAGCCTACGGAAGTAGCAGCAACAAGAGAAGAAGCAGCAGCAGCCTCGGCAAAGCAGCAGCAGCAACGGCAAGAACAGCAGCAGCAGCAGGGGCAGCAGTAGCAGGAGCAGGAGCAGCAAGTGGTGGAAAGATCTTACGAAGGGTGAAGGAGAGTTTATATAAACTCTCAAACCTCGTGCATGTATGGCACGTAGGCCATACATGTGTTGCGGTACAAGCCTCTCCTACCCACCCAAAGCCACGTTTACCATGCAAGTTTCCCATGGCTTACACCTAAGGTCAAACGTGTAGGCAGTTTAACCCAGGTAAAATAAGCTTACGTAGCCATAATGCGTAAGTAACAATTATTCCAAGAAATGGGTTACGTAAATAGGTGGAAATTCAGCTGGCCCATTTGACCCTAAATTTTTATACCCAAATGGTGTCCATTCATGTTAAAATTTCAACAATAAGCTAATTAAAAGGTTTTACAAATTATTTTTCACCCAGCAAAAATTACCCATAAAATCTTTGTGTCGGCTTAATCTTGAAATCCGCTCATCAACAATTCTGGATATTTGCATTTCTGATATCATCACATTTTCTATAAATTATGGTGTTCTTGAATTTCAATTTCGTTACAAAATTTCGGTGTCGCCCTGTCAGAGTGCGCACCTCTGAGTACGATACTAGAATAACATTTATTAGTACAAATTAATCTTAAATTAAAGTTAATTACATCACATGATAGTAGTTATGTTTAACAATCAAAATCTTCACATTTTTCTAATTTTCAAATAAAATTTTTTTGGTGTGTTACACAGTAGAACTCAAGTTGTTAGTCAGTAGTTGTTTGAAGCTGTGAATTAGCATTTTAGTGAAGCCTCACTTGGTTAAGTGAGGGGTGGGAGTAGATCTCCATCTGAGAGCCAAACCACCTTAAAAATATCCTGTGCAGTGGTCTGTTGTATTGATTCTCTACTAGAATGCTTGTATAGGATTTTGATCACCTTCTAAGCACTCACACATTTATAGATAGATGATCTAATGTGCTTTAGATTCCCATAAGTTAATCAGATCAGTGGGTACCGATTTGAATAGAGATTTTAATTTGACATATTTTTAATTGCATAAGGTTTCTGTTGCAAATCTTTTCAACCCCCTTCTATATTTGCCATATCACCACATCTTCAATCCAACAGATGATAGTACCAAGAGAATGTGATCAGATGAGTAAGTAGGGAATAGATGAGAACTACAGGTCAACGTGCAAAAATGATGTTAAAATAGGCGATAGTAATGGTTGCACAACATGCATGTTTGGTGCTGGCAATCTGGTAGGATTCACCAACCGCCCATTGGTCATGCTATGAACACGTTCTAGAGGTCCGATGTGATGTCAAGATAAGAGAGAAATCTAAGGTCGTTGGATCATACTGATCCCTAAGGATATCATAGGTATTGATGGTAAAACCTGCTCGTCAGCCATGGACATATGTTGTAGCCAAGGAGTCTTACGAAGGCCTTGAACAAAGGTTACCTGGTCCAGTCAGGAGTATCCCCAATAGAGAGTCCATCCATGTCAAGAAAAGTGTGTATATAAACATTTGTCCGTCTTGCCTTGAGTGCTCGAAGGCAGAGGAGCGCAATAACGATATTCAAATCGAGCGAATAACACGAAGACAAGTCCATTAAGATAATAAGGAAGTAAACATGAAGTATTTGCACTTAATTACCAGATATATTATGGAATTATTTCTTGAACATGGCTTGGTAGAGGTTAGGGTTTTTGGTGTGTGTGAAAGTGAAAGAGAATTAAAGGAGAGCGAATAAAGATCATGCACAAGTCCTTTAAAAGAAGATATAACATGGTTAATATTAATTAACATATGTGACTTTATTTCAGTAATTACAGGAGATCGTCAATGAACAATAGGGTGAAATAAGCATGAAAGGCATGTTTCTGGTTCTGGAAAAAGAATACAGTCATGTCACAACGTCAGCCAACAGAGCGTTCAAGTCGTGGCGCACTGGGCCGACGCGACGGCCTTGATCTTGTCGCAACGAGTTGGGGCAACACAATCAGGTCGCGACCGACAAGCCATCACGTTTGGGTTGCAACCGATAGGCCGACATAACAACATGGTTCTTGTTGCATCCGATCATGGTGACATGATCAAGATGGGTGTTGACGGGGTCGACACGATCTAAAGATCGCGACGGGGCGAGCCAACTCGTTCAGTAAGGGCAGAACGCGACACAGTACCACGTCGCTTTAAGAACCCAACTGAGGGTGCTGTCGCTACAGGATTGAGAAGGCGACCTATTGGGCCATCACGTTCTCAGGGTCACTGCCCGAGCCCAAAAAGAAATTCAGAGCTCCTTGGATTGCGGTCCATGCTTCCAACGGTTTGACACATGGGCTTTTAAAGATAAAAATCTCAACGGATACTTAATGTAAAATCATGAAATTTGTTTTAAACAAAACTAGACTTGCAGAAGTATAAACAGTAAAGAGTAATTAGACTCTCTTCATGAAATCGGCATGCTACAATCATGTTCTTTCACGAGGAACCACAAATATGACACAGTGATAAAAAGGGATTTAATTCGAAAAGAGTACTTGACAAGAATAGGGGAAAAGCATGTCAACAGGTTCCTAACATCATGTAACATGTACAGTAAAAGTTCCATGCCACAAGATCAAGTATACATAAGGAATCAAAGAGAACATAAGGGGTCTGGTACATGTTCTTAACAGAACTTCAAACATGAAATTGACAAGATTGACATAATAGAAATTGGGGAAAATAAAGGACTTTTATTCTTGAGATCATGAACAATCGACAGATAGGTTTAATTGAGTTTTATTTGTGAAAATGCCTACCTTTAGATGAGTTGAACTCTAGGGCTTAAGAGTATGAAGAATGCTTGAAGCTCTCCCTCCAGACCTTCTCCTCCACGAATTCCTCCTCCTCTGGCCTCCTTCCCACATTCAAGAGATCTCAGATGAGCATTAGGGTCGACCAAGAGGGGTTTGAGGGTTTATTTAAGGGTATTGTGTTGATATTGCCTAATACAACTCTAACTCTCCTCCAACTCCAAATTTTTCATATTTATCTAGCATTTCCTAGCATAAATCCTCCTATTTGGGTCAGATAGGACTCCAATTTTGTGGCTAGCTAGCAAGTTAGGGTAGAGTTAGGACTCTTTTCTAGATATATATGAGTCATATTAGTGATTTACTTGTCCCTTTTTAATTTTCCAATAATTTAGTTACGAAATTTGACCTATTTATCTCTAATCCATAAATTGGACTCTTGTTTTTGGCCTAATAATCCATGTATGGACCAATTAGTAAAACACATCACTTTTTTTTGGCTTATTTGGTTTTATTTTATAGAGATTGCCCCTATTTATTTAGGAAATAATAGAGTTACAAATTTTATAATATTTTCTTTTATTATATCTTTTAAAACTTCTATTTTAGCCAAATATCTTTTAGATGAACCCTTTATTAAAGCCCATCACTTATTTTTGCTTAATGGGTTTTAATATATGGGAATTCCCTTTTTCAAATTAATGGGTATTGACAATTCAATAGTATTCTTGTTATTCCATTACTTTTAACTTCTATTTTTGATCTAATATTATTATTATATATATTTATTTTATTTTAAATTACTCGAATATTGCAAAGGAGTAGCTAGATACAAAACCTTGAGCAAGAGAAGCAAAGAGAGGGCATGCAGAAATCGAGAAGAAGCAAATGGCCAACATTCTACAACATTCAAAGCTCTGCTTCAAGCTAATGTTCTCTCAAAAAGAGTATTCAATATCCAGTCAAGAGAGGAAGAAGTCTTCAACCTATCCAGCAACCTCAACAACTTCAGCTGAAGCCACACATCATCTACAAGCATTTAGTTTTCAATAATTTGATTGTGTGTTGTATTTAGTGTGCTTTAAGTGTTTCCATTAGTCTGCATGTGTAGAGGCAACTATAGATTGACAAAAGTCCATTCATGGTAATCTAATGGGGTTAAAACTAGTGAGCCACCTTCTAACTCGTAATTGGATAAACATGTTCGAGTGTACCCAACAAGTTACCTTCCAGCTCATAATAGAAGAAGATCTATTGAGGTGTGCCATTGAGCTTACTTCATGCTTGTAAAATAAGTGATTCACCTTGTGTGTCACCCTCCAAAGAGTTGTTCCGATAGCTACTTTCTTGCTCGGTAAAAGAAGGACCAATAGTTACTGATAGTTAGTGAAAGCTCAAAACAGTTAATTCTGGGGACTAGATATAGAGCTGAATTAGTCAGTGTCAAACTAAGATACGTCGTGTGTCTCTTATGTGATTGTTTATCTCCTACTTGGTCAAACATCGCATGCATTAAAAGCCTAAGATCTACATAGTTCTATTGCTAGTAATCGCATACAAATAACTTAGCATTTAAGAGTTAGATCACAGTCAATGACGTTCTTCATTTATTCTAGATCATATTTGAACACTAGTTTAATTTTAAAACAACCCTCCTCCCCCTCTCCCGATTAAGGCATAGTTTGGGCAACAAGACGAACACACCTCTCCTCCCCCTTCCCGATTAAGGCATAGTTTGGGCAACAAGACGAACACACCTCCATCCCCAAAGCAATAGGAAGACCAACCCAGAAGGGAATGGTACACTGAAAGAAGGTGATAAGGGTATTTAAGTCTTGGAAAAATATACTAGCATGTTGGATGGAATATTCCATCAAAAGATGCTTTTTAGATGACAATTAAGTAGAGAGACTTATTTCTGAATAAAAGAAGATTTAAGAAATTATTTGAAAATATCTAGATTAAGGAGAGTTATTTGAAAATACTTCGTGTGTCAAGAATTCCAAGAAGATTACACATGCAAGCCAATGATTTACTTGGTTCAGAGATCAAAAGATCTCTGACATCTATAATTGTACCAAGTTCTTCTTATTTGTTGGAGAGAAAATAAAAGCATCACCTTACACATCTAGAACCTCCGAAACGTCGCCCAACCCAATCCTAGCTAGGCTGAAAACACCTCTCATATATACAAAGTCCAAAAGAAGGAAACTAAAATAGATTGAGGACAATGAAATTGATCGATCGATTCGATCTATTTCGATCGACTAATTTTCATGGAACTAGTCTTTTGCATTCAACTTAGAATCGGTCAACCGATTCCACCCAATTGATCCATCGATTTTAACAAAACTTACACATTCAAAAAATGGCTCAAAATCGATCAACCGATTCAAATTGTTTGGTTGATTGATGTTTGCAAAACATGCCAATCTATTGGATTAGTGTAAGGATAGGAGACCAACAGATAAAAAATTAGACTCCACAATACAACACTAGCCACAAAGCTAAGCATTTCGAAACTATTCTGGGGGAAATACCCAATCACTTTCATGGGACAAATCTTTATTCATTCAGAAAAGAAATAAGTAGTCTGCTCCAACATGCAGCTGATCAGGTTTTTGTACACTCCATATGTTCCTGATCTCCAATGCCACATATTAGTGGGAGATGAGGTGACCCTGTACCTTGATATGTGATGTCCGCTATAAAAAAGTTAACGCCGTTTGTCTTTGATATATATCTAATCGCGCAATGCAATAGATAAGTTAGAAACATCGACTTTACTCTGTGTGATTGATCTCAAGTAAGAACATAGACGCTGTCAAGGCGGATGCTTCATGAAATAACATGTACCAAGTATGTCTGGATCTCCGTTTTCTAGAAAAAGGATGGTTTTCCTCATTTGGCTGAATGATTACTCTTACTTGATTGTAAACCTCGGTACCAGTGGTGTACCTCATGTGTGATTGGTCTCCCTCAGTTCAGGTGGACCTGTGACATCAAAGAGCAGTATGTATTTCTGACAACAACATAACCTTGAAACACTTCCAGTCGACTGTAGAGTTTGTTGACGGATCGGGTAACGATTAAAGGTCTGTTTGTTTCAAACGTAAAATTTTATGTCTAAAAAATTTTTCAAAAAAAAATTATACAATAACTTGTAATTGGTACTATTGAAGAGTTAATCTACGAAATTTTTTTACCTAAAATTATAAAATTTGACATTTTTAATGAGACTCCATAAATTATTTTCTTAGATTTCTCTTTCATATAAAATTTTTATGAGTGTGATTACAATCTCCACTATAATTTTTAGTGTCCGATGCGGCGTCTAACATCTGATGTCCGACGGTCGGCTGCGACCGACATCCGACGACTGACGGTCGACTTCCAACTCCCGGCACCTGACATCTGGCGACCTACGCTTGATAGCTGACGTCGAAGAGTCAGGGATCGGATGGTCGACATATGGAACGTATTTAAAAAGTATATTTATTTATTAAAAAATATTTTTAATAAATATTTTATTGAAAAATAAATATCAGAAAATCTTTTCAGAGAAAAGATTTATGTGAGTACCAAATAGATAATTGTGTTTTTTTGTAATACGCTCGAATTTTAAATATCATGTTTTACTTATAAATTCTTATTTATGCAAACCGATTAGACTTAAATTAAGATATTTAGGATTTAGAGTGTGTTTAAGACACTTTATCATACCGAGGTATCACTTTCGGTCATACGCACCCCGACAGGGCGACATCGAAAAACTGTAACGAAAATGAAATCTGAGAACACCATAATTCTTAGAAAAATGTGGTGATATCAAATATGTAATTATCCAAAATTTTTGACGACCGGATTTTGAGATTTAGCCGACGCAACTATTTTTTATGCGATTTTTTACCCAATGGAAAATAAATTCTAAAAATTAATCTAAAATCACCATAATTTGTAAAACCATCTCATTAGGCTATGGTTGAAATTTTAATGCAAATGGACTTTGTTTGGACATGTTTACATCAAGACTAAGGGGCCAATTGAATTATGGATCAATTACGGTGACCAAATTCTGGGTTTATTTGCGTGCTTATGTGTGAGGCCTTGAGGAGGCCAGCACACATTAGGATAAGGATAAAACATCAGTTAAATCTCATACACATAAGGGTTGAGGTGTAAGGGAGTGGAAGGAGGCATGAACCAGGTGTAAGCAGTAAAAACCCAATGGGTTTTACTATTACACCTGTGCACGGAGGTGTCCTCATGCATGAGAACTTGGATGGGCTATAAAAGCCACTCCTTCTCCCTAATTCGAACCTTTCTACACCTTGTCTCCTGCTTCTGTTCTTGCTTTCCCCTACTCTTTGCTGCTAGAAGTATTGTAGAAGAGCTCCTGAAACTGCTGCTGGGAGCTATTGGAGTTACTGGCTCCGTTGCACCTACAACTACTTCTATTTCTACTTCTGCTGCCATTGTAGCTGTTTCATTTGGTGTGAACATTGCGAGCACGCCATCAACCTTAAGGGGGGAAACACTTCTCTTGCTGAGTGTGGGATTTTTCATCAAGGATACTTGCAAGTTCTTCATTTTAGCAAGGTAGTCATTTCCCTCTAATTCAGTTCTGTCCTCCCCACATGATAAGAAAATCCTCTTGATAAGCATACAAGATGATATACCTGAAGCTATTATGTTTTTCTTTCAGTTTTGGTAAACACGTTCTTAATGGGAGAAGAACAACCTTGTTCCACTCTAAAGACTGTTTTCTATCTTCTTCTTCCACCCTTGATCTTTGTACCGGTTGTAGAGTGTTGCTAGAAGTCACCATATCTTTAGAACAGTGTGATTACTTTCCATTTAGATGTTTGTACCTCAAACTTTGATTTGGAGCCTTAAATACATTGAGTATTAATGTTTATTTTGTGGGGATCTTTCCATCTAATCCTTGATATAACGGCCATACTTTCAGTGCTATGTCATGTTAGCTTCTAGCTAGACAAGTACGGTTTGAAAACCTCCTGTTTCATCTTGCTTGTTTAGCTTATAAACCACTGTGAGAACTACAATTAGACTCTTCTATTTGATATAAATCATGCCTTGATTCATAGGTTTCATGATTAGAGTGTTTAGAGTGAATACAAAGTCACTTATGAGAGAGGAACTGGCGGTTGTCGATAGGCAGCCCATAGCTGTCGACAGACCCAGTCTTCCTGAACCTCAGATTTCTGGGGCTATGGCTAGCTGTCGACAGCCAGCCCCTAGCTGTCGACAGATACCCTCAAAACCAGCAAAAACCTTGCTCTGTCTACTGCTATCTGTCGACAGCCCCTTTCTGGCTGTCGACAGCTATAGTTTTGATCCAAATTTCAGCACTCTTTCATGTATGAATTCTTGCTAAAAGTTCATCCTAAAAGCCTAGCAAGTTACCCACTTATTTACATTGATATTTACTGTCATATTACAACAATGTTTAACCACATTATGTACCTTAACCTCCCTTGAATTATTCTTAACATTGTCAATTACAAGTAGTACTCCGATTGAGTCTATTCTCCAGTATTCGGTAACTGAGTCATATAACCTGATGTCCTGAGAGTTCATATATTTGAACACCTTATGAGATGTGAATAACTTGTGATGACAATTGTGGATCTTCATTTTCTTGGGTTCTTATGTGATTTCAACCTTCCGAAGTTATTGCCTTTGAGTCATAACCTTGTCTCAACCAATTATCTTTCTTATATTATTGAACTCCGAGCAACTTTGTCACCAAGATATCTATATTAATTCTTAATCAAAACTACCTTTGGATTTCCAATTTCTGTTATACTCATGAAAAAAATTTTATGATATGAAGACAGTGCTCTCTTCAAAAGAGGGTTTAGGATCACTTGTGGTAGCACCAGCCACTTGTGATCAGCTGAGGGCAACAGTTTGTAGGTAAATCCAAGTCAATGGACTGACGATGGTGGGTAATAAACCCCGTTCTTATGCAATGAACAAGATCTAGGGTGCTGAAATCACCTAGGCACTGAGGATATATTTACGTCCATTTAGTAACCTCTTGAGAGCAGTGATGCCTGTCGAATTCATTTCCAAATCAAGTTATGGTCTGAAATTTGAAAGACAAATATGACTCTTATTCTATAATTTGTTTGAGCCCATTATGAATTCAATTTGAGCTATATGTTTCTGTTAAGTATGAAATTCATGAGCAAATGTGTTTTGATCCATATGTGCTTACTTTCACCTACTGAGTCCTTCTGACTCATGCCTTGTTTCCTTCAACCCTTTCAGATTGAAGGTGTGTATAATCTCAGCTACAGATGAATCTCAATTCCATTGCAGACGATGAAGAGATAAAGAAGAATAGCATAGTTTTAGTTTTAGTAGGTTTTCTTTTATTTGAGTTGTTGTTGTATTAAATTAGAGAGAGAAACTTGGCTCTTGTGAATAATGGGTATTAGTACTTTGCTACCTTGTGACGTATAATATGTTCAAAGACCTCTTTGTGGAATGGTTTGCCAGTTTTGTGCATTTCACGAATTTGTCTGCCCATAACGAAATTTGTCAGCATAACCCCTCTTCCGATCAAAGGTTATATGTGTGGTATATGTATGTGTGTGTGAAGTCGGAGGAGGGTGTTACAGAGGTGGTATCAGAGCAAGGTTATGGGTGATAAATCTTTCTGTAACCGTTTCCATAAAATAAATAAATAAAACATTTGTGTGTATTCTAGAATCTCTAAAGATCATTTTGGTTCTAAAAAATTTTTAAGTGGTTAGTATGAATTAATTGGATATGTTTGATGGTGTTCCAGGAAATGGCAGACAAAGGGAAAGCTATCAACACATCCAGTGAGGATAGACATGAGGAAATTGAAGAAGGTTCTAGGGGGGAAGTTCCCAATATATTACCGGCCAGAAACTCTCAAGAAGGAAGTACAGGGACTCCTGATTTTGCTACTTTTATGCAGTCATTTCAGCGGTTAGTGAAAACTTTGATGAAGAACCAACAGGACATGAGTGGAGAAAGGGTTCCTAGAGCATCGTTGTTAGAGAAATTTTAGAAGATGGGACCTCCAACCTTCAAAGGAAGTAGCCAACCTGAAATTGTAGAAGGATGGGTTAGAGAGATGGAAAAGATATTTAAGGCAATTAGATGTGAAGAAGAAGACAAAGTCACATTGGCGACTTATATGCTTCAGGATAGAGCTGATGAATGGTGGCAGTCTATCATGAGAAATGCATTCAGAAATAGAGAAGATAAGATTAGTTGGGGAGAATTCCTAAGAGAATTGTATGAGAAATACACTCCACCACACGTCAAGGATAGGAAAGAAGTGGAATTTTTGCAATTGGAACAAAAAGACATGACGGTGGCGGAATATGAAACAAAATTCACTGAGCTAGAAAAATATGCACCACACATTTGTGATAATGAACTCAGAAGGGTAAAGAAGTTTGTGAGAGGATTGAAACCCAGTGTGAGGAGCAGGGTAGCTCCACTAGATCCCCAGAGCATGGCAGTGGCACTAAAGATTGTGTTTATAGTGGAATCTAAATTTATGGAGTATATGAGAAACAAAGAAACCAATGGGGGTAAGAAGAAAAATGTGTATAACAAGGAAACGAAAGGTCAGAAGCGAAAGGTTGATTCAACCAAGCAGCAAGGAGAATAGAAAAAGAGTTGGCCCATGTGTGTTCAATGTGGAGGAAGACACCCCGGTGATGAGTGCTGGAAAGTAGCAGGAAAATGTTATGGATGTGGTCAGAAAGGGCATATGATTAAGGACTGTCCACACAAAGCAGACCAGTCAAAAGCGCAGAAGCCACAACCCTACTTTCAGCAAGCCCCAAGACAACCACCTAAGGGACCAGCTAGAGTCTTTGCTTTGACAAAGGAGGAAGCCCAAGACACTCCCACTGTAGCTGAAGGTATTCTCCTAACCGAAAATATGTATGCTAGAGTGTTATTTGACCCTGAAGCTACACACTCTTTTATTTCTCGAGTATTTGTTAATTCTATATCTCAGAAACCAGAGAAAATAGTAGGAAGTATGATACTTGATTGTATATACTGGTCAAATAGCTACACTTACTTCTGTTATTCCTAAAATAAACCTGAAAATAGGAGAATGTGAACTTACTGCATATGTATATGTACTGGATAATATGCAAGATTTTGATATTATACTGGGAATAGATTGGTTAGCAGAAAATCATGCAATATTAGATTGCCATAAGAAAGTTTTAACATTTAAAAGGCCGGGATTAGCAGATTTCAGCTATACATGCCCAAAGAATAATGGAAACAAGAAGACTATATTAGCACTTAAAGCCATGAAATGGCTGAAAAATGGTTGTCAAGGTTATCTGGCAAGTGTGATGGCCATATCAAATGAGCATAAATAGGTATCAGTTCAAGATATTGATGTTGTACAAGAATTTCTAGATGTCTTTCCTAATGATTTATCTGGATTACCTCCAATTAGAGAAATTGACTTTACCATTGAACTTTTACCTTGAACTTTGCCTATATCCATAGCTCCTTATAGAATGGCACCAGCTGAGTTGACAGAATTAAAGAAGTAGTTGCAATACTTATTAGACGACGTATGTCACCATGGGGAGCTCCGATATTGTTTGTGAGAAAGAAAGATGGATCCCTCAGATTATATATTGATTATAGAAAGTTGAATCAAGTTACAATCAATAACAAATATCCATTACCAAGAATTGATGACTTATTTAATCAACTTCGGTCTGCCACAATATTCTCTAAGATTGATCTAAGGTCTGGATACCATCAATTGAGAGTTAAAGAAGATGACATTCCCAAGACAGCATTTAGAACCAGATATGGACATTATGAGTTTTTAGTACTTCCATTTGGACTCACTTATGCACCTGTGGTATTTATGGATTTGATGAACAGGATATTCCAGCCTTATTTGGATAATTGTGTGGTGCTATTTATAGATGATGTGTTGATATATTCGTCTAATGAAGAAGAACACAAGGAACATTTGAGAGTTGTACTACAAACCTTAAGGGAACATCAATTGTATGGTAAGTTAAGTAAATGTGAGTTTTGGCTCAAGGAAGTGAAATTTTTGGGTCATGTGATTTCTGGAAAAGGTGTAGTTGTAGACCCGAGTAAAGTTGAAGCAGTTCTGAACTCGGAAAGACCCAAAACTCTATCAGAAATTCGAAGTTTCTTGGGATTAGCTGGCTACTATAGAATATTTATTGAAGGTTTTTCTTCTATAGCTATGCATTTGACTCAATTAACCAGAAAAGAAATACCTTTTGTGTGGAATGAGAAATGTGAGGCCAATTTTCAGGAATTAAAAGAGAAGCTTATCACAGCTCCGATTCTTACTTTACCTCAAGGATCAGGAGGATTTATAGTGTACACGGATGCATCTCAAAGAGGAATTGGGTGTGTTCTTATGCAACATGGGAAAGTGGTAGCTTATGCCTCTAAACATTTAAAAGATCATGAAAGGAATTATCCGGCTCATGACTTAGAATTGGCAGCAATCATACATGCTTTGAAGATCTAGCGCCAGTACTTATATGGGGAACAATTTGAAGTTTATACTAACCATAAGAGTTTAAAGTACATATTTTCTCAGAAGGAACTGAATCTAAGACAAAGGAGATGGTTAGAATTTTTGAAGGATTATGATTTTATAGTGAATTACCATCCAGGTAAAGCTAATGTAGTTGCTGATGCTTTGAGCTTGAAGAAACCAAGGGCACTACAATTACACCAATAATGGAAAGAAATGACAGATCTAATTGAATACTCACCAAGATGTGGTGCAGAAAATCTGATGCTTGCACAATTGATAGTAAGGTCAGCACTAATAGATAGAATTGGTAAAGCACAGAACCAAGATCAGAAACTAAAAGAGATGGTAACCAAACTAGGATACATCAAAGATGGTCAAGGGATAATTAGACTTCAAAACAGAATATGCCTACCGGAGAATGAAGAAATTAAAAGTGAGTTATTGAAGGAAGGGCATAAATCTCAGTATTCGATTCATCTTGGAAGCTCTAAAATGTATCAGGACCTGAAAAAGCAGTTTTGGTGGCATGGAATGAAAAAGGACATAGCAAAATTTGTGAGTAAATGTCTGACATGTCAACAAATAAAGGCTGAGCACCAGAAGCCAACAGGGCCTATGCAACTAATTGAAATTCCAATATGAAAATGGGAGCAGATAACCATGGACTTCGTGATGGGTTTGCCAAAGACAAGAAAGAAGCATGATGCTATTTGGGTAATTGTGGATAGATTAACTAAATCGGCTCATTTTCTAGCAATTACAAAGACACAATCATTAGAAGATTTGGCTCAATTGTATATAAAGGAAATAGTGAGACTTCATGGAATTCCTTTATCAATAATTTCGGATAGAGATCCAAGATTCACTGCTAGATTTTGGAAAAGTTTACAGGCAGCCATGGGCACACAATTAAAATTTAGTTCAGCATATCATTTACAAAT
This sequence comes from Colocasia esculenta, assembly GCA_014218235.1. Taxonomy (NCBI): domain Eukaryota; kingdom Viridiplantae; phylum Streptophyta; class Magnoliopsida; order Alismatales; family Araceae; genus Colocasia; species Colocasia esculenta. The sequence goes on along the minus strand of CM024765.1, from coordinate 86,824,075 downwards.
CGATGGCCAATCAGAAAGAACTATCAGAACACTCGAAGATATACTAAGAGCCTGTAGTTTGGATTGGCGTGGTAGCTGGGATGATTACCTACCCTTGATTGAGTTTGCATACAATAATAGTTACCATACAAGTATTAGAATGGCACCATATGAGGCATTATATAGTAGACCTTGTAGATCACCCCTCTGTTGGGCAGAAGTGGGAGAAAAGAGTCTCATTGGGCCAGAATTAATTCAGAACTGCTCAGAGAAGATTAAATTAATCAGGAAGAGATTACTAATAGCTCAAGACATGCAGAAGAAGTATGCGGATAGGAGAAGAAGGCCACTAGAGTTTAACATAGATGATCATGTATTTCTAAAGATCTCTCCAACCAAAGGTATCATGAGATTTGGTAAAAAAGGAAAACTCAGTCCAAGATATGTAGAGCCTTTTGAAATATTACAGAGAATAGGAGAAGTAGCATATCAGTTAGCTCTACCGCCCTCTTAGTCACATATTCATAATGTATTTCACATATCTATGTTAAGAAAATACATAATGGACCCCTCTCACGTAATCATCCATGAAGATGTGGAAATACAGATAGATTTAACCATTCAAAAAGAACTAGTAAAAATATTGGACCGGAAAGAACGAGTTCTCAAAAACAAAATAGTTTCTATGGTGAAGATCTTATGGAAAAGCACGTTCATCGAAAAACATGGGAATTAGAGTAAGAGATGACAGAAAAGTATCTACAACTATTCGGCAAGTAAATTTTACCAATTTCGAGGATGAAATTTATTTTAACAGGGGGAGAAATGTAATACCCTCGAATTTTAAATATCATGTTATACTTATAAATTCTTGTTTATGCAAACCAATTAGACTTAAATTGAGATATTTAGGATTTAGGGTGTGTTTAAGACACTTTATCATACCCAGGTATCACTTTCGGTCGTGCACACCCAGACAGGGCGACACTGGAAAATTGTAATGAAAATGAAATCTAAGAACACCATAATTCTTAGAAAAATGTGGTGATATCAAATATATAATTATCCAGAATTTTTGACGACCGAATTTTGATATTTAGCTAACGCAACTATTTTTGGGGTGAGTTTTCACCTAGTGGAAAATAAATTCTAAAAATTAAAATAAAATCACCATAATTTGTAAAACCATCTCATTAGGCTATGGTTGAAATTTTAACACAAATGGACTTTGTTTGGACATGTTTACATCAAGACTAAGGGGCTAGTTGAATTATAGGTCAATTACGGTGACCAAATTTTGGGTTTATTTGGGCGCTTACGTGTGAGGCCTTGAGGAGGCCAGCACACATTAGGATAAGGATAAAACATCAGTTAAACCTCTTACACGTAAAGGGTTGAGGTGTAAGGGAGTGGAAGGAGGCATGAACCAGGTGTAAGCAGTAAAAACCCAATGGGTTTTACTGTTACACCTGTGCACGGAGGTGTCCTCATGCATGAGAACTTGGATGGACTATAAAAGCCACTTCCTCTCCCTAGTTCGAACCTTTCTACACCTTGTCTCCTACTTCTGTTCTTGCTTTCCCCTACTCTTTGCTACTAGAAGTATTGTAGAGGAGCTCCTGAAACTGCTGCTGGGAGCTATTGGAGTTACTGGCTCCATTGCACCTGCAACTACTTCCATTTCTACTCCTGCTGCCATTGTAGCTGTTTCATTTGGTGTGAACATTGCGAGCACGCCATCAACCTTAAAGGGGGAAACACTTCTCTTGCTGAGTGTGGGATTTTTCGTCAAGGATACTTGCAAGTTCATCATTTTAGCAAGGTAGTCATTTCCCTCTAATTCAGTTCTGTCCTCCCCACATGATAAGAAAATCCTCTTGATAAGCATACAAGATGATATACCTGAAGCTATTCTGTTTTTCTTTCAGTTTTGGTAAACACGTTCTTAATGGGAGAAGAACAACCTTGTTCCACTCTAAAGACTGTTTTCTATCTTCTTCTTCCACCCTTGATCTTTGTACCGGTTATAGAGTGTTGCTAGAAGTCGCCATATCTTTAGAACAATGTGATTACTTTCCATTTAGATGTTTGTACCTCAAACTTTGATTTGGAGCCTTAAATACCTTGAGTATTAATACTTATTTTGTGGGGATCTTTCCATCTAATCCTTGATATAAGGGCCATACTTTCAGTGCTATGTCATGTTAGCTTCTAGCTAGACAAGTACTGTTTGAAAACCTCCTATTTCATCTTGCTTGTTTAGCATATAAACCACTGTGAGAACTACAATTAGACTCTTCTATTTGATATAAATCATGCCTTGATTCATAGGTTTCATGATTAGAGTGTTTAGAGTGAATACAAAGTCACTTTTGAGAGAGGAACTGGCGGCTGTCGACAGGCAGCCCATAGCTGTCGACAGACCCAATCTTCCTGAACCTCAGATTTCTGGGGCTGTGGCTAGCTGTCGACAGCCAGCCCCTAGCAGTCGACAGATACCCTCAGAACCAGCAAAAACCTTGCTCTGTCTACTGCTATCTGTCGACAACCCCTTTCTGGCTGTCGACAGCTACAGTTCTGATCCGAATTTCAACACTCTTTCATGTATATATGAATCCTTGCTAAAAGTTCATCCTAAAAGCCTAGCAAGTTACCCACTTATTTACATTGATATTTATTGTCATATTACAGCAATGTTTACCCACATTATGTACCTTAACCTCCCTTGAATTATTCTTAACATTGTCAATTACAAGTAGTACTTCGATTGAGTCTATTCTCCAGTATTCGGTAACTGAGTCATATAACCTGATGTCCTGAGAGTTCATATGTTTGAACACCTTATGAGATGTGAATAACTTGTGATGACAATTGTGTATCTTCATTTTCTTGGGTTCATATGTGTTTTCAACCTTCCGAAGTTATTGGCTTTGAGTCATAACCCTGTCTCAACCAATTGTCTTTCTTATATTGTTGAACTCCGAGCAATTTTGTCACCAAGATATCTATATTAATTCTTAATCAAAACTACCTTTGGATTTCCAATTTCTGTTATACTCATGAAAATAAATTTATGATATGAAGACAGTGCTCTCTTCAAAAGAGGGTTTAGGATCACTTGTGGTAGCACCAGCCACTTGTGATTAGCTGAGGGCGACAGTTTGTAGGTAAATCCAAGTCAATGGACTGACAATGGTGGGTAATAAACCCCGTTCTTATGCAATGAACAAGATCTAAGGTGATGGAATTGCCTAGGCACTGAGGATATATTTACGTCTATTTAGTAACCTCTTGAGAGCAGTGATGCCTGTCGAATTCGTTTCCAAATCAAGTTATGGTCTGAAATTTGAAAGACAAATATGACTCTTATTCTGTAATTTGTTTGAGCTCATTATGAATTCAATTTGAGCTATATATTTATGTTAAGTATGAAATTCATGAGCAAATGTGTTTTGATCCATATGTGCTTAGTTTCACCTACTGAGTCCTTCTGACTCATGCCTTGTTTCCTCCAACCCTTTCAGATTGAAGGTGTGTATAATCACAGCTACAAATGAATCTCAATTCCGCTGCAGACAATGAAGAGATAAAGAAGAATAGCATAGTTTTAGTTTTAGTAGGTTTTCTTTTATTTGAGTTGTTGTTGTATTAAATTAGAGAGAGAAACTTGGCTCTTGTAAATAATGGGTATTAGTACTTTGCTACCTTGTGACGTATAATATGTTCAAAGACCTCTTTGTGGAATGGTTTGCCAGTTTTGTGCATTTCACGGATTTGTCTGCCCATAACGAAATTTTTCAGCATAACCCCTCTTCCGATCAAAGGTTATATGTGTGGTATATGTATGTGTGTGTGAAGCCGGAGGAGGGTGTTACATTTTTTATCTTCCTGTAAAGGTTAACCATTGAATTTTTTTTTCCTATGAATATATTTTACATGCAATCAAATGGACCCTAAGTCTGACTGTGACCCAATTGAGGCCCACATTTGAATTTGGCACTGTAATTCCTCGACACGGAATATCGGAGCGATAAACAGTTAAATAAATAGTATAGAGCGAGAAATAGACATCAAACCATTACACAAATTTGAATAATGTCAAATGATCCAACTTCATTAATAATTCCACTAATCACTAATTCAGAACCATAACTATGGACCCAGAGTACTTTATTCAAAACAAAACAACTACAAACTAACTATTCATCTAACTAACTACGAAATGTTTCAGTTGTTGAAATGACTGGTCACTCCTGGTCCTGCTCGTGCGTGTGGTAGTCTCCATCAGACTCACCTGAAACACATGGAATAAATAGCGCAGGATGAGCGAAAATCGCTCAGTAGGACTTCATATCTCGTGTTAACATACATGCTTTAAGTGATTAATGTCTTGTCAAGCAGGATAACTATAGAGAATGATCAAATATAGTCAAGAGAGTAATGTAAGGATAGCCAAAGAACGATAGCACTTTCACATGAAAATAGTGCAACAAGCATGATAACGGATTGTCCATATAACGAAATAGCATGTAATGTTTGCACATAAGTGCACTAGTTGAGATAGCACGTTTGGTCGAACTTCTTGTCAACCGAGAGAACATAGTATAGTGATTGATTGTCTTTGATTAAATCTTGATAGTATGGCACTTGGGTGTTATGCCGTACACCCTGATCATTAAACCCTCGCGAGTTATAGCCTTTTGGGCGCACCTCCCAGGACCAGATTGGGCCCTTTATAATATTGCCTGGCATGATTATGTTTGTTATCTTAGACAATCAAATGGATGGCCAAATAGAGTACCAAGAATAGATGAGAGTAATTGACGAATAGATGAGAGTATATAGAGAACGTGAATAGATGTGAGTGTAGAGCTAGTAGATGAGAATAGGGTCATGTTCATAAAACAACGATAAACAAGCGATAATAACAGTTGCACAACACACATGGTCGTGTACCGGAAGTCCGGTAGAAGTCACAATCACCCAATATCCGTGCTATGAACATGGGCCAGAGGTCCGGCGTGATCTCAAGGTAAGAGTGAACACACTAAGGCCGTCGGATCATGCTGATCCCTAAAGGTAAAATAGGTATTGATGGTACAACCCGCTCGTCGGCAATGAACGTCCGCCAAAGCCAAGGAGTCTTACGGAGGCCTTGACAAGGAGTTCCTAGTCCAGTCAGGAGTATTCCCAACGGAGAGGTCGTCCAAGCCAAGGTAGAAGTGTGTATAGAAATGTGTGTTCGTCATACCTCGAGTGCCCGAAGGCAGAGGGACGCGATAGCGGTGTTCAAATCAAGTGAGTAAAATGAAAATAAGTTTATTTAAAATAATAGGAAAAGTACATGATTAATTACACTTAATTACCATATATATTATTGAATAATTTTCAGTAAGGTCTCATGGCAAAATTCATGTTTAGTGTGTGCATGTGTATGAGAATCAAGTTAGCATGAGATAATCGTGCACACATCTTTTAATTAATAAAAATCACATGAATATTACCCATTATCCATAACATGTCGTTATTGTTCATTACAATACATGGCAGGAGTTAGATAGTGATTAAATGACATGATTAACATAGTTTGCAGGAAGAATTATGGTTTCTATTTGACATAGTGAAAATGCGATGGAGGTACCTGTCGCGTTCAAATCACGATGGTTAGGTCGGTCGCGTTCACACGAACAAGATCAAGCCAATCGATTGACGCTATAATCGCGACGGGGTGACCGGTCGCGATTGGGCAAACGGTCCAGAATGCGACGTATCGGTCTGTCACGGTAAGGCCAATTGGTACAGGGTATGAAGAATGCGACGTGCTGGGCTGTTGCGTTCATGATGCGATGTACCCCTCTGTCGCGACCTTATGGGGATCACGACGGGTCGGGCTGTCGCGTTCTCAGAGGGTCAAGTCGAGCCCCAAAAGTGAACTGGTTCACTTTGGAGTTCGGTCCTATCCTTCCAAGGGTGATACATCGGTCTTGAAAAACTCATATAAAATCATGTACTTGATGTAAAAACATGAAACCACTTTTAAACAAAACTAGACTTGCATAGGTATCCACAGTAACGAATAATTAGGGATTTGACATGGTATGGACATGCCATGATTATGTTACTTTATGATTAACCAAAACCATGGACAGTGATGAAAAATGATTCAATTCAAACAAGGTACTTGATAGAAATTGGGGAAAATAGGGTCATTAGATTCCTAACATCACGTAGCATATGTGATAAAAGTTTCAGGGCACGAAATCAAATATGGACATAGATTTAAAGTAAACATGTCGAGTCAGGTACATGTTCTCAACAGGAATTAGAGTATGAAATACTCCTAATTGGCATGATAAAAATTAGGGAAAATATGGGACTTTTGAAGATAGGATCATGGTCTATCTAGGGTCGAAGTTAATTCATTTTTGCTTGAGAGATTGCCTACCTTTGAACGCTTTTGAGATCCTAGGGTTTGAATGAGAAGAACATCGAAGATCCTTGTTCCTAGCCTTCTTCTCCTTGCTCTCCACGTCTAAAGCCTTCTCTTCCTCGTCCTCTAAGCTCCAGAAGATGTCTAGGGTTGGCTAGGTACGTTATTTGTATGTTTTAAGTCTCTTATTTACTTTAAAACTCTTCCCTCTCATCCAACTCCGAATTTCCTATATTTATCTCTCTTTTTCTAACCTTTATCCATCTATTTAGCATGGGGTGGTCTAGGTCTAGGACTCTTTTTAGGATAATTATGAGTTAAAATAATAATTATCTTAATTTTTTAATTTATTAATAATTTAGGTACGAATTTAGCATTAATTATCTCTCATCCAACAATGGGCTTTAGCTTTTGGGCCCAATACTTCATGTATGAACCATTTAGGGTAGCCCATTTCTTGTTTTTTCACTTAATGGGTTTTAATTTAATCCCATTTTATTCTAATTTAAATTTATTTATAAAAATTAATTTTTTTTGAGTTGCTACAGGCACTGTCGTGCCTGGTCGTTATTCTGTGGATCCCTTAAGTAAGAAAGAGCAAAGCTCATTGTATACTAAGTACCCGGGAAACACATTGTATAATAAAACAAAGTTTCTATATGGTACGCTGACACGGTTCCGAAAGGTACATCAGTCATCTTGCTTATTAAGAACCTGAGTTCCAACGAGCGGCTGGAGTAGTAGCTAGGGAGCCGAGGAGCAAGGCAGTAGATAAGATAGAAGAAGGGGCCAAGCTCCTAGTAGAGAAGAGGAGACGTTAGGATAACGAACTTGAAACGCAGAGCCCGAGCGGCTTGCAAGTGAGTGGTTAGTGGCAAATAGCACCCTAGTTGATGGCATTCTTCTTTGCAGCTGGCACTCAAAGAACCATGAGGCACTTCATACATAGCAAGTCTTAGGGATGAGACGCCCGCGCAAGGACCTCAATTCTCATTAGGAGGTCGAACCAAGGACCTATGGAAGTCGGGGCTACCCCGTCCCCATGGCAACGCAACAGTGTCCTGAGGGAGGAGTTTAGAGGCCTTATAGTAGCACGGACCTCTTTTTCTTTCTAGGTCATGCGAAGGGGGCCAGTCCAAGATCGTACGGTTCTTCTACAAAGACAAGAGACGCTCTCAACGGCTAAGCGCCACTCTCTTGATGAGTTATTCCAGCTTCTTCATTCTTTTGTTTGTGCCGAACAAAACAAAAAAGAGGGCCGTCTCAGCGGAAGGAGAAGGACCCGCTACGGCAGAGACGACTTACCCTCTTCTTGTTCCTAGCCGTCTGTTACGAGTCCGGGAAGCCTGGAATCATCAATATGAGAGATCCCTCAAAATAGAGAAGGGCGGGGGCAGGGCTTCCGCAAGAGCCTCCCCCCTCTTCCCGGTCAATATAGATGGGAAGGAGACGGACATAACCAGCCTCTTTCTTTATGTACGTACACCTTTGTTTCAGGGTGGGGCCGCCCTCCTTCCTGCTAATCCGGCCATTTTCGAACCTTTCTTTCCCACCCAGAGGACTGACTTATCAATTCTTGCGATTCCCGGCCCGGCGCTCTGCGTGGTTATGTACATGTTCCGACTCGCCGGTCATTATAGATCTAGTGGCATGGCGAGGCGAAGGGGGGGAAGCTAGTACTTCGCTTCGTAGACTCGACTAGTCGCTTCTGGCGAAGCTTAACGAAGGCCGACCACTACATAGAGACAACTACCAGTCATGAGCTATCGCTCATGCCTAGAGAGGCGCAGGGCAGAATCGAAGAGCTTAGTGTGAAAGGCTCAGGAAAGGAGCGGAGAAGGGGTTGTGCAAGGTACAAGGGTTTGGGGTGGACATCTGAAAAAAGGTGAGATAAACGGAAGAGTAGCGCGCTAGCGCGGCTCGCTTCGCTTTTCAACGCTCCGCTCGCTGCTTCACTTCAAAGCCAGCTTCAAAAGAAGGCGCTAGTACTTAGTTTAGTTGCGCCCCAAAACGCACTGTCGAAGCCGTAGCTTGCTGCTCCCTTTCTCGCTTCCGAGAGGCGAAGGGAGCTTTAGAGAGTAGGGGCTTACGGCTTCCAAGCCTGGCGCGAAGCGAGGGGATTGGATTTCACCTATGATCAGATCAGTGGGCAACCAACGTGTACTTTTTCGTGGTGTTGTTGACGTTGATTTTAAAGAGAATTTTGAAGTAGGCTATTTGGAGCTACTCCCAGCTCAAAGGTGAAGGAGGTGCCGTGAAGATCTAGGTGTGTGAGCAGTACGAGCTAAAAGGCTCCCATACTGTTTGGAGGGCAGGGGGCATATATGCCAAACCTGACTCCTATCTATCGACGTAGAAGTTGTTCTTTTGAAATATTATGGTTCTCAGGTATCCAATCAATTAATCCTCCAAACTAACTAAACTGGGAAGCTGAAACGGAATTGAAATTGTAGGGTGAGGGAAGGGGGGAAGCTCCAAGAAGGTTTCGCTCACTCGCTCAATTCACTTTAGTAGATAGCAAGTGAAGTGCATAAGCCGTTATTTCAGTAGGGCGAGGCCTTACTACACGAGCTCGTAAGTCAAGCACGAAATGAGCCTTGTTTATGACGTGAGACTTCCTTGTTTTGCTTACTTCTGGGGAAGCTTAATGTCTGTAGGCATTCTGGTATGGTAGGAAGACTCCTTTCAAGGCTGACCACTATATGGGAGCGATAGCCAAGCCAAGCCGTCAAAAGGCGAGCAGCCCTTATACAAACGGCCTACTTATTGCCTTTTTTTCTTATTTAGTTTAGGCACTACTGAACTAATTAAATTGACTACAAAAATACCAAAGGCGACCGGTCCATGAGATCACCTTCAACACAAAAGGAACCCCCCTGTTGCTTTTCGAATAGCCATCAGGGACTGGTGGGGTTATTGTTGGCAGGTCCAATGCTAAGTTTACCACTCCTTGGGGTAAGCAGACCTATAACCAACATTGATCAAAGATCTTCCCGTTCAGTTGCTGAAAGACAGATGACGTTTCAAAATGAGAAAAAACGACTCGAATAGAACTTCTTTTTTTCCTTCCGGAAAAATGTTGTTTGTTTTATTTTGGGGTTAGTTATTTTTATCTATTTTCACCTCTTTCGCTCCGCCCCTTTGTTGCCGCTTCCAGACATGGGATAAATTATAGGAATGAGCCCGCGTCTGGGCGTGACCCGGCCCAGCCCATTGGACCGCCCCAGCTCAGGCTCCCCCAACTACATCCACCTCTGCTCACCTTCCCCACCTCTACAGCACTAACGGCAGCATTATTGCTCCAGCCAGCACCGACGCAGCGACGCTCCCCTTCGGAGACGGAGGCGGAGCGGGAGCTGATGCAAAGGGAAACGGCATCCCTGCCGGATCCGGACACGAGACCCTGGTGAGGAGGGGCGGTGCGGAGCTTCTTCTGGAGAACGGTGGTCACGGCGCTGGCTGCGGGGGCAGGGTCAACAGGCCAGGCCAGCTGGTGGACCAAAGAGTTCGGCCGACTGCTTAATCCCGTGGGCTGGAGCAGGACAGACTTTTGTCGCCCACGGGCTTAGAACTTCGACCCAATTTAGCCCAATGTCTAGCCTGGTCTATTGATAGCCCGGAGCAATGCCGACGGCTCAATCTACCGCAAGGCCACAGTGCACAATATGTAGCCCCCAATAGCTTTGTCTTTGAAAGTACTAAAAATCTTTGGAACAGGGGTTACATTGGAAAACGATTAGTATAGAGTTAACTCAAATTAATTCTGAGTTAATGTAAAAAGTGCTTTGGAAATGAGAATTTTTTAATCTGTGTTAAAATATATTAGGTTGGAGTTAAAACCACGTTCACCAAAGTTACCCGACCCACCTCGGGTACATAGAGTAGCCTTAACTCTTTCGATAATGGCATCGTTCCAGCCACCATCCTGGGCATATGGCCTTGTATAAGTTTGAGCTGTTTCCAAAGTGAATTAGCTGTCGTCGACCTTCTTAGGAGCCCCACTTCACTGCCTTCCCCGAGACCTTATCATTTGGCATGATGATGATCGCTAGCTGCCTCTCCGATGGAAGAGCACTTCGCAATCAAAACATCATTAGTTTCCAAACAATTAGTGACAGAAGTGAATAATTAAGCAATCATAAGAGTGTCTTCTCCAAATCGAAAAAAAAAAAAAAGTGTGTTTAAAGAGACAATCTTGAGTTTCAAACTTAAGACCTCTTATTAGGAGGGAAGGCCCGTGTCCACTAAGTCATAGTTTTTTTGTGATATTATTTATTATTAAATATATTTAATATATATTTAGTTTAATCGATTTCATAATAAAAAATCAAACCATATCGTAGAGTCTTTCAACCTGACCCGATCTGAACCGATCGGTTCGATTCTTCGGATTGAATCATATTATGAACACTTCTAATTTTAAGGACATGGAAAGACGGGGGGATATTGCTGGACGCTGGAACCATCGTAATTTGATCCCTTATAACGAAAATTTCTATGTGGGCTAGGTCGGACCTTACAATTGGGCTTGGAGTTCAAGCCCATGGGCCAAACCTGTCCAAAATTGTGGCGTGTTAGGCCTGTCCTGGCGTTGGTTCAGTCTAGGAGATTTACAGGAAAAAAGAGAAATTGTTCAGAGTTTCGGGAAGATCACAATCTAAAAATTTTTACGTTAACAGATTAGTCTCTCTTTGATCCTGACTTTATCTATGATCCTTCACAGCAGGAAAATTTGATAAACACTCTAAAACCTTGGAGTAAGTTCTTCAAAAAAGACACTGTTGAGGAGGCTGTTTAACTAATAAAACATATTATGGGAGGTTAAAAATAAAAATTAAGATACGAGGAACTCAAAATTCCCATTAAATCTTGGCTTTTGGGGAAAACTATTTTCCATATTTTTTATGGTCCCAGAACGGCTGTGAATGGAGTATATATATCAGGTCATCCACTCTATTCTATTTAATATTATCCAATATTTGGCTTTTCAATAATATGCACAGGATAATAAATTGAATTATTCACTTCCATCCTAAGGCTGATGACATTTCAATTAGGAAAATATTTTAATAACATGTTATTTCAATTTCAATATAATTGGATAGTTTTGCACTTTAAATATGTAAAACATGACCAGTAAATTTCGCCCAAATACTTCGAACCTATAATCCTATACTTATAAATCTGTAGAAATACAAAAGCTATAAACTAATCCATCAAATAGCTGTGCTATGAGGGTCAACAGCTAAATATCAAAATCTAATTAGTCGGGTAACTGTAGGAGGCGTATATGTTCACCATTTTCCAATATCATTATTAAACTGATATATATAGTTATCTAGTTAAAAGATGTGTCGAAAGTTGAATAAAAAAGTATGGGACAATTGGAATCTAATCTGGATACTATCTAGATCCAACCAGCTAAGATCAGTCAAGTATATGTCTTAAAGGGAAATGTTTAAGACCACGCGCATTCGGGTTAAGCACCCACCCAGCCGTGCCAAGAATGGCTGGCGGCTGGGTCTCGCACCTGCCACACTTGCTTGGCGGGCGCTTGGCAGGCGCGGGCCCCGCCCGTCAACCAATCCCGACACGGTTGGATAGGAAGTGCATCCCAAGTCTAAAGCTCCCCCCAGACACCACCATGTATCCAACTAGCTCTGACGGACAATTCAATTCTACCCTTGTCTTTAGCTCATTGGTAATGGGTTAGAGTTAGGTTAATCCATCATTTACTTTGTTTACAAATGAGTTAACTCGTTTGAATAAAGTGAGTTAATATAACTGTGGTGGCAGGTTCCTGCAACCTAAGCCCATCATGATCCATCACGATCCATCAAGGCCCATTAAAGCTCCCCCATGGGACGTGGCCTCTTCATGTTACGCCACGACCCAGCGAGGATCGCACAAAAGGCCCCCAAGAGGCAATCACCCTAGCCGGAGCACCGCCAAGCTCCCGGGTCGCTCTGACTGGTACTCCTCGGACGGGTCAGTCCGAGCCCCTACCATCAACCGAGCAGGACGTACCTCTCCGCATCCTCACAGCGGTTGTAACTGCCGCGGGCCACGCGCCCCACTGTCAAGAGGCTCGTTAACTGCTCAGTCTTCCAATGGACGTCTGGATGTATAACCCCCCGTTACGTGCGCCAATCAAGGCGCCCTTCCAGGCACGATCCAGAGACGTTACATCTGTTCACCTCAGCATCCATGCCTATAAAAGATACAGGTATAACGCCATTGTGGGCACCAAAATGTGGGGTGTGGCTAGCCCGGGTTGTCCCCAAACAGGAGCCCATCAAGGCCCCATTAAAAGACTCCCATCAAAATCTATTAGAAAGCCACTCAAAAGACCCACCAAGAATCCTCTCAAAGAGGCCCAAGCTAGGCCCATTGTGCAAATGGCCCATCTGCTTTTTGGGGGGGGGGTCATCTTAAGACTTTGCAACACCTCCCTCCCCAACAAGTTCTGCTGGGTGGCAGGAGGTGAACTAGCAGAAAGTTGTTGCTCTTTTGGGCTGGGCCATCTCGAGTAGCAGAGGACCCTGGCTAACTAGTTCTGGAAATGAGAAGGTCGGTTGAAGGAGGGGTCTTCCAGTCCGTTAAAAAGAGGAGAGGTGGCCACGAAGAAGGGGGAGGAGAGTTCAACTTTCTCATCCAGTTGCAAGGAGGAGAAGCAGGAGAGTTCTGAAACCTCTTCCGGGAGAGGCACCTGGTTCTTCCAAGAGTCCATCCGGCGGCAAAGAGTTGAAGCAGAGGAGCTTCCCCATCCTCACGGTTGGCTGGCTGCAAGGCGCAGGTTTCAAGGAGTGGAAGAGCTTCCCTGTCCTCCCTCTCCACCGGCTGAAGCACCAGAGGTAAAGAAGGAGGCTTCCTTCTCAAACCTGTTCACAAGCCTGGAAGAAAGGTTTGGCTGCAAAAAAGTGAAGCGGAGAAGAGGGAGAAGAGAAGGAGAGCAAGAGGAGAAGAGAAGGGGGGGGGGGGGGGGGGGGGGGCTTCGGCTGATGCAGCTCTCCCCCCACAGTGGTTTTCCCCTTTTTCATTTCTTCCTCTTGTACACCACTACCCATTAAAGAGAGTCAATAGTGAAGAGAGCTTCTCCCTCTACCCCCTCTACAGTTGTGTGCATGTTTTCTTTACAGCTGCATGTGTTTTCTTTGCTTTCTTCTCCGTGTTTTCTTTTGCATGAAACCGAGATATATGTCTTGTCTGCTTGATGAGTTTTGTGTCCTCCGTTTGATGCTTCATCTAGTGCAAGACCAAGGTTCTCTTGGCCTACGAGATGTGGTTTGTCTAATCCGTTTTGTCCCTCTCCCTTTCTCTCACATCTCTTTTTCATACCCCGAACCAAATGAAACCGGACGAAGGAAGGGTGGAGGCTCGCTGGCTACGTGCGTGGCTCTCCATGCCTCTCCTCTTTGCTCAGGTTCAAGAGACCAGAACTCCACTCCCTGCATCTTTCTTTTCCCTCTGTTGAGGCCCTCAAGTTCTCATCCGTTCTTGGATGTGGAGAGTGTGGGGAGGGTAACTTGATGCCCAGCTCCCATTCTCATCCACAGGGAGTCCTTCCCATCGCAGCAGACCCCCAAAGGGGCTTTTCCTTCCCCTCCCTGTGACAGAGAACTGCTGCAAAAGTCCCTCTCGGGACTGCACTAAATCCTGCCGTATCGTTTCTCTCTCATGAGACTTCGAACATGACGTTTTGGACTTTCGAAATCTGGGCTCGATCCGAGTTCATGGGTTCGTTCTCCATATCCAAAGGGTGCTGTCTCCCAAATTTAAGGCTCAGCCCCTTCACGGATTTCGAGAACCAAGCCCCGGAAGTCCTGCCATATCTTTTTCCCGAACGGCGTTGAAAAGGAAGTACCGGACCGCCGTCAACCGGGCTCAATCCGAGTTCATGGGCATGTTCTCTATACCTGAAGAATGTTGTCCCCCAAATTTGAGGCTCAACCCCTTCACGGATTTCGAGAACGAGACCGCGGAAGTCATGCCGTATCGTTTTCCCGAACGGCTTTGAAAAGGAAGTACCGGACCGCCGTCAACCGGGCTCGATCCGAGTTCATGGGTCTGTTCTCTATACCTGAAGAATGTTGTCCCCCAAATTTGAGGCTCAACCCCTTCACGGATCTCGAGAACCAAGCCCCGGAAGTCCTGCCGTATCGTTTTCCCGAACGGCGTTGAAAAGGAAGTACCGGACCGCCGTCAACCGGGCTCGATCCGAGTTCATGGGCCTGTTCTCTATACCTGAAGAATGTTGTCTCCCAAATTTGAGGCTCAACCCCTTCACGGATTTCGAGAACGAGACCGCAGAAGTCCTGCCGTATCGTTTTCCCGAACGGCGTTGAAAAGGAAGTACCGGACCGCCGTCAACCGGGCTCGATCCGAGTTCATGGGCCTGTTCTCTATACCTGAAGAATGTTGTCCCCCAAATTTGAGGCTCAACCCCTTCACGGATTTCGAGAACGAGACCGCGGAAGTCCTGCCGTATCGTTTTCCCGAACGGCGTTGAAAAGGAACTACCGGACCGCCGTTGGCTGGGCTCGATCCGAGTTCATGGGCCTGTTCTCTATACCTGAAGAATGTTGTCCCCCAAATTTGAGGCTCAACCCCTTCACGGATTTCGAGAACGAGACCGCGGAAGTCATGCCGTATCGTTTGCCCGAACGGCGTTGAAAAGGAAGTACCGGACCGCCGTCGGCTGGTCTCGATCCGAGTTCATGGGCCTGTTCTCTATACCTGAAGAGTGTTGTCCCCCAAATTTGAGGCTCAACCCCTTCACGGATTTCGAGAACGAGACCGCGGAAGTCCTGCCGTATCGTTTTCCCGAACGGCGTTGAAAAGGAAGTACCGGACTACCGTCAGCCGGGCTCGATCCGAGTTCATGGGCCTGTTCTCTATACCTGAAGAGTGTTGTCCCCCAAATTTGAGGCTCAACCCCTTCACGGATTTCGAGAACGAGACCGCGGAAGTCCTGCCGTATCGTTTTCCCGAACGGCGTTGAAAAGAAAGTATCGGATCAGCGTCGGCTGGGCTCGATCCGAGTTCACGGGCCTGTTCTCCATACCTGAAGAGTGTTGTCCCCTAAATTTGAGGCTCAACCCCTTCACGGATTTCGAGAATGAGACTGCGGAAGTCCTGCCGTATCGTTTTCCCGTACGGCGTTGAAAAGAAAGTACCAGACCGCCGTCGGTCGGGCTCGATCCGAGTTCATGGACCTGTTCTCTATACCTGAAAGATGTTGTCCCCCAAATTTGAGGCTCAACCCCTTCACGGATTTCGAGAACGGGACCGCGGAAGTCCTGCCGTATCGTTTTCCCGAACGGCGTTGAAAAGAAAGTATCAGACCGCCGTCGGCTGGGCTCGATCCGAGTTCATGGGTCTGTTCTCTGTACCTGAAGGATGTTGTCCCCCAAATTTGAGGATCAACCTCTTCATGGATTTCGAGAACGAGACCGTGGAAGCCCCTGTCGTATCGTTTTCTCGTACGGCGTTGAAAAGAAAGTATCGGACTGCCGTTGTTTGGGCCTGATCCGAGTTCGTGGATTTGTTCTTCATATCACAAGGACTCTGTCCCCCAAATTCGAGGTTCAGACCCTTCGCGGATTTTGAGAACTGAGTCCTTAAAAGCTTGCCGTATCGCTTTTCCGCACGGCTTTGAACATGAAATGCCGAATCGCCACTGATTGGGTCTGATCCGAGTTCATGGATTGGTTTTCTATACCCTAAGGGTTCTGCCCCCAAGATTTGAGGCTCAGCCCCTCCTCGGATTTTGAGAACCGAGTCCCTAAAGGCTTGCCGTATCGCTTTTCCGCACGGCTTTGAACATCAAGTGTCGGGTAATCAATACTCAGACCCCGTTTGAGCTCATGAGTGTTGTCTTTATGGGTTAAATATCCCATCCTCCTGATTGCACGCTCAGATTCCCCGCGGATTTCGAAAATTATGCATAAATGGGGCTGCCGTATCACTTATGCCTGAAAAGTGGACTGATACGGCAGGACTGATCCGGCAGGACCGATCCGGCAGGGCCCTTGCCGTATCACTGCTACAGTACCCCTGCCGTTTCACCCTGGCAGATTGGCCCTTGCCGATTCGCCCTTGCCGTATCGTTTTGGCTGCCAAATCGCTTTGTCTGCTGAATCGAATGGGTTTTGCATGATGATGTTTGAGCTTTCAAATGACCAAATGACTTCAAATCATGAAAAATTAATGACAACCAAAGCATATCAAATTTCTTGCATTACTAAATAAAAAAAATTGTGTAATGAATAAAAGAATAAATAAATGAACATGCAAATTGACCTTAAAAGATGAATGGCATACACACATCAAAAAATCTCTTGCAAATTTGACTGCAATCTTGTAGTTTTATTTTGCGCCTTTTATCGGATGTCCCGACTTAGGCCATAAAACCTTCTATTTTGGCGATTAATCAAGGGTTTTCTCTTTTCAAAAGAGATGTAATTAACGTCGTCGCGCTCAGGCAACGACGGGATCTTGGTTCAGGACCCGACACTCACTTTCGTTTGACGAAGTCAAACGGTGCGCACAATAGACCCAAAGCCCTCCGACTCTCGGAGGCAAACCATTTATTGTCACTTCGGTGACTGGCACGCCCGCGCTGTGCAAATTGCCGATTCATCTCACGTCGCCATTGCTCACGTAGCATTCGATGGGATTTGGATTTGCAATATGCATTCATCTAAGAGAATATGAGACAACATGATAAATAGAACATAAAAAGATTTATTAAAATTTTCTATTTCCACAGCGTGGCACGCCCGGTGGGACGTTTCTTCCCTTCATCTCTTCACCAGAATAGAAAAGCCATGTGGCCTTACATAATTGATACTGACTATCATTTTGAATTGACTAACAGGGATACTAAAAGACAATGGCGGGAGTACGCTTCGGACCTCTAGTCGTCCAGGACCATGCGAGGTATGGCTACCTCGCCGTTCCGACCCGTTTTGGAAGCTTTCCTCCGGTGGTGGAGTTCCCCAACTTCTTGGGGGTCGCATTCGTCGACATCCTCCACCCAGAAGCTGAAGCAGAAACAAAAGCCAAAGCTGAAGCTGAAGCTGGAGCTGAACAGCAAGCCAAAGCCAAAGGGATCACCAAAGAGCTAGGCTGCCACGTTCATCATGTGGAGCGTGGCCCCGTTAACAGGAACAAAGGAAAGAAGGTCGATAGATGTCCTCAACAAGTAACAGAAGCTGAGAACATTGTCACTCGCCGAGCACGAGTATCCGCCTCAGGAAAAAGCGTGCGAATCGGGGATCTAAGGATTCACCTGCAGGCTAAGAAAACTGAAGCCATACCAGAACGGGTCACAGCTGCAGTGCCCGTGAAGAATTCGTTTCAGGCTTTGGCAGGAAAGACAGAAATGGCCAAAACCTTCAAGGGCAAGATGGCCCCTAGGCCCGCCAAGTTTAAACAAATCTGGAGGCCTAAAAAGACCCAAAAGAACATGCTTGAAGAAGCCAAACCAAGGGAAGAAGAGGCGCCAAGAGAAACAATTGATGCGGAAATCCCAAACCGCCAGAGGCCACCCAGAGGCTTCAAAACAAGAGTCCAACAAGGGGGGGCATGTGCTTATGCCCACTTTCATGACAAGAGAAGGGAGCTGCGCCGATCCGCTCACATCCCAACTGTTCGGGGGGGTCGACCGACGCCTGCTGTTATGGCCGCACGCCAGTGCCGCCGAGAAAAGATCCATGGGTCACACGACTACATACTCGGCCTCACCACCTCTCCTCCGCAGAGGTTGAGACCATCAAGATCCATAGAAGATCCACAAGCTGAGGCTGAGAGCAATTCATGTGAAAATGATGTTCCTTGTGGACACGGCTATGAGAAACCTGGGAGGGTCAAGCCCCGGGTGTCTGTTTTTGAAAGATTGACCTTTCCTTCCCAGAGGGTTGAAAAGGACCGGTACGGGAGCCTCAAAATCTTCTCGTGCCACATGGCCGGCGTGTGGGGCCGATATGGGGCTCTACCTACTGGCAACGAAGAGCTGACAGAGCTGGCAGAAAGACCCGGTGCTGTTACTAGAAGAAGAGCGGCAGCAGCAGCCCTAGCAGTCGCTTATGGGAATGAGAATGCGCCTGCGGTGCAAATGATGGCGGTTAGTGCCAATATGGTCACCGCCCAGGGTAGTGGGGGCAACGATGACATTCCACCCCCGCCACCGCCACCAGAAATGACTCCCGGGGGCACCCTACGGGAGATTCCCCCTGTTGCGCCTATAGATCCGGCCATTATGGAGCTGCTGCAGCAATACCAAGCTGAAATTGCGGAGCTCAAGCGGCAGATCAAAGGGAAAGACACTGAAGGACAGACATCCCGAGGGGCTGAGGGCTCAGGAGGGACCCCTCAAGGGACTGTAGGATCGGTAGAAGCCTCGGCTCAACGCACCATCGTGCGTCCAGCAAATGAACAACCGCAGCGATTGCCTACGGCTACAGCTCACCAACAACATACGCAGGCCCAATATGCACTCCTGCAGCCGCAGTTCTTCCAACAACAGCAGCAGCAGCAGTCTCATCTGCGGCAAGATCACCTTCTACAACAACAACAAACCTTGCCTGCCCAGATTCCTGTGCAGCAACAGCCATCGCCTGCTCACGAGCTCGAGCAGCAATTTGACAATCAAGAGCTGCCCCCGGTGCCACCGGTGGCCATTATCAACACCCCAAGCAATCAGCCGGCCCACTTCTATCCTCAGCAAGTGGACCCAGCCGCCATCAACAAGCTCATGGTGGAGCAGCTAATTGACATGAAGCTCGCTGAACGGGGAGATGGAGAGCAAATGGCTTTTGATGCATATAGGGTACCTTACCCAGCATACCATGCCGTAAAAAGATTGCCTCCAGGTGTCACCAAACCCCCGAAGTTCGACAAATTCAACGGGCGAGGATCTCCAAAAGAACACATTGCCTATTACATCAATGTGATGGGAGATTTAGCAACCGATGAATCATACTTGCTGAAGTTCTTCGGCTCCTCCCTAACGAGCCTGGCATTTGAATGGTATTCCAGTCTGCCAGCAGGGTCCATATCTGACTGGACCGACATGCAAAAGAAATTTAGAGAAAGATTCTACATTGCCGAGAGGGAGGTGACAGTGGCCGAACTCTATGCTACTGGGCAGAAGAACAATGAATCAGCACTGGATTATATCCAGAGGTGGAGAAACCTTAGTATGAGGTGCAAGCGTCCTCCTCACCAAGAAGATGCTGTACAAATCTGCAAGCAAAATTTGAAGAGAGAATTGCTGGAAAGAATGATTGGAGTGGAAATCCGGTCATTTGACAGATTAAACAATATAGTGGCGGAAATTGAGGCATTCATGACCAAATACCCCGCCAATTCATTCACAAGTCAGAAAAGCAAGCCGGCCGATAAGAAGCCTGCGGGAAAGGAGGTCAACGCAGTGGACCTCAAAACATTTGAAAAGCAAAGAGACGAAGGTGAGGCGGCAGCCAGAACCTCCAACAACAAAAGTGAACAAAAGAGAAAAGTCATCCCTTTCCAGGATAAAATGAGGAAGTTGTATTCTTTCCCCAAAGAAAAGACCAAGACACTGTTTGACTGGGGTATCAAGTACAACAAGATTACCCTGCCAACGCCAAAAAGGCCTGATCAAGCGGCGAAGAAGGACGATCCCCGGTACTGTCTTTACCACCAGATCCTGGGGCATCCCCTCGAGGACTGCTATGTATTCAAAGACATCATGGAGTCTCTGATTAAGAAAGGAGAATTGCAGATGGGGGACTACAAAGTCGATCCGCCCCAGCCACATGAACTGTCCGCCCGGCAAGCTGCAGCTAATATGATTTCCATATATCAACAGTTACCAGAAGAAATCTCCGAGGCCAGCACGGAGAAAACTTACGAGAGTCTTATCCTCACCCTGATCAGGGAGCAGGAGCAGTGGCAGAAAGTGCCCAATAAGACGAAGAAGAGGCCAGAGAAGAAGCCGGCTCCAAAAGTGCATATTCGGGGAATGACGCCTCAGCCACCGGCACCAGTTGTCACCCCGGTATGGCATCCGATAGAGCCCCGGGTTGTCATTCAAAGAAACCCCGGCAACAGAAGGCGTCGAACGCCTCTCCCATTGTACAGAGGGGGCAACCCTTCGCTTGAGCGCTTGCAGGCGCTAATTGATGAACTAGATGAGTATGAACAGCCGGACAGGCACCCCGTCCGACTACAAGAGTATGTGCCATGGGAGGAGCTCGATAAGCTGACCTTCGAGGCATCTGCTGAACAAGAGAAGCCTCAACTCCAAGAAGATTTATTCTGGGGGCAAGAAGCTGCGAAGCCAAAACAAAAGAAAAAGAAAAGAAGATCCAAGAAGAAGAAAGTAGCTGCAACTCTCTTATGTAGCACCATTTCCTCTCTGCTGGGTCTGGTGGAGCACCATGAAGAGGATGAATTCTACCCTCCCCCGAATGACGTTAATCAAGTCGGGGCTTCAAGTCAAGAATTCATTACAAGGTCCGGAAAGAAATGGGGACGTCCTTTCCCGGCCAATCAAAATATCATCTTCCGGGGGGAGCCCTCCTATAAAATCCCAGAACCTAAAGCCCAAGGGGCACAATTTCCACCTCCCCCAGGGCTTTATGCCAATGAAGAGACCGGGGGTATGGTCCCGTCATTTGCCGAGTTTCTGGCAGCTGAAGAGCAAGCCAAAACGCCACTTAAACTCTCGGTTGTGCAAGAAAGGGCTGTCGACAAGCAAAGTGGTTCCATTATCGAACTCCAAGCCAAAGGCGGCGCAAAAGACAAAGAAAATCTGAAACTGGATGATGTTGAAGTGGAAGGCAGGATTATCAAGCTGCTCAAGAAGATCCCAACACGTTTTAGTGTTTGGGAAATCTTGTCATTAAGTGAAGAGACTAGAAAGGCGTTGATCGCAGCCCTACAGACTCCAGCGCAATATGAGACCTGCCTAGCAGAAGTGCAAGTAGAGGCCGCCGTCGCCAGTATAGAGTCCATCACATTCACCCCGGAGGACATGCTCCTCCCCATGGCCACTCATAACAGACCATTATACATGAAGGGGCAATTGAATGGGCTCCCCCTGAACAGAATTCTGGTAGATCCTGGAGCCGCGGTCAATATCTTGCCGTATAAGATCTACCAAAAATATCATTTCAACGTGCACCTCACCTCTGTGCACGATGTGAGAATAGCTGGCTTCAACCAAAAGTTTGAGGTACCTCTGGGGATCGTGGAGCTCGACTTGATTCTGGGGGACTTCAAAACAAGAGTTCAATTCCACGTGATCAATGCAGGCACGTCGTACAAGGCTCTGTTGGGACGGCCTTGGCTCCATCAAAATGGAGTCATTCCATCAACCTTGCATCAATGCATCAAATACATAAAAGGAAGAGAAGAGCAAAGGGTTTTTGCTGACGTGCACCCATTTGAGGTGTATGAGTGTCACCTCCTTGATGCTAACCTGTATCAGGGACACTCGACAAGCCAAACCCCTGAGAAGGACAAAGAGAAAGAGAGCATTATCACCAATGAGTGGTTTCCATCGGAACACTCAGAGAGTCAAGCCCCTCAAAAGGGCAAAGCAAAAGAAATCACTGCTGAGGACGAGTGGTTCCCGCCACCACCGCCGGGGATCGTTGCTGTGGAGCCCGCGCCAACGAAAAAGGCAGAGGTACAGTCATGCGATGCCCAAGTTAGCAAATATGATTCAACTGGGCAAACAGAAGAAGAAAAAACAGAACTCATTCTGGTCCCGGAAGGCCTTACAAAGCCGGTCGCTGAAATAGATTGCCAGACTGTGAGAGCATTGAAAACCATGGTGATAGCTCACCCAGGTGGCCGCTTCACAGTCTTCTACGCGGCTGAAGAACAATCGACCAGAAGGGACGATGATTGCAAAATCCCTGAAGAGACTGGAGATCCCTTGGTACCAATTATAGGATTCCCAGATATGTCCGATACAGTCGCCAGATTGGCCAAAAGTCAACAAATCCCTCTCCGTCAACGTCTCAGTCAGAGGGAGATGTTCAGAAAGTTATGGTACCCGCCGAATATGGACAGGGACTTGTTGAAAATCACACAGCACCCAGGACTCGGCTTGTCATTGGGAGAAAGCTACACCGTTGGCATGATCAGCATAGCCAACCAAAGAGAAAAAGCCCATCAGGAGTAGTTTATGATGACTATCCTGAAGAAGGAGACACGGCTACAAATACAAGTGATGAATCTCCCCAGGGGGCAATAGTACCTCCCACATGTATCTCTGTGGAGTGTCTTGCCACCCTTGAGTTCCCAACAGGTAAAGAAGACGGAAATGACAAGGCTGCCCAGCTAGCCCCTACATGCTCGGAAAAGACAAGAGAGCAAGAGGTGACAATGGTCATCTCAACAAATCCGAGCCAAGAGGCCCAACAGACAGAATTGATCGAAAGGGATGTACCAGCTGCAGGCCAGCAAGGAGAGTACATAGAAGTACTAGAAGCGGAAGCTGATGAGGAAGGTTTCGTGGACCTCCAACCGGCACCAGAAGAGTTCGAAGACGGCGGCCAAGCCACGGTCGATGAGCTGGTAGAAGTAAACCTTGGCACGGAAGAAGACTACAGGCCCACCTTCTTAAGTGCCCTCATCTCAGAAGAAGAAAAACAGCAGTATATTCTACTGCTGAAAGAGTTCCGGGACTTTTTTGCCTAGACCTACAAAGAGATGCCGGGACTTAGCCCTGATGTGGCACAACACATCTTAGCAATTGACCCGAAAATTGAACCGGTCAAGCAGTCCCCCAGGAGAATGAGGCCGGAGTTAATAAACAAAGTTTGTGCTGAAGTGGATAAGCTAATAGACGTGGATTTTGTTGAAGAGAACCAGTACACTACCTGGCTGGCAAACATCGTCCCGGTCAAAAAGAAGAATGGACAGATCAGGATCTGTGTAGACTTCCGAGATCTGAACAAGGCTTGCCCAAAAGATGATTTTCCGGTGCCAATCACCGAAGTGATGATAGATGCAACCACCGGACACGAAGCCTTGTCATTCATGGACGGATCATCCGGCTACAACCAAATCTGGATCTCCGAACAGGACAGGGTGCACACCGCTTTCAGATCACCTAAAGGGATCTTTCACTACAAAAGAATGCCCTTCGGACTCCGGAATGCGGGGGCAACCTACCAGAGAGCAATGACGAAGATCTTTGATGAGCTGCTGTACAAGAAAGTGGAGTGCTACATAGATGATCTAGTAGTCAAAACCAAGAAAAGAGAAGACCACCTGGCTGACCTCAGGGCCGTGTTTGAAAGGCTGAGGCGGTATGAGCTAAAAATGAACCCGATGAAATGTGCATTCAAAGTATCCAGTGGAAAATTCTTGGGCTTCATTGTCCGGTACAGGGGAATAGAAATTGACCCAGTCAAGATCAAGGCTATTCAAGAATTGCCGCCACCAAAGAATCTGACTGAGCTCAGGTCACTACAAGGACGGTTGGCCTACATTCGTAGGTTTGTCTCAAATTTGTCCGGGCGATGTCACCCTTTTCACAAGTTGATGGGAAAAGACGTCCCTTTTAAATGGAATCAGGAATGTCAGAATGCTCTGGATCAACTGAAAACATACCTGAACACTCCCCCAGTCCTGGGTGCTCCGATTAAAGGCCGCCCTCTCATCCTATATATAGCAACTACAGAACATTCTCTGGGGGCTATGCTGGCACAGGAAAATGAGGAAGGAAAAGAGCAGGCTCTCTACTACCTCAGCCGAAGGTTAGTAGGGGCGGAAGCAAGGTATTCTCCAATTGAGAGAGTTTGCCTAGCCTTGGTGTTTGCGGCCAAGAAAATGAGACACTACATGCTGTCGCATGAGGTTAGGCTGATCTCCAGGGCCGACCCCATCAAACACATCCTCTCCCAGCCAGCATTGAGGGGGAGAATAGGCAAGTGGGCTGTTATACTGATGGAGTTCGACATCAAATACATCCCTCAAAAGGCAATCAAGGGGCAAGCGGTAGCTGATTTCTTCGCGGCTCATCCTGTCCCAGAAAATTCCCCGCTCATCGCAGAGCTACCAGAAGATGAGACCCTCGAAGTAAACCAGTTGCAAACAGCCACCTGGCAGTTGTATTTCGATGGGGCATCAAGAATAGAACCGACTGCATATGGCAGCGCAAGAGTCCGAGCAGGGGCGGGCATTGTCCTGAAATCACCTGAAGGAGAGGTCACACACACCTCCTGCTCGATTAACAAGCCATGTACAAACAATGAGGCTGAATATGAGGCCTTAATCATTGGCTTGCAAGTGGCCCTTTTCATGAATATCAATGTGTTGCAAGTGTTCGGTGACTCGATGCTAATCGTCAAACAAGTGCAAGGGGAGTTCGACGTCAAGAAGCCAGAGTTACTGCCATACCACCGAAAAGTCAAGAGATTACTGTCAAAATTCTATCGAATAGAGATAGAGCACGTCGGCAGGAGCAAAAATGCACAAGCAGACGCTCTAGCAAAGTTGGCCAGCTCTCTGGCAGTGCCACCAAATGAGAAGCTGAAAATTGTTGTCATGAATCGGCGACAAGTCCCCAGCATGATAGAAGATGAGCCTGAAGATGAAGAGAGTGGCCATGCAGAAGTATCAGTGGCTGAAGAGGTCGTGCAAAAAGACTGGAGAGAATCCTTGTTGCAATGGTTCGAGCACCAGCAATTGCCCTCACAAAGAGAAGAAAGGATCAAACTGGTCAGAATAAAAGACTCATACGAGTTAAGAGGCGGAGTCCTGTTCAGAATCATGGCAGACTCCAAGAAAAAGATCTTGTTAAGGTGCCTGTCACCTGAAGAGGCCGGGAAGGTCATGAAAGAGGTGCACACCGGAACTGCTGGCGCCCACCAGGCCGGGCCAAAAATGAAAATAGAAATCAAAAAGCTCAGCTATTATTGGCCAACCATGTTTGAAGATTGTGGCAATTTTGCCAAAATGTGTCAAAGGTGCCAAGAGCATGCGGTCATCCCAAGGAGGCCTCCCATACATCTGCACCCGACCATTCCAAGCTGACCATTTGCGCGATGGGGAACAGACGTCGTAGGCCCACTGCCACCCTCTTCATCAGGGTGTAAATACATCCTGGCTATCACCTACTATTTCTCAAGGTGGGCCGAGGCTGTGGCATTAAGAGAAGTAACAGGGGAGTTGGTGGCACGCTTCATCCAACGGAACATCATCTTCAGGTTCGGAAGTCCAGACCGGATCATATCAGACAATGGAACACACTTCAAAAATCAGAAGGTGTCTAAAATGGCCGCCAAATATAGAATAGACTGGAGGACCTCCACTCCCTACAACCCACAAGCCAACGGTCTGGCTGAAGCTTTTAACAAAACATTGTGCACTCTGTTGGCCAAGACCGTCAGCGCTAGCAAAAGAGATTGGGAGGATCGGATGTATGAAGCTTTATGGGCTTACCGGACCGTCTATAAGACACCAACGGGCTGCTCACCCTTCTCTTTGGTGTACGGTTCAGAAGCTGTGGTCCTGATAGAATTGGAAGTACCATCTCTCAGGGTAGCCATACAGCATGGACTAGCCCCTGAGAATCAGACCAATATTGAAAGAAGGCTCGAGGAACTTTCCGATTTGGAAGGGAAAAGATTACGAGCTCAACAGAACATTCAAGTTTACCAGGCCCGCATTGCACGTGCCTTCGACAAGCTCGTCAAGGGTCGCGAGTTCAAGAAAGGGGACTTGGTAATGGTCAAGAAGAGAGAAGTCATGGCCGGCAACCCAAAAGGGAAGTTGAACATGAACTGGACTGGGCCCTACGTGGTGCAAAGAGTTTATGAAGGCGGTGCCTACGTCCTAGTCAACCATCGGGGAGAAATACAATTCTCACCTCTCAATGGAAGGCACCTGAAGCTGTATCACGCATGTCATCCGGACTTCAACGGCCGACACCATGGGCAGCAAGAGGCTGAACAAGAGATAGACGTGATCAACTTGTTCGATGAATGAAGAGCTCGATGGTTACAAAAGAACTGTTGCATTTGCAACAGCAGGGAGCTTCTACCCTCAACTCCCCCATCATAAAAAAAAAACAACAACAACAAAAAACAACAAAAAAAACAACAAAAAATGACAAAATACTAAGCTCTTAAACCCCGGGGACGTTAGTCGCCGATGACGAAGAGCCAAAAAATGCAAATAAAAATAGCATGCAATGCATGGCAAAAATAGAGAAAAGGCAGCCATACCGCTGGCCGGACCATGGCTCTGAGGCGACTAACGTCCCAACAAAATTTGTGAGATTCTTGTGATTTCCGCTGATTCTTGAGAGGAGGATAATGAAAGGAGTCCTCCGTTTTGATTAGCATATCACATCTCCATGAGTTGTGTAGAGATTGTTCGAGTTTTTCGTAGCTCTCTCCGCATGAAAAGGACCTCTTAAAAAAAAAACAATAATAAATAAATAAATAGATAGAGATAAGAAATTCGTGTTTCTTAAGCACACGCAAAGAGAAATTGACGAAATCAAAAGACTTAGATGAAAATTATATGCTTTAGCATGCATGAATAGTCGTTATTTAATAGACCTGATCCTTGCCATCTTTTGTGGACATGGGCCTCTGAAGCTGGCATCGACAAGCCTAGGCAGCCGATGTCATCATCAAATACGCCAGAGTCACAATGTAAGCTGATGAAGGCAACATACCCAAGAGATCGACGTCATTCAAGCAGTGAAGTCCCACCAACGCAGCACGAGGCCACACCGGCAATGGGTTGCAAAATGGAGAAGCGCCAACAAGCTCCAGTAGCCAGCGCCGATGAGGACAACGGCAAATTGTGTCAATATCCTCACATCCTCTAAAAAAAGGGAGGCTAAAAATAGAGATGCCTCGTCGGACTTGTCCACTGGGCAAGGGCAAAAAGGACCGAAACCCGGCTATGGTGAAAACCCGCAAAGGGCGCCATGGGCAGAATCGGGTACCCCGCTACGTGAACACCCGAAAGGGCGTGTAGGCAAAAGCAAGAGGGGGTCGAATTGGGTGAAAACCCGACAGGGCACCCAGTTTGATAATGAGAAAACAAAAGAAATGATAATAAAAACAAGTGTCAAATCCCAGCAGACACGAAGATCAAGCGACGACAAAGTCATCAACAGGCAGCAATTGACTCCGTCATCTTGACGGTCATCAGGGAATGGAAGATTCGTCACCATTGACGATTAACAGTGAAATAGAAGACCCGTCATCTTGACGGATAAAAGGAGAATAGAAGGCCGTCACCCCAACAGTAGAATAGAAGGCCGCCACCCTGGCGGTAAAATAGAAGGCCGTTATTTGTGACAGCAAAAGTTCCTGTCATACTAACGGTAAAAAGGACAATAGAAGGCCGTCACCCCGACGGTAGAATAGAAGGCCGCCACCCTGGCGGTAAAATAGAAGGCCGTTATATGTGACAGCAAAAGTTCCTGTCGTACTAACGGTAAAAAGGGCAATAGAAGGTCGTCACTCTGACGGTAGAATGGAAGGCCGCCACCCTGGCGGTAAAATAGAAGGCCGTTATTTGTGACAGCAAAAGTTCCTATCGTACTAACGGTATAAAGGACAATAGAAGGCCGTCACCCTGACGGTAGAATGGAAGGCCGCCACCCTGGCGGTAAAATAGAAGGCCGTTATTTGTGACAGCAAAAGTTCCTATCGTACTAACGGTAAAAAGGACAATAGAAGGCCATCACCCTGACGGTAGAATGGAAGGCCGCCACCCTGGCGGTAAAATAGAAGGCCGTTATTTGTGACAGCAAAAGTTCCTGTCGTACTAACGGTAAAAAGGACAATAGAAGGCCGTCACCCTGACGGTAGAATGGAAGGCCGCCACCCTGGCGGTGAAATAGAAGGCGGTTATTTGTGACAGCAAAAGTTCCTGTCGTACTAACGGTAAAAAGGACAATAGAAGGCCGTCACCCTGACGGTAGAATGGAAGGCCGCCACCCTCGCGGTGAAATAGAAGGCCGTTATTTGTGACAGCAAAAGTTCCTGTCGTACTAACGGTAAAAAGGACAATAGAAGGCCGTCATCCTGACGGTAGAATGGAAGGCCGCCACCCTGGCGGTGAAATAGAAGGCCGTTATTTGTGACAGCAAAAGTTCCTGTCGTACTAACGGTAAAAAGGACAATAGAAGGCCGTCACCCTGACGGTAGAATGGAAGGCCGCCATCCTGACAGTGAAATAGAAGGCCTTTATTTTTTGACAGCAAGAGTCTCTGTCGTATTGATGGCTGGTAGACGGCAAAGGATCCCGTCACCTCAAGATTCGATCGATGGACAACTAAAAAAGAGGCTTAAAATAGAGATGCCTCGTCGGACTCACTCAGGCCACCCTACCGAGTGAGGGTAAAAAGGACTAAAACCCGGCCTTGGCAAAAATCCGCAAAGGGCGCCAGGGGCAAAATCGGGTACCCCGCTACACGAAAACCCGAAAGGGCGTGTAGGCAAAAGCAAGAGGGGGTCGGGTTGGGTGAAAACCCGAAAGGGCGCTCAATCTGATAATGAGGATTACGTAATAGTATATATATATACATATATATATGTATCTAGATTAGCATAAATAATGTGCGGCCACAAAGCACATGAGGGAGGCACCAATAAACGAAAGAGGAAACGCTTTTCATTGACAAAAGTTAAGTTACATATTGACGAGGTACTACCTCGGGGACACGTGTACAAAAAGGAGACGGAAGATGAAAAGAAATCTATGCGAAATCCCTGAAAATATCTTCTAAGGGCAAGATGCCTAAATGGAGCAAGGAAGCCTTCTCCTTCAGTTGATTCCTCTGGTCCCGGATCTCTTCAACCTTCTCTTCAGCAGAAGTAGCTTGACTTTCACTCAGCAAAAGGGCCTCTTCAGCTTGTTCCTAGGCAAGTGTCACCCTATCCAGTTCAGCCTTGGCAGTAGATAGCTCGGCTTCCAGTCTTGTAACTGTGGCTTTTAGGTTCTCTGAAGTGGCATTGAGCTTTGCAGTCACGGATCGGTGTTGTTCCCTGCTAGCTTGTAAAGGTCCTAACACCGCCTGGTACTCAGACTGTTGCATCTCCAAAGCAATCAGCTGATCCGACACTTCATGGCGAATGTATTGCCGCCGCCTCACAAGCTTTAATAGCATGATAACTCTTTCACACCATCCAGCTAAGGGACAGCCCATGAAAGCCAGGACCCCAGTAAGTCCGTCCGCTATGCGCTTTAGATGCTCATAGCTGATATCAGGGTTCTGACTCACCGTCGAGCGCAACGTAGACATTTGTAGCTTGAGGATGGCGTCAAAAGAATCCACGATCCCAGAAGAAACGACGGACGGCACTTCAAGGTGTACTTGGGCATCCACGTCGGACCACGGGCTGACATCCACTTCATGAGACGATGAGGGCAGTGCAGCCGTGTTAACCCCGTCGCCTGCTAAAGGAGCGTCCTGCACTTCGGCCGTGATGGCAGGAGTGGCCAACGGCCCCGAAGAGATCGCGTCATCGCCAGCAGGGGCAGGCGTCGCTGAAGGAATTGGTGCATGTAGATGGCCATCGGGAGAGGCTTCAATTAAATGATCATTGTCCTCAAGAGCAAGCTGAGTTGGAGCACTCGGTGCCTCCACTAGAGGCGGCTTATGTGGCGTCGCCGCCATCGCGGGAGAAGTTTCAATGACGGCCTCCGACCGCAATTCGGAGGCAAGCATATCCAGATTAGATCCCTATACTGAATAGACAAACATATTTAAAGATCTGCACTGAAGGAATGCTAGTACGGAGAGCCAACTAGTTATACTTACAGGGGCAGACCCAGCAGGCGTTGTAACCTCATGCTCCACGCTAACAGATAAGGGAGCAGCCGTACCGCTGCTCGAATCATCTTCGATGCCTTCTAGGGCTGCTATCCTTTCTTTTGCTGGCTTCCCACATGCTCCTCCATTTCGAGGATCTTCACCCGATGAGTTGGGGCTCCGAGGACCCTCAGAGCTACTTGAAGATATGGTCACTGGATTCTCAGGGTCAACAGGTGAAGTTTCTCGACCACCTCTCCGTATCTTTGCAAGTGCCAACCTGGCGGAGGCGCGAGGATTCACCCGAATGGTGCGCAGCGGCCGCTTAGCCCTCCGAATCACAGACTTCACCGCCGCACGTTTACGAGTGATAGAAGGGCTCGAAAGGGCAGTGCTGACTGAAATAGAGTGGAAGAGTCAATGACAAAGCGATGAAGAGCAACTCGTAGTATAAAAGAAGCTTGCCTTCACGCCGCCGAGAACTGGCTACTCGGGGAGGAGGCTCTTTGGACTCTGCCGCTCCGGGAATGATAAGCACGTCCCCAGCAAGACTCAAAAGTTCTGTCTTTTGCGGGATAAGAGAAGACGTCGGTGCCGTCGCTGGCGTCGTCCTAACTGGAGAGGACACCGGGGGTTCAGATTCTGGAATGGAAGAAGCAACTGCTTGGGCACCATCGCCTGTTTCTGTCCGACAGGTCGCCAAAGTCAGCAGACAACCAAAAGAATAGAATGTAAGAAATGCAAGGACAATCACCTGAGGCTACACGATCGGCGTGTTGACTGGCGAATTCTTCAAAAGAAGGTATGGTTGGACCTTCTGGGGCGGTCGCCGCTTCGGAAGTCATTCTCTTTCTTCTCTTTGAAGTCCTAGTGGCTTCAGCAACAACCTTCGCTACATTAGACCTCCTGACCAAAGATTTCGCGATAGGAGGAGATGAAGGAACAGTTCTTTCAGCAAAGTAATCTGGTTCCTGCACTCTCATGATGAGCTCGTGGTACTCTCTCCTATGCTTCTTTGCAAAAGGATCTGAGCCATTAATTTTCCGGATAAGAAAGATGATGAGACAAACGAAAGGCTTCAAAGAAAATGAGGAAAAGAAATACCTGGTATGCCAGTGTACAAAAGAGTCAGAGGCCAATACATGTATGCACTCTGGTTATCTCGGGAAGCTGCTTCCTTGATTAACCAACATACATCGTTAATCTTGCGGCACTTCTCAACGAGAGCAGCAAGGTCATCTTGGCCAACCGACGTTAAGAAGTAATAAAGGCTGAGGTAGTCCATCCCCCAGCCATCAGCATAATGGAAAGCAACGTGCAGGCCCCGCTTGAGAATGACTTCATAACCAGATTTAATGGACAGGTCGTGGACATGAAGAAATACAAAAAGCCACGAAGTCTGTTCATAGCGACTTCGATCCTCGTGAGATGTAAGGGCTCTGCACGGGAAGGCCGCATCCACTGTACCGCTTCTGGAAAAGATGGAAGAATGAGCCTCCTCAATCGGCCAAGGTTGAGATATAGCCAGTTCCTCCGTGCCAACACCGCAGAGGTCCCGAAGAGTCGCTGAGAACTCATCTACCTCGATTTTGGCCAAAGCCGGGGCAGGAGGTGGCTTCATCTTGCTGGCTGCCGATCTTGCTCTTAAGTATTGGTCAACTGCTCCTTTATCTTGGGAAAATAGCCGTAGCAAGTGCTTTCTGCTAACATCCAGAGTAGGCGTCTCCTGCAACCGCAACATTTTTCGCTCGGCGTTGTCCCAACAATCCACTTTGCAAGCTCTAAAAAAACCAGTCCGAGCATTCCACCATCGGATGTAATCCGGAGTGACGCGAGGAATGCGGCCGGGCCGGGGGACCCTGAAAGTGGACCGATCATGGCGGTGGAAAAAGTCCCACCAAACTCGGGTCTGAGCTTCAACTTGAGACCCCACTAGCACCCGAGGAGACAAAGGGAACCTGGCACCAGAGGAAGGTATATGCTGGTCGTACCCGAAGTTCCGGCCAAACCGGAAAGGGTAATATGGCTCTAAATAGACCGTGCCGCCACGGCGAAATGTTAATACGCCGGGCCGGATTGACAAAGCCCAATCTCTCAATTCTGGCTCCAACACCGATCGCGTCAACCGAAGATTGCTGACCGGATGCACATATTCCTCCGTGACACCATCGCTGCATTCACGATGCGGGCCAACCAGTGGAGCAGAATGACTGGCCAAGCACCAGAACGGAATGGTGCCAGGTGAATCTGTGGGGATGCTTGTTAATCTGCCCCGGATATCAAATAGCTGCGAAGAGAAGTCAGGAGGCTCTGCACCGGCAAACTCCAGCATGCGGGGGAAGAGCCGAGGTGACTGGAGCGAGCGGGGTGCAAACTTTGGAAACAAACTGCATACCCATGCATTGAAGAAATGCCAAGGCCCGACAATGCGCAGGTTCCTTGGGACGGAGCGACGATGCAGCTCCCCAAGAGACCGATATATCAAACACAAGGCCACTAGACACAAAGATAGCTTAACGCCCCACGCCATCTGGCATGCTGGGTATATGGATTCAGGGCGAAAAACGCTGTCATCACTCATGGGGAGGGCGAAGGAGCACAGCCAGTATGCCAAATAAGAGGCACAGTGGGTGTATGGGTCTGCACTGGTCGGGTTGGACCCTGTGCCCCGGCCCTTGAAGATGGAATCTGGCAATGAGATCTTCTGCCGGCTAGAGTTCTTCGACTTCCCACTGGCACCCACACATGCAAAATCTTCGTACCTCCGCTCCTCAGAGAAGAAATAGGCCAACCAGACATGAAGACTGACCTTTTTCCGGTCTCCTTTCTTCTTTGACCCAGGCGAACTCCCATCTTGGCTACCGCATGCAAGGCTCAAATAGCGGTGAATCTTCATAAGAAGCCTATAGGAGTATCCCAATGAGTATCGGCCTTCACCGTTAGTCTCGTCCTTCAAGAGATCAGGAAGACATACTTCCTCGTAGGGCTCCCCATCCAGTGGAAGTCCAGTAAGTTGATGCAAGCTCTAAAGATCTATCGAAGTTTCGCCCTCGACAGTATAGAAGGTGTTGAACTCCGGTACAAATACTTCAGCCAGCCCACAACAAAGCCCCCGGGACCAGAGATATCGGTACCGTGCCGCCAGGACGCTATGATAGACCCCGACAGCCATGAGGAGGGGTGCGTAGTTATGGAGGACGAACTCTGCAGCCTCCACAGTGTAAGCTCGGAAGTGGTGAGCATCGGACGCCCGCACGTCGCCAAGCCACCCCACCGCCAGCTGATGCTTGAAGCGGAGAGCTAAGCAATCAAGGACAAAAGGCTCCTCGCGATAGCCCCACTTGAGAGGGCACAGAAAGAGCCCAAAGGCGGAGCGCTCCCTGTTGACCCTGCCTGCAGAGTTGTCCCATCTGGCAGGAGTAAAAGTAGGTGCTCTGGTCAGCTTGCCCCCTTCCGGCATTAGTTCTTCCACTCCTACTTTGGGAGACCATTGTCGAGGCTCCCCAATATGGTAGGCGGGCTCAGAACGAGAGACGCAGTTCGCCAAACTGTCCCTCCCCAGAAGTATAGCCCTCTCCATATGCAAAATCTGCAGCGAGTCCCTCTTGCCGCCTAAAGAATAAGTCTGCAGAAACCTCATTAGGTGGCGATCCTTCGGGTGATCGGCCCGATAATCTCCGCCCCAAAAAAAGAAGATCGGATTGGAGTCCAGCCGAAGTCTAGATATGTCCATCGTATCGGCTTCATCATCAGAAGAATCCGCAGCCATGGCAATTCTCAGATGCCCTCTGCTCAATCGGGAATAATTGTCCCATGTGACCAACGGAGCCTTGCTGGAGCGTCTACCCCGGCCACTGCCAGAGGGAACAGAAGAAGGTCCAGCAGCCATAGCTTCTGTAAAACACAAAAAATATGTCAATAGGATGCCGAGATGGAATTAAAAAATGCATGAAATGGCAGCCGAAATTTCGGCAGCACCTCCCCTTGTCAAACTGACTAGGGGGGGGGTGTCATGGGCACACGTCCACGCAGAGGCGAGACTGTCCCAAAAAGAAAACATGCTGAGCATGCTGAGTGGCTCTCCGGGAACTCCCCTGATCCCCCAGGCCTGGCCTGTACGGGGTAGGGATCCCAGTGCCTGGCTGTGGTCCGAAGACCCGCCAAAGTGGACCGATGTCCATGAAGTGAACCTGAACCAGCCTGCTACAGTGCCCTTGCCGGCTGGATTGAACAGTGCCCCTGCCGGCTGGATTGAACAGTGCCCCACCAAGCGGATTTTGAAGGCCCATCGGGAAACCGTTTACTATCCTATGCGCAAACAAAAGAGAAAACATGTCAAATGGCCCAACAATAGGGTGAATCCGAACCCCATCCAACAGCCCCAGGGCTCTCTGCTCACCGCTCTGTACACCACAAAAAAATACTCCCAGGAGACTCGGTGGCTCGTAGGCTCAATGCTCCCACAAAACCGCCTTAAGGGATCTCCCTTCACTCTGTACAAGTTCAAAAGGTAGACACAAAAAGAAAACAACACAACACACTGCCCACACCATAAGCGCAACCTGAAAAGAAGAGGAGGCAAGAAGGGGGCGATCGACGCCCTTTTGTTCCAGCCGGTGATGATTAGTGTCTCAATCAGACCAAGACACTGCCATGCCCGTGCGCGCCCTTCGGTCCACCACGGCGCTCCCTTTCTGCCGAGCACCCTGGCGCTCCTCTACCGCCCTTCTGTGGGTCGGCTCCACACTGGTCGCCGTCTCCTGGACACCGCAAGGTCGCTACTGTGGAACGCCACCCCCGACCGCAGCCACCGGCACCGCCGCGAGGGAAGGGGGAAACCGTCGCCGTCGCAGGTCACCTCTACCTGCCAGAACGTGTAGCGGACGCCCCCACCAGCTTGGGAAGCCACCGCCGTCACCTAAACATAACCAAGGGAACGGCTGTGAAGGGAAAGCTAAAAGACATGAAAAGGGGGGGAAGGAGAGGGAATGGTGATCCGAAACCCTGACCTGTCGACCGTCTTCTCGCTGCAGGGTCAAACGACCATCACTGAGCACTGTCGTTCCCCGCCAGTGATAGATGATGGTGACTGCCGCAGTTTTTCCCCCCCCTCTGGGGCAGTCGTCGGTCACGGAGATGCCCGCCGCAGTGGTCGCAGCCGCACCCCGACCGCCGTCGCAAATGCCCGAACCGCCCTCAGTTGGTCCGGATGCAGCCGCCCCTGTCTGTCGCTAGCGCCCGAGCACCCCAGGCACCCCTTTCGCTCTCACGATCCCGGAGCCACCACGCCTCCGCGAACCCCCAACAGCGTCACCGCTTTGAGGGCGAAAGCCCCGCAGGCCACTGCGATTTCCTCCCAGCCGCCGACGTCTCGTGATGCCGCCCCCGAGAACACCTCGCCACCGCCGCGAAGGAGGGAGCCCCGCAACCACCGGCGCCTCCGCACTCACCGTCGAAAGTGCCCAGAGCGTCGTACGGCGTCCTACCCTAGCCCACGCCGCTACGGGGAAAGGCCAGGGGAAAAGAGGAGGGCGATGTGGGGAAGCAGGAGAGAAAGAACGGGGGAGAGCAGAGAGGCGGTGGCAACCCCTTTTCCAGGAGAGAGGAAACGGGGCGCGCGGCTCAAGGACCCGGTCATTTCACTAAGAGGAGGTGGGGCGCGCTAGTCGAGCAAGGCCCCTGTCGGTTCGCTTCAAGGAAAAGGGAGGCTGAGGCGCGGGAGTCGAGGGTGGCTCACCGTTTCGCCAGAAGGGGAAGGCGCGGGAGTCGAGGGGGAGCCGGCCGCTTCACCAAAAGGAGAAGGCGCGCGGCTCCAGTCACCCCTGCCGTTTCACCCGCAAAAGCGGGTCTGCCGGTTCATGCTTACCGTTTCGCCCCCTCCGGTTCATCCAAGAGGTGAAATCCCGCCGGTCCAATAGTTTCGCCTGAAAAGGGGTGGAGTCTGCCGGATCGGTCCTGCCGATTCGGCTTCACCGAATCAACTATGTAGCTCTATCTTCAGGATGGACTTCTGTGGAATGGCCTTTCATGCAGCGAGCCACCAAACGTCAAATAGGTTGACGAGTCGGAGCGGCCCACGCCTAGCTCGTTAAGCTGCACCCGCAGGCACTGCTCGCTCCTTCTCGCACCACCTACGGGTGGGGGGCATTTGTGGGCACCAAAATGTGGGGTGTGGCTAGCCCGGGTTGTCCCCAAACAGGAGCCCATCAAGGCCCCATTAAAAGACTCCCATCAAAATCTATTAGAAAGCCACTCAAAAGACCCACCAAGAATCCTCTAAAAGAGGCCCAAGCTAGGCCCATTGTGCAAATGGCTCATCTGCTTTTTGGGGGGGGGTCATCTTAAGACTTTGCAACACCTCCCTCCCCAACAAGTTCTGCTGGGTGGCAGGAGGTGAACTAGCAGAAAGTTGTTGCTCTTTTGGGCTGGGCCATCTCGGGTAGCAGAGGACCCTGGCTAACCAGTTCTGGAAATGAGAAGGTCGGTTGAAGGAGGGGTCTTCCAGTCCGTTAAAAAGAGGAGAGGTGGCCACGAAGAAGGGGGAGGAGAGTTCAACTTTCTCATCCAGTTGCAAGGAGGAGAAGCAGGAGAGTTCTGAAACCTCTTCCGGGAGAGGCACCTGGTTCTTCCAAGAGTCCATCCGGCGGCAAAGAGTTGAAGCAGAGGAGCTTCCCCATCCTCACGGTTGGCTGGCTGCAAGGCGCAGGTTTCAAGGAGTGGAAGAGCTTCCCTGTCCTCCCTCTCCACCGGCTGAAGCACCAGAGGTAAAGAAGGAGGCTTCCTTCTCAAACTTGTTCACAAGCGTGGAAGAAAGGTTTGGCTGCAAAAAGTGAAGCGGAGAAGAGGGAGAAGAGAAGGAGAGCAAGAGGAGAAGAGATGGGGGAGGGGGGGGGGGGCTTCGGCTGATGCAGCTCTCCCCCCACAGTGGTTTTCCCCTTTTTCATTTCTTCCTCTTGTACACCACTACCCATTAAAGAGAGTCAATAGTGAAGAGAGCTTCTCCCTCTACCCCCTCTACAGTTGTGTGCATGTTTTCTTTACAACTGCATGTGTTTTCTTTGCTTTCTTCTCCGTGTTTTCTTTTGCATGAAATCGAGATATATGTCTTGTCTGCTTGATGAGTTTTGTGTCCTCCGTTTGATGCTTCATCTAGTGCAAGACCAAGGTTCTCTTGGCCTATGAGATGTGGTTTGTCTAATCCGTTTTGTCCCTCTCCCTTTCTCTCACATCTCTTTTTCATACCCCGAACCAAATGAAACCGGACGAAGGAAGGGTGGAGGCTCGCTGGCTACGTGCGTGGCTCTCCATGCCTCTCCTCTTTGCTCAGGTTCAAGAGACCAGAACTCCACTCCCTGCATCTTTCTTTTCCCTCTGTTGAGGCCCTCAAGTTCTCATCCGTTCTTGGATGTGGAGAGTGTGGGGAGGGTAACTTGATGCCCAGCTCCCATTCTCATCCACAGGGAGTCCTTCCCATCGCAGCAGACCCCCAAAGGGGCTTTTCCTTCCCCTCCCTGTGACTGAGGGCTGCTGCAAAAGTCCCTCTCGGGACTGCACTAAATCCTGCCGTATCGTTTCTCTCTCATGAGACTTCGAACATGACGTTTTGGACTTTCGAAATCTGGGCTCGATCCGAGTTCATGGGTTCGTTCTCCATATCCAAAGAGTGCTTTCCCCCAAATTTAAGGCTCAGCCCCTTCACGGATTTCGAGAACCAAGCCCAGGAAGTCCTGCCGTATCGTTTTCCCGAACGGCGTTGAAAAGGAAGTATCGGACCGCCGTCAACCGGGCTCGATCCGAGTTCATGGGCCTGTTCTCTATACCTGAAGAATGTTGTCCCCCAAATTTGAGGCTCAACACCTTCACGGATTTCGAGAACGAGACCGCGGAAGTCCTGCCGTATCGTTTTCCCGAACGGCTTTGAAAAGGAAGTACCGGACCGCCGTCAACCGGGCTCGATCCGAGTTCATGGGCCTGTTCTCTATACCTGAAGAATGTTGTCCCCCAAATTTGAGGCTCAACCCCTTCACGGATTTCGAGAACCAAGCCCCGGAAGTCCTGCCGTATCGTTTTCCCCGAACGGCGTGGAAAAGGAAGTACCGGACCGCCGTCAACCGGGCTCGATCCGAGTTCATGGGCCTGTTCTCTATACCTGAAGAATGTTGTCCCCCAAATTTGAGGCTCAACCCCTTCACGGATTTCGAGAACGAGACCGCAGAAGTCCTGCCGTATCGTTTTCCCGAACGGCGTTGAAAAGAAAGTACCGGACGGCCGTCGGCTGGGCTCGATCCGAGTTCATGGGCCTGTTCTCCATACCTGAAGAATGTTGTCCCCCAAATTTGAGGCTCAACCCCTTCACGGATTTCGAGAACGAGACCGCGGAAGTCCTGCCGTATCGTTTTCCCGAACGGCGTTGAAAAGGAAGTACCGGACCGCCGTCGGCTGGGCTCGATCCGAGTTCATGGGCCTGTTCTCTATACCTGAAGAATGTTGTCCCCCAAATTTGAGGCTCAACCCCTTCACGGATTTCGAGAACGAGACCGCGGAAGTCCTGCCGTATCGTTTGCCCGAACGGCGTTGAAAAGGAAGTACCGGACCGCCGTCGGCTGGGCTCGATCCAAGTTCATGGGCCTATTCTCTATACCTGAAGAGTGTTGTCCCCCAAATTTGAGGCTCAACCCCTTCACGGATTTCGAGAACGAGACCGCGGAAGTCCTACCGTATCGTTTTCCCGAACGGCGTTGAAAAGGAAGTACCGGACTACCGTCAGCCGGGCTCGATTCGAGTTCATGGGCCTGTTCTCTATACCTGAAGAGTGTTGTCCCCCAAATTTGAGGCTCAACCCCTTCACGGATTTCGAGAACGAGACCGTGGAAGTCCTGCCGTATCATTTTCCCGAACGGCGTTGAAAAGAAAGTATCGGATCGCCGTCGGCTGGGCTCGATCCGAGTTCACGGGCCTGTTCTCAATACCTGAAGAGTGTTGTCCCCCAAATTTGAGGCTCAACCCCTTCACGGATTTCGAGAACGAGACCGCGGAAGTCCTGCCGTATCGTTTTCCCGTACGGCGTTGAAAAGAAAGTACCAGACCGCCGTCGATCGGGCTCGATCCGAGTTCATGGACCTGTTCTCTATACCTGAAGGATGTTGTCCCCCAAATTTGAGGCTCAACCCCTTCACGGATTTCGAGAACGGGACCGCGGAAGTCCTGCCGTATCGTTTTCCCGAACGGCGTTGAAAAGAAAGTACCAGACCGCCGTCGGATGGGCTCGATCCGAGTTCATGGGTCTGTTCTCTGTACCTGAAGGATGTTGTCCCCCAAATTTGAGGATCAACCTCTTCATGGATTTCGAGAACGAGACCGTGGAAGCCCCTGCCGTATCGTTTTCTCGTACGGCGTTGAAAAGAAAGTATCGGACTGCCGTTGTTTGGGCCTGATCCGAGTTCGTGGATTTGTTCTTCATATCACAAGGACTCTGTCCCCCAAATTCGAGGTTCAGACCCTTCGCGGATTTTGAGAACTGAGTCCTTAAAAGCTTGCCGTATCGCTTTTCCGCACGGCTTTGAACATGAAATGCCGAATCGCCACTGATTGGGTCTGATCCGAGTTCATGGATTGGTTTTCTATACCCTAAGGGTTCTGCCCCCAAGATTTGAGGCTCAGCCCCTCCTCGGATTTTGAGAACCGAGTCCCTAAAGGCTTGCCGTATCGGTTTTCCGCACGGCTTTGAACATCAAGTGTCGGGTAATCAATACCCAGACCCCGTTTGAGCTCATGAGTGTTGTCTTTATGGGTTAAATATCCCATCCTCCTGATTGCACGCTCAGATTCCCCGCGGATTTCGAAAATTATGCATAAATGGGGCTGCCGTATCACTTATGCCTGAAAAGTGGACTGATACGGCAGGACCGATCCGGCAGGACCGATCCGGCAGGGCCCTTGCCGTATCACTGCTACAGTACCCCTGCCGTTTCACCCTGGCAGATTGGCCCTTGCCGATTCGCCCTTGCCGTATCGTTTTGGCTGCCGAATCGCTTTGTCTGCTGAATCGAATGGGTTTTGCATGATGATGTTTGAGCTTTCAAATGACCAAATGACTTCAAATCATGAAAAATTAATGACAACCAAAGCATATCAAATTTCTTGCATTACTAAATAAAAAAATTGTGTAATGAATAAAAGAATAAATAAATGAACATGCAAATTGACCTTAAAAGATGAATGGCATACACACATCAAAAAATCTCTTGCAAATTTGACTGCAATCTTGTAGTTTTATTTTGCGCCTTTTATCGGATGTCCCGACTTAGGCCATAAGACCTTCTATTCTGGCGATTAATCAAGGGTTTTCTCTTTTCAAAAGAGATGTAATTAACGTCGTCGCGCTCAGGCAACGACGGGATCTTGGTCCAGGACCCGACACTCACTTTCGTTTGACGAAGTCAAACGGTGCGCACAATAGACCCAAAGCCCTCCGACTCTCGGAGGCAAACCATTTATTGTCACTTCGGTGACTGGCACGCCCGCGCTGTGCAAATTGTCGATTCATCTCACATCGCCATTGCTCACGTAGCATTCGATGGGATTTGGATTTGCAATATGCATTCATCTAAGAGAATATGAGACAACATGATAAATAGAACATAAAAAGATTTATTAAAATTTTCTATTTCCACAGCCATGAAGAGGTACGTTGATCCACACACAAACACGCCTCATATACGAGAACTCCCATCCTCTTCAGTCATCAACTGACTTAGGCATCGAAGGGTTCTCCCCGGTTCTTCAGCCGGGCCCCCCCTGATCTGTTTTCTAGTTTTGTAGGCTTTCGTCCGCCTCCAGCGTTCTTCCTCCCTTCTTCGAGTGTAGGCCCACCAGGTTCCGGCCCAATCAAGGAAAGGCCTCCACACTTTTGGCGCCGTCTGTGGGAACGACGCAGCCATGGCTCGCGGATGATCCTCTTACCAGAACGTTGGGAGCAGGGCGACGAGATCTCGCCAGTCACGTGCAGATTCTCATCATCGTGCCCCTCCCATTGACGTCGATGTCGCCCCCACTGGCGTAAACAATGACGTCCCTGCACCAGCGGCCCCTGTGCCAACAACCGCCCTGGAGATGGCTGAGCTCCAGAGACAGATGCAGCAGTTGACAGGCATCTGCCTGGCCCTACAGGCTCAGTTGGCTGTGCCACCAGCCTCGGAGCCTTCCCTGCCGCGGGAATGGCAAGCAGGATCGTCCCGCCAGCGATCTCGAGTCCTTCCGGTGCCCCAGGATCAGCAGGCGGACTAACCGCGCCGATCCCACCGAGCCCCGTCCGAGGAACGGGCACTGGAGCGCCGAGGCCGTTCGGCCCGTCGCTCTGTAGTCGCCCCTCGTCCGCCGCGCTCAGTTTTGGGAGCCAACTCCCAAGGCACCGGTCAACAAGGCTCCGTCCATTCCGAGCAGAAGCTCGCCAGACGCCTCCGTCGTGTGGTCGACCTGAAGCACCGCGTGGATGCAATGGTTCAGCGTGCGGAGGGGAAAGCCCCAGCGGAGGATGATCTGGACTTCCGCTCCCCTTTCAGTGGGGAGATCCTGGAAGCCTGGGTCTCTCCCAAGCTCCCTTTTCCCACCATCGCACCCTACGATGGCACTACCGACCCGGCTGACCACATCCACGACTTTGAGTCACACATGGTGTTCCACGAAGCATCTGACGTGGCCAAGTGCCGAGCTTTCCCTGCAACTCTCAAGGAGACCGCCAAAGCCTGGTTCGAGACTCTTCCGGCGGGCTCCATTTCCTCCTTCCGCCAATTGAAGAAGTCCTTTCGGGACAACTTCCTTGGTGGGAGGTCGCAGCCGCGAACGGCGGCCTCCCTCCTGACCATACGTCAGAAGAAGAGCGAAGCGCTCTGGGACTTTGTCAAAAGGTTCCGAACGGAGGCGCTTTGCATCTCGCGCCTGGACGTCCCTCTAGCCACCAGTGCCCTCATCTAGGGCACTCGTGATGGCTTTTTGCAGAGGACCCTCGGCGTCCAGCAACCTTCCACCCTCGCCGAGCTACTTTCTATCGCACAACGCTACGCAGCGTGCGAAGAAAGCTTGGCTGCAGGCCGAGCAGAGCAAGGGGAACAGTCGGACAAGAAGAGACCTTCTGACAACGGCTCTGACCGTGATCGGAAGAAAGGACGGCGCAATGGCGACTCACCGCGCCGACCGCGCTCCTTCACTGACTATACCCCCCTCATCACGGCACCCAAACAGATCCTGGCAGAGATCAGGAACGAACCATATGTCCGGTGGCCACAAAGGATGCGCTCTGACCCCCGAAGGTGCGACCAGGCGAAGTACTGTCGCTTTCATCGCCACCACGGCCACGACACCTCCGAATGTCGTCAGCTTAAGGACGAAATCGAAGACCTTATCAAGCGCGGCTACCTCAGGGGATATGTGCGCCGGAACGAGGAACGCCCCAGACGCCGAGAGCGAACTCCCGAGTAGCCGGTCAACAACGAGCCCAACATGCAAGAAATCAATGTGATCGCGGGAGGCTTCGACGCGGGCGGAGAGAGCACTCAAAGCCGACGCGATTACGCAAGGCGAGTGCACGTCGTGGACAAGCCATCGGCGCCTAGGCCTACTCCATATCCCATCAGTCCCACACGCACACCGTCCGAGGAGGCTATAACCTTCTCAGACGAAGACCTTGTAGGGGTCGCTACCCCACACACTGATGCACTGGTCGTTTCGGCCACCATCAACCATTGTAATGTGCATCGGATTTTGGTGGATAATGGAAGCGCCCCCGACGTCTTGGCTTACGACTGTTTTGTGCTTATGGGTCTCAAGACCGACCAGCTCACCCCTGTAGAGTCGCCCCTATTCGGCTTCTCTGGGGTCTCGGTACAGCCCATGGACAGGGTACACCTCCTAATTACCTTAGGGACGGCGCTGAAGATTGTAACCAAGGTAGTTAACTTCTTGGTCATCAATAACATGCCAGGCTACAACGCCATCCTGGGCAGAGGCCTGATCGGGAGAATTAGAGCAGTACCTTCATCTCTTCATCAGAAGATGAAGTTTCCAACTCCAAGTGGAATAGGCGAAGTGCTCGGGTGTCAACGCGAGTCTCGTCGATGCTATGTCCTCTCTTTAAGAGACAAGCAACCACTCGCGACACCGGACCAAGTTCCGCCGTCCACCGATCAGCCCTCCACTAGCCGAGGAACGCCCGCAGAAGATCTACTACCTATTCAGGTAGATGATGACCCCGAACATGTACTTTACATTGGCGCTCTGCTAATGGACTTCGAACAACAGCGCTACAGGACTTTCCTGTTGGCCAATTTGGATGTGTTCGCGTGGTCTGATGATGAGCAACCAGGCATTTCTCTTGATGTCATGGTACATCGCCTCCATCTGGACCCTCGGGTCCCGCCAGTACAGCAGAGGAGACGACCTGTAAACCGAGAGCGGCAGACCGTGATCCAGGATCACGTCATTAAAAGTCGATCTGTTGGACTTCTCTGAGAAGCCCAATATCCAAGGTGGATCTCCAATGTGGTCCTCGTGCGCAAGGCCAATGGCAAATGGCGAGTATGTGTGGACTACAAAG
Source organism: Colocasia esculenta (assembly GCA_014218235.1). Classification (NCBI taxonomy): domain Eukaryota; kingdom Viridiplantae; phylum Streptophyta; class Magnoliopsida; order Alismatales; family Araceae; genus Colocasia; species Colocasia esculenta. The sequence continues at coordinate 86,780,287 of CM024765.1, read as the reverse complement.
ATCTCAACAAAGCAACGCCCAAGGACAACTTCCCTCTGCCACGCATCGACCAGTTGGTGGACGCAACGTCTGGGCACGAGCTTCTTAGCTTCTTGGATGCTTACTCTGGTTATCACAAGATTAGCATGCATCCCCCGGACCAAGACGCCACCACGTTCATCACAGACCTAGGATTATACTGCTTCACCAGGATGCCTTTCGGTCTAAAGAACGCTGGCGCAACGTACCAACGGCTGGTCAATAGGATGTTCGAGCAGCAGATTGGGCGCAACATGGAGGTCTATGTCGACGACATGCTGGTCAAGACGCTTCCAAGCACCGACCACATCTTCGACCTCCAAGAAACTTTTGCAACCCTGCAGAAGTACAACATGAAGCTCAACCCGTCCAAATGTGCGTTTGGAGTGCGCTCGGGTAAGTTCCTCGGTTTCCTCGTCTCGAACAGAGGAATAGAGGCGAACCCAGAGAAGATCCAGGACGTACTTGAGATGGGCAGTCTGAAGACGGTACGGGATGTCCAACGTCTTACTGGACGTCTTGTTGCCCTGAACCGGTTCATGTCCCGAGCAGCTGAAAGAAGTTTTAACTTCTTCAAGTTGCTGCGAGGCCCTAAAGGTGCCCCACAGCAAGGGGGGCATATATGGTGGACTACGGAGTGTGAAGCTGCCTTCACTGAGCTGAAGGCATACTTGGTGGCCCCACCGATTCTCTCAAAGCCAGTGCTCGGAGAACCACTGTCCGTATACCTTTCGGTTACCGAACACTCCATCAGCGCGGTTCTGATCAGAGAAGAGGGAGCGGCGCAGCATCCGGTGTACTACATCAGCAGGGTCCTCCAGGAAGCCGAAAGGAGGTACCGTCGAGCAGAAAAACTTGCTCTTGCTCTAGTCACGGCTGCTCGGAAGCTCAGGCCCTATTTTCAGGCCCATTCAGTGACGGTCCTCACCGACCAACCACTGAAGTCTATCCTTCAGAGGCCAGAGGCTTCCGGCAAGCTTGTCAAATGAGCCATAGAGCTGGGCGAGTTCGACGTCAGCTTCCGACCAAGGACAGCAATCAAGGCGCAAGCATTGGCGGATTTCGTCGCATAATGCACACTCCCTACTGAGCAGGACTCGCCATTAACCAACGATCCCCCATGGGAGCTCTACGTGGATGGGTCCTCTTGTGTCACAGGGAGTGGGGCAGGCTTGGTTCTCACCTCTCTAGAAGGGCTAGAGTTCCAGTACGCCCTCCGTTTTCGCTTTGCAGCCTCTAACAACGTTGCCGAGTACGAAGCACTACTGTCTGGAATACGCCTGGCTCGGCACCTCAGGTCCCTTCGGCTTAGAGTCTTCAGTGACTCCCAGTTGGTTGCCATCCAGGTGAACGGATAGTTTGAAGCAAGAGAGCCCCGCATGGCTCATTACCTTCAGCAGGTCAAGAGCCGAGCAGAGGGTCTCCTCTACTTCGAAGTCATACATGTCCCGTGGGAGCAGAACGTGCGAGCCGATGCATTGGCCAAGTTGGCCTCCTCAGGTGACATCACTCCTTCTCGTTCTGTATTCATTGAAGAGCTCACCTCGCCGAGCACCGAAGTGGATGTTGCTGCTATCGAGACAGACCCACCAGCTTCGAGCTGGATGGATCCTCTCCTGGCCTACCTACTTCGAGATGAGCTTCCGCCTGAGCAGGGTGAAGCTCGAAAGATCAGGATGCGCTCTCAGCACTTCACCCTCGTAGAAGGCAAATTATACCGATAGTCCCTTTCAAGACCTCTTCTACGGTGCCTCAACCCTCAAGAAGCACTTGCCGCCACCAAAGAGGTTCACGAAGGGCTGTGCGAGAGTCACTTGGGGGCAGAGAGCTGGCCCGCAGCATCATTCGAGCAGGGTTCTGGTGGCCTTCTCTGCAAAAGGATTGCATGACCTTCGCTCGGAGGTGCCCAGCAATGTCATAAGTTTGGGCAACTCATCAAGCAGCCAGCCGAACAACTCCATAGCCTGTTCGAACCTCGCCCTTTCACTAGATGGGGCATTGATATCATGGGCCCCTTCCCAGAGGCCCAAGGTCGGAAGAAGTTCTTGTTTGTGGCCATCGATTACTTCACCAAGTGGATCGAAGCTGAACTTGTTGCCACGATCACCGAACAGGCCGCGTGGAAGTTCGTCTGGAAGAACCTCCTCTGCCGGTTCGGTGTCCCAAAGGTGATCACCTCCGACAACGGAAAGCAGTTCGACAGCACCTTTTTCAAGCAAAAGTGCGCTGAGCTCGGGATCTATAACCACTTCACCTCCGTGGCGCATCCCCAGGCAAACGGTTTGGTAGAAAATGCCAACCGAACACTACTGCATGGGATCCGCACAAGGGTGGAGGCTGCAGGAGGTTCGTGGATTGACGAGCTCCCCAACGTACATTTGGTGCCACCGAACAACGGCTCGGGTGGCAACGGGAGAAACACCCTTCCACTTGGCTTACGGCTCAGAAGCCGTTGTGCCCCTGGAAGTAGCTCTCCCCACCCTCCGAACAACCCACTTTGATAAAGCCGCCAACAACCGTGCTCTTTGGGAAAACCTTGACATGCTTGGCGAACGACAGAACGACGCCAGCATTCGTCTTGTTTCATACCAGCAACGACTCGCGCAATATTATAATGCACGAGTTTGGGAAAGGCACTTCAATGTGGGAGATCTAGTCCTGCGCCGCTGCTCGGCTTCGGATCCCCGAAGAGCGGTCTACAAGCTCGCCCCTAAATGGGAAGGACCTTATCAGGTTACCCAGGTCCTCAGGAAAGGCTCATATAAGCTAACTACCCCTAGTGGCGAAGCCATACCCAGGACTTGGCATGTATCTAATCTCAAGGGTTATCACTTATGAAAGCCTTTGATCAGCATCCTACTTCTCTTCTCCCTGTTCCTATGGTTAGACACTTTTTTTTTTACGGTTCCCAACGATCTGCGAGGTACATGCAACGCTTATAAAACCTACGGATCCCGATCCGAGCAGGAACGATGACAAAAGGGAGAAGATAGAAAAAGTGAAGCCATAGACAAACCCACGAAGCAGAAATATTCATTTATAGAATCTCTGCTTACATGTAGGCCCCTTGGGCCAGGTTACAAAAAATGACAAAAAAAGGCAAGAACAGAAAGTACAAAAGTGCAGTCAAGGGGCTTGTTCGGAGGGGCCAGTGCCGTCGTCGGCAGGAGGCATCCGCCCAGACTGAAACTGGGTGAACCGCACTCCGTCTAAATGTGCATCACCCGTACGGCGTCGGCACTCCCTCACTGCTGCCTCGAAGGCTTCCTGGGCCCACTCGGTCGTTGATAGCCTTTGCCCGAGCTCCTCTCCGGCTTTGAGGCCCACTTTATAACAACGGGCCCCGAACTGCTCCAAGTCCTCCTGGAAGCCCGAACTTGCCTTATACTTGGCTATCGCCTGCTCCTCGGCTTGAGAAAGGACACGAACCAGTGCCTCCTTCTCAGCACGGACCACAACAGCGTTGAGTTCAGAGACGCGAAGAGCTTCTCGGAGGTTCTCTATCTCCTTCTTCACCTTAGCCTCTTTCGCCACGCGATCCGCCTCCAGCCCCTTACAATAAGTCAGCTCGGCCTCCCACATGTGTCTGTGGTGCTGCGCCCGCTCTGCTAACTTACTTAGCACACCCAGGGAGCTTGTGATTTCTCCTATCAGCACTCCCACATCGACGTTGTCATCAGATGGGAGTTGTGGCTGATAGGTTGCACCAGGGGGCTCAGGGGTCTCATCTGGACTTAATTCCTGGCACCGTGCCATCCTATCCAAATAAGAAGTGGATGGGCACGGGGGCAAGGGCCTCGCTGCAGCCCATTCCATCCGCTTGAGCGCGGCCTCTAGCGCCTCCTTTGAAGGAGACTTGGGAAGGCTTTTCCCTAGCACCTCAGACAAGGGCCTCCGGTTGTCACCCGAGCCCTGCTCCTCAGCTGCTTGTCCCAAAGAAGGCCCTGCTTCTTCGGCCGTCTGGACAACATCAGCAATGGCAGACGCGATGGCTACCTCCTGGCCCTCCTCGGCACCAGCCAAGCCCTGAAGCCCCACCTCTTTGGGATGGGCTGCACTCTTGCCGACTAAATTTACCTCAGTAATTGCTTTGGCTGCACTCTCGCCGACTAAACAGCCATCAACAACTACTTCGCTGGGGGGCATGGGGGGCGCGACTTCGCCACCTTCTTACAGAGCACCCTCCGGTAGAAGAGCCACTACCTCACCGGTACAAGGCGCCGCAGTCGTTTTAAGAGCACCATCCTCGGACGCGACGTCATCATGTGGAACAGAGGCTCCTTCGCTTCCTTCACGCAGGCCTTCAAGGGTCATCTCGTTCCCAGCATCAGGCTCGGCACCTCCGGTGGTTGAGACGCCGGTTGGAGCCATCTCCTCGGAATGGCCCTCGGACATGGGTGTCCTTGCCCGCTCCCCCGAATGCTCTGACCCGTCACTCACCACAACGAGGCCAAGATCGGCCGCCATCTTGGCAATCGCCTTCGAGCGATCTGCAATCAAAGCTTGCGGCGTCAGTTGCTCCGTTGCCCTCGCGACCTGGCGTTTTCTCCGAGCTACCAAGGGCTCCAGGTCCTCTCCCTCCTCTTCGGCGTTTCCAGCCTGCGACATCACTTCGGTCGCTCCGCGTTTCTTGTGCGTTGCCTGCGGCTCGTCACCCTCGTTCTCCTCCTCTTCATTCAAGACGGGGCGTCGTGCGTCCTGCACCGCCTTGACCAGCTTCCTCTTCTTCTTCACCCGAAGCCGAAAGGTTGACTCTGGTGCAGCCTTGGTGACTGCCTGCTCGCCCCCTTCCTTTGTGGCGCCTTCGACCGCCCTGGTTTTGGCCCTTCTCATGTGGCCTATCTGCAGAGGCCCCCGCTTGGTCGCCTGGGGAACATCGTGTCTAGCCTTATCAGGTAAAGGTTAACAGGGATCGTTTCGGTGTAGTTCGCCATCTCCTTTTGGCCCCGACCAGCAGCCACCTCTTCGGCATCTGGAACAAAGAAAGAGGAGCCAGAACCTGTGTAGGTAAGAAATAGAGATAAACAACATAAGGCTTACCCCAGGCGCGGCTAAGCTTATACTTCACAAGCTTGTACTCGGTCAGGTACCCTTCAGCGTGATTGACCCCGACCGTGTTCAGCGACTGGGAGGCAGCAGCTGCCCCTTGGATCAAGAAGGGGGCCATGTCTGCTCTCTTCGGAGGCTCCACCACCCTAACGGGGAAGTCCCAGTCTGGGACGTTCACCCCCTTGCTCCGCCCCACGAAGAAAAGGCATCCAGTCCACCCTTTGTTGTTGGACAGGCGGGGCGAAAAGTTGATCTGCATCCGGTTTGTACGATGCTTCACGTACACGATGCCCATTCTAGATTGCGGAGAACAGGCCAGGCTGAAATGGCTCCTGAAGATCTCCGCAGTTGCTTCAATGCCCCTCTTCTTGCATATAATACATAAGGCGAAGATGGTCCTCCAGGAATTCGGCGTCAGTTGAATTGGCGCCACTTTCCAGGACCGGAGGAGCTCCTTCGTGAACTCCGGCACCGGCAGACGGAGACCAGCTTCCAGCAGGTCCAGCGAGAGAACAAAGCACTCAGGCCTCGCGATCAGATACGACTCGTCCTCTCGCATCAGGACGATGTCGTACTCCTCGCCGATCCGGAATCGTTCTCGAAGGCCTTCGAAACTCCGGTACTTGTCCGCTTTCGACTTCGTCAGCGGCATCCCGCTGGTCTCAACGATCGCCTTCCCCTTCTGGGCCATCACTGGGAGGTAGCGTGCGCACCGAACGGTGAGGAGGAAGCAAAGGAATGGAGGAAAGCGCGAGGAAGAAGATGACTAGTGGCTCTGGGGACAGCGAGCTTTGGATATTATTTGAAGGCGTGGCTCCCTCCTTCGCCCCCTCCCCTTCCTTATAAGGAAGGCGAGGTGCAAAATTCGAAGCAGGCCCAGAAACGGCGTTTCCCTCCACTCCAAGTCTCTTCTCGAATGACTCGTTGGTGACCGTTCGGGGTTGACGCATGACGTTCTGGGTTCGACACGACCCGCGCTATCATCATGAAGGCTTCATGTTCGAGGAAAATCCCCCCATAACGGCGTCGCCACAGGTCTGTTCAGATCTCCGAGGACGATACCGCATTTATGGCGGAGATGACACCCAAGCAGGTCGCCGCCCCCAAGCGCTCCGGTTCCTTAGCTGCTCGAGGGCGTGGGGGGCAAGTGTGGTGGCAGGTTCTTGCAACTTAAGCCCATCATGATCTATCACGATCCATCAAGGCTCATTAAAGCTCCCCCATGGGACGTGGCCTCTTCGTGTTACGCCACGACCCCGCGAGGATCGCGCAAAAGGCCCCCAAGAGGCAATCACCCTAGCCGGAGCACCGCCGAGCTCCCGGGTCACTCTGAATGGTACTCCTCGGACGGGTCAGTCCGAGCCCCTGCCATCGACCGAGCAGGACGTACCGAGCAGCCTCTCCGCATCCTCACAGCAGTTGTAACCGCCGCGGGCCACGCGCCCCACTATCAAGAGGCTCGTTAACTGCTCGGTCTTCCAACGGACGTCTGGATGTATAACCCCCCGTTACGTGCGCCAATCAAGGCACCCTTCCAGGCACGATCTAGAGACGTTACATCCGTTCGCCTCAGCATCCATGCCTATAAAAGATACAGGTATATCGCCATGAAGAGGTACGTTGATCCACACACAAACACGCCTCATATACGAGAACTCCCATCCTCTTCAGTCATCAACTGACTTAGGCATCGGAGGGTTCTCCCCGGTTCTTCAGCCAGGCCCCTCCTGATCCGTTTTCTGGTTTTGCAGGCTTTCGTCCGCCTCCAGCATTCTTCCTCCCTTCTTCGAGTGTAGGCCCACCAGGTTCCGGCCCAATCAAGGAAAGTTGAGAAATGCTTTGCCAGGCCGGCATCTTTTAATGTTCCACGGGGCCAGTCCCTTATATCTAGGGTTGACAGCGAGCGAGCACCTTAGCCGACCAGCAAGTCCAACTCATAAAAATGAGAATCACTTCCCACTCACTTGAGGGCGCTAGCCACCCCCTACACATGGACACAAAGGGTGGGCCCCTTAAGCACACGCTGGCTAGGAGGGTCCACCCCCTGTGTCTGCTTGCAAGGGGTAGATAGCGCCCCTGAACAAACATTAATTATTTTCCCATAAAAGTTAGTTAACCAAATTTTCATGGGATGTACTTTCGTGACTCTACCATTATAATATTAAATGACATAATATTATTTTATTAGTACTTTTTGGCACAGAGAATAATGACGAAGTAAATAACTTTTGTATTTTTATTAGGAAAAAATAATTATAAATTTCTATCAGAGGAGAGACCATAACTACAGATCCCTGTCAGAAATATCTGTACAAAAAAATCCAACAATTTTTAGATACGTTAATTTCTAATATCTATTTTATTGAGATCTATGTTGACAGTTAGATACTAACATTTTCTGTCTTTTGATTGTAGGTAACTATTACTTTAAATCATTTTAAATCTTACCTTAATACTTTTCGAGTTACATTTTAAATCATATCAACGTTTATTTTAAATTCCACACACTTTAACTGATTTTCACATCTTCTTTAACATGTTTCTTCTTCTACTTTAACTGGTTTTTTCGTCTACTTTAACACAATATAACTACTACTTTAACAGACAACAACTATGACTTTAATAGATTATAACTACTGCTTTAACACACTGCAACTACTATTTTAACAGACGAGACACTTTAACTAATTTTATCTTCTTTTTTAATAAGTTTCTTATTTTTTAACATATTAGCTCTTCTACTTTAATTGATTCTTCTCTTACTTTAAAACCTGCAAACTTAGATTTTAAGACATATCAATAGTTACTTAAAATCTCACAATTTAATTTACCATCACACATACTTAATGACTTTAAACTCTTACTTTAATACCTTCTAACACTTATTTTAACGTCTTCAAACTTAAACTTTAATTTATATCACCATTTATTTTAAATCTCACACACTTTAACTCAACTAGACCAGGACTACGACCTTTGGCAGTCCTTCAGCGTACTCATTCCTGGGGCAAATCTTCTTTGGAGTTCTAGTTACCTCCTATTTTATTTTGGAATTGTAGACAGTGACTTTCTCTGATGTCAGAATTTCCCCTTATATATATAATAATTTGGCCCTCTTGGGCTTTTGATTAAAAAAAAAAAAACTATCACACATATTTTAACAACTCCAAAGTGTTACTTTATCGCCTTAGAACATATACTTTAGGTCATGTTAATAGTAACATCAAATCTTACACATTTCAACTAACCATCACACATATTTTAACATCTTCTAACTCTTACTTAATTTAACATCTTCAAATTTAGACTTTAAGTCATGTCAATAATTACACTTGAAATCATATTAATAGTTACTTTAAATCTCACATATTTTAACTCACTGTCACACATATTTTAACAACTTCAAACTCTTACTTTAACGTCTTTGAACTTAGACTTTAAGTCATGCCAACAGTTACAATTTAAATTATATCAACCGTTATTTTAAATTCCACATGATTTAACTCTCTATCACACATACTTTAACAACTTCAAACTTTTACTTTAACTATTTAAAATTTAAGTGTTGTTAAAATATGAACACAGTGGCCATACATATTTGATGGCACAAAAGTAGACAGAAGAGTAAAACGAAAATAAAAATAGAAGACAAAAACTATCTTTTCAAGAATTGATTGATAAAATCCATCAAAAAGAGAGATTGTTTGAGACACTTTTTTATGACAGTGACTAAGAAATAAGTCACTTCTATAACAGAGACCTATAATTAATTTTATTACAATAATTATCCTTATTCATTGTTTTACTATAAGTAAAGTTCATTACATAATTTTAATAAATATGCATTGTAGAACAATTAATCATAGTTACATTTCCTGTCTTAAATATTTGTTACAAATATGGTTATTACGTTGGCCATTATTATTTTAAGTATATTAGACAATGTTACACTTATACTTAGCATATTCAAAAGTAATTACATTTAAGCAAATAAATGTTTTTCCTTAAATATTCGTTAAAATATGGAGAACAATAAAGTTGTTACATAGTAACATCATCTGAAAGGTAACACAATTACGTTAGCCATTATTATTTTAAGTATAATAAATAATGGTACCTATTAGTGGAAGGTGTCTACTATCAAATGTTTGATTTTTTTTGGATATTTCTTTGATTCAATTTTTAAGATAAAAGTACTATATTTTCAATTTTCAATAAATTTATAGTAATTTTAGTGGGATCCTACTAAAACTAATGACATATTAATTGGTCACATTAATTATGGAGACCCTGAGGGGGTGAATAGATTAAAATAAAATATTAAAAAACTTGATCAACCGATGGTAAGTAAATCAATTAAGCTAAGCAAGAGGCGAATCAAAACATGCAAGATACGAAACAAACAAACAATGAACATTGCAGCATCAAAGTTGATCTCTTTTAACCTCCTACTTCTAATTCTTAAAGGAACACCCTTGAGATTCCACTATCCAATCTCAAGAGCCTAAACACTTGGTGCACAGCTTGCATACAAGTCTTCCTTAATTTAAAAGAACAATCACTTCCTCACCATGAAAAGGAATTGCACTAGAACTCTACCGATTTTTCTTTCAATGGAGGGAACACCACCATAAGCCTTCCTCAATTCTGAGAGAAATCACGGGCATTATGTTGATGGTTTTAGAGTATATGTGAGTGACAAACCTCATTATTATATGGCCCATGAAATGTCCCTTTCGATAAATTTCTTTTTCTCATCATGCCACACGAATTTGGCATTATGTTGAAGGGTAAATACTTTTTGTGAAAAACTAACCTATTTTTCAATTGTGAGTCTTCGGCTTGATAGCTTCACTGATAGTTGGCTGCAGTATGGAACTCAAAGCATCTCAGATCATGCACAACTTTGTATCCATACCGAAATGGCCATGAAAACAGGTCCAAAACCATTTCGATTTTTCACTATGTGGATGATGCATCCAGATTTTCTTGATATAGTGAAAAGGCTTGGAATGTTGAAGTACATGGTACACCTATGTTTGTTGTTTATCATAAATTGAAGGCTGTGAAGAATGCTCTCAAAGAATGGAATAAGAATGTCTTTGGAAATGTTTTCCATAGAGTGTCTAATGCGCGAAATGCTCTTAAAATGGCCCAGCTAGCATTGCAATCAGATCCCTTTAATGTCTTCTCATCTAAGAGGAGGCCCAAGCTAGAAGTTATTATATGCATGCTGTTAGAGATGAGGGGTCCTATCTACAGCAAAAAGGGAAACAACATTGGTTGACCCAAGTTGACGATAATACAAAATTTTTTCATGCTTCAGTAAAGGCACGAAGAATGATCAATGCAATCCAAAGCTGCAAGTTACCTGATGGGCGTATTATTGAGGATATGGATGCTGTTAAGAATCATGCTAGATTGTTTTATACTAAATTATTGAATAAAGAGTATTTGAATGGTCGACCCTCTTTCCAACCCAGGTACTCTCTTTCAGAAGATGATCATTCTTACCTTGAAGCTGACTTTATTCCGGATGAAATCTAAGAAGTTGTCATGAAATCTCCAAAAAACAAGAGCCCTGGTCTGGATGGCTTCCCTGCCGAGTTTTATCAATTTTTCTGGAACATTATTGGTAATGAGGTATCTCAAGCTATCCTATATTTCCTGAATGGTGGTGAGTGGCTGAAGCAAGTAAATTGTACCTTTATATCTCTCATTCCCAAGAATGATAATGCTGACTCCTTTGATCAGTTTAGGCCCATTTCCCTATGTAATTATTTCTATAAAATTATAGCTAAGTTGCTGGCAGATAGAATGCAAAAGGTGATGCCAAAAATTATCAGTTATAACCAATTGGCTTTCATCAAAGGGCGGTGCATCCAAGATAGCATTATATTGGCGGATGACATGCTTCGAGATCTCCATTCCAAATACAGAGGCTCCCACATTTGTTTGAAGGTAGACTTAAAGAAGGCGTTTGATTCAGTAAAATGGCCATTCATTATATATATGTTGACCAAGATGGGTTTCTCTCCTAAGTGGCTGCACTGGATTTCAACTCTAATCAGCACACCCACCTTCTCTGTACTCCTTAATGGATCACTAGAAGGTTTTTTTAGATCCTCTAATGGAATTCGCCAAGGAGACCCCCTATCTCCTTATCTATTTTGCATTGCTATGGAGGGCTTTTCTACTATGATTCATGATAAAGTAACATCTGGTCATATTAAAGTGCCTGCTTATGGGAATGTGGATCTGTCTCATCTCTGTTTTGTAGATGATCTCATAATCTTTTTGAAGGATGATGCCTCGTCTGCTGCAAATATTAAGAAACTTCTGCAGGAATTTTATACTTATTCTGGCTTGGAGCTGAATAGTAACAAAAGTAGAGTCTACCTGGGAGCAAAAGTGAAACATAAGAAGGAAATTTTGGAGGCTCTTCATGTTCAAGAAGGGACACTTCCAGTTACTTATTTGGGGTTACCCTTATTCTCTACTGCACTTAAGAGATCTCACTGTATGCCCATCATTGACAAGGTGCACCGGAGAATTGACTCTTGGCGCACAAGATTTCTCTCTAGAGCTAGCCGATTGGATCTAATAAAATCGGTTCTAAACTCACTTTCTATGTACTTGTCACTAGCTTTTGCAATTCCTAGTGCTGTCATTTCCACTATAGAGAAGGCACTTCAAGATTTCTATTGAAATGGCTATAATGGGAAATCGTTTCACATGGTTCGTTGGGCCCATATTTGTCGGCCTATATGTGAAGGTGGGCTAGGAATTCGAAGCTTAAAAGAGTGGAATAGCTCTTGCATTATGTTGCAGCTCTGGAATTTAATTACTTCCAAACGATCTCTTTGGACAGATTGGATGCATGCTAAATATTTGTCAAAATGTTTCATCTGGGAAGCTAAAATGCAACCTTACCACTCCTGGTCTTGGAAGCATATTTTGCAGTCTAGGGACTGGCTGCTCCAGCATATCTGTTACAAAGTGGGAAATGGGCAGACTTTCAAATTGTGGCATGACCCATGGTTACATAAAGCTCCAATTGTCCTTCAGTATGGTGATCATATTCGATCCTTTCTTGGGCTACACCATAACTCCACTGTCAGCAGTATTATTCAGCAAGGTGAGTGGAACTTACCTCATGCAAGATCACCACAGATGGCATCTCTCTGGGAAAGAATACGCCACGTCACAATCCATAGTGGAGAGGATCAAATCATATGGCTTCATGACCAAGGTCGAATCTCCACTAAATCGATCTGGAATCAGATGCGCACACAATATCCTCTGTCCCCATGGTATAACATGATATGGAAGAGGCCAACGAGTCAAAAGCACTCCTTGTTTCTATGGCAAGCCCTTCATGGGAAAGTCCCTACTATGGATGTTTTGGAGATATTTCATATTAATGGGCCCAGCATGTGTGTTATGTGCATGAACAATAGTGAGAGTGTTCATCATCTTTTCTTTAATTGTTCATATAGCTCCTGGATTTGGAGGGAGATACTCAGAAGATTGGGAATCAACAGACAAATAGTGGCTACGCTCCATCATGAAGCTAATGCTGTTTTGCAAAGCTTTCCCATACAGGGACAGGGTACTATGATAGCATACAATGGGCTACGCTGTGCTGTTTGGTGGCTCTGGAAGGAGAGATGTCAAAGAATTTTTTAGGATGCCAGGCTATCAAAAGTTCAACTTCTGTTGCGTATTCTCAGAGATATTAGAAACTATATTGAAGGGTATCATTGGAAGCCGCAAAAATCGAGAAGAACTGCATCAATCCTTAAAATTTTTAATATTTGTTAGTTGCATTTAAATGTGTAAACTTCTCGAAAGTTTTTAAAATCTGGGTTCATGTCTCCGTTTTCTGGTAACATGAGCTGCAGCTGCAACTTGTACATTCTTTGAGTTGATTCAATAAATTTACTTGGTATTATCTACCAAAATAAAAATAATAGCAGCATGAACATCATAATTCCTCACAAAATTCTACTTAATAATATCCCAAGCATGATTCGGAACGAAATCCTCACTGATTAACTCTTCCCTAAATAATTGTATTAGCATCCGGTCCATGTCCAATGTCCACACATAACCTAATTATTTGGTCACTAAAAAATTAACAAGTGTTCTAGAGACACAAAATTCAAAGTCCAGACATATACCAATAAATTGTTGAAGACATTACCTAATCCTAACAAACATTAGGTGTATCATGATCTTCTATACGTGCTCAATATTCATTACTTGCGAAAAATGAATCTTAAAAAATGAAATAACAAGAGTTTTTTGCGACGATGCGTGCTCATAATTAGAGTCAGCAATAATTCAGTGTAATATCAACAATACATCAACATACATGGCACCACATTCAAGTCAAAACTCATGGGAAGGTGAGAATTTACTGGGCTGGGACTAGGGCTGTCAAATGGGTCTGAATGGGTCATATATGTCCATGCCCAATTAAGACCCAATAGTGTTAAATAAGGTATATACCCATACCCTACAACTTCACACAAGGATATATCCATACCCATGTTTTGGTTATTTTTAAAGAATGGGCATGGGTCTCAAACTTAAACCCATAATGATAACTTTTATTTTTTATAGAATTTTTATATTAACAACATATAAAATCTGGTTAAACATGATATTCTAAAAAATCTTTAAAATTAAAATACACTCAACAACAACATTTTGAATCCTGATCTAGATCTAGATCCTATCTATAATTTATAAATTACTTCTTTAAATATAATAAAAATTTTTGAAAAAAAATTAAAAATCAAATACATTAAACACAACATTTTGAATTCCAATCTGGATCCATATCCCATCTGTAGCTTATAAATTGCTTCTTTAAATATAATAAAAAAATTTAAAAATAAAAAAATCAAATACATTGAACACAACATTTTGAATCTAAATCTAGATCTAACTACCTGTAGCTTAATTGTTTCATTAAATACAATAAAAATTCTAAAAAAATTTAAAATCAAAAGTGAAAGAAGAGTATAAATTACAGGTCGGAATCAAGGCTGCTAATGGGTTCGATGGGATCTCAGTTGCACTCCTAATGTCTAGTGATTTATAATATCTCATAACTATAAAAAATAAACCTATGACCGTTTGACATCATATAAATTAACTAATAATGAATGATGAATATTTCAACAAGAATACCGTTCAAAGAAAATATCTAAAAAAAGATGTAACCTACTTAAACATTGACAAGTTGAAAAAAGGAACACATAGATGTGATAAGTTACAGAACTACAGAGAGCTGTTTTGCTCAACATTACCAGCAACAGGCAGCCATGGATACAGACAGCTGGTTTCGTCAAGGCCTGTCTGCTGTCTATTTCAACATTACCAGCAAGTGGCAGTCATGAGTAGGGCTGCAAACGAGTCGAGTCGAGCCGAGTATTATGATGATCAAGCTCTGTTCGTTAATTTTTAATCGAGCTCGAGTCGAGCTCGAGCTTTATCGAGTATTGAAAATGGTTGTTCAAGCTTGGTTCGTTTAAATACTCGCGAGTTCGAGCTCTTAACGAGTATCTTAATGAGCCCAGTTGAATTTGCTCTTACTCGACTCGTTTATGAAATGAGCTTAAATTTTTGTTTGAGCTTGACTCGTTTACTTTACTAAACGAGTCAAATTCGAGTAACATCCGAGTCGAATTCGAGTTACTTGTCGAGTGTATTAGTTCGTCTACAGCCCTTCCTTTCATAATTTGTGTATTCACACCCTCATATTTAATATTTTACATTTTAATATTCATAAATATTTCGTTCCTTAACAAAAATTCTTTTATAATAAATAAATATTAATATTTTCATATTTATAATAAGAAATTAATATTGTTCAAGTATATTAACGAGTAACTAATCAAGTATTTTAACGAGCATATTATCGAGTATCTTAACGAGCTACTCGCGAACATATTCGAGTCGAGCATATCTCTGTTCAAACTCGACTCGTTTATGAATCGAGCTTATATTTTTGTTCAAGCTCGGCTCGCTTATCTAATAAACGAGTCGAGTCGAGTTTTTATCGAGCCGAGTTTCGAGCTACTTGTCGAGTGTATTAGTTCGTTTGCAACCCTAGTCATGAGCATAGATAGCCCAACAGGGGAAGGTGGAAAATGTGAAGTGACTGGCGGACACAAGGATAAAATGGAAGAAAAAGGTTTCGTCTGCTATGTTGTCCATCGGAGATGCAGGTTTCATCTGTCCGTTCAGAATTAATTAGGGAATCTATGCAAAGGAGATACGAGTGGCAATGCTTATTCAAATTTCCCATGTCTGCAAAGGTAAAAGAGAGAGTTTGCGGAAGTGATTCTTTAGAAAAGAAGCAGCAATTAAGGCCTACTTGAAGGTCCCCTAAAACACCTGTACAATTTAGCCATTAAACAGGTCGATCTGGACAGAGATACACCAATCTGTGCATCGAGTATTGCTCATATTGAAACACTAGGACAGTGTGGCAAACCTCGAAGCATTCATCGCATCAAAAAGACCAGACGTTCTCGGAGTCGGAAGCGGAAGCCGAGGCATAATAGAATCTCAGATTCGCCATTCCTCTGGCGTGCGGCCCGACCACGCACGCAGCGGCTGCGACGAGTGCCCTGCTCACCGTGCGCGTTGTCGACGTTGCCGATGGGGGGAAGTAGCAGCATCATCGACATCAGCGATGGGGGGAGGCAGCAACATTGTCGGCGATGGAGGGTGAAATTGAGAGAGAAAGGGGCAGCGGCGAGCCCTACATGTCCCTGGAATTGGGATTTTTTGGGAGAGTGAGTGGCAGCGGCGACCCTAACTTCTTGCCTTCTTGGTGTCCATTCGCATGCCACTGGAAAAACCTGACGGGTCTTTAGAGACCCAATAGACAAAACCCGATTAGACCCATTAAATAAATATCTTAAAATAATTGGATCGAGACCCATCCACATCCTCATTAGCGAGTAAAGACAGTCCATTTTACCCATTTTTATTCACTAATCCAGTTTGGGTTTTGGATAACTGGGTTTTTTTGACAACCCTAGCTGAGACATTGTGGTTGATATGGTTGGGGCAGCCTAAACAAAGCCTATTCTTACATGTGAAAATGTTATTAGATTTGAGTTATGTGTACTTGGGTAACATACAAATATATTATGCCCAAGCAAGACACACATGTGTAATGCACAAGGAAGAAATGATGTTCAAGCAACTAGAAATGTTCTATACATGTATAAAGAAGAATGCTATAAATGCTTTAAAAATGAAACAAGTAAAATAGTCCCAGCCCCAAATATAGCCATGTTTAGACTGAAAATGAAGTTAAACTTGATACATATTATGACTTCATAATCCCATAGCAAAAAATGGAACTACTGGAAATAGATTGCAAGATTTGTCGAGTGTAAAGTAAAAAAAAAAATATTGTTGCTAAACAAGTCACTGTGTAAAACTAGAGCGCCTCCACACCCCCCCCCCCCTCTTTCGCAACCAAGAAAAAAAAAAGAAGAATAAGGAAAACATCCATGATTAAATGACATACATGTATAACATAACATTTTAGCCCACATGGCCAGTGATGAAAACAAGTGACGTGAAATCCCATAGCCTTTGAACATGAACATGATTAATTTAACCATAAATGTAATGCATAAGTAAGAAATGACGCAGTACATGAAAAACTTGATGCACATCATGTCTTCAAATTCCCTTGATAGGAAAAAAATGGATCTACTGAAATATATTGCATTACACGTGAGACCTCAGTAGATGGAAAACATTTCAGCTTAAGATATCTAGTGGTAATTAGTTCACTGTTTGATGGCCAGGAAGACACAGTGATCAATGCCCTTGGATTTTGGAGTTGAGTGAATATTACCATTGTTTGATGGCCAGGAAGACACAGTGATCAATGCCCTGGTTAAACTTAATCATTGCCAAACCGATTTTTTGGGTTAACTCGGTTAACTAAAGTTAACTATAAATTAACCTTTCACCAAAGAGGACATTAACAGGCTCACGCTGGCCGGTGTATCCTGGTTATCCAGTTAACAAAGTTGTCGAATAAAAGAGATATCAGACAATTGGAATCTAACATGGATACTATCTTGATCCTTTATTGGCCCAATACAGTTGGGCATGTCATCAGCTCCTGTCACAACTAGACTTCCCCTCCGAGACAATTCAATGCTGCCCTTGTCTGCAGCCCACTAAATCTTAAGATCATGTTACGTAACGTGGGTCCATCTTACGTATACGTAACGTGGCACGATCATGCATCGAAGGGCCACCGTGACCGTGCTGTTCGTCCATCATATGTACTGTAAGATAGGAGACTTGCACGGGTTTCATGAAATGAGAAATATTTATTTTATTTTTAATTTTATTTTTTATTAGTTAATATGTTAATAATACATTGTGTCCACTCAAAAAAATCGAAAGTGTACTAAAACTATAATTATATAATAAATATTTCTTCTCATAAAATAAATTGTAAGGATAATGAAATAAAGAAACCCTCGGTGGTTAGTGATCAGAAGACCTTTTTGTTTGGTACTCGTCAGATGTAAGTTGAATATTCTGCTGCCGGGAAAATTATTTTTTAATGGTCACGGCCCTCATCCTCCTGGATGCGCTTTCAAGAGCGAATTTTCTGCTTATTTCTAGACATTTCAAAAAAAGTAATAAACAATAGTTTAACTCATATATATATATATCAGATTGCATAGGCCGATATCTGTTCTCCCGTATCCCCTCTGACCCCCCCGGTTTCGTCGCGAACTTGAAATCAATGTAACAACGACGGCTTACCATCTCCCACAGCAAACGTTCGTGGTCGCAGATGCGGCATAATTACCCTAGTAACCAAGGGCAATTGCTGGTTGGAAGTCCTCTTACGTCAGTTATGAGAGTGATGGATTTTGCGTAGGATTACAAACAAATCAATGTTCTTCCAATTTGCCTGATTTAATAAGATAAATAAGTTAAATTTAAATAAAATTTTAAACTCATTTCATAAATGAGTCGAGTGTGAATATAAATCTATTCGGTTCGTTTAAACTCACGAATAATTTTATTTACTTCTTTAATTATATAAATTATAAATATGTTTTTTAATATTTTTTAATATTATATTAATATATATAACTCATATATTTATTTAAATTTATTAAAATATTCATTAAGAGTTTGAACTTGAGAATATTTAAACAAACTAAATTTGAATAATAATTTTTTTACTATTCAACAAAATTCAAATTCTATTTGAATTCGATTAAAAATTAATGAATAAAATTTAAACAATATAATATTTTGATCCAATTTTGACTCGACTTATTTGCACTACTTCTAATTTTATAATTACGCAGGGTCATGGTTAATAGATGGAGCCTTGTATCACTGGGCAACATTGTTTCAATGAAGTCAAGATCATAGTTGGTCGAATATGCATGGGACGAGTGGATACTACATGATCTGAGAATCATGTATGTGCGTAGACTTTCGTTTGATAAACAGCGAGGTGGACTTCGGCCGAGGAAATTACAAGGTTTTCTACCCGCTTTTGGAGAGGATCAAGATCTCTTAAGAAGATGACTGCTCGAAACAAATTATGTAAGAGAAAAGATTACTACTCGGCTAATTCGATAGTGATTTTGCTCGGATGCCTCTGATTAGCGGGGTGCTCAAGTCCCACATCTATCGTGATAACGTGGCAGATGTAAGTGCCCCGCCAATGATGGGACACCCAAACGTGACTTCTTACCCATTTCATAGGTAGAAAGTCACTCTCATTATGTAGTGCATGTCATGATTAACATATAGAGCTTAAATGCTTATCATTTTGCTTTTATTCAATGATATGAAATTTGTTGAGATAATTTGCAACATAAACCTCTAACTGTTTGTAATAATATTTGAGATATCTAAGCAAAGAGGAATGTACATTATAAACTGAACCCATACTTTGGATTATGACATCTTTTCTGGAAGTTTGTTTGGGCATGCACACGTATTTGCACCAATAGCTCACGTATATCAGAGGGTATGGGAGCCTCTAGTTTCTTTAACAAATATAATCAAGTGACGTTCAGACGTCAAATCCCCACATTTGATGTGCCCGTGCTACCAAGAAAGGTGGTCCACCGCCTCTTTTGTGATTGGGGGCATCTATCTAAGGTCTAACCCGACGTATACAAGTTAAAGAACATTCATTTGGTTGGGGCACATAGTTGCCGCTAGACTTTGAAATTCAAATAAACTCAATGATGGGTCTTGATTAATCGTCATGGCCATTCATACTATTAACCGTCACTAGAATTTTCTCCTCCCCATTATTTTTCAAGGCATCCATTGGGCAAATGAAGATGATGCCCTATAAAGATTATGGAGAATAAAGTTAAAATATAAGGATAAAATTGCCTACTTGGAGTGTGAATAGAGAGTTGATCTCGAATTTGCATGCCTACCATTAGATTATCTTAGGATTTAGAGAATTAGATGCACTTGAGCTTACTAAAATTAGAACTATAAAGAGAAATAAAAGGTCAAAGGTCTTGAAATGTGAGTTTAAAAATAATCTTTCTATACCTAAGTTAAAATGGACATGCACACAAGCAAAAGAGATGGTGATTGGAGATTGTTCTTCACCAATTTAAATGTTAAAATAACTTACTTTTTTTGTAGGACTATTAAAGGGGATTATATATAAGGGCAATTGCTCTCCCCCCACCCCCCCCCCCCCTCCAGCCAACTTCAGAAGATGCATTCACTACAAGAAAAAGCACAAATAGTGACCGACAATATCAGATTATTAACTAGGAGTATTAGTGATCGATTTTTTTAGTCACTATATTCAGTCTCAGATTTGAGATTGAATAGTGATCGAAAATTTCGGTCTCAGATTCAGTCTCTAATATCGCTTTTTCTTGTAGTGGGTGACAATCAAGACTAGAGAGTTGATCTCGAATTGCATGCCTACCATTAGATTATCTTGGGATTTAGAGAATTAGATGCACTTGAGCTCACTAAAATTAGATCTATAAAGAGAAACAAAATATCAAAGGTCTTGAAATGTGAGTCTTAAAAATAATCTTTTGATACCTAAGTTAAAATGGACATGCACACAAGCAAAAGAGATGGTGATTGGAGAATGTTCTTCACCAATTTAAGTGTTAAAAATAACTTACTTTTTTTAAGGACTATTAAAGGGGATTATATATAAGGGCGATTGCTCCCCCCCCCGCCAACCAACTTCAGAAGATGCATTCACTATAAGAAAAAGCACACATAATGATGGACAATATCAGATTATTAACTAAGAGTATTAATGATTGAATTTTTTCAATCACTATTCAGTCTCAGATCTGAGACTTAATAGTGACCGAATATTTCGGTTTCAGATTTGGTCTCTAATATCACTTTTTTCTTGTAGTGGGTGTCAATCAAGACTAGATCGTGG
Organism: Colocasia esculenta; assembly: GCA_014218235.1. Taxonomy (NCBI): domain Eukaryota; kingdom Viridiplantae; phylum Streptophyta; class Magnoliopsida; order Alismatales; family Araceae; genus Colocasia; species Colocasia esculenta. Next base: position 86,759,745 of record CM024765.1, on the reverse strand, counting down.
ACATAACCTCCTAGGATAATGGTCACTGGAGAGAAAGAATCTCACCGTCACCTAGTCCAAGTCCATCAAGCCCAACAAGCTAAACACGACCCAAAAAGAAGGTCTAAATGCTTAATTAGTGTAGTCCAGGGAGAACTACGCAACAAGCCTCGCCCCAAGAATAAGCGTTATCTAGCTTCATGAAGCCAATCCCTAGGGAGAATCCACCTCTAGCTAGCCCAAAAGACCCTGAGGCATGCAATCTAAAGAGTATGGATAGCTCCCAAGCAACACACTAAAAACTCGCAATAGATGAGGGACTCTATGCCAAAGTTCATTCTCAGTCAAAGAGTCTATAGCCTGGAAAGCTAACTCTTGGCCAAAGAGCCCATAGCCTAGGATTTGCCCCATCGGGTGGAGATGGCTCGACAAAGAGAGACTTAGCCTTGGAAAGCCCTTAGCTCAATAAAATAAACTTGAAACTATGTCAGATCCCTGCCTAATTATGGCGTCAGGAAGCACCCAAAGGATAAAGAACAAAAGGGGTAAGAGTCAGATGTTCATCCCATGATTGCCCTATCGTACTAGATCAGACACCATGCTTCGAGTGAACTTTCTCAAGGAGCATCATTGGCCCACTGTTCACAAAGCATGGCCCCAAAGTGGGACAACACGCCCTAGGAGGCCACGTCATTGGTAATCTCCTCCACATCCTAACAATATCTGCCACCATATCAATCATGGATCAATGGAGAAGCTAGCACATATTTAGCCCTCAATGAACCTTCTGATGAAGGCAAGTACTTTCAATTTAGTCCAAGCTATCTCACGCTATTCCAAGTGAGCTACTGGTAGAGAACGATCTTGAGTTGCCTCCCCTTCTCTCGCTTCCATAGCCACTATCACTGACTTAAGCATTAGAATGTGATCCCCTAGTACATGTCCTTGGGCCCCCACATACGAGGTCTCTCTTGTGTAGATCTATCCTTGACGTGCTTGTCTCATCCCCACTATCCAAGGCCATCCAACAGTCTATGCAAAAGCTCAAGATCCACCCGCTTCAGACACCATAGACATTTACGTCGTTATGAAGGTTATGGGTCTGATCTTGGGCGATCGTGCATGACCCCTTATATCCCCCTTTATGGTTTCACTTCCTCATGACTTAACATTCTCTGAGTGAGATCAAGTGACAATGATATTTGGCAGGCGTATCAGCTACTTTCATTTTTTCAGAGTCGAGCTAAATACCAGTCGAGCTAACCTCTCTTGTCAAGCTAAAGACCAGTCGAGCTAACCTCTCTTGTCGAGCTAAGGATCTCTTGAGTTAAGACCTTCTCCAAGATAAGATTTGCCAAACTATTGGTTAGACATGAGTTGAGTTAATCTCTTATCTTAGTGCCTTCCAAAAGCGTTGTCTTGGAAGTTTTTCTCCTTATTTTGAGCGTCCCCTAGATTTCCAACCTGAGCTAAGGGGCTCTCCATGTAGGTGGCAAGCCGAGAACTCTATGATGCTTCTTAAACATTTGCTTATTATCTGGGTTCTCTTAATTGGGCCACAATTTGATAACTAAACTTTTATCTATTAGGTCAAGTTCAATAACTAGAACTTACATTTTGAATCAAAAAAATAAATAGATCTTACACTTTGGATCATAAGGTGGAGATTTTCCCTCTCCAAATGTAAGCGCCCATTTTAAGAGTATACTAAGAGCTCGCAATTTCCACTCAAAAGAAAATTTGGGTTTTCAAAATAACTTCTTAGGTTAGGTGTGTTCCTCTCTCTCTCTCTCTCTCTCTCTCTCTCTCTCTCTCTCTCATCACTCTCTCTCTTTTTTGTCTTACTGGTAGCAATCATATATAATTCGTAATAATGTCATATCCTAGAATCTGTACATCGACTTCTTTTGGTTCTCGATCAGAAACTTTAAAATAGGGCTGCTTAAATTACAAGAAGAAAAAGGAATTTTACATTAGAAAAGATTGAGCAGGATCTTACATCCCCCGTCTTTAATTAATCTCTAGCTCCTTGCCCAGTAGTCTTGTGAAAAAAGAAGGGAGAAAAATGTGACGTCGAAATAGGAACTTCGTTAAACGTCCCTTTAAAAGATCTGGATTTTTTTCTCGGGACAAATCAATTGATGGAGGGGTTGGGAGGGTCCATCCACGGGATGACACGCCGAAATTAAAGAAGAAGGAAACCCACCCACCACCAGAAAGCTCTACCTCTTCTTACAGAAGACGCGATGCTCTTGGACTCGGGGGTCGACATCAGCACACCCATCCAAGCCTGTAAAGATAAACACTACCAATAAAATTAGTAGTACACCTATTAGAAGGTGATGATGTACATTTTCAGCGGGATGCATGACCTAAGCATCACGCAAATCAACTGTTGTTTCTATGTGTACCTACTTACTGATGTAAGGAAAAATATACGTACTCTTTTATTGTAAATTAAACAATACATGCAATTAGTCACTTAACAGTACTAGTGTTCTTCCGTAATATGTCAAAGTTAGATATCTTTTTTTAGGGAAAGTACTGATCAATCTCTATTTTTGAGGGATTTATTTTTAAGAGATCTCTAATTTATATATATATATTTAAAAAATAAATATGTAATTACATAATTTTTTAAAAAAAATTAGAGATCTAAAAATTAATAAGTCTTCCAAAATAAAAATTGATTGATAATTCTCTCTTTTTTATAGGAAAGATATCTTGTTTAATACAATCCCTAAAACGGATCCTGGGATTCTTAAATATTGATGAAGGAAGATCAAATTTTGCTCTCTTTTCTTTTAATGTTTGTTATTGGAAGGCGTATGTATATTGATCAAGTAGATAGCTCTCCTTTAAGATCTGTGCAGGACGAGCATGATCCTCGTCATCCAGCTCCATCGCCCAGATATCATAATAACTAAAACTTGCTCGCCAAACACAATCTGTGAATCTAGAGAGATTAAAGAAAACCTAACATACCTGGGTTCCATCTAGTTGCATGTAATTTGAAAAACAATTGGATTCGCAAAATAATTAACCACTATATGTGCAGCGCAAGAGATTGGAAAGGGATCATGATGGGATTGCAAATATACTCTGATGTGAAATTTGAGTGCTACAAGCTATGTATGCTTCCACGCGTGGGTGCTAAGCGATGCCCAACCCCTGCCGGATGCGGCGGCCGGCGAGCTAACACTACGGCGATGGGGCAAGGCCAGGCTAGAGGGCCTTGGGCGGGTGGAGCACCCAGTGCTGGCCGTTGGGCTGAACGCGTAGGCCCTTCGTGCGGGCGAAGAGGTCCACCGCCCGCCGTACTCCGTGGCGGTCCGCCGAGTTGTGGTAGTCGTGACCGAACATGATGCCGCCGGGCCTCACCACTTCCCAGGCCAGGTTGATGTCCTGCCAGGCCGAGTGGAAGTCGTGCCCGGCGTCCACCTCCACCAGGTCCGCGTACACCCCCCACTCGCACAGCGCCGCCAACCCTGACGCCGTCGAAAAAGGCACCGGCAGCACCCGGTCCTCCTCCCCCGACGCCACCACGTTCTGCATGAACTGGTACATGAGCACCACATCCCCGTTCAAGTCGGCGATGTCCTTGAACAGGTCCTTCTTCGGCGGCGGCATGCGCCGGAAGCCCGGCCACCCGCGGAAGTCATCCAGGCAGAGGATAATGGTGCCAAGGTCGGACGTAAGGTTGGCCATGTGGAGGGCCGAGGCGCCCAGGAAGGTGCCCACCTCCACGATGACCCGGGGGCGAACCGCCTCGATCAGGGACTGGAAGACGGGGGCCTTGGAGCCCCACCCGCGGAGGCGGTTCGGACGGAGGAGTGGGGCGGCGTGCGGAGGCGGGAAGCCAGCGAAGGGGAGGTGCCATTGAAGAGGCGGTCGAAGAGGGTGGGCAGGATCTCCTCCTTGGGCAGTGGCGGAGCGCACTGCTTCCGGAACCGGAAGAAGTCTGGGGCAACCGGCTGCTTCGTCGTTGGCTGCAGCTGCTGCCCATCTCCTTCTTCATTGGGCGGCGACCTCGCACCAGGGTAACGGCTGTTCGGATTTGGCGGTGACGAGTCGGCGCCGTCGATGGAGTTCAAGTGGAGGTAGGAGGAAGAGGTTAAAGCCCGGGCGCAGCAGAGGAGGATGGTCGGGGGACGCTGAGGAAGCCCAGAGCGTAGCCGAGGGTGAAGACGAGGACAAAGCCGGCGGCTCTGAAGAGGATTGACCTTCTATGGTGGAGAAGAGAGTGCAGGTCGTGGTGGCGATGCTGTTCTTTCTTCATCTTCACACCTTGCCGATACGCTCCGGAAGTTGCAAGAGGGTGGAGAGGCCAAGAGGAAAGGGAGCCAAGTTTCTGGAAGCGAGACCTGCGGATGTGATATCGTCCCAGTCCCACCCTTGAGAGTTGGTCTCTTTTGACGTATTTATATATACCATAGCATGAGTCCCTCTCTATCTCTCTCTCTCTGGCTTGGGCGCGTGCGGACACACACAAGAGGAATCTTCTGCCTAAATCGAATCATCTCCAAGTTTATCTAACCTCATGGTCAAACGCCCTGTCTCCTTATATGTTTGTATATCTCAATTCTATTATCTCCCTATCTAGGAATTATGGAATTCTAGGAGACTTTTTTCGCAACACATTTACCCCATGATAAATAATCCCAAGATGATACGGAAATAACTGAAATTAAAAGGATATAAAAGGCTTTTAAAATAATTGATAAGGTGACCGTAAGATTAATGAAATATTAAAAAAAACATTGTTTTTGACATTTATATCTGTTAAGTCGAAATAAGGATTAAGTTTCTTTCCCCAAAGGTGCGATGATTAGTGTTTCAATACATTTATTTGCATTGTGATATCCCCACTGCTATTCCTTGTCGATTCGAATGTGGACTCAGATGAAGAACTGCAATTGCGTCGGCTATGCAATAGCAAGTGATCCCATATATATGAAAATTTTCTTTATATATATATATATATATATATTAAACATATATAAATCGATCTTATTCTATATTCTATAAAGTTTTTGTTAATGATGATGTGTGAAAATCTAATGTGTCCCTAAAAAGTATTATCATCGTTTGATGTTTTCTCTTTTTTACGAGAAAATGACACTCTTAATTAAGAGAAGAAGAATTAAAACTTGTTTATAAACACAAATTTATTTTTCACTAAATTATATCTCTATATAACTCCCTAGCGAATATAAAAACGTAACATGACTTATTCTCACAAACTGCATCAATAATGATGCTTGAAATTTTAATATATCTTTCAAAAGATATTATCTGTGAACAAAACATCCTTTTAAAAGAAAAAGAATAAAATTTACTTATAAATATATACATTTTTTTTGTTACATCCAATATCTACAAATAATGTTCCCAATGTCCCTTTGCATATCACGCCGAAAAAAGAATGGACGTTGATTTAAGTCATATAAAATTGAGGAGGTGATTTCCAGTCTACTAGGCCCACAGGCTCAATATAGTCCATTCTGGCCTTCTGTCCGCTAATGCATCCTCCACGTGTCCCCGGTCATTTCGAGGATCTCCGAGTAGACACCTTCCCGAGCACATGTGCACGGGCCTTGCCAACTGTCCTCGGATCTCTAAGCTCCACTCACCGAGCGCGTTCGCAGGATACAGTAATAGCTCTCATCTTGCCAGTATTCACTCCCTCTGGAGGTGCGTAACTCCTCATAACGGAAGCTTGATGAGGTCACTCCCCATGATCTAGGGGGTTTCCACGCTACAATCTCTCCAGTGCCTCTCTGTTGAGTCTTAAGTATAGCCCATAATGGACCGTTATAGCCTAGTGGCAGATAAACTGCTCGAGCACCAGCTATATAATAGGATCTGAACCTTCAACAGGAGGTACGCGAACTCCTCTACTCAAAACCCCTCAAGGCCTTTTTTCCAAACATGCACTAACTTGGGCATCAGAGCTTCTCCCCCGGTTCTCCAAATCAGGGCCCTTTGACGTCCTCTTTCATGCTTGTAGGTCCTTCATGTCCACCGGCAAAGCTTCTTCCTATTTCTTAAGTTGTAGATAGAAGTAACCACTCTCGACCACTTTCTGACCGCTACACTTTTTGGCACCGTCTGTGGGAATCGACAATGGCTACCGCTTGTGGACGTGGATCTTATCGAAACGTTGGCAGCCATTGTACTCGCTCTCAACAAACCCATGAGGAGTTGCTTCACTAGAACCTCCCTGGCAATGCGGCAGCCATCACACCAACCACTGCCCAAGAGGTGGCGGAGCTCCGAGGGCAACTCCAAGCCCTCATGGAGGTATGCCAAGGACTACAAGCCCAACAAGAGACACTGGCCCAGGGGGCAGGAGCAAGATGTCGAATCTGTTTAGCATTTAGTTGCATCCCCCATGCGGTCTAGGTAAGACGACCTTCACGCCTCGCAATAGGAGAGAATTCAGCAGACTCCAATCCAGAGCTGGCATGGTGGCTCCGTCGGGTTGGAGACCTAGAGCAACGCTTGGAGGATTGGGCGTGCCAAATGGATGCATTGGTCAAACAAGCCAAGGGTAACGACGTAGTCGACCTTGACCTCAACTTTTGCTTCCCCCTTCTCTCCCAATATGCTGGAGGCACCCGTGCCTCCCAAGATGCCACTCCCGTCTATCTCCCCCCATGACGAGACAACGGACCCTACGGACCACTTATTCGGCTTCGAGTCGCATATGGTCTTTCTTGGGACCTCCAATGTGGCCAAGTGTCGCGCCTTCCTGGCAACATTGAAGGAGAGTGTTTAGGCATTGTTCGAAGCTGTCGCTTTTGGGTCCATCACCTCCTCCGCACAAATAAAGAGGGCTTTATGCGATAACTTTATTAGTGAAAAATGTCAGCCCTGCAGTACGACGAACCTCCTCACTATTTGGTAGTGGCAGGGTGAACCTCTTTGGGACTTTGTAAAGAGATTCCATGGCAAGGCCCTCAACATTCCTTGTTTGGATGTGGCCCTAGCCACGAACATGCTCATGCAAGGCACATGTGATGCCTTTCTTCAGTGCACTTTGGGAGTTCAGTAGTCAGCGACTCTGGATAAACTCCTCATTCTTGCCTAGCACCACACAGCTTTCTAGGAGACTCTCGCTACCAACTGTGGAGATCAAGGGGAGACTTTTGAGAAAAGGCTGCAATCTGATCATGGTCCCGACCGCGATCGCATGAAAAGACGCCGCAAAGGGGACTCGCCGCACAGGCAGCCCCCCTATGACAACTACACTCCCCTCACAATGTCTCCAGAGCAAATTCTCATAGAGATCTAATATGAAGCATTTTTATGGTGGCCCAGAAAGATGCTCTTGGACCCTTGGAGATGCAACTCCAAGAAGTATTGTCACTTTCACCACGACATCGGCGACACAACCGAGGAGTACCAATAGCTCAAGGATGAGATCGAGTCCTTGATAAAGCACGGCTACCTCGAGAAGTACGTGCATCGGAACGATCGCCCTCGCCTCTGCGAGAAGACCCCAGAGCAGCCCATAGATAACGAGCCGAATGACCAAGATATCCATATAATTGTCGGTGGACCCGCGGTAAGTGGCAAAAGTAGCAGAAGCTGACAAAATTACGCTTTGTGGGTTCATCAGGTCGGGTAGCCTTTGGCACCAAGACCCACTACAAGAAAAAGCGGGATTACCGACGGAAATTTCCGACGGATTAGTTTCCGTGGGTAAGTCCGTCGGATATTCCGACGGCAATATGTCAGTCGGAATATCCGTCGGTCGTTCCGACGGAAATATTTCCGTCGGTAATGAAAACATACCGACGGATATGCCGACAGACATATGTCCGTCGGAATATCCGTCGGTAACTCTACTATACCTTGTCCCGCGAAACCCCCCTCTTTCCCTCTCCCGCTCTCTCTCTCTCTCTTTCCCTCTCCCGCTCTCTCTCTCTCTCTTTCCCTCTCCCGCTCTCTCTCTCTCTCTCTCGTCGCCGCGACCGTCGCCGCTCGCCGCCTGCCGCGCCGCCGCCGGCCCTCCGCCCCGACCGGCCCCGCCGCCGCCGCGTGCTCTGCCACCGCCGGTATGTACACACCCTCGCCCCCACCGCCACCGCCCTCCCCCCCTTCCTGTGCAAGCCCCCCCCCCCCCCCCACTCCGCCACTACCCCTCCCCCTCCTGCGCCCCTACCGCCACCGCCCTCCCCCCCTTCCTGTGCAACCCCCACCCACCCCGCCACTACCGCTCCCCCCTCCTACCCCCCACAGCCACCACCCTCCCTCCCTCCTGTGCAACCCTCCCTCCCTTCCTGTGCAACCCCCCCCCCCCCCCCACCCACCCTGCCACTACCCCTCTCCCTTCTGCGCCCCCCACCGCCACCGCCCTCCCCCCCTTCCTGTGCAACCCCCACCCACCCCGCCACTACTGCTCCCCCCTCCTACCCCCCCCACCACCCACCGCCCTCCTCCCTTCCTGTGCAACCCCCCCCCCCCCACCCTGCCACTACCCCTCCCCCTCCTGCGCCCCTACCGCCACCGCCCTCCCCCCCTTCCTGTGCAACCCCCACCCACCCCGCCACTACCCTCCCCCTCCTACCCCCCACACAGCCACCACCCTCCCTCCCTTCCTGTGCAACCCCCCCCCCCCCCCACCCTGCCACTACCCCTCTCCCTTCTGCGCCCCCACCGCCACCCCCTCCCCCCCTTCCTGTGCAACCCCCCACCCGGTGATCCCCTCCACCTATCCACACAAGAGTTTGCACATGATCGACCTGTCTTGGATGCATATGAGCTCCAGGGAGGAAGACATGACTCGATGTGGACCATGTGGTTGCAGGTTCTCTCGGGCGCCCTTTTCCCCTTGCCACTGGCCATCTATCTATCTATCTATCTATCTATTTATGTATATACATGTATGTATAGATGTAGATAAAGTTAATTGATTGAAGCGTATATACATCGATCACAATATTTTTAGTTAGGAGAACAATTAATATATAGGTGAGTTGCATTGTAATTTTTTTCCCAAATAAATTTCTCGACTTCATAATTGGATCTACTAGTGAAACAGCTCCTCTTCAGATTTGGCCATTTGTTTAGTGTACTGATGCAAACCGTGTTAAGCACCAAAAATACCGACTTATATAAATATGTTCATCCAATACTTGGAGATCCTCGTGCTAATTACATAGATAGAGGGCCATTCTCCCACCACTACGATGTGCTCAGTAGCTTTAATTTAGGGTCCATTTAATTGCATGTAAAATATTTTCATTGAAAAATAGTTTTCTATGAAATAATTTTTATGTAAAAATAAAATCGTAATTACCCATTTGGTTCTTAAGTAAATATTTTGCGGAGAACATTGGTGCATACGTCTTATTTAAATCTAAATATGTTTAATATTACATCATAAAATATAGTATATAATATTAATAGACTCTACATGATGACAAAAACTTTTAAAATATTGAGATAATAATTTCACAATATAATATTACATTAACTATCCAGAAGCTATTATCACCAACTCAAACCTCCAACATTAAATAACCTAATTATATACCGCCATAGAACCCCGCATGATTAAACAGTACCATTAATTAATGTTAAAAAATGAGTAGTTAATGGCTTACACATTAAAAAACTAAATCTACTACAACCGTACTTTAACTGCCCCCGAAGCTTAAAATTTGACTAGTTAATACTATAATTAATCACACGATATATAAATAATTTATAAAATAATATTATTGAATCGTGTGAGAGAGAACGATAGGGGACCTCCATGATGGCTGCACCATAGTTGCTGAGGAGGTTGAATATGGAGACGAAGGTGAGGGGCATCAAAGCCATGCAGAGCCACTGAGAACTATTAATTAAAGAGACACCTTAAACTGTTAAATAAGAGTGGAATATTAGGAGGTTAGGACTAAATAGTTTCATTTTAAAAAAATTTCTACATATGTAGGTGCATTAATGTTAAATCATCCATGTGAAACTAAACTGGAAAGATTTGATTACAAAATTGGTGGTCCAAGTTTCTTCTTATGAAAAGTTGTACCAGCAATGATGATTACATGAAAAGAAGGAAAAAAAAACTCCCAGTGTAATGATTCCAACATCTAAGATGGAAAATTTTTGCCTTTCCACCTTTGAATGCTACTTGTTAATTACGAGCCCTTTGGCTTTCTATCGGCGAGAGGGGGGATAATAAACAGGTTGATGAAGAGCTTACTAATCAGATAATAACATTATTAATAAAGAGCAGAATGACAATGTGAATTATTCTATAAAATAAAATGAAATTGTTACCAAGATTTATAATGCCACCAACCAATTTTTAACTTTCAAACACCTTGATGAAGAGCTTTTAAAACTCATTAAACAAAAAGAAGTAATGGGCTTTGCTAAATGGATCATGTAAAAGTTATTGGGTCAAAAGAGGTATTTTTAAAAGTTGAATAAAAGAAAAATACCCTAAATTCGTATCTTTAATGTTTCCTAAAATGAAAAGAGCTATTAAATCATTAAAATAGTTAATATGAGTTGGAATTGGACTCCTAACCCTACCCAAATTGGCTAGGTACGAATTTGCAACCCAACCTAACCCAATTAGGAGGTGGAAAGGTTGGAAGGTTGGAAGAAATAGGGAAACTCAGAATTTAATATGAATTAAAGTTGTAGTAGGAATTGGAAACACTAGAGGCTTACATACACCCTAACATCTTCATGGCCGACCCTAATGCGTTGCTGAGGCTTGCTGGATGTGGAGGAGAGGCTAAAGGAAGGGAGAATTTGTCACGTCTAATAAAAGACTATTTATCGGGAGTGACAGAAAATAGGCACAACAGGTAATATTTACTTATCCATTCATATCGTTATAACGCGGAAGTTTAATTACATAGATACTCCTCATAACACTAAGTGAGTAGATCAAAATAAACTTAATTTACACATCCCAATTTAGGAAATAAAATAGTACAAACTCTTCCTTCTAGATATTAGTTTCTTTTATGTTTAATTGTTCATTTTCAGTTTAATGATTAGTATTACACATCTTATTTAATGTATTTCTTTAGTATTGCACATGTTTATATGTAATTCATGTACATGTATGTATGAATTTGGTTTATTATTGCACTTGTTCACATGTATGATTTTGTTATCATATTCCTTTCATATTTATTTGGGTTTTAAATTTGATCTATGCATGTATAGTAATTTTTCACTGCACACACATCACGAGAGCGTGTTAAGCCCGTGTCAATGAACATTCCCGTTCAAGACTTTGAGATTGATGTGCACGAGTCTTATTTTCAATAATGAGAACGTGTATATCTAACTCAAAGTCTTGAATTGTCCCGTTTGGACAGTCTGTGAATGTTTGATCGGAGTTAGGTGGTCATTTATTATGTGATTGTATTATTTGTTGAAAATTTCGGGTGCGTCTACTCACTCCTCTCTGATATACCTTTATTGATTTAGAATATTTTCTTAACCACTTATTAGTAAGTGTTTAAGAAAATATCTAAATCAATAAAATTTTTTGGTATATCGGAGAGGTGTGAGGAGATGCTGCCGAAATTTTCAGCAAATAATACAAACACATAGTAAATGGTCATCTGAGTGCGATCAAATATTCACAGATGGGTAAAAAGTGATAATCTTAATAATATATCCTACCTATTCATTTTGACTTACTCGAACGATGTGAGGGTCTGTTGGATTTTAACTTGTGACATGACATTTAATTTGTGTAGGAAAAATGTCTTATGAGAATCGGTCATGGATGTACCGTGGAATGGTGAATGGAGTTGTCACCGAGGAGTTTAAAGACGGAGTTGACAGTTTTATTCAGTTTGCATTGAGTAATTCCTCAGTAGCAGTCGATCCGATGGGTAACATCCGATGTCCGTGTTCGGCTTGTAAGAACATAAAGTGGATATCGACATGGGATGTGCAGCATCATTTGTATACGAGAGGATTTGTTGCCCATTATGAGATATGGTCGTGTCATGGTGAGCATGTTATTCAGTCGTCTGCACATGCTCATTACTTTGCGTCCACAAGTACGTACGTAGACATGGTTGTCGATGCTGCTGGTCCAGAGTTCAATATGCATGAAGATGAAACAAATGAAGAAGTGCCGAATGATACAGCTCAGAGATTTTATCAGTTACTTCGAGATGCTGATGAGCCATTATGGGATGGTTGTGAGAAGCATACACGGTTGTCTGCAGTGTCGCAGCTACTGAATTTGAAATCTGAATTTCATATAAGCGAGAGTTGTTTTGACCGGCTTCTCTTACTCGTCAAGAGTATGCTTCCTCAATCAGAGAGGTTACCTGCTGACTTTTACCGTGCGAAGAAGATGGTGAATGATCTGGGGCTTGGTTTTATGAAAATTGATGCATGTCCGAATCACTGTATGCTGTACTACAAAGATGATGCAGATAAGACATCATGCTGTATTTGTAATCATGATAGATTCAAGCCCAAGAGAGGGGACAAGTCAAAGCAGAAGGATGTTCCGTATAAGTCATTGCGGTATTTTCCGATCACACCCAGATTGCAGCGGTTGTTCATGTCCCCGAAGACAGCTGGACATATGACTTGGCATGCAGAAAGAGTCCGTAGTGACGAAGGTGAAATGAGTCATCCTGCCGATGGTGAAGCTTGGGCTCATTTTAGTCGTACTCATTCTTACTTCGCAAGGGATCCACGCAACGTGCGGCTGGGTTTATGCACAGACGGTTTCAATCCATTCGGAGGCTCGGTGGCATCTTACTCATGTTGGCCAGTATTCTTAACACCGTATAACCTTCCGCCAGGCATGTGCATGAAGCGTGAGAATCTGTTCCTTTCATTGCTCATTCCGGGTCCAAAATCTCCAGGAAAAAATATAGACATATCTTAGACCGTTGATTGATGAGCTGAAATTGTTATGGTCAGATGGGGTTCTCTGTTATGATGCATCCAGAAACAGAATTTCAATTTGAAGGCTGCATTAATGTGGACAATAAGTGACTTTCCTGCGTACGGCATGTTATCTGGTTGGAGCACACATGGGAGATTGGCATGTCCTTATTGCATGGAGGATTCTAAATCATTTGTGTTGAAATCTGGGGAAAATCTTGTTGGTTCGATTGTCATCGTCGGTTTCTACCCAGTGACCATCCTTTCCGAAAGCAAAAGGATTCTTTTATGAAAAATACAATTGTGATGGAGGAGGTAGATGTGGAACGGGTGTCTGGTGGAAACATGGCGAGGCGGGTCCAGAACGTACCGACTGTAACACAACTGGCTGGTAGTACTCGACAAATCCCTGGCTTCGGGAAGGATCACAATTGGGTGAAGCAAAGCATCTTTTGGGATTACCTTATTGGTCAACACTTTTGATACGACATAACCTTGACGTCATGCATATAGAGAAGAATGTTTTTGATAATGTGTCAACACAGTTATGGACATCAAAGGCAAAACGAAGGACAACGTCAAGGCACGTTCGGATTTGAAAGTACTTTGCAGACGCCCAGAACTAGAGCTGCAGCATGTTCAAGGGAAAGTGGTGCAACCTAAAGCTGCATATGTGCTTGGGGCCAGACAGATTAAGGAAGTGTTGCAATGGTTGAAGCAATTGAGATTTCCAGATGGATATGTCTCGAATATTGCCCGTTGTGTAAATATCAATGAGGGAAAAATATACGGAATGAAGAGTCATGATTGCCATGTTTTCATGCAAAGACTGATCCCACTTGCTTTTCGTGAGTTGTTGCCAAAGCAATATGGGGAGCAATGACTGAGCTGAGTCATTTCTTCCGAATTTTAACAGCATCAGAACTCAGACTTCTTGACTTGCAAAATATGGAGCAAATATAATACAGACAGTCTGCAAATTAGAGAAGATATTTCCTCCAGCATTCTTTGATTCAATGGAGCACCTGATCATCCATTTGCCATATGAGGCTAGGGTCGGAGGACCAGTACAATTTCGATGGATGTATCCGTTTGAGAGGTATATTTCTATATCCGTAGTTTATTCACATTACGGCGAATTTTATATTTCATATGTATTCATTCGATCTATTATTATCGTAGGTGCATGCACGATCTTAAGATGAAAGTCCGCAACAAAGCACAAGTTGAGGGTTCCATTACCCAGGCATACCTCATTGAGGAGATATCGAACTTCTGTTCGATGTACTTTGACACGGAAATACAAACCCGACGCACTCAACCTCCACGTAATGATGATGGTGGAGAATCCTATGTGTCGGACCAACTCTCTATATTCAAGTGTCCCGGACGGGCGTTCGGATATTCTTCTACTCGCCCACTTGAAGACAGAGAGTTGGTAGCTGCGGAGATCTACATCTTCATGAATTGCGCAGAACTAGAGCCCTACATTGAGTAAGTTGTGCTCACTTATGATATACATCATTTACATGTAATGCTGGTAAACTGAACGGTTGTGTGACATTTACATTGCAGAGAGTTTGACTCGTTCATACTACAACGAAATCCACGTCTGACGGACGTGCAGGTTGAAAAGGAACGGGAGAAGTCTTTTCCGAGTTGGTTAAGATCTCGAGTATGTGTCTAAATATTTTGAATCATATATGTTACGTTCTTATGCATAATTAGTTTGTAAGTCTGTCTATTTTTTTGCTAATAGGTTGATCAAGGTTTTATTACCGATTTAAGAGTACAAGAGATCAGTTATGGACCCTCGAAGATTGTACGTGTCTACCCAGGTTACATTGTGAATGGATACAGATTTCACACGAGAGATTATGGACGCAATAAGTCTACGATGAACAGCGGCGTATGTGTGAAAGGAAGTGCCTACAATGAAAATGAAATTGACTATTATGGCATTCTCGAAGAAGTCATTGAACTGCAATTTTTGGGACAAGACAACATTATATTTCTCTTCAAGTGTCATTGGTTTGATCCGACATCTATTCGTCATGACACAACATATGGAATTGTCGATGTCAAGCATAAGTCCAAGTTGAGTACATACGAGCCATTCATACTGGCGGCACAAGCGCAACAAGTTTATTATTCAAATTATTCATCCCTGAAATTAAGAGATTGGTGGGCTGCATGTAGAGTGAAATCAAGGTTATTCCCTGAGTATGAGCTTCTGCCGCCTGATGATGAGCTCGACGGTGTTAATGACAATTATTTCCAATCGGAAAGGAGTGACGCACGAGAGTTGGCAGCTTCTACGCAGTTCAATATTCATGATATAAATGAAACAATTTGCTTACATAAGGATAACGAACAGAAGAAGTTGACCCAAATGCCCTTGAGCGAGAGGTGGAGTCTGATGTGGATGAAGACTCCCCGCATGAGGAGGATGAATTCCAAGATGATGAAGAAGATGATGCTGAATTAAACATGTCGGAAGCATCTGATGTTGAATTACGATAATATACCTTATATTTTGTAAGAACTTCGTGTTATTGCTAATTATATTTTCATATTAAATTGCTACTTCAAAATTTATTGCTGATGACAATTTGGATGTATGTTTATTTATCTCAAGAGAGATATGGTACGTGGAGGACGGAGTCGGACGGTTTCTACGTCCGTTGGCAGAGGGTCCGGGACCCCGTCCACGACAGGTATATGTATATGTAAACACAATACTCTATATATTATTGTTCATAATAAATTCACGACAGATCTAACGTACAGGCTCATTTTGCAGGGTCTGCCTCCCCGTCTGCGCCGGTCATCCCAGCGACAGGTATATACATATGTACAGAAAGAACCACATTTACGTTATTGTTCATATTTAATTCACGAGATATAACGTACATACAATTTTGCAGGGTCTGCCTCCCCGTCGACGCCGGTCATCCATGCGGCAGGTATACGTATATATTGTTGTTCAAGTTAAATTCATATTTTCTAATGTGTAAAAAAATTTCAGCGACCGCCTCCCCGCAGCACGGGAGCAGTGCCACCTTTGCCTTCTTCCTCACCACCAGGTACGTGTCAGCTTCCATACATTAGTATGTTTGTTGTCTTGCAATTTATCGAACAATAGTGTGCTTAATTGTCTTCAACAGAGGTCCAGGGTCCGCATGCAGCAGCGGATGAGGGGGGCCCTCAGCTACCGGGACGGCATCCATGCTGGATCTCCGGGTAAAGTTGATCAGTTCAAATTTACTTTATTTGTTATTGATGTTATACATTTCATGTACAAAATTAATGTGCAATTGCAGGGGGAAGATAGATCCCGGTTCTGCTTCCCGTCATATTACGACGCTGGTCCATGCACATATTCCAGGACCAGTGGACACATGGAGAGAGTTCCCGGTGCCCGTCCGGGATCAGTTATTTGACATGTTCACGGTATTTTTAAATCTTAGATAACTATCTGTCATTTATTTAATTACTATCCATGTTCGTGCAGAAAGCTGAGTAATTTCATTTCTTTACAGCGGAGGTTCACATTCACGAGACCCGAGGATCTCCCTCGAGCTCGAGCCGTCTGGGAGTCTACTGCCCAGACTAATTTAAGAAAGTCGATGTGGGAGGCCCGGGACAAGGCGCAAAAGAGCACAGGCAATAGGGATCCTAGGGCTTGGCTTGATGACGGCCCTTCTTGGCTGAGGAAGGATTATTGGCAGTCCCTTTGTGAGCGATGGGCTGCTGGACCATGGCAGCAGCGGTCACAGGCGGCCATACGCAACAGATCAACTCATCCGGAGAAGAATGTGCATACTAGTGGGTCCATATCTTATGCGACCCACAGTCAAAAATGGTAAGCATAATATTGTTCAATTGTTTAGTACATTGATTATTATTGTCAAACTAACTACGTCCGTTGAATTATAAGCATCACGAGCTCGAGCGTGCCCCTACCTTTCGCGAGTTATTTGATCGGACTCATAAGCGGAAGGGGACGGATGACTATGTTAGCGAGAGTGCCCGCACGATCGTTGTAAGTCAACCTATAAATTTTGAATTCAATTATGATATTAAATTAATTTATTTTTAATAATTTAATTTTAATTTATTTTGCAGGAGAGGTACGACAGGACGATGACGGAGCGTTATGCAGAGGGCACTCCTCAGCCAGACTTGGATGCAGAGGCTTGGGTCGAGGCAGCGGGAGAGCCGAGGAAGGGCCGAGTGTACGGCTTTGGGGACAGCCTGGATACTCAACCAGTGTTGTCCTCATATGCCAGTTCGATCGCTCCTCCGGCACACGCGAGTTCATCTTCTGCGCCGCCCGTCAGTGGTGTACAGGACATTAGAGGCATCATTCGGGAGGAGCTACGTACAGAGCTACAGACCCAGCGGGAAGAGCTACAGACGCAGCGGGTAGAGCTGCAGGCGCAGCGGGTAGACATAGAGACGCAGCGGGCACAGCTACAGACGCAGTTCAGCGATATGCTTCAACAGTTCCTCTCAATAATGCAGGGAGTACGCCCCACACAGCCAGCAGCTCAGGTCAGTATTAGTATTAATTTCATAT
The DNA here is from genome assembly GCA_014218235.1 of Colocasia esculenta. Lineage (NCBI taxonomy): Eukaryota > Viridiplantae > Streptophyta > Magnoliopsida > Alismatales > Araceae > Colocasia > Colocasia esculenta. The sequence continues at coordinate 86,742,287 of CM024765.1, read as the reverse complement.
ACTTAGGATTGGGTTGGGCATTCTCCGACACGACCGGGTGGGTTAAAGCGACGTGTAGAAACTGACGGAATCCAATTTGGATCTCCGGATTGGCCTGGCCATTCAAACGACCGATCTAAAAACACCCAACTTCATATAAAAGCCTTAACACGCACAACCCGGGGTCCAAAATCCCAAATAGGGATCGGATCGACGTGCCGTTTTCTCCGACACGACCGGGTGGGTTAAAGCGACGTGTAGAAACTGACGGAATCCAATTTGGATCTCCGGATTGGCCTGGCCATTCAAACGACCGATCTAAAACACCCAACTTCATATAAAAGCCTTAACACACGCACAACCGGGGGTCCAAAATCCCAAATAGGGATCGGATCGACGTGCCGTTTTCTCCGACACGACCGGGTGGGTTAAAGCGACGTGTAGAAACTGACGGAATCCAATTTGGATCTCCGGATTGGCCTGGCCATTCAAACGACCGATCTAAAAACACCCAACTTCATATAAAAGCCTTAACACACACAACCCGGGGTCCAAAATCCCAATAGGGATCGGATCGACGTGCCGTTTTCTCCGACACGACCGGGTGGGTTAAAGCGACGTGTAGAAACTGACGGAATCCAATTTGGATCTCCGGATTGGCCTGGCCATTCAAACGACCGATCTAAAAACACCCAACTTCATATAAAAGCCTTAACACACGCACAACCCGGGGGTCCAAAATCCCAAATAGGGATCGGATCGACGTGCCGTTTTCTCTCGACACGACCGGGTGGGTTAAAGCGACGTGTAGAAACTGACGGAATCCAATTTGGATCTCCGGATTGGCCTGGCCATTCAAACGACCGATCTAAAAACACCCAACTTCATATAAAAGCCTTAACACACACAACCCGGGGGTCCAAAATCCCAAATAGGGATCGGATCGACGTGCCGTTTTCTCCGACACGACCGGGTGGGTTAAAGCGACGTGTAGAAACTGACGGAATCCAATTTGGATCTCCGGATTGGCCTGGCCATTCAAACGACCGATCTAAAAACACCCAACTTCATATAAAAGCCTTAACACACACAACCGGGGGTCCAAAATCCCAAATAGGGATCGGATCGACGTGCCGTTTTCTCCGACACGACCGGGTGGGTTAAAGCGACGTGTAGAAACTGACGGAATCCAATTTGGATCTCCGGATTGGCCTGGCCATTCAAACGACCGATCTAAAAACACCAACTTCATATAAAAGCCTTACACACACAACCCGGGGGTCCAAAATCCCAAATAGGGATCGGATCGACGTGCCGTTTTCTCCGACACGACCGGGGGTTTAAAGCGACGTGTAGAAACTGACGGAATCCAATTTGGATCTCCGGATTGGCCTGGCCATTCAAACGACCGATCTAAAAACACCCAACTTCATATAAACCTTAACACACACAACCCGGGGTCCAAAATCCCAATAGGGATCGGATCGACGTGCCGTTTTCTCCGACACGACCGGGTGGGTTAAAGCGACGTGTAGAAACTGACGGAATCCAATTTGGATCTCCGGATTGGCCTGGCCATTCAAACGACCGATCTAAAAACACCCAACTTCATATAAAAGCCTTAACACGCACACCCGGGTCCAAAATCCCAATAGGGATCGGATCGACGTGCCGTTTTCTCCGACACGACCGGTGGGTTAAAGCGACGTGTAGAAACTGACGGAATCCAATTTGGATCTCCGGATTGGCCTGGCCATTCAAACGACCGATCTAAAAACACCCAACTTCATATAAAAGCCTTAACACCACAACCCGGGGGTCCAAAATCCCAATAGGGATCGGATCGACGTGCCGTTTTCTCCGACACGACCGGGTGGGTTAAAGCGACGTGTAGAAACTGACGGAATCCAATTTGGATCTCCGGATTGGCCTGGCCATTCAAACGACCGATCTAAAAACACCCAACTTCATATAAAAGCCTTAACACGCACAACCCGGGGGTCCAAAATCCCAAATAGGGATCGGATCGACGTGCCGTTTTCTCCGACACGACCGGTGGGTTAAAGCGACGTGTAGAAACTGACGGAATCCAATTTGGATCTCCGGATTGGCCTGGCCATTCAAACGACCGATCTAAAAACACCCAACTTCATATAAAAGCCTTAACACGCACAACCCGGGGGTCCAAATCCCAAATAGGGATCGGATCGACGTGCCGTTTTCTCCGACACGACCGGGTGGGTTAAAGCGACGTGTAGAAACTGACGGAATCCAATTTGGATCTCCGGATTGGCCTGGCCATTCAAACGACCGATCTAAAACACCCAACTTCATATAAAAGCCTTAACACGCACAACCCGGGGTCCAAAATCCCAAATAGGGATCGGATCGACGTGCCGTTTTCTCCGACACGACCGGGGGGTTAAAGCGACGTGTAGAAACTGACGGAATCCAATTTGGATCTCCGGATTGGCCTGGCCATTCAAACGACCGATCTAAAAACACCCAACTGAATAACGATCTAAAATACTATTGTTTCACAAGTTTAAATTTCACTATTGAAAATAATGTATGTCTTTTATTTATTATTAATGTTTCTCATTTAATTTGTTTAATATAGGATCCAGCTCCAGACGATGACGAGGCAGGGACAGCAGACGATCCAGCAGATTTATCTTGATATTGTATTCATTATTCTGTATGATTTATATTTTATTGTATGTTATGATATTATGTTGATTGTGAGTATTTGTTAATTTATGAATATTGTAGCAGGTTTGACATTGTAGCAGCAGGGTTCACAAACCATTTTATTTCTTAATTTTAAAAAAAAAATTGTTTAATTTCCGACGGATTTACCGACGGTTTATTATCCGTCGGAATTACCGACCGCAATATCCGTCGGTAATTCCGTCGGAATATGCTGACAGATGTTTTCCGACCGAAAATGTGTCAGCATTTACGGACCGTATACCGACGTATTTGCCGACGGATAAACCGTCGGTAAATACCGACGTGTTTCCGACCGATAAATCCGTCGGAGTTATCGACCGAATTCCGACGGATATTTTGTCCGTCGGAAATTTCTGACCAGCTAGTTCCGACGGATCATTTCCGACGGGCTTTAGACGGAAATCGGTCGGAAGGGCTCATTTCCGACGGTATTCCGTCGGATTTCCGACGGATTCAATCCGTCGGAAA